>CM055092.1:84348693-84948693 GCA_029204225.1 Diphasiastrum complanatum
AAGCGTACAAGTGAGGAATAGAAGAAATGCACTGGAACGAGGAACAGGATCCGCAGCATCAGTAGTAAGCATCGGAGCAATATCCACGTGTAACTGGGAATGAGTATCAAAGCACATATGAGCAACACTAAAGTATATGGCGGCAACATCCCCAAAAACTATCCAAGAGAGGAGAAGAAACCTCTCCAGTACTCTGATGGTCTCGGAACACCAGAACAAAGTGGCAACTCAGCATCGGAGACCAAGCGATATGGAGCAACCCGAAATGGACTGGGAAACCCTGATGATCACCCCGGGACAAACCAAGTAGCTGGAATGGAGGCAATAACCCAAAGCGATCAAGATATGCCAAGTCTAACAATGGGCAAACAATCCAAGGGATCAGATAGAGGAGCACATGCATAATTTTAGAGATATCCGCACCATAGGCGAGCAATAATATGTGGAAAAAATCAGCAATCAAATCAACAGGTCAAATGAAACCAAGCTATACGGTAATAACCAGGAATGCCATATTATCCATAGTTGAAAAATGAAGCAATAGGTATGAGCAATAAGGTCTAAATGAAAATCCAAGCGATACGTAATAACCAGGAATGCCAAATATCAAGGGTCAAAAGGAATCAGTCGCATGAAAAAACCTCTAATGCATAAAAAGCCCAAAAGTGTATACCATCGGCATGACTGCAGCAAACCTAGATGTAGATACATAAGGAGGACTGGAAGGATGCCCGTATACTCATCTACAAATATCCCAACATATAAATACTCTAGATAAGTAATAGTGACCATTTGGCAAATATCCTCGAATGGAAAATGTGTAACGGTAAGGGCCAAACGGCAGCATGAATCATGCAAGGAAACCATAGAAATATCATGAGGCAGATCACAAACCCTCAAGCAAAGACCATGGAGTGAAGCGAAAGAAGATACAACCTGATCACCAATAGCGAAGGAACCATCAACCGTGGACCCGTGAAGAACCCCAGAGAAATCAGTAAGGAACATCGGTCCATAACGGACCTCAAGAGATGGAGATATAGAGACCAATGGAGAAGATACTGCACCAAACCACCGAACTAGGAGGGCTATCTGAGGTATGCGCAGAAGCAATAGTAGAAATACCACATAGGTATAGGCAGCCTCAATATCAATGAAACCAGGAATGACCACTGAGTACAATATCTGTGAATCAAGGCATATAGGCGCAAGGCAGCGCAGCAACACATGTAAATACCGGAGCAGCATCAACCTGAGGAAGAGGACCCACGGATGGTGAAAGTGAAGCAGCCAACTGATGTACTCTAAAATGGAAAGAAGAGCTACATCTTGAGCCTTTGGCATGCATACGCATAAACTTGCCTTCTTCCGGTAACCAACTGAGAGTCACCTTGGGGATCAATAACAGACAAGTGAATAATGCCTGCCCAGGCATGAGTAAAGGAAAGTGTCTGCTGAGAGAGATCCACAGCAACAGTAACCAAGTGAAGAGAACCAGTCTGCACCAAAAATAATGTCATATAGCTCCAGAGGAATGATGTAGAAATCTACCTGACCAGAGAAAATTACCAATGCGATAATCCAGAGCCCTGAAACATCTGAGATTTTAGGAAAGAAATGGGAACGAGCAACCTCACATTGAGAGGCTGGGAAGCAGGAATAGGTGTAGCACGAATCGGGTGGCAATGTAACTGCTAATAAATGAATGTGTACTGCCCGTATCCACTAAAGCAAAATACTCTCGCCCCGCATCTAGAATAATATGATCCATAAATGGAACAACATACGTAGGCATAATTACAGAATCATCAACTGATAAGTTCTGGCCTAAATATGCATCTAGAAGAACCGCATACTCATCTAAACGGCTATCAGCAAAATAAGCTAGTGAGTATACAATAAGGACCATCATGAAATGTATAACCATATGCCATATGGAGATGTAGCTGAGGAGTAGGCAAAGCATCTGAAAGAGCAACCGTAGACCCATGAATAATAACGAAATAAGGAGCATAGGCGACAACACTATAGCATAGCGCTCAAGAACATGAGTAGCATCAAAGTACTCAACAACAATATCAAAGCATGCAACAACATGGGCAGTAGCATACTATATCAGTATCAAAGCATGGAACAATATCATAGCATGCAACAACATTGTAGGACCATCAATGCATACAACGACATCAACAATAGTATCATAGCATGCTATATCAGTATCAAGGACTCAGGTAGATCAATAACTATCTCAAGTAAATCAGGCAACTCGCTCACACTATGTGATATAGAATCATCCTCATGTGTATTGCTAGCAATGTAGTGAATCAACCTCATGTGAATCGCTAGAAATGTGTGACTCTATCTCTATTTGTCCTGCACAAGAAACTGGAACCTCGCATATGGAAGAATGATCAATGGTCCAAGTGAAACTACAGAATGTATCGCGCTGGCGGTTGATCCACTGAGGATCAATCATAGCATGACGGAGGGTCACGGCGAAAGGTAAGCCAGATATGGAGCCCTTCCCGATCAGGATTAGCTCGATAGACCCGCCACCACGCGGGCAGGCGCGTCCATCTAAGTGTAAAGCAGCCAACTGGATCTTCTGAAGATCAGTCTTAGGGTAAATCTGAAAAATATGTGTCAAGCTTGGCAAACCAATTCTCTAATAAGTTCCCATCAGAGGAACCTGGAATAGGTAGCAAGTTGTACCCTATCACAAAAATCTCAAGCAAAGTGTGGCTCAGGGAACTGTGGGACGTGGAAAGAAAACTAGGAGGTGGGTTAGGTGGAAGGAATTGCCCACCACCAGGTAGAAGAAGATGGAAATCCAAATGGAGGGGGAGTCCCAAATGGAGGATAAACAGGAGCTTTACCAGGACCATGGGGCTGTAAAGAATCAATCTGTGACTGCATAATGGCAAAGCTGATCATAATCGTATCTAGGCGAAGAGCGAGGGCCAGAAAGGGTATCATCCATGCGACGAAACTAATCGAATAGGTTCTCTCTGAAGAGTCTCACTCGGGGTAGGTGAATGTGTCATAATGAGGAAAATTACGAAATGCGAGACAAGACGCTAATCAAGTGGACGAACTGAAGGAGAGGACATAAGTCGTCACAACAGGTACACCAATGAAAAGACGTTACAAAAGCTCGCTAAAGGAAAAAGAGGGAAATGACAAATAGTGTAAGTAGTACCTCGCAACTGCAATCGAAAGTGTGCTGAAAACGGTAGTAACATGGAGAGATACCGGGCAGCCACCGAATAGAGATAAGAGGGGGGCCTGCAAAAGCAACCAAATAATGAGAGAAAGAAGTAGCAAGTAGTGGAGTATATGGCTGGGAAATTGGACGGCCAAGTAAGGAAGGTGAGTGCCAAAAGAGAGGGTTAGACAACCAGCAAGCAAAGCTAGAAAGAAGTGGAGACAATGCAAGGAGGGGTGGGCTGGGAAAGAGTACAAATAAGTTGAGTTGTGGACAACAAGCGAAAAGTAAAGTAGGGTGCTGGAAGTAGGTGATGGTGGGCAGCAAAATGAGCAGTAGGTGGGCAACAATAGGGCCCCAGTCCTCCTCCAAACGATAGTGATAATCTGCAAAACAGTGGAGAGAGGGAGAGAGCTAAAGATCCAAGCTGAAAATGGGTGCTGGGCAGTAGCTAGTAAGATCCACAAATGTCCTGCAAAATGATGGAAAAATCGTTGAAAATGGTGATGAAGTAGGGCGTTGGACAAACTCCAAACAATCAGCAAAATGGACAGCAAATTGGTGGAGAAATTCGTCGAAGATGGCAAGGTAGTAGGGCGCTGGGTAGCAACTACCAAAATCCGCACATAACCTGGAAAAAAAAAATGGAGAAAAGCGCTAAAAATGGTGATGAAGTAGGGCGCTGGACAGCCTCCAATCAATCCACAAAATGGGCACGGTGGAGAAAATCGACGAAAGTGACAAGGTAGTAGGCCGCTGGCCAGCCTCTACCAATCTGGAAAAACGATGGAAATCTCATGAAAAAATTGACGAAAGTGATGGGTTAGTAGGGTGCTGGACAGCCTCTACCAAATCTAAAAAAGTCGTGCAAAGGAAAGTGCTCTGATACCGAGTTACGAATGAAGCCACAATTGATCTAGAGCTAAGCTATGAAAGCATCACATAAGCAAGACTTAACCCTAGAAAGCAGGAAAGAGAGAGATTAAGGAGACTAAAGAGAGAGATCCATATCATCAGCTGAGTAACAAATGACACAGATTCCATACTTATAGCCTAGAGGAAGCCTTAAAAGGAAGCTTCCGGTGGTTAGGGCCCAATTGGGAGGGATAATAGTGCGCCCTCCAAGAAGGCCCCCACTCTCCAGTAATATGTCCAAATGTCCAAATAATGAATAATAAAGCCCAAGGCCAACCATATAGTCTAAGTGTCAATAATAAATAAAAAAAGGGCCCAAGGCTTACTTATGCATAAAGTAAAGTAAATGTAAATGGATGTGGCGAATGTAATGAGCCGAGTCCATAACTCTCTTCACAATGGCCTAAAATAAAACTCCTTGTGCAGCATTGAGTGATTTTTGTCCTTGTAGTTGGCTGGAAAATGTACCGACTGCAATGTATCACTATCTGAGCAGAGAAGAACTATCCCTTAGTGATGGCTGAAATGGCAACAATGAGCTGAAAAGCAACGTTAAAAGCAACTATGGGCGACAATAAGTACTTCACATTCAACAAGTGCTGGAAAAGAGCTCCTTGGGCAACAATGGGCTAAAAATGGAACTTCGAAGAAGGGATGGATAGCAAGAAGTGATCCCCCTCAATGAAATACTAAAACTTCCTCAACAAAGAACACGAGATGATTCGAAAAGGGCTCATCTACGAAGTTATGAACGAGAGCCATCACAAGTAACAGAACAAAAATAACTAACGATATCCTATAAAGAGCACTCTATGAACATGTATGATAACATGGATCTTGGGCTGGTAATACCTTAGACGTCTGTGCATTGGACTTATACAACAGCACATCATTCTGATCATGTGCCATTGCGGCATTGGGAACATGATGTGTCTTCTCTGCATATACTTGTGTCTGTATCTCATGAAACAGATCCTATTTCTAAACTTCATCTGGCTTAATATCATCTCTTTATTCAATTTTACTTGAGACACTTGCATTCACGGACATAAATTATATAGTTGGTTTTAGTTTGCAACATTTTCAAAGTTTTGTGAAGAAAAGCCTAATTTGTATTTTGTGCTTATAGTGTCCTTTGTGGGGGTCTTTAGTTTTGTTTCTACTGGGCACCCAATAATATGTCAAATGTTTTTGTTTTTGAATTGCAGAAGGTAGCATGCCTGAAACTCAGCTTTTGATAGTTTTTGAGAACTTTGTAAGTTCTGTACTTTTTTGTCTCGTTTTTATCTCAATGATCTTCCTATGGTAGGGGGCAGCTGATGCACATTACAGATCTTATGTAGCAATTGAGTTTTTAGCATGCCAATGTCTTAGTTTTCATGATTTTCCAGCTTTTTTTGGGATGTGTATAGTGTGAGATCCTAATTTTCCTTCTCAGCCCATCATTCTCCTTGATCAGAAAATGCTATGCCGACTTTTCACAACTCTCGATAGGGTGTTTAATACAATAGACTGTATCATTGAAATCTGAGAGCTCTAAGGATCATTCTACACTACTGCAGTTTACTGAAAATTGTGATGCTCCACTTGCTTTCCGTTGAGACACCTAGGGTTAAGTATGCTTCACCATAGAAGGTGGCATCAACTTTCTTCTTGCCTGAAAAGATGCTCTGATACATGCATAACAAAAGAATTGAAAGGAAATGCACTGATATGAGAAAGAATTGTAAAAGTACTAAAGAATACATATGGACTGATAGATAATAACAGCATGGCAATGGTAATAGATAATCTAGCTAAGTGTAGTCTAATCCTAGAATTAAACTACTCCCAATCAATCATCAACCCAATTAAGATGCAAGGTGTCATAGGTGACTGAAGGTCCTCCAAGTTAAGGCTAGGAGCCTGATAAGACTGAGTAACCTGATCCAAATGTAAAGTCACTATGGGGGAAAAATAGGACAAAGGGAAAACCTGGTCTTGAAGCAAGTTACTATAGGGAGGGCTAGTTTAGCAAGCCCCTAAATTCTAAACACATAAATGTAGTCCTGAATCCTGATACAGTCTGAAATCTCTTACAACAGTCAATTTGCAATTCAACATTTCAAAAAATATAAATGTACGTCCTAAAGCATCATATGTTACAAGTTGAAGCTCCATATTCAGATGGCCCTAGGCCAATGCAATTGTGGATCATGTGATGTACATTGAAAAGAAGCAATAGAACATTGTAGTAAAGTTCAGGTATACATACATTGAGGAAAAAGCATAAAGTACAAATTTTACAGAATGTGCAAAATGTGCCACAGATAATGTATTAATGGTGCTAGATTCATGTACTTTAGCGCACTCAGCACTTTGTTTAAAGAGGTGCCCAGAAAACTTTCTTTAAAAACGCTGAGTAGATAAAATGCATAATTCCAGCATTGACTGATTTTGCTACTACAATGAAGGTAAAAGACATCCTAGTGTATACCTGTCCTTGTTCAGATTTTCCAGTATGACCTCAATGGAGCCATATTTCTGAACAAGCTTTAGTGCCGTTTGCGGCCCAATGCCTGCTCAGAAGCAGAGTATGCAGTATATCGTGGTGAATAAAGGTTATGAATCAATAAGAACTCAATGCCTGATACATCTACAAAGCTCAAAACAGGAAAAACTTATAATGTGAGTTCTAAGTCATTTTGCTTGGAGTAAGCCTAGCTTTAGAGCAATTAAGCATTACCCTTGATGTTTTCAATATAGTCACAACCAGCAAGGATGCACAAATCAACAAATTGGTTCAGTGAAAGCTTCAGCTCTTCAAGTACCTGTTGAGGAACCGGAAAGCCCAAAAATGGTTTAAAAGTAGTATGAACACACCTCTTAGTAACTGCTCAAAGAGCTCTGCAAAAAGAAAGTATTTGAGAACATACCAAGATGCTCCCAAAATTAAAGATGTACCTTTGAAAGATCGTACTCCATGATTGGAAGTTTTTGAGAGACTGGGCTCAGCAGATAACGCACAAGTCTTGGAGCACCAAAGCTCAAAGAGTCCATATCTTCTGATGCCACAGCAAAAGCCTATACAAAAAGCATATCAAAATTGTTATCTATTTGGAGAATGATGATTTAGAAAATGTTTACGCAAGGTTGAATTTTTTATTCTCCATAATTGATTGCAAATGGCCATTAGATTTTCCAATTTCGTTCCAAAATATATGTGGTAGAAATAGAGATGGTGCTTCCTCATTGTACAATCAATCAAGGTTATAACAAGATGAATCTAAGCACAGCTCTGATAATTAACGGGCATAAAAAAGCTCTCCAATTTCCAACTCCTTACCTTGTTAAGTTTACATAAAGCAGCACATTCTGCCTCTGCTTCACTAGGAGCCTGACATGTTGACAAATGAAAATGCAGATGTTTGTTCATATTTGGGTAGTCAATATCCATCATAGAATAGTTCTACCTTCCAAATGTCATAATATTTCTGTTAGTAGACACTCAGTCAAAGATGTAAGTTATAATATTTCAATTCCCAACAAAACAAAGATAAGCAATGATCACTTTTCGAATTATAAGGCAGCTTTCCAAGAATCTAATGCTCTGGAAGAGCCTAACTTACGCAAACAAACCTCATAACAAAATAGAACACATTTAGAACCTTCAGAAAGAAAAAGCTGAAGTCATGCCCAGCTGATCAAAGAGGATAACCTTGTCTGCCACCTTTAGGCATTAACACAAAATAGACGTGATTCTTTAATTATGCGACATATATAACTGCATTGCAGTCTGGTTTAGAACCAGCCAACTTAAATAGCATCTTCATTCAAGTTCATCGATTTAGTATAAAGCTCTCAAAAAGTGTTGCTTAATTATATGGTAAATTTTAGATGTAGACCAAGGATTCTCATGCTGTAGAATGGCACAGTTTACTCACTGCACTAAACAACCTCACTTAGCATCTTGTGCCCACCGAGCTGAGTGATACGTCTATGAATGTTCGGATGGTTGTATGTTTCCATATTTCCAACAGTCAAGAGGTACCATGAAAGAGAGCAGCTGCAAGGAAGATTTAGTATATTGTCCACCTTGTGGATGATAGAATTCAAAGGTTTTCTAGCACAGAAAGTAAGTCTATTAACTTCAAACTGTGAGCATATACAAAATCACATTGTGGACGACTCATGCAAGGACATGGGTTGTCATGTACTACTTACAAGTTGACGACACAATGTAAAATCTGTAGGTCCTGTATCATCCAACTTGATGAATTTCTACCAACGTCGATGGGAGTATGGACTGGTTTGCACTCTTGCATGTGAAACCTCGTTTACATGCTTTGTGTGTGTAAGTCCAATCCTTTGCTCCTTTTGTCATACTTCCACTCCTGTGTGGTAGTGCATCATATTCAAATCAGTCATTTCAAAATTGTTTGTGCGAATCAATTTTCACAACATTGACCAAATGCTGATCATTTTCAATTATGATCAGATCATCTACATACAGCACAATCAAAGCACCCGAATCCTGTTCCAACACAGGAAAAATCAGGTCTTAAGAGATTCTTACCATTCCTTTTCTCTTAAAGTACTCATTGATATGACTATATCAAGCACGAGGTGCTTCTTTCAATCCATATAAAGCCTTGCATAACTTAGCTTCATGCAACTCCACAACAAAACCCTTGGGTTCAGTTCAGTCAACAATCATAACGACATCCAATTGCCACTGGAACAAAGTCTCCTCATTAACTATGCCCTTACTTTGTGCACATCCCTTGACCACTAGATGAGCTTTATGCTTGGCTATTGACCCATTTGCATGGTACATTGTTCTACTCACCCATTTATTTCCAATGGGTTTCTTGTCTCAGGGAAGATCAACTAGTTCCCAAGTCTCATGTCTACGAATGGAATCCATCTTATCCTTCATTGCATCTTGCCACATCTTGCTCTCCCTCACTTCCTCAAAGGTTGATGGCTCATGGCATTGTACAATATCCGCCATCAAAGCATAATTAACGTGGGACTTTTCTGAAAGTTTCTTACCCTTGTGGATCTATGAACCTCTCCCTTGATTCTGGTTTCTGTCTTGTAAGTGTAGACAAAATTTTAGCACAAGCATAACTTTTTGTGGATAGAACCTAAGAAAGAGAATTGTTTATCAAACACAATCGTAAAACGAAAACAAAGATTCTAGGATATCAAGAAGTAAGGCCGAAGGTGGAAAATTGGAAGCTTATCTTTCCAATTCAGAGAACTGAACTAAATGTAGACATTCAAGCTGTCGGTTATCAGATCAGAGTAAACAGTAAACTGACCATTTCTTATCATTCCAAGGCCGCGCATGTTGAAAAGAGTGGTAAAATTGATAGCAATGTTTCATGAACTTTTTCGAAAAGCCTTTTTGAAATGGGATAGAATCGGCTCTGTCCGGAAAGAAATGGCGAAACGTTTTTAGTTTTTTTTTTTTTGCTTGGTTTATTCCTAGCCTTTTGTTAAAGTAAATTTATGTGTTGTTAGTGTCTAGACAATGATTATAGCTCTATACAATTAAAATAGAACAATTGGTAATCGACACACTTAGATGACAGAGGACTCAATGAGACATTAAGATACATCACACAATGCACATGCATAAGGTAATCAGAATTCTACTATTCCCTACTGAGTTCTAACTTCTAACTAATATTTTATATGCCAAACTTTCACACACACAACACATTAGGAGGCTCTCTTTTTTTTGGCTCTAATTTTAAAATCCGTTTCGGTCTGTCCGTTTGAAACGGAGTTTCATTGAATGAAACATGTTTCAGTGAAACATTGAAATTTGATAAAACCTAAAATTGATGAAACTCCTAATGAATGAGGACTAAAAATTGCTGAATAAACAGATACTCTGAAATGGCTGGTTATACGGCTTAAGGGCTGCCATGCACCACTAGTAGTGCACTGTGACACCTCACTAGACACCTCTGCAGCCTATCTGGGCCACATCAACCAGTTCCTCTATGACTCAGTGATAGACCCATAAAAATCCACCATCATGAGTTTAGGCCTTCAACCATTAATTATGACCATATGCACATGAGGGCCCCAAAACCCTCATAATTGACATACGGGTCGAGGTAGGCCTACTAACCTCTAGCGAAATAAACAATCTGAGATCAGTCGTGGGCATGACATTCTTCCCCCCTTACTCAACTTCTGTCCTCAAAACTTAATGCTAGGGAAGTTCCTTTTTCGGCTACCTTCCTGTTCCCAGGAATCATCATCGTCTGTGTGACCTTTCCATCGAACCAAATACTCGGAAACTATACGATTCCTCAATCGTTTAGTTCTTGTATCCAAGATCTTTTCAAGTTCAAGACGAGTCACACCCGATGATTCATCCAACATGTCCAATTGGTCTCTAGAACCAAGATGTTCTCCTTCAAGCAGACTCTTCTTGATAGACTCACATGAAAAACTGGATGCACTTGCGTTCCTTCCGGGAGGTCCAATTGGTAAGCCAAGGATCCAATCCTTTTCAAGACTTGATACAGTCCTCTATATCTAGCGAACAATATGTAATGCTTGCCGGTACACATTACACTGGAATATTTCGGAATTCGTAAATACACCCAATCCCCCACTTGGAAGTCTCGAGGCGATCTTTTCAAATTAGCATAATGTTTGTCCCTATCCCAGGCACTACGAACATTCTCACGTGCTCTCTGTAGCATTTCTTGCATATTGTGCAAGTGAAACTTGATCGATCAAGTCTCGACCACAATGGGTGATTTAGGCTCCTCTCCGAGGATATTTCCATCAAAAGACATATGCATATAGCATTTGATCACACAAGTTAACCTCTCTTAAACAATTAAGTATGAACTAGAATCTAAACTATGATTCATCAATCATAATTCCTCGGATCCTAATCCTATACTCAATAATAAGGAACGTGAATATTACTATTCTTAGAACACACATGAATTGCTCTAAAAAGCCCTTTCCATAAGGAAAGTTTCGGACTCATCCAACTCACTTATGATGCCTACATAAGAATGGTAATTACAAAAATTTCCGTACACAAGTCATGGCACAGTGGGTTATTTCAAAGTTAAGGCCCAATCCAGAATACGTCTAGATTCTATTACTCTTAAGTTTCTAGTCTAGAATAACTTAAGGTTAGATATCATTCATAAGGTTAATTAGGTTTGTTTGGTCATAATTCCTAAATTATAGGACCAAATTCCTTGAATCATGGAGGTGGATAACCAACCTAGCCACCAACTTGGCAAAACTCCAGGGTTAGGTAAGATTGACAAATTAGGGCAAAAATGGTCAACCATCTTCCTTATTACATGCTGGATTTTCACCTAACTCGAGGTGGGGAAGAGCCTTTTGTATATACAATCCATCATTTTATAGTGAGGATATAGAATTTTTGAAACAAATTGGCAATCTTGAGTTCTCTACACATTTGTCTTGAGTTTTTGTGAATGCTTTGGTATCTAAACTTGATTTCACTTAATATCTGATAATAGGTTGTATTGGAGTCTGTACGACAGTATCAATCAATCAATCGTAGCTGGATTTCTTAGACACTTATAAAGTAGTCATTCATCAAGCAAAGACAGTTGTAGATAGATCAAGCTAAATTTGAGGAAGAGTGTGAGAAATTGCCAAATATTGGCAAATCTAGCTTTGATCAAAACCATGTAGATTGTACATGGGTGGGTCCCACACATGTGAGTCCATGTTGCCACGTGTGTAGGCTACACGAGATAGGTTAGATATCATTCATAGGGTTAATTGGTTTTGTTTGATCATTATTCCTAAATAATAGTTGAATCATGGAGGTGGATAACCAACCTAGCCACCAACTTGGCAAAACCCTAGGGTTACGTAAGATTGACAAATTAGGGCAAAAATGGTCAGTCATCTTCCTTATTACATGCTGGATTTTCACCTAACTCAAGGTGGGGAAGAGCCTTTTGTATATACAATCATCATTCCATAGTGAGGATATAAAATTTTTGGAGCAAATTGGCAATCTTGAGTTTCTACACATCTGTCTTGAGTTTTTGTGAATGCTTTGGTATCTAAATTTGATTCCACTTAATATCTGACAATAGGCTGTACTAGAGCCCGCACCAGACACGTGTGGGGGGGATTCCATTTTTGATCAATGGTTTTGATTGCTCTTGATTGTGGGATTCAATATTGCTTTTCTATATCAAGATCTTGTGACTAGTTTTGCAATAGATAGGTGTATCATCAATCAATCACTCTTGGAGCCTTATGTAGGTTCATTTATGGTCGTTTGTACTGTACTTTCAACAGGCAGCTTGTAGAAGTACCGATAGACGTAGTTGGTAGTGATAAGCTATAAAAATTTAACAACTAGATAAGTCTTCTCCATAGCATATCACTAGTAGCATTACTAACAGTGTGTTTCGATAAAACGATTGGTACTATCAAACTTTTTTGTTCAAAAATGTAGCTCTATTGTTGGAAAAGGTACTTGTCCTATACCTTGGAAAGTGCTCATATACCATGCTATGAACTCAATTAGACATTTGGCATTGATTAAAGGAAATAGAAAAACAAAAGATGAATCACACAACAACTTCCCATTTAAAATATTGTATGCACATTGATGACTATAATAGCTGATCCCCTCTAGTATTGATGGATGTTAGAGCTTCTTTAGTTAGTAAAGCCTTATACTATACTAAATTGGTGCAAACCCATACAAAATACTTCAGCTTGCAAAGCGTTATTGATTGTGGAACTTATACTTACCTTAACAAGTGGCACGCCCATGAGTTGTAGAAGCTTATCAATATCCTCATTTTGATGTGGCATGACCTATGGAAAGTTGCTCCATCACCAATAGAATGACCATATCAACTCTTTCAAATCACTATAAGATATCAAGACTACTGAATGTAAACAGTGAGTAGGTTCAACCACCCAAATGTTTAGCCCTTCTTTCTTACGATATTGTGAAAAAAAAAATTACATTCCGGATATTAAACTATACCTGCACAACTCTTTTGCTATACTTTTCAATGTCTTCCATGTCTTGACTCTGCAACAAACAAGGAGATGCTACATTATGATTATCACATGATCACTCAAAGTACAGAGAATTTGCAAATGTAATGAGAGGAAATGCAATTTAGTTCAAACAATTGATGATTGAATGGCAAGCTCAAAGAGTACTAAGAGAAATGAAGCAAAAGAAAAATCAAAACTTGCTAGTTAATCTAAGCTACTTTGAGCTCTCTGATCTCCAATTCATCAGATAGAGCAATAACGATAGCCCTATCTATATTGTGTGGAGGCCCAGAAAGGCTAGATTTGTGATTCACTAATTAGGGCCAATTATAATCCAATAATGATAAATATTATGTTAATAAAGAATGATGGATTGAAGCCCCAAACCAAAAGGTCTACATGTCATTTGATAATAATGGGGACCCTAGGCCCAAGAAGCTATCATCTACGAACAGAATTCACAAATATACCATCACTTTAAGAACAACACACAATATAACATGGAACAAATAGAATTCTCCTACAACCAACAACCAGTAAGACACCAGTGTGCAAGTCCTACAAATGAACATTGCAAAGCATTTCCTACAAAGGCACTAATAGATATTAAAGTCCTAAGGTCAGAATGACTACTAGAGACTCTAATTATACTAGTCTAGAGGTCCTTGAGGGAACTTTTCCGGAAGCTGCTATATGATTAGGGCTAAGACACCCCAAACTACACCGCAAAGCATCTCGGCGACTCGTGAGGGAAGTGAAGCGGATGATGAGTGTGGCTGCATCTCTAGTGGTCCTCCATGCGGTATCTAACCTATAAAGTCCTCAACACAGGATTCTAGCCTAAGCATACCATACAAAGCAACCACACATGGGAACCGGTGGAGGTTAAACCACCCAACCAAACCTAGATCGTACGGATCTAGCCCCCAAGCTATGGATCAATCAGAGTCATGGAAAGAGGAGTCACACCAGCAGCATGGAGCTACTCATCACAAATCAAGCATACACTAGTGAGAGCCCAGCAGGTATACTTATACCCTCCAAGGCCCATGCACCACTAGTAGTGCACTGTGACACCTCACTGGACACCTCTGCAGCCTATTTGGGCCACGTCATCCAGTTCCCTAATGACTCACTGATAGACCCATACCAACTCCACCACCATGTGTTTAGGCCTACAACCATTAATTATGACCATGTACACATAAGGGCCCCAATTCCCTTATAGTCACAATTAACTTACGGGTTGTTGGTCTACCGGTCCCTAGCCTGGACACGCTACCCGAGACCAGTCATGGGCATGACATTCTTCCCCCCTTATTCAAGTTCTGTCCTCAGAACTTAAAACTGGGAAAGTTCCTCCTTAAGCTTCCTTCCTGTTCCCAGGAATCGTCATCGTCCATACATTCCCTCCATCGAACCAGATGCTCAGTAACTATACGATTTCTCAATCGTTTAGTTCTTGTATCCAAGATCTTTTCGGGTTCAAGACGAGATACACCCGATGATTCATCCAACAGGTCCAACTGATCTCCAGATCCAAGATGCTCTCCTTCACGTAGACTCTTTTTGAGATGACTCACGTGAAATACGGGATACACTTGCGATCCATCCGGGAGTTCCAATTGGTAAGCTAAGGATCCGATCTTTTTCAAGATCTTAAACGGTCCTCTATATCTAGGGGACAACTTATAATGCTTGCTGGTACGCATTACACTTGAATCCTTCGGGATTCTCAAATATACCCAATCTCCCACTTGGAAGTCTCTTGGTGATCTTTTCAGATTTGCATAATGTTTGTCCCTATCCTGGGCACTCTAGACATTTTCACGTGCAATCCGTAGCATTTCCTGCATATCGTGTAGGAAATCCGCTACTTTCTGAAACTTGATCGTCCGAGTCTCAACCGCAATGAGTGATCTAGGCTCAAAACCGTACATAAGCATAAATGGGCTATAACCGGTAGCCGAATGCTTACTACTATTATAGGCAAACTCGATCAATGGAAGGTACTTTTCCCAATCAGATTGTCGTCTAGAAACATATGCTCGAAGCGTTTGTTCCATCGTCTGATTTGTTCTTTCCGTCTATCCATCCATCTCAGGATGATCAGAAGAACCCAAGCTCAGTGTCGTCTCTAGTTTAGCGAATACGGCCGACCAAAAGTGACCGGTGAACTTCGGATCGCGATCGCTCACAATATCAGTTGGTAATCCGTAAAGCCTAAACAGACGCTCTACAAATATCTGAGCTAAATCAGAAGCCTTCGCGGTGGTCTTTACCGGAATAAACGTAGCCAATTTGGTAAGACGGTCGACCACAACCCAAATTGCATCATGTTGTTTATTCGTCCACGGTAACCCAACCACGAAATCCATGGAAATACTATCCCATCTCTTATCAGGGATGTCCAGTGGATGCAACAAACCGCCCGCCTTATGGCGTTCAGCTTTATTCAACTGGCATTGGTCACACTTGACCACATAAGATTCTACAAAGGGCTTGAGTTTTGGCCAATAAAAATCCCTTCGTACCAAATCCAATGTACGATGTATGTCGGGATGTCCTACGCATGGTGAGTCATGACATTCATAAAGAATTTTATTCTTAACAACATCCACATCAGGCACACAAACCTTCCCTTTCCTAAACAAAAGTCCATCACGGATAGAGAAGTCATCAGTATCCTTTATATCCTTCACCCCAGACTGATCACCATGAATAACAGTCCCACTTGATGAAACTGCTAGAACCCTATTCCAGATTGGTCCAAAATGTGGGTCTTTCTCATAAAGACCACTCAGGGAGGGATAAAAGTCTGTACTGATCTCAGTGAAGGAAAGTTCGTTCACTTCACCAATTCGACTAAGTGCATCAGCCACCTGATTAGATGAGCCCCTGATATACCGCACTTCAAAGTCAAATTCTTGCATGAGTTCTGCCCATCTGGCCTTACGACCTCGCAAATCATTCTGATTACAAAAATACTTAATTTATTACCGTACAGGTAATGCCTCCATTTTCTAAGAAGTCGTCCTTACTTTCACCCATTGATATCGACTCTTGGGTGGAATATGCTACTCGCTTATACACTGCAGATGCCCCCCCTATCCCTATCACTCGACCCGCTACATTCTCTCTTTTTACCTCTGACAAAATTGAATCTGCAATTAGGAAAGCCCAACCCCATAAAGCGAAAGACGACTCACTTAACTCAGACTTTCTCAAACCTATCTCCCAACTTCTCTCTCCTTACATTGCCCACACTTTTAACATGGCTGTTACTTTTGGCTTTCCAACCGACTGGTGCACGAATCTCCTCCATCCCATCCTCAAGGTTGGCGACCCAATGAACGTCGATAACTACTGCACTCTCATGATCAGTCACACAATGGCGAAGCTTTATGGCTCAGTTCTACAGTCTATGGTTGGATCCCAGGTGGGGTCAGATGAGTTATTTGCTCTTGGAGAGGCTAGTTTCAGACCCGAATACTCTACTATTGATCATGCATTTGTCCTACGCTGCATCATAGATGAGGCTTGACATCGGAGACGAAGAGTATACTGCTGCTTTGTGGATTTCCGCAAGGACTTTGATTCAGTTCCACTCACTTAGTTTTTCACAGGATATCAATATGGCTATTAGCACCTTATATGAGAGGGTATTAGCACGCTTCAGAGATGGCAGCAGTTGGTCATCTTTTATCCAGAGCACAATTGGGGTCAAGCAGGGATGTCCACTCTCTCCTACTCTTTTTGCATTGTACATTGATAATCTAGAGCGGATCATCAAGGAGGAGGGTGGTGATGGATGTCCACTTGCTGATGTTATTATTCCTATCCTACTATATGTGGACGATGTGGCATTGCTATCCTCTACAGCCTCTAGGTTACAGCGACATCTTGATGCTCTCTATGGTTTTTGCTTAGTGTGGGGCTTGACGGTGAATATTGCTAAGACCAGGGTCATGGTGTTTAACACTAACCAGCAGCATATGAGAGATGACACGACTGGAGATTGTTACCTCATACACCTATCTAAGTGTACTATTCACTGGTCCCTTACTCACTTTTCGCTCTACTGCTCTATCTCGCTTGACACCTGCGTAAGGGGCATGTTGCCTTGGTACATATGGAGAGAGTGTGTACTACTTACCATATTCATAATCCTACTTCTAGAGACCACCTTTTCTCTACCGCAGTCTTGCCAGTGGCTATGCACTCGGCGGAGGTTTGGTGCCCAGGATTATCTCAGGGTACTTGGAGAGATATCACTCACCTGCAGATTACCATGTTAGGGAGGATGATTCGTGTGAAGCCATCGGTTCCTCACGAGATTCTTTTGGCGGAGTTCGCCTCACTTCCCATGGTGGTAGAGACTTTGTTTCAGATTGTTACCTTTCTACATCGACTTGAGACCATGGATACTCACAGATACATGATGGCAGCGCTTACCTCCTCTCGAGCTATAGCTAGACAGCAGGCTAGACCTTCCTGGTATGGTGATGTGGGTACTTTCTTCCAGTCATGGGGCTTCTCAATGCTGGATCTCCCACAGGGAACTCATGCATTTATCAGACAACAGTTGTATCGTAGCTATTGCCACATAGTATGGGATCGTCCTGATCATGACAGGGTCAAGCTTACCTTTTATGGCGCACATATCTTACGCAGAGACAGTCTGGGACTTCCTATTAGACCTTTATATCCATCTCTTCCTCTTTCTTTTGGGCTCTGATATAGGTTGGGACAGTTACGAGTCTCTTCGCACCAGCTTGCTATTGAGACAGGCAGATATTTTGGCATTTCGAGAGAGCATCAGATTTGCCAGGTATGCACATTGGGTGTAGTGGAGGATGAGTTCCATTTTATCTTCACATGCCCTACATACTATGAGATATGTGGTCGATATGATTGTTTATATCGGGACACCCCCATTACCCTCAGTACCTTTTTGGAGTATTAGGATCCCAGATGTGTTGGCCTTTTACTACGAGAGATGCTTATATTGAGAGCCTCTTTGATACCTTCGGAGGATACTACTGATTATGGCCAGCATCTTATCCCCCCTCTCACCAGTCCTCTTTGGCTTGTATATTGATGAGTTGGAGAGAGTCATTATACAACGTGGTAGTGGTGGTTGCAAGCTTGGGGACATCTTGATTGTTATCCTCCTTTATGCTGATGATGTGGTATTGGTCTCACCTACCAGAGAGGGTCTACAGCGACAGTTGGATTGCTTGCATGAGTTTTGCGCCAGATGGGGCCTAGGGGTGAAGATTGGGAAGACTAAGGTTATGGTCTTCAACGCTTCTCGAGCATTCATGCAGCGACAGGAGCTTACTTTGGGTGGACAGGTTCTAGAGGTGGTCCCCTCCTACACATACCTGAGGATCCTTTTCTCAGGCCCTACTTTAGCATGAGACAGGCGACTACCACTCGGCTGGGGAAGGGACATGCCTCCCTTGTTCAGCTAGAGAGATTTTGTTTCCGCAAGTCCATCCAGGACCTCGCAGTAAGTGTTGCCTCTTTGATAGCATTGTCACCCCACGGCTCTATATGCGGCAGAGGCATGGTGTACAGGTCTTCCCTCTTCACACTGGGCCAGTCTTTCACGACTACAGATCACTATGCTAGCTCGGCTGATCCAAGCGAAGCCTTCTGTTCCACATGAGATTCTCCTGGCCGAGTTTGCAGTCCCACCTATTCAGATCGAGGCAGCTCTTCAGCTCATTACCTATACACAGAGGATACATGCGTTACCAGAGATAGACACACGATACATACAGACTGCGCTATCCTCCCCCCAGCATCTTCATGGTTAGGGCTACAGATTATCATGGTTCTCTCAGGCATCCCACCTCCTACTTGAGTCATTTGGTATCTCCATCACAGAGCTTCCCTTAGGCACCCATCAGCATATCAGACAATTCCTCTATCGCGCATATCTGGAGCGGACTTGGCTTAACTAGCTAGGGATTAAGCCAGCTCTCTACCGGACACATTTCTTGGAGCTGGATGCCTCAGCTACTTGGAGTCGGGACTATCACATTGCCTCAGATTCACACTAGGACAGCTCAGGGTATCTTCTCATCAGCTAGCTATTGAGACGGGGAGGTTCCATGGTATCCCTAGAGAGGAGCGGATTTGCCAATTATGCTCCCTAGGTGACGTGGAGTCTGAGGAGCACTTTATCTTTAGATGCCCAGTATACTATGAGATTAGAGGGCGTTATCATTGCCTGTTTCGAGACATGCCTACCACTCTATGCTCCCTCATAACCTATGAGGACCCACGATGTGTCGCTCTGTTGGTACGCGAGATGTTCATACCAGTGTTAGTCGGGTATTGATTTTTTTTCGGTTCTCAACCCAATTCTAAACACCCTAACCGGCGGGTACACTATTTCTCAAGAACCGGCTTCTATGTAGAACCGGCAGGTATGCTCTTTTGTAGGAACCGGCCACAGTTGAGGACCGTCGGGTCCCTTTGAGCCTTGAATTGAGGTTGACACCGGACCGTCATTTGGAGGGGGGTATAACCCGAGTATCAATTCACCCTACAGAACCTCACATTCATTAAGGGCTTTTAGCAAGTGAGGACATCATGATAGATGAGAATGTAGACCTCATTGAGGAGTATGGATTTTTTCATGAGTAGGATGAGTAAGAGAATGTTAAGATAGAAATTGTAACAAGACTTTTTTCAAGGCTATCATTTTTGTTGATGGGTAGTTAGTTGATAAGTAAAATGTTAAAAATTAAGACATTGTGCAACAAGACTTTTTTTGGCGGCTTTTATATAAGTCATATTTTTAGAGTGTTCATTTATTTGGGTTGTTTAGCTGTGAAGTGTGATTTTTTTTGCACAATTGATAGGCATTGAAGAGTGTGAGATTTTTATGAGTAATTGATAAGTGGAGAAATGCTCAAATTTTGTGCACTTACTTTTTTTTTACGTGGCTTCCATGTGTCTTTTGATAAATAATTTGAGGGAATTTTAACATAGTATGCAACAATGATTTTCGAAATGGTTTTTTATTAATTTTTATAAAAATAGTATATATTGAGAACCTGATACAGGAACCAACGGTTCTTAATACAGTAATAACCGGCAGATTGAGAACCGCCAAGATTTATCTTATAAAATATTATTGAGAACCGCCAAGTGTAAATATTTTAAATGTAATCCAATACCGTGAACCGACGGTTCTTGGTTTCAAAAAAAAGGACAATACCCTGAACCGGCGGGTATCATAAATATGCGAGAACCGCCCAACACTAGTTCATACTACGGAGAGACTTATACAGGACATCCCGGCATTTTACCTCACAGCCACTGATTACTTCATTCTTCTTTGTCTTATGTGCCCAAGGGCACCCGAAAGACATTAATATATTCTATTCTATTCTCTCTCTCTCTCTCTCTCTCTCTCTCTCTCTCTCTCTCTCTCTACCGCATCGGTCAACTTCGGGTCTCTTCTCATCAGCTCGCTATTGAGACTGGCAGATACGCAGACATGCCACGACCATTACAGATCTGTCAGTGCTGTACATTACAGGAGGTTGAGGATGAGTTTCACTTTATTTTCTTATGTCCAGCTTACTATGAGATCAGAGGCAGATACCACTGTCTTTATCGGGACACTCCACTCACGCTTGGTTCCTTCTTTGCCTATTCCGATGCAAGATGTGTTGGTTTACTTTTGCAAGAGTTTTTCTCCTTGGGATCTTCACTTATGCCGGATGATCAGGATGTTGACCACAACGAACCACATATTACACTTTTCTTTATCGGGACACTCCACTCACGCTTGGTTCCTTCTTTGCCTATTCCGATGCAAGATGTGTTGGTTTACTTTTGCAAGAGTTTTTCTCCTTGGGATCTTCACTTATGCCGGATGATCAGAATGTTGACCACAACCAACCACATATTACACTTTTCTTTCAGAAAAGAGCTAGGGAGGATACTTCTGATAGTGAGATTGACATTCTAGCTCGCCGACAGAAGCTCCAGCATCTTCCTCGACCATCCAGAGTTCGTCATCAGAGGCCACCGTGTGCCTCACACCAGATCACACAGTTTTTCTCTTTCAGTTAGTGAGTTTTACTCCTCCGCGTAGCTGGTGGTTAAGCTACTGCTTTAGTACCCTCACCATAGTTGGAGGTTAAGCTTTGGTTTTATTTCCAGTTTATTCTATTTTTAGCTTAGCTGATAGAAATAAGTCCAACATGGACAACGCTCCTTTCTGATGTACTTTTTCTTTGTCTTATGTGCCCAAGGGCACCCGAAAGACATTAATATATTCTATTCTATTCTATTCTCTCTCATAATAATAATAATAATTCTAATTCTAATTCTCTCTCTCATAATAATAATTCTAATTCTCTCTCTCTCTCCATCCAAGGCCCCCTAGTAGCACCCTCTCCCTCCCTCTTCTTCCATCTCCCTCCGCCCTTCCCCTATGGCTCTAAGAAAATGGGGGGCAGCTTGCTCCCCCCATTCCCCACCCCGCTCCCCACCGAACTCCTCACCCAACAGCAGCAACGCTGCAGCAGAAGCAGCAGCAGCGCTGCCTTCTGCCAGCAAGGCAGCATTACCGCCTCCACTGTCCATTCTGCCTGCATAGGCTGCTTCCTCTTCATCTTCATCTGCAGTCTTGGTGCCCTCAGCTACCAATCCTCTGATTGAAGCCATCCCTGCTATATGCCAAGGAAAGCATTCAAAGGTTACTTGAAAGTGAAAGTGGATGTTCTAAGACTCGAAGTACATATGTAGAAAAGGGTCACTTCTAGGGTATTCCTTGTGAGAGCAAGATTTGCCAGAAGGTGAGGTAGAGTTAAAGGAGCATTCTATATTTATAATTTCTTGTCTATTATGAGATTACGTGGCACAATTTTGTCTCTTCTGTGATCCTCCCAAAATAGTACACAAACAACTAAAAACAATATGAAGTATTCAAAAAATGGAAAAACTTGAACTTTTGGCACCTACCCTTTCTGAACTTTATTTGAAAAGAACGATATGACCTCCAACGACTTGAGTAGATAAAGTCAACATCCGGCCATATTGAAAATCCAACCACTACAGAGAACTAAAAGCAAAATATGAAAATTGTGAGCTTCTCCCAAAAAGCACAAATTGTAACCAATAATTCAAGCACCCTGCATAAATGTCTAAAGATGTAAATGTGGGAAGTTCTTTTTTGTGAGAAAAATGCTGTAATACCAAGTTATGATCAAAACAATGGAAGAACACCATACTGCTGAAAGAGTTGCACTGTAATAATAGGAAATGTAACAAAGCCTAGCATTTAAAAAATTAGATGAGAAGCTTAACAATCCCGCAAAATTAATGAGGAACTAGAAAATAGGAGCTCACTAATTGATCTAAGCTACCTCTAATCTCCAATTAATCAACCAATTATGAAGAACCCATATAGGCCAATTTATACTATTTGAAGGCCCCATTAAGCCTACGTCTTTGAGTTGCTACTTAGAGCCCAACAATAGCCAATAATATTTAAAAAATTCAATAATTAATGCTACTTATTAAATGGTGGCTCTCTAGGGCCAAAATAAACCATAAGATCTCAAGGAAAATAATTATCATGGGGGCTCAAGCATCAAATAGTTGTCCAGAATATGCATGCAACTTGTTGGGACAAGTAAAGTTAACAACCATGTCAAATTCAATTATTTTAAAAAATAAAAATAATTACCTCAAGAGCTTTGGCAAGTTCTTCAGCCGCACCCAATCGCAAGTTGGTTCTGCAATACAAGTTGCACTAACCATATTATCTTAAAAGTTGGTATGAACTAAATCATAGATTTGGCATCACATAAGTACAAGTCATAAAACATGAAGCAAATAGCATTCTCCAACCGAGAATTGAAAGAACATCAAATATAATCAATCGTTCATCCTATATGAAGAAGAGCAATGAGTAACCTACAAAGAACTCCAGATTAGTCCAAACATATCCTATTGAATGAATGTCTCCGCTCTTACTTATACTCTGCTGAGGTTAGAGGAAAAGCCCTAGCACTAAAAAGGAACAGGCCCATGTGATGTGGCCAATCCCCTATTCACTTCTACATGGACTCCTCCACTAGAGGCCCAATAACCTGGGTGAAGTTAATCATGAATCCTTGCCAAACAAAGAGGCCATATGCCCATAGAGTCAAATAACCTCTAAATATACTGTACAAGCTTTAGATGGATTGCCTGTTCATAGAACTCCCCTACTTCATTTAAAACATTGCCCCCAATGTGGGCTATAAAAGAAAAATGTGTACTGAAAAGAAAATAGCTTTGAGGTATTGAACAAGTTGTGAAGGAGCAACTAGATCTTGGTGTGACCATTGTGCAGCAGCCTGATCAATACTGGCAACAAGTGTACTAGCTTGGTCCTAATGCAAGGGTATATGAGCGAATACATAAAAAGGTGCCCAAATAGCCTCATCTATAGGCCTACCAACCCGCTGTACTACTGGACCTACACAAAAAAAAAAAAAAACAACTCTTAAGTTAGTGGATAAATCAACAACATGTCATTCATCATCTCCAATAGAAGCACACAACAAGCTGACATGGAATATATTGCAAGCCTTTGTAGTAGAAGTTGTAACGTTGTTCACTATTCAAACTTCAAACTTCAAACTTCATTGTTCATGGAAGTTATTAAGTTGCGAGATTCTTGGTAAATTAACTCATTCCAAGGCCGAATAAGGGTCTGAACCTTCATGGTGTTTTCAATGGTTGGAAGGGCATCAATGACTCCAAGAACTAGAAAAAGGTCATGGATTTGACGTTGGACTTCATCACGTTAGGGTTTAGACATAGGATAGGGAGCACAGGAAGGAGGAGAAGACCCAGGGAGAAGGTCAATGCGATAGTTGACATCACACAATGGTGGCAGTATGGTAAGCTCATCAAAAGCATGCCAAAACTATTGTAAAAGGTTAGAAATCACTCAAGGTAGCAACATAGCCAAAGAAACAGCAGGTAGAGCTGGAGCATCCTAAACTACATGAACACATATGGCTGCCGCACAATGAACCTTTATAAGGCTCCGCATAAACAGCTCACCAAACACAAATTGGTAATCTCTCTGAGAGTTGCTGCTGACCAAGGTGTAGAAAACATCACAATGAGGCTTGAGCAATAGAGAGTGATTGATGTTGCAGATTCAAAGTAACAACGCCAAGGGAAGAAAACCAGCAACGCGGATGATGTCATAACGTTCGATAGGAATAATGTGAAAATTAGCCTACCCAATGAAATCAATAATCAATGGCCTGAAGAATCTGAGTACTCAGAAAAGTGTGGGAACTAGCAACCTTGACACAGAGGGGGTGAGGAGCAACAAAAGGATTAGTACGTATACGTGATAGAATGTGGCTGCTCAAAAAACAGTGTTGCTGGTATCCAATAAAGCAATGAACTGATGGCCAGTGATGCAAATGTGAAGCCAAATAGACCCGGGATCTGGCGTCAAGTTGGGAATATGCATGCTGAGTTGGGTACGGGTACATGCATTAAGCACATGCACGTATGCCAAATTCAGTAGAGTGACAGACCCACTAACTGAGGTGTGATGACATACGACACGTTTATGCCATCAGCCTACACTAAGTTTGGAGGGATTCTCTCATTAGTAGATCCATAGTTGCCCTTCTAGTGTGTCATAGTTCGTAACAGTAGTATCAGAGCTTCGTCAGTAGATCTTGTGGGTTGGAGCAAGTTCTTTTGAAATTTCCCATAGATTGCACCCAATTTTTCATGTAAATCCACCCTTCTCCTTCATCTTTCTAGAGAAATAATTTGGCACACATAGATGCTTGCTCATTTTTTGGGACAGCCATAGCCGTCATCTCCTTCCATGAAGTCAGTTGCATTTCTTTGGGATTTTTAGCATCCAAAGCATCTACTATGTGCTAGATTGGGACAGCCAATAGCTAATCACTTAATAGCTTGACTTTGCAATTTGGGTGTTTTAGTGTGTTTAACTGAAGGCTGATTGGTAAGCAATTCAGATACTACCCAAATGGATCCATTTTTCTCATAGAATTGGACGCATAATTGGTAAAAAATCAGCATAGGACAACTCTAAAATTCTGAATTTTATGCATGTGTTCTATTTTGGAAGCCTGGGACAGCCCCCTAATTCACATTAGAAGCAACTTGCATGGATGCGCATGTGCTAAAGCCACAAATTGAGGTTGGAGACCAGAATTTCAAAATTGAATTGAGTACATTTCCTCCAAGATTTTGTGATTTTCTCTACACCTTGTTTGATTCAATATGACAAACACTATGGAACTTAGGCAATTGGCTGCCCAATCGTTCTCCAGGCGCTAGCCATGAAATTTCCCATAGAGAGAAATGGAAGGAGGTAGATTATGAACTTTCCCAATATCTACTAGGTGAAGATGTATTGGGGAATTTGTCGGAAGCGTGCTATATGATGTGCGCAATTGCAGAAACTAGATAAATTGATATAAATCACAGACAATCACAACGATCAATCACATACATGCAACGCAAAACAATGCAGGAAGAACAGAATATCTTTTGTATTTCTTTTTTGTCTAGAGTGAGTCGGCAGTGCCACCAAATAGCGCCCTGACGCTCTTCTTACATTTCTCTCTCTATTTATTCTCTCTCGTTGTTGTTTTCTCTTTTTGTTTGATCTCTGTTCCCATACCTATATTCTGCCAAAGGGAACTTACATGTCTTCGGATTTCACAAATTCGACACAAAGTTCTCCTTTCAAGATCAGATCCCGAATGTGATGATACTTCAGAGGTATAGGCTTAGTTTTCGAATGAAACACTAGATCCTAGGCTAAGTAAATAGCTCTTTCTGAATCCATTTTCATAATGGAGGGTTCTTGATGCGGTATGCCAATGCCTTCCAACATCATCTTCAACCATATTACCTCATTTGCCAGTTTCGAAGCTGCTACGTATTCAACTTCGTTGTTGGGAAAATCGTCCAATAAAATGTGTTGCGAGGGCATGGCATCCTGCGCACATAAGCCCATAGCCCAATGAGCATGCAAGCTTAAGTGTAAATAAAATAAAATTGACTTAGGCCTTGGAATTAAAATAAAACTAGAGGCCCAAAGTCATTTTTAAACTTAGAGATTACTTTTTAGAGTTGGGTCCAAATTGGGACTCACATGAATCTTGTGAATTTCAATGTACTTTTTATGGACCCTTGGATCAAGTTGGGTCCAAGATGAATGGATAGGATCAATGTGAATATTAGCCAATAGGATTGAGGGGCAAGGGCCTTCCCCATTTTATAAAAAGGCACCATTTGTACACTATTTGCATGCTTAATAGAGAGGAGGAGACTCTATCATTTTGAGAGCTCAAGCATCCTCAATTGCTAATCACTCTTGCTTATGCTATTGTTGTGATTGCTTGTTATTTCCATTTCTTCCATGCTTTTTGTTTGTGATTAGTTAAGGTTTCTCCATAAGCAATGACATTGAGCATTTGAGCTAACCTCCATTTCATATCATCTCTCTCTCTTTCTCTCTTCTCTTCTCTCTTCCTCTTCTTTTCTATCGTTTCCCTTCATCCAAAATCATGAAGAATGTTAGTGTAGAGGAGTAGAGTTAAGGGAAAGTAGGGTTAGTGGTGAATAGAGTTAAGGGAGGAAGTAGGAAACTAACTAAAAATAGCATCTATGCATAGTTAGGTACCTATCCAGTGATCTAACCCTTGTTGACAGGCGGGAGGGCTATACTACGCAAGATCTTCGACCCTACAGTGGCGCCGTTGCCGGGGATAGGTTTCCACTAACTAGTTTAGCTGCATTTTAGCTATTTTCTTGCTTGTTTTAGGTAGATTTTTGGAAGTTTAGAGTTAGTTTTCTGTTTTTTTTGTGTTTGGACTGTTCACAGCTAGCGGAGGAGGTGTGAGAGGGTAGAGGAGACCCTGAAAGCCTCTAAGGGCTTGAAACCCAAACCAACCAGCCAAAAAACCCAAAAGACACACCAATCTGCATTTTGGAGGGAAAAAGAGCCTAAAATCTCATCAGATTTTAATATCTCCAAAACCAATGTGAATTAACCCTTGCATGACTGGCAGCAGCTCCAGGGTACTGTCCCAGAC
This sequence comes from Diphasiastrum complanatum, assembly GCA_029204225.1. NCBI lineage: Eukaryota > Viridiplantae > Streptophyta > Lycopodiopsida > Lycopodiales > Lycopodiaceae > Diphasiastrum > Diphasiastrum complanatum. Next base: position 84,375,979 of record CM055092.1, read on the forward strand.
CTGCATAGAAGCCTGCAAGAGTTAGTTCCAAGCAGATTGCAAAAATCAGAGAAAAATCACAAAAAATTCAAAAAACCCTCGAAAAATTCAAAAAAAATTCTAATCTTCATAAGAACTCTCGCAGAGCCCTCTGAAGTTCCATCTCAGTGAGACCAGGACACAAAGAAGCTTGCGAGAGTTAGTTTGATGTCGAAGTGCCTGTGCGAGAGTTCCCAGTGAAAAAAAGGCGGGAAAGTACCAGTGAACCCTCGCAGACACCAAAATTTTCAGTTCCAGTGGGCAGGAACTCTCGCAGAGGATTCTGAAGTTCCATCTCAGTGAGACAAGGACACAGAAGAGCTTGCGAGAGTTACTTTGATTCCAGTGAGCAGAAAATTGGATTTAAGTGCTAAAAAATCGCTAAAAATTGAAGATCTAGCAAATCCTTCCAGTAAGAACTCTCGCAGACCCTCTCAATCAATTCAAAATGTCCATTTCCATCAGTGATGAAGCCTGCAAGAGTTAGTTTTGAGATTTGGTGAAGATCAAGCCAAAAAATTGGTTTTGAACCCTCGCAGACAGTAAAAATTTCACTTCTTGCGAGAGTTAACTCTCGTAGAGAATTCTATAGTGAGATCTGACCCAGATCCAACTACTGTGAGCCTTGTGAGAGTTACTTCCCAAAGATCTGAGAGATATCATGTTTTTTATCTGCAAAAACAGCTAAAGAACCCTCGCACAGCCAACCCTCGCACAAGAGAACCCTTGCAGACTAGATCAGTGGAAAGATCTGCATCAGATCCAGCTACTGTCAAAATATCAGGTCAATCAGTGCAAGGAGTAAACAAATTATCAAGGAAAAACCACCGTAAAAGGCCTAAAATTCACTTCCGGCCGATCAGATTGATCAGATCCTTAAAGATCCAGACAGCATCCTACTGTATAAGCAAGATCCAATCACTTTAAAACCCACCATCGGATGAATCTGAGATCGGGACGATCAATAGCACGAAGGATAGCAAATCAAGCACCACACCTTCCCAGAATAGCAGCTGTGCAACGAGGCAGAACCGAAACCAGCACCAATGGATCCAATGGGACATCCCGTACCTATCGCTCCCTTGCAAGCAGTCCGGAGAGCACCACGGATGGAAATACCAAAATACGACAGATCATCAGATCCCATCCGATTCCTCCAGATCTACGAGCAAGCTTGTGAAATCTACGGCAAACGGACACCTACAGAAAAGCTGATGTTGTTCTCTAGTCATTCCATCAGAATACGGGTGGACTACGGATGTAGATGCCAGAAGGGCTCTCACCACGTTCGCGAATCAATATATCAACTGCCCTGATCCAACAGTCCGCGCGGCAGCCACTTACGCCCGGGACTTAGAACATTTAATGGGCATTGAAACCAAATGGGATGATTTTCTTCCCTCAATATTCTTTGATCCTAATAAGGCGCTAGCTTCCGACAAAGTCGAAGATCAGCTGCCAGTCGCTCGTGTATATTACCGAGCTGCCTTCCTTGGAGATCCTAGACGCGCCGATTCCAAGCATGGGTCAATCAAGAATGGCTGACAGGAGTCCACAAGTCCTTCCACACGGCCAAGGACTCGAAGAAACTGGACCGTCGCAACTTCATGGAAGACGTTACGGGCTACCTGATCCACCGGAGGCGGGCAAAGAGGACGCTTTACTAAACCGGCAGAGTGCCGAAGGGACCGACACTACTTCAGGCCGTGGGTCCTGTTGGGGGTATTCCCAACAAAGTGTAGATAAATAAAATCGTCCAATAAAATGTGTTGCGAGGGCATGGCATCCTGCGCGCGTAAGTCCATAGCCCAATGAGCATGCAAGCTTAAGTGTAAATAAAATAGAATTGACTTGGGCCTTGGAATTAAAATAAAACTAGAGGCCCAAAGTCATTTTTAAACTTAGAGATTACTTTTTAGAGTTGGGTCCAAATTGGGACTCACATGAATCTTGTGAATTTCAATGTACTTTTTATGGACCCTTGGATCAAGTTGGGTCCAAGATGAATGGATAGGATCAATGTGAATATTAGCCAATAGGATTGAGGGGCAAGGGCCTTCCCCATTTTATAAAAAGGCACCATTTGTACACTATTTGCATGCTTAATAGAGAGGAAGAGACTCTATCATTTTGAGAGCTCAAGCATCCTCGATTGCTAATCACTCTTGCTTATGCTATTGTTGTGATTGCTTGTTATTTCCATTTCTTCCATGCTTTTTGTTTGTGATTAGTTAAGGTTTCTCCATAAGCAATGACATTGAGCATTTGAGCTAACCTCCATTTCATATCATCTCTCTCTCTTTCTCTCTTCTCTTCTCTCTTCCTCTTCTTCTCTATCGTTTCCCTTCACCCAAAATCATGAAGAATGTTAGTGTAGAGGAGTAGAGTTAAGGGAGAGTAGGGTTAGTGGTGAATAGAGTTAAGGGAGGAAGTAGGAAACTAACTAAAAATAGCATCTATGCATAGTTAGGTACTTATCCAGTGATATAACCCTTGTTGATAGGCGGGAGGGAGGGCTATACTACACAAGATCTTCGACCCTACATTCGCATGGAGACTGAGCCACCAATGTTTGCTTCTTGCAGGTCCAGCTGATCGCAGCTCCACACAATATTGAACATCCAATAGTTATTGATTTGTTGTCATCCTTACAACTAGCCCAACTTGCATCGCTGTAGTGTTGTAGGATAAAATCATTCTTGCTTTTGTAGATTTTTAGGTGCCTTTCAGATACTGCAGGATTCGTTTCGCCATCTGCCAGTTGCATTCTAGGATTGGAGGAAAATTGACCGAGTGCATAGACAAAAAATGCTAAATCGGGTCTCGTACAAACTGTAAGGTACATTAGACTCCCAATTAGATTTTCATATGGAATTCTTTGCATCTTCTTTCTTTCCTCATCCATACTCGGGCTATCCTGCTTCGACAATCTAGCTCCGACAATCATGGGTGTTGCCTTCTCCTTGCAATCAATCATCCCATATTTTTTCAAGACTTTTTCAGCATATTCGGACTAGTTTAGATGCATAACTCCTTTCTTCCTATCTCTTTCAGTCTGCAGCCCCAAGCGTTTCATTGCTTATCCTAGATCTGTGATTTTAATATTTGACTCTTTGTGTCATTGATTGATGTGAGACAGTTTCCTATCATCAAAGAAGATTGTCGACAAATGTTGTCAAAATCACGAATTTTCCTTTTGTCCTTTTAATGTAGACATTATAATCGGGTTGTGTTGGACAGAAGCCTAGAGACTTAAGAAGACTATTGAGCTTCTTATACCAAGCTCGTGAGGCCTGCTTCAGACCGTAGATACACCTATGCAACTGACATGCATAATCTGCATTACTCGGGTCTTCATAACTTTCAGGCTTTTCCATGAAAATTTCTTTATCCAAATCTCCGTGGAGGAAGGCTATTTTGACATCTATTTGATGTATCTCCAAATTGTATTTTGTAGCATAGGCAAGGAGTAATCGGATGCTCGACATCTTGACCATCAGAGAGTATGTATCGAAGACCTCTGAGTGTAGCCTTTCGCGATAGGTCGAGCCTTGACCATCAGAGAGTATGTATCGAAGTAGTCAATACCATACCTCTGAGTGTAGCCTTTCACGACAGGTCGAGCCTTGTATCTTCCAACACTGCCATCTGACTTTAGCTTCTTCTTATACACCCATTTGCAGTCGACTTTTTTCTTTCCTTCAAGTAGTGGTTCGAGTGTCCATGCCCGATTCTGCTTCATTCATTCGATTTCTTCCGACATGGCCTGTCTCCAAAATTCGCCCTTAGGATTCTAGATTGCTTCCAGATATGTCATTGGCGGGATACTTATGCAGTAAAGTGGCAGCAAGGGGGATGGCATTAGGTAAGGAAGCAGGAGAAGCACGACTGACGTGTGTCGATGGTTATGACATGACCACGTTGGCGGAGATGGCCCACTTGTACTATGTATATAGAGGTAGATCTCAATGAGCTTGATATTCATTCTCACCTGGAGAATGAAGAGCTCTTCCCACATGATTAGGCCAAGACATATCTTGCCTCAAGATGTAAGTATGCAAGAGTTAAAGGTAGGATGTGGTGGTATGGGACAGTGTACCCTGGTGGAGACCTGAGCGTGCTTGATGGTGGTTTATAGCTTCAGTGCACAATAGTGAGATGGCAGTATCTCTATGGATGGCAATATCTCTATGATGGCAGTAATCAGATCATAAGCTACTTAATGGATGTCTCTTACTTCTACTTATACTCTACTCAAGCATTAGAGGAAGTTTGAGTTCAAAAAGGGCTGCATATGAATTCGTGCCAAGATCTCTTTTGCATTTTGTCACTATTTTCAACCAATATGTTTGAATCGCTATAACTTTTTACTAGTAGCTCAGAAGTATGACATGTAATGTATCATTGAAAAGCGCTTGACGAGCGCTTTCCAACGCACCAATTTTCGTCGCATTCTCATATGACAATCAAAAGTTATGCCATTTTTAGTGTAGACTCAAAATGTGACTCAAAGAAGTAACGTTATGTTAAAGCCACTATGTCAAGGAACTATTGGGCCACATGTACAAAAGAAGTGAATAAAAGTGAATAAAAAATGAAAATGGAATCTTGACAAAAGGCCCTTTTTGTGTTTAAACTTCCTCTAATGTTAGGGTAAAAACCTTGGCATGGAAAATGAAGAGGCCATGTGAGTTGGTCAACCCCATCCACTTCTATATGCACCCCTCCACTGGAGGCCCAATAACTGCGTGTAACATTGATTGCCAATCCTTGTAAACCAAGTGTCCCTTGTTTCCATAAAGATAAATAAGCCCTGCTTGTACTATCTATTCAGAATAAGTCTTCTCTCCAAAAAATAATGCAATGAAGGAAAATTAAAGTTAAATTTCAAAATCAAAAAGAGCTGAACATGTTAATGCAAGATAAACATCAACAAACTATTGAGTATAGCAAACATTTTCTTAAGAGGAACAACCTTGTGCAACCTACACGAAAAGCGTCTATTTTGAGAGCCAGATAAACCATTCTTTGATAAAAATAAACTAACATACCCTAAGAAGTAAATTCGCACACCATAAATCTGACGTAACATACCGATGTGACAACACTGCTTTCTTGAGAACTGGCGGTACTCCATCAAAAACATAGCTGATTCATACAACAAACTCAAAGTGCTCAACTGTCTCATTTACATGTAATTTGTCTTGATTTTGTTTGTTAAAGAAGCATAAAGTCAAATGGAGACTTAAATAAACAATCAATAAATTATGATCTACTTGTATACCTACAACCTTATGGTCCTTACATGGGCTTCATCCCGGCCTCAATAAGGCGTATGGTTCTGAAGAAAAAACCCTGCAAGTGGCTGGAAACATATCACATACAAGCCAATTGTTGTCAAAAAGACTATCAAAATTTAAAGCTTCTTGTACCTAAGTTACCATCAACAAAAGAAGGTACACTTGGTACAAGAAGTTAGCTAGCAACACCACTAATACTTAATACAACAGTTCAACAAGGAATCTAGACGCAAAAACATAAATCAGAAATAAGTGTTGAACTTAAAGAAGAACCTACTATGCCCATGGAGTTTATATGTCCCAAACATACTGCTATAATCTGCTTTGTAGACCTTTCATGAGTATTTATCAACATCTTTTGAAGCTATCCAATCGGTAGAAACGGAGAATTCGATCCACAGAGTGTGTAGAAGGCTTGAAAAAGCCTGAAAATTGCTTATTTTCATGTTTTTTTTGATACTCCATGTTCGACATATTCATGATGCTCACATTTGATTAATCATTTTCATCAGTTTGTATTGGTGTGTACCTATGTTCTGGGTTACCACCTGGTCTCCGATTCATACTGGGTTAGTTCCGTGTCTCTTCGCACCAACTTGAGGTTGAGATTGGACGGTTTCAACGTACCCCACAAGAGGATAGGATCTGTCAGTTATGTTCCCTATGCAAGGTAAAGACTGAGGAGCACTTTACCTTCATTTGAGACCATAGTGACCAAGGAACGTGGGAACGTGGCTTTATAGACGTGCCACTTTTTCCCAGTGTGCTCTTGTTGGGAATGTGCTCGAGAACGTGAGTTTGGGAACGTGTTCCCAAGGAATGGGAATGTGATTGGGAACGCGCTCCCTAGTCACAGTTTCTGCAAAGACTCAAAAACAAGATAAATGAAAGAGGAAGCCTTGGGAACATGTTCCCTGGTCACGGTTTCTGCTAAGACCTAAAAACAAGATAGATGAGAGAGGATTGTCGGGACGTTTTTGTTCTCGTTCCTCGTTCCTGTTCCCGTTCCCTCGTCACTATGATCTGGACTTCGAGATTTTACATATTTTGAGATACACCTTGGGACATATGAAAGTGTTTTCACATCATCTTGGGATTGAGACATGTACATCTCGTAAAAACAAGACCTACAGACTCTACTCGACACATTAGGTTGAGACAAAGGAGCATTTTATTTAAAGATGCCCGTTGTATTATGAAATCTAAGGAAAATACTATTGTTTATTTAGGAATCATCCAATCACCCTATGCTCTTTAATAGAGTTCGAGGATCAGAGATGTGTCGCCCTCATGATCAAAGAGATGTCCCAGCACAAAGATGCTACATTTCAAAGTACCACATCAAAGGACTGGTTTATCACATAATCAGATCATTGCCTTCTCACGAGGCGACAAGATAGAGATGATCAAATGATGACCCCCTTAATCCATATCGACATCGAGACATACACCAAAAGATCATGCAGCAGAGGAGTACTAGCTCTCGTGCACAATAGTACTAACTTCACTATGAAATCACCTACGAATCTAAGATGCATCATATTAGAGAGCTCCCAGAGCTTAGAGAGTTCAAAAGTGTTCAAGTCATCAACAAATATTTACACCAAGTCCCTTTGGAGGGGATATTTCTTCATTATTCAACATGTCAAGGGTGTTGGCTCAATTGGTTATCTATACATCCAAAGTTTCTTTGGTCTCAAGTTCGAGCCCTTGGAAACCAAGAAGCATTATTCAACATGTCCATTAGGGTGACTTGTGTACTTGGTGTTTTTGGGGATATTGTACCCATTTTATCTTGGTCGGTAGCTTGTCATATGATTAAGTCACATTAGCTTTAATTCATTTTATCTTGAGTACTTCAACTTGGATATGTTATATACGCTCCACCTTTGCTATACAAAATTGAAATGTACTCCTTTCTTGTCTTATGTGCCTTAGGGTGGGTCCTTAAAAGACATTAATATAGTCTTCTTCCACTTCTTCTCTCGTGTACTTTTGTCATGATGAACAACAATTGATATAATACTAATAATTAAAAAAGTTACACACTCAAAATATGTCAAAATTTGTGAATGGAATGTTTGGTGTCTTTCACATGCACAACTAGACCTAAAAAAACAAGGACACACGCGAGCATATCCTATTAGAGATAAACTCTAATAGGTGTTTTTTGCTAGCAAGTTCATCAACTTTTCCTAGCATCTTCACTGCTTAGAAGATAAATTCAAGATTTTTTTCTACTCCATTCCCTGAATTTTCTTGGAATGCTCAAGAATGGCAATATGAACTCCATTTCTTCTTGATGGTCGATTTCACTTAAAATTGAATTGTATGTTAACGGTGGGATGCTTTAAGATCAAGGCAATGTGACCAGATGAATTAATGTAAGATTGAAAAACCATAACATTGTGCAACGTAGTAGTTTTGAAATTCTAGCAATGAGCTACTTGTCTAGATAATGTTTCAAAGTTTGAAATTTTTTAAAACCTCCAATTTTCCAAGAGGAAGATCTTTATGCAGACTTAAATATTAAACGTTACTCCACTTTCCTAGTAGTGCAAGATCAATTAAGGGCTCCACAAAGACTAACTCATCAAAGTTATGTCATTAACAAAGAGAATATCCAATTGATATTGTTGCAAATGATTGTGAAAAACCAAAAAATGACATGAGAACATCACTACATCTTAGCTTGTTGGAACACCATCGAAGGCATAGAGACTCAACTCCATTTAGCGGCTCCAAAAAAATCAATTAAATTGTTTGAATTCATGTGCCTAATATTTCAAAATCAATCTCTACGTGGAGCTATGTGCTAAGTCTCTACTACTACTACAGGGGACAAACACAACTCATCCACAATAAATTTACATCTATGGTTAACAACAAACAATACAAAGGTTGTTTTTGTCCCCATACACAAAATGGAGGCTATTAACATGATTATAGAATGACCAAACAAAAACACCAAAAGCTGAATTTATGAAATGGTACCTCATGATGCATAGAAGATGTTAGCAACACTATAGTAGCTAAAATGCTAGGAAATTTGGTAAGCTTAGAGAAACATTTGCTAGCAAGCTCCATCGGTTGACATCCAAGATTTATAGGATATAAATAACATCAACAAATTATCACAATAAGCATTTTACAAGCACACTAAGGATTTACTAGTATCCTCGTCAAGCTCATACGTGAGCACCAAAGAGAACACAAAAGTGGTGTTTTATCATTATCTAATTAGTGCTAGTTTAGAAAAAACATTTTGTGCTTCTCAGCCTCACAAAAAGTACATTAACAAGAACAGCAACCATCTAGTTTTAGGAAAACCTCCAACCTTGTAACTTCTCCAGCCTCATTAGTCAATGTCTCTGCTCCTTTGCGGCCTACCACAGTCTACAAGAGAAACCCAAAGATCTTCTCAGTTGCACGAGGTAACCATCATAGAAATTAGAACTTTTATGAGTTTCTTCCATTTCAGGCTTGAAGTGCTATAGCTCAAAGTTTCCAGCTTTCTTCACCAACTCTAATAGGAACATGGAATGAGATAGAATGAGCTACAAATACACCAAAGAAGAAGTAATGAGAAGATAAAAGAATTAAGTGGATGCCACTTGATTTAAGTAAAATGATGCAATTAGAAAAATTAGATCCCAAAATAACTATGAGCGAGTGTTCCTTGAGCATAGCCTTTTAGATGTTTGAAACGTCAAAACTTACTACTTTTTCACTGAATGTTACATAAAATTGATAATTTTTGTTGTTGTAGCTAAGAAACAATTAACTCAAAACCAAGCTCTAGCAACTATTCCATCTCAAATAAACTATGGTTCGTAATATTTAGATGCTTCTTACCTACCTTTCATCACACATTGCTTCATTTGTTGGGATCAAGCTTGTTTAAGAATAGTAGGTTATCATTCCAAAGTTCATTCTGATAATTACAATTTAAATGTTTCATCTAAGCATAAGATAGATCTCGATTTAGCTTCAATATCTTGTGTCAATGTGAGGAAGCACAATCTCCTTACATATGCAAAAGGAGACCTAACGATTTTTGTTTTAAGTGTAGTTATAGACTCAATCTATGAATGTTGTATCAATGTAGCATAAATTACTATAAGAGACAAAATCAATCACTAACCCATAAGAATGGCCAAGATCATCCGATATAATCAATGGCTAAAATTCTACAAGCAACAGCAGAGGACTAGTCTACCTAATGACTAAAGAAAGACAAAACCAGATAATAAGCTATGTAATCAGCAAGTGAAAGCTATAGATATATATATTGATGAGAATGGACACCACTACGACTTAGTAGAACCTCCTAACAGGAAAAATTGCATTAGCAATCTCTTGAGAATCAGTACAATCATGGCAATAAGTGTCAAAGTAATACTGAAGACATGTCAACCACTTCTCAAACACGGGCACAGAGGTCATATGACCAGAATAAACAAAAAGAAACTTTAAACATTCTCTATTGGATACTGATCGAGATAGGGGACCTCTACTTCATAAAAAGTCTTACAGCTTAATGGATCTAGACTAGTGTAAAAACAAGAAGATAAAGTTTAATGGCCCGCTCTTCAATAGCTCTTGAGTAATAACAACCTACCCTCTTGACATTATTGGATGCGGAAACGTAATTCAACCACCCTTGTGAGCAGTTTAATCAATACTTCTAATAAACTATCAACTATCAAACATTAGACCTCACCATTCACTCTTTTCTAGGGAATGACATCTCAAATACTAAAATTTCACATTATGGACCCCAGTCATGTTGCTACATCTTGGTTCATGCATCTAGAGTAGATGTCATGTTTCTTTGATAATTCTCAAGGCACCTACATCTCTAATTGAGGTGCACCATGCTTCACTCGACTCAGCTACATACAATTGACGCAAAGGTACATGCTTCTCTTCTCTTGTTGTTCCTAAGTTTCTTGTTGGGGTATGTGCTTCTTTAATGAATGATATGCATATCAACGTTCAACAACTTTACATCATCTTATTATTGAGTACTGTTCTCAACATAGTCTCACATATCTCACTTATTATGACTCTTTGATGGGGCTTAAAAGGTGAATCTTGTTGTTATTCTATCTTATGCATTCGTGGGAGCCAGTCCTTATTGATGTTAATTGGCATGCAGGGTCTCTTTCACTAGTTTAAGTTTTCTTTGTACTTCTGAATCCTTTTTCAACTATTGTTACATGGCATTCTTGATCTATATTGTGCTAAATCCTACCAATGGTTATTGCCAATCATGGTCCTTGCACATGGCATGGGATCTCTGTACAACACCAGATCCATTTATTCTCGCTACTTCATGGCAATCCTAGTTGGTACGATTATCTCATAATGCAATTGCTCTAGATCTTCTTGATGGTACTCGGCCTTCATGGTCCCTGTAGATACATTGGGATCTCTATGTAACTATACATGTACATTGCATTCCCCTAGCACTCTTGTTCTATGAAAGTGGCAAAATGGAAGAATGGTCATATATTTACATTCTTATCATACTATTGGTTTATTATGGTGGCTTGGTGTTCCTATGATTGAGTGCCTTGGGATGTTCATGCGTCTCAATCCTAGGACATTCACGTGACACTCATGATATTGTTGTGATACTAGTATTTACAATTCTTCAATTTAGCACAAAAAACACTCATTCAAAATCAAGAATAAGATTTCAAGGACCTCCTCTTGATTGTCTCACCTCAAATTATTACAATAGGCTATCATCTCATCATTGATAAATATAAGATTGCTTAGCTATGTACAAAATAGCTTTCTAACTACTTTGGTAAATGAATGCCACATGTAGCTCCACTTAAGAAATAAACTAAAAGTCCTACTAGTAATGAAGGAAATAACATTTATTCTATCCTACATACAAAATACAACTTGTGATTCTAACAAGGTAGGCCATTAATTATTGTATTACTTTTGCCTAGTCTTTAGTAAATTTCAGTGTGAAAAATGGAGCCAATGGAGCTCACGATTCTTGAGATCTTTCTAAGTACAAAGATAACATGAAGACCGATGATTTGTGTACCAATCAAAGTGAACTGGGTATAAGTAGTTTCTCCACTTAAGTGCATGACTGACAACAAGTGGTTCTTTTCATGAAACAAAGTCCTTGGGATTCTTAGAAAGTAACATCCTAGTCTTCACAAAGAATGGCCCTTACCCTAACTGCTCTAGGACAATCTCAACTATTAATGTCTAGTCAAAAATAGGAAGACATAAAACAAGTGGTGAGTAGAGTTGCTAAGGTTGTCGAAGGTCGATTAACAGCTGGGAGTCCACAAAAAAGGAATAACCTTACACAGAGGGTTATGAAGAGGGGAAGCAACTATAACAAGGTGTCGGACAGACTTCCTTTTTCACCTATTGTTACATGGCATTCTTGATCTATACTGTGCTAAATCCTACCAATGGTTATTGCCAATCATGGCCCTTGCACATAGCATGGGATCTCTGTACAACACCAGATCCATTTATTCTCACTACTTCATGGCAATCCTAGTTGGTACGATTATCTCATAATGCAATTGCTCTAGATCTTCTTGATGGTACTCGGCCTTCATGGTCCCTGCAGATACATTGGGATCTCTATGCAACTAACATGCACATTGCACTCCCCTAGCACTCTTGTTCTATGAAAGTGGCAAAATGGAAGAATGGTCATATATTTACATTCTTATCATACTATTGGTTATTAGGGTGGCTTGGTATTCCTATGATTGAGTGCCTTGGGATGTTCATGCGTCTCAATCCTGGGACATTCACGTGACACTCATGATATTGTTGTGATACTAGTATTTACAATTCTTCAATTTAGCACAAAAAACACTCATTCAAAATCAAGAATAAGATTCAAAAGGACCTCCTCTTGATTGTCTCAACTCAACTTATTACAATAGCCTATCATCTCATCATTAATAGATATAAGATTGCTCAGCTATGTAGAAAATAGCTTTCTAACTACTTTGCTAAATGAATGCCACATGTAGCTCCACTTAAGAAATAAACTAAAAGTCCTACTAGTAATGAAGGAAATAACATTTATTCTACCCTACGTACAAAATGCAACTTGTGATTCTAACAAGGTAGGCCATAAATTATTGCATTACTTTTGCCTAGTTTCTAGTAGATTTCAGTGTGATTCTTGAGGTCTTTTTAAGTACAAAGATAACATGAAGACCGATGATTTGTGTACCAATCAAAGTGAACTGGGTATAAGAAGTTTCTCCACTTAAGTGCATGACTGACAAGGAGTGGTTCTTTTCATGAAACAAAGTCCTTGGGATTCGTAGAAAATAACATCCTAGTCTTGACAAAGAATGGCCCTTACCCCAACTGCTCTAGGACAATCTCAACTATTAATGTCTAGTAAAATAGGAAGACATAAAACAAGTGGTGAGTAGAGTTGCTAAGGTTGTCAAAGGTCGATTAATAGCTGGGAGTCCACAGAAAAGGAATAACCTTACACAGAGGGTTATGAGGAGGGGAAGCAACTATAACAAGATGCTGGACAGACTTCTGAAAAGGTTTACAGTATGCTGTAACTTGTTGTACAACTTAAAAAGTGACTTGCATTCAGATGGACTAATAAAAGCCATCTTTCTCTACTGCATCCAAACAAACACCTGTTACTTATTAAGCATTTATAAATGAAAAAATTCTTGAATACCTAATTCGTTTCGGTACTGAAGACTTTAAATCCTCCATTGAAGCTCATAATGACATAGTGTTGGTTGTGGGGAGATAATTAAACTTACAAGAAACTGATAGATGCTTAGGCTTGCATCAATGGCAATGCTCCGGCCTGCATAATCCTCCAGCTTTTGTTCTTTAATGGACCTTGGAGCTTTCGCTGCCAGCAACTTTGCAAGTCCCTGCGTGTACACAATCTCGTCAAACACTAATTCTATACAAGAATATATGCAGAGGAGCTATACATTTGAAGAGGCAGAGCCATTAAACACACACTGTTTCTTAACAAACAGACATGAATTTTGCTCTAGATCACGAACGTATGAAAACACGGGTGTATAGCTTAACTGCCCACCAGGGACACATTGATGCTCAAGCATTAAAAAGTAGCACGAGAATTTCAGGGAGAGTATTCAGAAAGGGGGGAAATGTGCTTGCTTACCTTCACCCCCATCTCTCTCTCTCTCTCTCTCTCTCTCTCTCTCTCTCATGTCGAGCACATGAAAGAATATGGGGGGTTTTACTTGAATGTTTCCTCCAATCACCATGATCATCGATCATCGTCAAGAGTTCAAAAAAACATTCCATGGGAACCCACATTTGCTTTTTAACCATGAAGCATCCTATCTTTTGCACCATGAAGTTTGCCAAAAGTCCTTGATCCAAAGGTGGTGGGAATGTGGAGGGTGGAAGAACTTGGAGACGTTTCGTCGCCTTCTATGGGAGTCCTGGGTGCAAAATATGATGCTCCTTCCATGCAAAATATGATGCTCTTTCCACTGTCATACAAAGATCAAAACATTGCTTGCTCAATCTTGTGGGGAGCACATTTGAAGCGGCTCCTTTACGCTCAACCCTCTTTAGATGTTAGGCCTTGGAGTAGGAAAATTAGAACATATATAGAGCTATAAACTTTAACAAAGAAAGAGGTGACCCCCTTTTATTATCATGCTTATAGAAATATTGTTGTGTAGGTTTAGGTTTTCCCCAATGCATCTTTGAGAGTTGCAGAGATGGCAAGCCTTAGGGAATATGGTTTGAGTGAATGACAAATTGGATGACAACAATTACAATAACCAAGAATTCAAAATACAAAATCTCGTGATGAATATGGACATGTGGAACATTGCTATTGGTCATTTATTAAGGGCTACATGAAAGATAAGCAAGGGAGTCTAATAAAAAGAGCAAAAGGGTGCATGTTTACATCAGCATGTTGACCAAGGATAATGTTATACCACATATCAACAAGTTCAAAACTGCAATGAAAGCCTTATATATTTTAAAGTAGCTACATGTGACCACAAATGCATCAAGTTTTATGTACCTCATAAACAACCATCATACTTTAAGTATGAACCCTATGACATGAATTGCAAAGCACTCAAGGATATCAAAATCTACATGGACTTAGGAGATAATAGCACTCACTACATTGATGTTGAAGGAACTACAAAACTAGAATTCCAAGATGGTGCAATCAAATATATTTCCCATATACTACTAGTTGTTTATTAGTCAAATAACATATTTGGGAAAGAAAGTTATGAAAGTTGAATTCAATGCAAATTCTTGCACAATTCTTGATATAAAAAAGAAATATTCTTGCACTCGAAAAAAAATGATATATTTATAGACTTAAGTCATTATCATTCAACTTTTTCTTCACCAATTTTAAACACTAGGGTTACCATCAATGAGAATCTACTCTGGCATTATAGATTGGGTCACATAAGAAGGTACAATAGTGTTATGCACATGTCTAAACAAGAGTTAGTGCAAGATCTTGATTATCAATTTTCATCTAGTATGTGAAAGTTGTATATTCAACAAGCATGCTGAATTACCATTTAAATAATATCATGTACCTACTTCCAAAACTTTGTTAGAATTGTACATACTAATTTCTATGGACCAATGAATACTTCTTCACTGAAGGGAGCTAAATATTTACTGACTTTTATCAATAACTTTTCAAGAAATACTTAAATATATTTTTGTAAGCTCAAATTTGAGGCCCTGAAGTACTTCAAGATCTACAAAGAACCAGCTGGGTGGTTGAGGTCCAAAGTCCATTTCATCTTGATTCATGTCTTGAGATAGATAATCTTCTTGATCTATAGAGTAATGATACGAGAATAGTTCATGGGGGGTCAGATTCAAGATTACCCATTATTTTTTCTGATCTAAGTATCATTCATTGACAATAATAGATTTATAGATATCAGTTTAGTATCTCAAAACGTCTATTGGACCCTACCAATGTCTAGTTTCGAAACGTTAAAAATATTTGACCTTTTGTATCTCAGAAACTTTCGCACAATTTACAGTAGCCTAAAAATAAGAATCAATGATTAGACATAAGCTTTGCGAAGGTTACTTGTGCAAAGGTTGAGTGATGTAAAGATTTGATACTTTTGGTGGAGGTTTTTATGAGACAAATTAAATAAGAATTACTAAAAACTCACTTTGGTTTATTTGGCCAAACTAACCTATGCAAGACTGATTGGAGACTAGAAATAGGATAACATAGCTCTACGAAGCTTGGCAAGGGTTATTGCTAACCCTCGTATGAGCTATTATGTTGGAACTAACATTTGCAGGACTTACAAGAACTAAAAAATTGTATCCAAAATACTTAGGATGATCGACGAAGATTTATAAATAGAAACTGAGGTATTTCTTGCTAGAGGTAATTTTCAAGGAAAAAAATACTCACTCAGAAAAAAGACTTTTGCAGGACATAGATTTTGACAACTAACCTCCTTCACCTTTTAAACTAGAGCCGCTCCATATCAGGGCGCTCTTGTGTGCAAGTTGATTAATATTAGTTCAAAGGAAAAGAAAGTTATTGTCTCTGGTGACAATTTTTACACTCTTTTTTCTCCAAAATGCATAAACTCAACAAAAAAGAATTCTTTTCATTTTTTGGTTTTCAAGAGGATCTTAGCCACGATTCATTGTCTCCCCTTCCCTACTCATCAATCACAAGTGATTCCAAGAAAGCAATCCAATCGAATTCAATCAAAACATAAAAAATCTAACTGTAATTTAATACTAAACCTACAAAAGATGCAATTTAACACTATTATGTCAAAACCAAGATGCCTAAATGCATGATAACCATCATCCAATCATCAAATTATGCTAACAGACTAAAAAAATTGCAACTGCTCTCCAACAATGGCGCCAAAATTGAAGAGAAATTTCTCAATCTACCTTCAAACCCTATTTTACTTTATCAAATTTTGTGTAGCTTGGCAAGTTTTTTTTTTTTGAAAAGAATGAAGTTTGAAAAGGCATGCCCAATCTAATTTAAATTAAGTTTTGGGTTTCATATCAATATTAAAATAAAAAAGATAAAAGGAATAAAACAATAAGTAATACAAGTAAACGATCCTCACTCACATTAGTTGTTATAAAGAGAATGTGATGGTGAGATTGTTGGTAACCAAGTGCAGTGCACTAATTTGAGTAATTACTATTTCAAAATGAATAACTCAAATGATTCAAGCTCTAGAGGTTATTTCATTAAATTCTATATAAACTCTTACTCGTGTGAATAATCTTCAAGGAAGCACTAGCTCAAGTAAAAATTTATTTGTTCATATCAAGGCAATTCAGCACATGGCACTTTAATACATGGTTTCTAGAAAACAGTTCTACAAGGATTAAACAAAACTTATTTAAATATCTTGAGTTCATATGTACAAATTGGAGAAAAT
This sequence comes from Diphasiastrum complanatum, assembly GCA_029204225.1. NCBI lineage: Eukaryota > Viridiplantae > Streptophyta > Lycopodiopsida > Lycopodiales > Lycopodiaceae > Diphasiastrum > Diphasiastrum complanatum. The sequence goes on from CM055092.1 coordinate 84,392,756, forward strand.
ATCATGATCAAATTAAAAATTGTAACTTCAAGTGATAGCCACGCAAACTAAAAAATGCTTGAGCAATTAACTCAAATGATGTACTTTTGCATAGTAAGGCTGGTTTCACATGGAAAAGGACAAGCCTTCAAAATATGCAATTACCCCTTAATTCAAAAGCCCATGTCCTTCTATGTCATTCCATGTGAAAGGGCCCTTTTGTTTGGAGTTCAAGGTCTTCAATGGCTAAATTCAAGTCATTCTTATTTTTTGTCAGAGGGGAGAAAAAGGGCCTACTACGTATTACCCTCGTACTTGGGTGAGTGTATTTTGCACCACCATTGTAGTGGCAATGGTGGTGCAACAATCATCGTGTAATGGAGATGAGAGATGATATTACCATTTTGAATGGTGGTATCATCTCCCACCCTTAGATTTGTGGGACACCATCGCTTTGCCACAAAGTGGTGGTGTGAAAAATGTTGCTCCCATATTCCAAAATGTCTCATTACAAAAAAAAAAAAAAAGTTAAAAGACTTGAATTGAACAAAGTGTGGGGCACATTGGGAAATGACTTTAGTGATTCAAATGAGTTGAATTTTGTGACGTCTCTAAGCAAAGTATCTCAAATGATCTTTAACTTTGCACAGAGGGGCCAAAATTAAAAAAAATATCATTAGCAAAGCACAAAGCAAGGTGCATTTAGAGCCTCCCGAGCCGTGCATAGTCAATTTTGCGCTCATAAAAATGCGTTTATGATTTGGCCTTTCCGAAAGAAAGCCGATGAGTTAAATAGACTCTTTATAGTAAAGTTTTGCGACAAATAGTAGCAGAGCACAAGCAAGGTGCATTTCAAGCCTCCCGAGCCCTGCATAGTCAATTTTGCGCTCATAAAAATGCGTTTTCGATTTGACCTTTCCGAAAGAAAGCCGATGAGTTAAATAGCTCTTTGTAGTAAAGTTCGAGTCGCAGCAAATAGTTGAAGTGATGAAAGAAAGTCCCTTTTGTTTTGTAAAATTTCGAGAAAATACATGCCCTTAAAACTAAGGCCTACCCTTAAGGTTGGGGGATACATCAGAACCCTAAACGGAATCCCGTTAGTCAGTCACCGTCAATTTTGTTATGGCTACGCGGAATACCCAAGCCCTCCGGCACGGAAATATGAGAGCCTTTGCCGTTGGATATTTATATAGCCGTTCAGATCTTGCCGAGTAGATTTAGCCTAACCGATGAGATACGTCCAAATGGCAGCTGCCGCGTGGCAGGATCCGAGTGGTCGGGTGTGGAATACGTCGTCCCGTGAAGGCCAGTCGAAAGCAATCGAAGAGCTGCTGCGGTGAGACAAAAAAGTACAGAGAAATGGAGAAATGGCGTCGATCGATCGATCGATCGATCTGACATTTTTGTGCTGCAGATCTGAGGAAAGTGAAGCGATCGGTGAAGGGATTCATGGCGGAAGAGCATCAGATGGGAGCGTGTTGAGGTATCTGGCATTTCTGTGATGGTTGTGTCAGACAGAAAATCGGCGTTTCTTGTTTTGCTGAGAGCATTTTGGTGGGAATTGTGGTTGGATTCTTGTTTCGTGATAATGTCAGTCAACTGCTGGACGATCTTTCAATTGCCTGCTTGTTATTGTTGCTCTTCGTAGGGTTAAACGTTTTAAGCTCTTTTTGGATGTGTAGGTGTTGTGTATTGCTGTGTTTTTGTGTTCTTGATTTTGTGTTTGGTGTTAGTTCTTGGATTTTGTTACCCTGGTTTATGCAGATCTTTTTTAGCATTGGAGTCTTTTACGAATCTCTGCTCAGCCATATAGTGCTAGCGTATTACGTACAGCTTAGCTTGCTTCTTTCCCTTATCAGTTATTGTGAAGTCTTGAGTAAAGAGGAGCTTGTACATTGGCCTCATAAGTTCTGCTATGCTCACTTTCTTTTCTAATCTTTACAGTCGGTGTGATTTTCAGATGTTGCGTACTTTTACGGAGCTACTTCTACTTAATATCCATCACCTACTTTTTGACTCCTCTTGGAAAAGAAAAGATATCTAACGCTCTCAGCTTTTAAGAGCTTTGCTCGTGACAAGTGACTAGACCCTTCCATTTTTGTCGGAAAGGTGACGCTCAGCTAATTGATAGAGCAGCGTGCCTGTTTTGTTTCGTCAATTATTGTGAGCCAGCTAGTTTTCTTCGGTTTGCAACTTATTGGTGGTCTTTTTCAGTTTCTGAGGCTCAGATTCCGCATTTTTCTTCCTTTGCAAGCTTTGAAGAAACCACACTTGTAAAGTTTGGTTTCAGTTTATCGCCATGGCTTTTATGAGACAATGTAGCAAACGTGCCGCAGCAATCAGCTCAAAGCATATTGGATTCTTCAACGGACAGTTTGAAAGCTCCCACAGATCTCAAGGAACTCCGTCCAGCCCTTTCAATCTCACTAGAGGATGGCCTTCCGGCGTGAAGTCTAGATATAGTTCGTCTGAAAGCGGTGGATGGTTACAGCGTTCCACCTTGTCGTCTGGAAAATCCAACAGAAATAGCCCCTTCTTAAGCTCCATTCATTCTATTCTTGCCTCTGTTGCAGGTCTCGGAGTTGGATTTAGCTTCATGTATAGTCGGGCAACTGATCCATGCTTCGCAGCTCCGGGCATTTCCTTTCCGCCATCATCTAATGCGCCTCCGCCTTCTTCTGAGCCAATTTCTCCAGCACAACGCCCCTTATCTGCAGCCATGGAATCTACACCAGCTCCTGGCACCACTGGTGGTCCTGTAATAACCAAAAGCGGTCGGCTACTTTCAAAGCTTAAGATCTTTGTAGGCTACGACAGTAGAGAGGATCTTGCATATGAAGTTTGCAGGCATTCCATTTTGAAGCATGCCACAATTCCTGTCGAAATCGTCCCCATAAAACAAATTGATCTTCGAAAGGCAGGCCTATATGTTCGTTCAAGGGATCCTACAGAGAGCACAGAGTTCTCATTTACCCGTTTTCTCACTCCATACCTTGCTGGATATGAAGGATGGGCAATGTTTATAGACTGCGACTTTCTCTATACTACAGATATCCGGGAATTAGCAGAACTTATTGATGATCGCTATGCGATCATGTGTGTTCAGCATGACTACACGCCAAAGACAGCAACCAAAATGGATGGGGTTGTGCAAACTTCGTATCCTCGCAAGAATTGGTCGTCTATGGTTTTATACAACTGTTCTCATCCTAAAAACAAAGTACTGACTCCTTCTGTTGTGAATTGTCAATCTGGAGCTTTTCTTCACAGATTCATGTGGCTTGATGATGCTGATATTGGATCTGTTCCATTCACTTGGAACTTTCTGGTAGGACACAACGAGGTTCCGAAGGATACCAAGGGGTTACCCATCATTTATCCAAAGGCTATTCATTACACATCAGGTGGGCCTTGGTTTGAAGCCTGGAAGAATTGTGAATTCGCAGATCTGTGGTTCCAAGAGAGGGAGGAACTTCGGCGGACACAGATGATACAGAAAGTGATTCAGGACGAATTCTTAAAGTTGCTTAATAGCAATATGGCTGAGCGAGCCAGAGAGCTTGAGGGAAAGGTTCTAGAGCTGGAAAGTAAGGTTAACGAGCTAGCTGCTTTCCAAAAATTGTTGCTATTTTATCTGCAAGAAAAGAGCAATGGAAAAGAAAAAACACTCAGTGTTTCAGGAAATGGCAAGGAATCTTCCTTTGAAGCTTGATTTTGGCATCAAACTCATCCATTTCTGCAGAGATGCTATTGCAATTTCTGTCAACGTTTTAAGCAATGATACGGTCTGATTCTTTGAGCAGCCTTCTCATTTTGCAGGCTGCTTTACTGTTCTTATGAGTACATTATAAGTGAAAACTTTGAAAAAGTTATGTGGATGTAGCTCCTCACCATACTTGAACTCGAGAGCAAAAGAATCTGCTCGATAACTGTTGCTCTTCCTTAATAGACAAGTTCTCAGGTGGTAAAGTAACAGGCCAGTGCAGTATTGTTCTAGCATCATTCGACCATGATACTCTCCTTTCAGATGACAACTTTAGTGGCATGAGAACTTGGTTAGGGGCATTACCAGCAGGACAATTCTCTCTCCAGGCAAGATGATCATAGAGAATGATTAGAAAATGTATTGATGGTGAAGATGATTATGTCTGAAAATTTTCACCAGGGCCATTAAAGTTCTTCGCTAGCGTTATGAGCTACTGCCATGTTGAGCAGGCTAGATCATCTGTGTTTGAAAATTGAAAATAGGACTCAATTTTCCTAAAGCAAAAATGTCATTGTTTTAGCTCCATACTTATTATTGAGTAATACAAGATATACTTTCAGCTATATCACGCTGCAAGTGTTTCAATATTTGATGAGGATTGCATTTGAAAGTCTCATTGCAGACTTCAAAGCGTTTCAACTTTCAGCCGCTGCTGAGCAGTAAAGCATACAGTTGGTCTTGGTGTACAGGGTTGAAGGGTGCCATCTTCTTCTGAAAGCATGTTCATACCTCAGCATTTGTTCATTTCAAGTCAGAATTTTTGAAGGAATGAATGGCATGACTGGTTTGAGAAAATAGTGATTTCACATGGAGAGAGTTTCTAAGATGCATTAAATGATTTCACATGGAGAGAGTTTCTAAGATGCATTAAATACAAGAGCATGAATTCAGCAAATCTTCGTTACTTCAATGTAACCGACTAACGGCCATGCACTTTTTGCGTTTCTCACCAGACAATAGCTGTTACGCAGATAAGTAGTTTTGTAAGCGTTGGGGATTATTGTCTTGGTTTTACACCTAAAATCTGTAAGCTTTTGAAATATTTCTTGCTACTGCTCATCTGTGAAAGTGAGAGTTATCCAGAATCATATTGAAATCCACCCTTTGCTTATATGCTAGTAGAATAAGGATGTGGCATCGATTTCTAACTATAAGTATACTTATTCCAACCTATGCGCTGAAAACCTTCATATACTAAATCCTTCCCTTTTAACTCTAGTTCTGAGAACTTCTGACGTCCAGCAAATAAGTGGTCGATGGCTCCTGTCCTTAAGGTGGTGAGATTGATTCCACTCAGGTGCATATTTGCTTCGCCAGGTGAATGTCACGTGCCAGATCGCATCAGATGCACATGTAAGAGCAATGTGTCTACGCTTCTCAATCAATTATAGGTTGTCATGTTTATTGGGCTATATCAGCTATGGTATGTATAACCCACAATCTGTTTTGTGCAAGAAGATCTAGGATCATGATACAATCTCTTTGAAGATATGAGTGGAAGTGACACAAAATAATTCTTGTTGCTTTTTCGTCTTTGATAAATCAACTCAGCTACATCTTCTGGATCTTCAGAAGTTTAGTCCTTGGGGACAATGAGGTCTTGACTTCAATAGGATGCAATGGTTGACTGTGGAGAGGCTTACAAGTATTGAAGTAGGTCAACAGCTGAGATACGGCTCTAAACTTTAAAGCCAAAACACAACACACACCAACTGGTCAAAGCCAAATTCTTGTATATCCATGTGCGCCTAAGTGTATCATAACTGCAGACCCTGAGGTGAGGAAAGGCGATGTATAGATAGAACATTTTTATGGCAAAGAATCCCAAGATTCCTCAAATAGATGATGGATATAAGCACATACAAAAGTATAGTTACAGCCAACAGGTAATGTATAAGTTATTGTGACGCTGTTTGTAAACAATTTTGCATGGAAATGAAAGAAATTCTTACACTTGTTATTTGAGAGATGCAATCTTGTTGTCTTCTTTGCAGATTTGACTGTTTCTTTTTAAAGACTGGATATGTTTTGTTTCTCAATATATACTACTCATATTAGAAGAATCTACAATTGTACATGTGTCATTATCAACCAGACTGGATATGTTTTGTTTCTCAATATATACTATTCATATTAGAAGAATATAACATTATCAACAGGACTGGATATGTTTTGTTTCTCAATATATACTATTCATATTAAAAGAATATAACATTATCAACAAGTGTCTACAAATGTATATGTGTGCATTATCAACAAGAGTCCCCAAAATATCTACTTACGTCTCAAGTTTATATACGTAGACAACAAAAACAACCTTCTTCCATCCACATACACCCTTGTTAATTAAACAAAACCTGGCCAAAGTTTACTCGTTACTCTACACAAATAATTTGATAAAATCATTGAGGAAAATGAGTGAAACAATGAACAACTCTTTTGCAGATGATTGGCCTATTTCTTCCTTGTGCAACTTTCTAAATTTGATGATGTTTGTGTGCCAAAGTACTTGCTTGCTTATGGTCCCCTGCCTATCAAAAAACTTGATTTTGTGCTTCAAATTTGTGACTATTATGGCCATTTTGAAATGAATTTATCAAAGGCAATTTCTTTCTTTTGCATTGACATTGAAGAGCGTCGTGGGCAAGCTTGATGAATAATCAAGACATTTCTTGTTTTGTAATATACAAAAAAGAATGTACACTGTAAGAGTTTGTCAATTTTGCTTAAATCACCTCGTTGTACAAGACTACTTGTGTTAGAATAAAGTAGATTTGATGTACTTGAGGTCCACTAAGGATCAACTATACACAATGACTTGTTAGTTGGCAGGACACGCGTCTCGTAAGCGACAATCCAGGCCATGCAAGGGGCTGTTATTCTATAATCTTGTTTTGTTAGAATTTTAACTTGCTATCATAGCCTAGCAGGATTGTGCTCAAAACAGAGAGATTGTGAGTGTGGTTTCAAGATATCAACGTTTTCAACCATTAATTGCAGATTGGAGTCTATTTCTTCTTGATCTTTGATAGGGATCAACAACTTAAGCTCTTGTGATGAAGGTCCCATAGGCATCACTATTCTAATAAGTTTGAGTCTGATGGTACCCCCTTGTATTCATGGGGGGTTTGGCTCCATAACTGAGAGCTCTATAGCCAAATAAAGTTCATAAAAGAATTCTTCTAGGTTTTCATCCACTCCACAACTAGGTGTGGATCAAGTAGGAATCACTCTAGCTCCATTCTTGGTATCTCAAGCTCTTCTAACAAGGAAACATGTGATCCTTTAGGTATTGGCCTCTCAAATACTATTATGTGTTTTTCTTCAAGTTCCATTTCATCTATTTTAGATTCTTGCAATCTATCTCATTCTCATCGTAATGAAGGTGTCATAGGAACTAGTTATTGGTCTCACTGAATCTCTCCTCTGTTGGTATTCCAATTCCATCCATACATTCATCGTCTAATTGATTCAAATATTCATTCTCCAAGTCTAGGGCTAATTGCCTAAATCTATAATTCTGCTAACAAAGACAATTTTCTCCTGAGGTGTAGCTTGGAAGCTACGTCGTGCATTTCGTACATGGTCCTCAAGATGTCCTAGACTTCCTTGGAGGTCCGACCTTCAAACACATGGACGATTTGTGTGTCTGAGATGTTGAAGATGATCAGCGCGAAGGCCTTGCCATCCTTTAGTTTTAATTGGTAGATTGCAGCATCGTCTGTTTCGGGTCTTGCCTCTGCACCTATGACAACATCATACAATTTCTTAGCCATTAGCACAGTTTTCATCTTAAATTTCCACAGATGGTAGTTAGATCCGTCAAGCTTGTCCACGATGGGACTGGATTTCCCTTGGAAATCCATATGGAATTTAGTCTAGGTGATAGTGATAACTATCAGTGACTTAAGAGTGAAAATCTAATGCATTTTACAAAACAAGAAAATGATTATTTTGTCGGATGATAGAACCAAGTTCTATGGGAATTCTATCAAGCAATGAAAATAGCACTGATATAAAAACGCTTCTGATATAGCATGCGTATCATAAAGAGGAATCAGATATGCTCTAATACCATGTCCAAGAATGATATGAATGTGAATGGATGGGTCGAACAATCAGATAGGAACGATCCTACTACCACGCAAAAGCGGTGGTCAACAAATTCTCTCAGTGTGTGCACTACTGCAACAATAGGCGAACACAAATGGAGATTGCGTGGTTTTTTGCGGAAGCAAAAGAGCATACAATCAAACAAATCAATAAGAGAGTCAAACAGAAAACTAAATAACAAGACAATAGCGGCCGAAACCGTGTTCTCATGTAGCTAACTCCGCTCTATAAAAGCTATGAGCTTATTTCTGACAAGAATGAAAGAATCGATGCGTGAAAGCATCTATTGTGTCTGTCTCTAATGACATAATACATGGCATGATATTGATTGCAATTATTATTATATATATATATACAATTTACATATGTATGTACAAGAAGGTGGCGTGGAGCCGTTGCGCCGTCTGGAGTAGATTGTGGCTGTTGGTGTCATTGTCCAAGTAGTTGCACAATACAGAAAGTGGGCGTGAGAAGGCTTCGATTGTTTGAAGTCGAGCCTGTTGTTGCCAATAATCAATAAAGTTGGGATAGTCGTTTGACGGTCTTCGATGATAGTTGGTTGACTCGACAAGTCTGGATTCCCCGATAAGTTCGCCAAGTTGAGCTTCCACGGTAAGTCGGCCAACTCCGACAAGTCGGGTAACTTCAACAAGTTGGACTGCCACTCTCTTGCCTGTCTTCGATAGTAGTATTTTTGCAAACTGTGCGACAATGCATGTAAAACTGCAACAACATGGAACTATATTAACATGGGATTTAGGAGAGTAGAGGAATAAATCCAACACTAACCACATAAAAAACATATTGAAACAAAAACTGTATGAAAAACTAAAATTGTAAGAAAACTAAACTAAAGTTTCTAATATATATAACAAAATTCAAAAAAAATTATAGATTGCAACTATATAAGAAGGCACCAAGATATCAACAAGTAATTAGATCACTAAAAGACAATAAGCAAGATATCACTAAGCAACAATATATTACCTCCTATTCGCCTATGTCAAATGGTCTTGCTGAGAAAAAGAACAGAACCTTAGTCGAATCGGCAAAGTGCATATTATCACATGCGACACTTCTGAAGTCCTTCTGGGCTGAAGCTGTTTCAACAACAACCTATATTTAGAACAGATGTCCTACTAAAGGCCTCTTAGACAAAACACCATTCGAAGTATGGACAGGTACCAAACCTTCTTTATCAAACTTACGAGTTTTTGGATGTACTACTTTTGTGCAGATACCTCATGATTTCAAGAAGAACTCGACTTCCAGAGCATCAAATGTGTTTTCATTAGCTACACTACTTCAGATCAAGCCTACAAGTTGATCGATCCCATCGAGTCGAAGATATTCACTAGCCACGAGATATCATCTTCATCGAAGATTAGTTTCAAGACCTCAAAGGAAAGGGCAGTCCCCATGTAGCCGACTTGTCAGATTCTCCTGACGCATTGAACTTTCCAGTTCCGCAGGCGACTATTCCCATTGAAGGTCCAAACTCTTCTACTTTCGACGAACAACAAATCAACGGCAAATCTAAAGATGATGATGTTGTAGTTCAGAAACTACAGTATGATCGAAACGATCAACTTCCTCTATTACCCAGAAGATCTTCAAGAACCAGCAGACCACCTAACCGGTATATCAACGAGTCTACAGCCTACCTTGTTTAGGAATCGACGTTTGTCGAAGAGGCACTTAGTCAGCCTGATTCCGATCTCTGGAAAGAAGCTATGGATAAAGAGTATATTCATCTCTTATCAAGAACCAGACATGGACGATTGTTGAATTACCTACTAGCAGAAACGTGGTTGATTGCAAATGGATTTTCAAAGTCAAGTACAACGCAAATGGAAGCATCAACAGAAGAAAGGCATGACTTGTCACCAGAGGATTTTCTTAGGTATACAACGTCGATTACACTGAAACTTTCATTCAAGTAGTCAAGCATTCTTCTATTCGACTTTTGCTATCATTTGCCGCTGCAGCATATTTGGAAATACATCAAATGGATGTACAGACATCATATCTCAATGGAGTTATCGAAGAAGACATTTACATGGTACAACCCGAAGGTTATATTATCAAGGATAAACACAATCATGTTTGTAAACTCCATAAGGCACTTATGGCTTGAAGCAATCTGCTCGAGCATGGTTTCAAAGGATTAATACTTTCCTTATTGATCACGGCTACACACCTAGCTCTTCAGATTCAAACGTTTACTTCAAAGCAGTGCAGCAGTCTTTTATCATTATCACTTTATACGTGGATGATACATTGCTTTTCAACAACGACATTGATCTAATAAAAGAAGCCAAGACAATGCTATCTTCCGAATTCGACATGATTGATCTGGGCGAAGCTCATTTCTGTCTTGGTATACAAATCCACAGAGACAAAACAAAAGTTGATCTACATTACACAACAGATGTACATCTACAATATTTTAGTTAGATATAATTTGATCAATTGCAAGTTAGCTCTCTCACCAATGGAACCAGGACTCAAATTGTCAAAGGACCAGTGTCGCCAAAGAATTCATGAGAAGCAGCAAATGCGTGAGTATCCTTGCCATTCTATTATAGGATCTCTTATGTATGCCATGATTTGGACATAGCATTTGCAGTCAGCTCTCTCAGTCAGTTTATGACTAATCCTGGTGTAACACATTGGAAGGCTCTTATCAAACTCATGATATATCTTCGAGCTACTATGGACTTTTGCATTTGTTATGGAGCAATCAGCAACGACAAACTCAATTTTCTCAATGGTTACACAGATACAAGTTGGGCAGGAGACGTAGACACTCGTTTATCTACTTTCGGATTTACATTCTTCCTCAACAATGGTCCAATTTCCTGGAACAGTCTTCGATAGCTCTATCTTCCACTGAATCAGAGTATATTGCAGCCTCTTTAGCTATAAAGGAAGCAATTTGGTTGAAGAATTTACTCTCAGATATCGGTCTGAATCAGTATGCTCAGACGACATTATTTTGTGATAATCAAAGTGCCATCACTTTATCAACCAACCCTAGATTTCATTCCAGGAGTAAACACATTGAACTAAAATATCATTTAATTAGAAGCAAAGTTCTCAACGAAGAGGTCAGATTACAGTACTGTAGAACACAAGATATGACAGTAGATATTTTTGTTAGAATTTAGCAATTTTCACATGGTTTTTGATGAATATTAGACATCTATGTGGATCCACACGTGTGAGGACCTGTCCACACGTGTGAAATGACACTTTTAATATTCAGATATATTTTGATTAGCTTTCATTTGAGTCTAATATGACATCTCCTAAATTATAGGAGTTAGGTCCTAGATTGTAGGAATCTAGAAGGTCAACACAAACAACCAATGGATGATGTGGCAAACTTGATAGATCTTATCCAAAGTGGATATGGATAAGTACAATGAGCTGTCCTACACGTGCTGGATATAGCTTAGAGAGAGATTATGGTGAATTTGTACTTGATCCATGATGGATCCATTATTGAGTTAATGATGAGAAATCTTGGTTTGTGAAGCTATCATTGTGTTTTGACTCTCTTAAGCACTTTCTTTGTGGATGAATGCTTTGTAAATGATAAGTAAACTATTTCTCTGTTATCAGGCCGTACAGTAGCTGTACTTCACACATGTGAAGCTGTGGATCATCTTTTTTTATTGTTCTTGCTTGGAAACACAAAGATTGTCAAGTAGAAGCTAGATTTGGAAGCTAGTCTTGATATAGATCAAGATCCCAAGCTACCAATCACTCTTTGTGATCATTTGTAGATCAATTTCAGTCCATAAACTCTGAAATTTGACAATTTTTACCAAAGCATTAAGTTTGGATACACACAGAAAATTCTGTGTAGAACTAAGTTTGAAGCTCAAAGCATTCAATGATTCAGATGAAGGGGGAGTGTTGGAATAGTCTCCTTCTTACTAATCGACTAATCGGTTTTAATCTTCATCCGTTGTTAATCCAGTTTTGCACATTTTCCCATGTCTTTACATAGTCTATAGTTTATTTACAAGTGTTTTTACACAGTCTGCAGAATTACACGGAGTGTTACCACAGTGTCGCACTTTTCGCCTGTCATGAATCTTGTGAAAAAATGCAGTGTCGTCTTTTTCGCATTTTTCGCTTGTCAGGATTTGCGAGCAAATATGCAGAGTTGCATTTTTCTCTTTTTCAAAAGTGCCTCAAATGTTAAGGAAATGACTCTGATGTGTGGGACAATCCTAAATCAATTTACTGTCGGGTTTTTTGCAAAATCCCGACACTGTCGTCTGTGGCTGTTTTAGTTCATTTCTGCAGAAGTGACAGTTTGGTTCATTTATGCAGACAGACGCTTTACGACCAATTTCTATCGTTTATTAGCAATTAATGACAAGGAACCAGATGGATGCCAGCAAATTCTAGCCAACTGGCAATCGCAATTGACGATCTATTTTCTTAGTATAAATAACTATTCATATTCATACAGTTTCAGTCAGTCAAAGAAGAAGTTCATCAAGCATTTGAATAATTAGCTCTCTCTCTCTCTCTCTCTCTCTCTCTCTCTCTCTCTCTCTCTCTCTCTCTCTCTCTCTCTCTCTCTCTCTCTCTCTCTCTCTCTCTCTCTCTCTCGCCAGCGAGCTTGAACACTCCTGAGCATTCTAGCTCACTTCGTAGAGTTGTTTAGAGATTGCTATTGCGCTTCTGCTTATCAGCATTGCGCTTAATTCAGACTTTCATTTTAGCCGTTCAGAAATTGCTTAGAGTATGCAACTTCGATCCGCAATTTATTGTACTCATTTACTTCTGTTTCATTTTCATATTGAATCATTACTATCTTCTATTGCATTCAACTTCGTCTGAAAATGTGTGTATTTCAGTAATTCTTCGCGACTAATTATTTGTCTAGTGATTTGCGACTAATTGTGATTCGTGACAAATTATTTGTCCGATAATTCGATGCTTAATGTTTGGCTATGTAATCACTGTAGTACTAATGATTTCAAAGTTAGTTACTATAAGATCGAACATGATTTCTATCACTATTGTTTTGTTCAAAATTGATAGGTGTAGTCATGTATAGAGAAAGAGAAAGATAGTCTATTCCGTTGCGCACGATAAGTTTTCTTTCTTGTCATTCGAATATTTTTCATTCGAGTTTCTTTTTGAGTTCGACCTATCTTTCACATACCTCTTTCCGACAGAGTGCCTCTGAGAGAAATGAAGAGACTATATCTAAGTATGTGCTTTGAAATCTATAATATCGTCAATTCATGGATGAAATGTTGATTGAGATTTGTGTATCCTATGCTTCAGTACATGGTTGCTTTTTTAGTTTGTGATGGATAAGGGATGATGCTAGTGGTATGGGCCATTGATATTTTCCAAATCTTGATCATAATCCAAAGCGGTTTCATCGATAAAGGCAAAGACTAGTGAAAGGGTATAATGGAAATCAATAATTGGAAGTATTAAACATCTGTCTTGATTATAACAACACCGATAAAAATATTGGTCATAGTGCACTTGTTTTGCTCACAATTGCAACATGTAGAAGAAACCCTAGGTGAAATGGTGCACTTGACTTGCCCATCTAGATGTCAATAACGCCTATGGAGGTCAAACTCCTTTCAGGAGTCATTAAATTTTTGTAACAAATAACATTTAACACTTATCTTCCATAAAATTCTTGGTAGTAGAAAACAAGATAATATGAAATATCACAAGAAGCTTTGTCATAATGTGTGTGATGCTGGAAAATGGAAAAACAATGATAGAAATTTGGAAGAATAAAAAAACAGAAAAAAAAAATCTCATCTTAATGTTTAAAGTCACTTCAACTTTTAGCAAATCACCACAATAAACAAAGCTAACAAGGTGATTTAAGATATCGAAAGAAGCTTTGAACTTAGAAAGCATTCAAATGTTGGAAAATGAAAAAGTAATAAACAAATCATAGAAAACAAGGTGATTGATATTTCGTGAGAAGTTTTGCCTTATGGCAATAAAAAAAACAATGATTGCATTCAAAAGGTAACAAAAATAACCCCTCTTAATGCTCAAACTCACATAAGAGTGACACCTTTGCTTTTCACAAATCGTCACAATAGCTTAATGCTACCGTGCCAAATCTAAAAAAAAGGTGCATCATAATGCTCAAAGTCACCGAAGAACTCACCTAGGAATGAGACCTCAACATTTAGCACATCATCACAATAACTTATTGTTGTTGTGGCAAAACTAAAAATTAACTTGTGCAAAGAATTGAAAAAATTAGCTCGTGCAAAGCAGTGGTCCCTCCCATATATCCCAGGTTTTAGCATGGCTGTTGGGCCTTTAGTATGAAAAGGTTGAGATCTTTTATCTTTAGAATTGACCTTTAAAGAATCGGATGAATCGTGGTTCAAAATTAGGTCCATCTAGAAAGAATCGGCAATAAGTCTTTTTTGCAAATTTTTATGGATATACGACTAAAAAATATCCAGCGTAATGTGTGTGATGTCTACAGTGTTTCTAAAATCTTATAGATACTAGATTGCTAATGAATACATGCATTTCAAAGTTCCTTGTTGCTTGTAGAAAGTTGAAGCTTTAAATAGATTAGTGTTTACAGAATCACAAGTGAATGTGAATGTTTAATGGACACAATTCAAACACTAGATAGAAGATTCCATGTTTCAACTTCCACTTAACATGCCAGTTTATGGTTTATCCACGGTCCATTGTCAAACATCCATCATAGAGTACAATTGGTAAACATTGGATTGCAAAACAAAACATTGAAAAGCAAAATCAAAGAACCTTGATTTGTCCATGATCCATCATCAAGCATCCATCACAGAGTACATTTGATAAACATATGATTACAAATCAAAACATCTAAAAGCAAATCAAAGAACCTTTGGTGACTAGCACAATCAAAGAATCTTTGAGAATCAAAAAACCGTTTTTTCTCTTATTGTTTTGGTCCGATTTCTTTCGGATTCTAATGGGTCCCAGTCGATTCATTGAAGAATCTCAATTAGTTGGCTAAAGAATCTAGATTCATGGAAACATTGAAGAATCTCAATTAGTTGGCTAAAGAATCTAGATTCATGGAAACACTGTACAAAGAAAAGGTTAAAAATTACCTTTTTAGGGCAAAGAAAGGGTTGTGTGGAATTTGGAACCATCATGGCTCTTGGGACTCATAATACAAAATATTATTCTCTCTATCATCATGGATCGCCATTATCCTTGGAGAAGCTGCTCCGTCTTTGCTTCTTCCACTCCCCATCGCATCTCAGATCTATGGAGCTTTCAGCATGATCGGCATACTGCGAGCGAGAACTGTCAGGAGCATGTATCTCTGATCTCCGCTTCCCTTATTTTCTCTTGTTTCTGTAATCTAGGGTTTTGAAAGCAAATCTGCAGTGAAAGGTCGTCAAGCTGGATCGTCTGGCGGGTTGGGTGGGGGGCGGCATAGCCTCCGCCTTCTTTGCTTCGCTCGAGTGCACGTCCTGCATCGGGCTTGCCACCACAGATACAGATGAGGAAGATGAAGAAGAGCTCAGTCTCAGAGGGGACGGCGCTGGGGTGGCAGAATCCTCCACAAGCTTTCCAACTCCAGGGTTTGGAAGGTCAAACCCTAGCACAGACCGGTTTAGGGTTGAGAGGTTCCATCATGTGGAGTTTTGGTGCGGCGATGCGTCAAATACATGGCGAAGATTTGCGTGGGGTTTGGGGATGCAGCTTGTGGCGAAATCCGATCAAACAACTGGTAACCAGACATATTGCAGCTATGTTTTGAGATCCAACGAGCTTGTCCTAGCTTTCACTGCCCCTTACTCATCTAAAATCGAACAGACCAGAAGTCGGATGCCACATCCTGGCTTTTTGGCGTCAGATGCACATGATTTTTTTGATGCACATGGACTAGCTGTGCGTGCTCTTGGAATCCTGGTTGATGATGCAAATGCAGCTTTTAGGGTTAGTGTAGAAAATGGTGCAATCTCTATTCTGACTCCGCATGTTTTAGCAGATGCAGACCTCCAGGGGAGGGTAACCATTTCTGAAGTTAAGCTCTATGGTGATGTTGTTTTGAGGTTTGTGAGCATCGACAAGTTTGAGGGGCCTTTCTTGCCCGGATATGAGTCTGTGGATGCTTTACCTCTATCTTGTGGCCTTCTAAGGATGGATCACGCAGTTGGAAATGTATACAAACTTCTGGAAGCCATGAAGGAAATAGCAGGTTTCACTGGGTTTCATGAGGTTGCAGAGTTCACTTCCAAGGATGTAGGCACGCCGGAAAGTGGATTGAATAGTGTAGTTCTTGCAAACCATAATGAGATGGTTATTCTTCCCTTGAATGAGCCCACATACGGTACTGAGCGCAGATCTCAGGTGCAGACTTATCTCCAGCATAATGAAGGACCTGGATTGCAACACTTGGCTTTCATCTGCAATGACATCTTTTCAACTGTGCAGGAGATGCAAATGAGGTCCCATGTAGGGGGCTTTGAATTTTTGTCTAAGCCCCCTCCTGCTTATTACAAAGGCTTGTACGATAGATTAGGATCCACCACACGCCACAAAAGTATAATACAACAGTGTGAAGAGCTTGGTATCCTAGTGGATAAAGACGAACGAGGTCTATTGCTGCAGATCTTTACCAAACCTGTTGGTGATAGGTAAATTTCTACTGCGATGAGTTTTTCCTTGCATTTTTCCCCAATATTTTAAGTAGCATGCTTATTTTTCTTTTGATTTATGTTGAAGTCTAAGAAGCACTGGGTTTCGGAACACAGCGTTCCAGATTGGAATGCTACATTTTTCTTTTGTGGGTTTTTAATATATGTGCTAGGATGGGAAAAAACAACTATTTAGGGATGTAAAGAAATTCCAAACACATTGCAAAGCATAGTAATTACTAATTGAACAAAGCATAGTACATTCACCAACTAAACAAAGCATTTAGGCTTCAGCATGCTGCATACCAAAATCTAAACTTGAAAGCAATCACATAATGTAGACTGCAGCGCTGAGTGTATATGATACAAAAACATGGAAACTGATCCACATTCCACACATGCCTCATGAGAATGATCAATATGTCTCATGTCATAAACGGTAAAGCTCTGATATATGTCAAGCCACTGGCCAAGTACATGAGTATGATGGATGGACAAGGACTAATGACACAGAATAAAGCCCTGAATCTCTATGGCTCAGAGGCATCACGATCAGATGGGGAATCCTCCTCATCACTATCACTGGTAGACGAGTAGGAAGATAGGGAATCCTCCTCGAGTATTTGCGATTACGTCCCTGAACCTTTGTCCCTGCCTTTGCCTCTAGGGTCAAGTTGGGCCGCTGCTCCCTCTGCCTGTGATATTGCTATCTCTGGCTCAACATGCAAATCCATCAGGCATACCCTATGCCTATCCCCCCCTGCATACAGGTGATGTAGGCTTGGCCTGTGTCTCGACATTGAGATCAACCCTCCCCACATCCTCAACAATGTCCATCTCCATCTCTATGTACGTGCCTGACTAGCCTTAGGTTGGTGGTGCAATAAACCAACTTGTTCGACTAGGAAACATTGAGCCTATCACATCTCTTTGTGTGTATAAGAGACCAAGTGCTTCAGTTCTGCTCACAAGCCAAAGTGGAACAATCTTGAGCAAGGATGCGCGGATTTGCCCACCACACCCCACCACGTGAGCGGCTCCGGCAAAAACTCGTTATACTCACCCTGAGATCCAACGGAACGTCCTTGTCTGTGCTAAAAAATCCAACACTTGTCTCTCGATCCTATGCAACAAGGGGCCATGACCTGCACAAAGATGGGACATTGTCAAATTCTCAAAGTAAACAAGTCATCAAAAAGCACAAACAAAATGCTTGCAACACTATTGCACATCCAGTGGTTCACAAGCTTGGTGTTTGCGCATATGGCCCCAGTAGTTCACATAGGGTGACGCAAATGAGCAATTGCATGTATGGGCTTGTGGAAGAAATTCCACCTATTAAGCCACTTCTCTCGGAAGCTAACATCCTATAGAAACAGAAAAAGGAATCATTGCGTTGTAGGAAAAACAACTTAACAACAAAAAACTTTTACCTTTTATGAAAAAGCGGTTGCTGAAGGGTCTCCCCATTCTTGTCCATGAACTCATAAATGAGGCCAAGTATAGAACCCTCTCGATCCACCAACCTCAGCACATGGTACATTGGTTGAAGGACCTCAACCAGTTGCTCGGTCTGTCGCCAAAAATCATTTTCAAAAACAATCCTCTAGAACGTTAGTCCAGTCGGCTCATTGCTACGATGCCACTGTGTGAACTCAGGGCTGGCTGCCATACGACGCAATGCATATTGAACCCGAAGCAACCGCTCCAACTAGTGTTTGTTCGAATTGCGGTTTGAACCATGAATCGTGGGGCGGTCCAAACCATTGTTACTCAAGAGCCTCAACTAGGTTTACTAGCCTCTAGGAGTGGTAGACAATAGACTAGATGCTAGAGCGCTCACTGCACACTACTCAAAATGACTTTTTGTATTCAACTTGATGATGGTATGTAGTATGTACTATGATTGTCACTTATCACGACTCAGTTGTGACTTGTGATCACATTTCATTGACTTCATTATATGATATTATGAAATTTGAATCATGATTATTGTCTATATTTATGCATTTGAATTATATTGCTTATATTTGTTATTTTGATTCTTGAATCTTTAGAAAATTAGACTTTGACTTACTGTTGATTCTTGAATGTTCAAACTTCAAACACAATGAAACATGTCATGAGCCTAACGACAAGTCACTTGTGACTTCATTATTCATGAATAATTTGAAATTGTATTGATTGCTTTCATTTTTGTACAAATTATTAAATTGTTAGTTATAAGCTGTAAATTGCAATCAATGATCAACAATAGCATGCTGCATAAGGCATTTGGAATCTGGATTACGTGATCTAGAGACACCTAAGACACCTATTCTATGAATAATGATATTCAGATAAGGCTCAATAGTAAAGCAAGTTCTTTGTATCTCAACTTTGGCAAAGCCATAGTTGAAAGTTCAGCTGGTAGCAAGTAAAGTTCTCCTATAAAAAGTGTCTGGCTCTTGTGATGAAAGGGCCATCAATAAATCTACTAGTGGGATGTAATTGAGTGCTCTTTTAGAGGACTATTTGTCATTTTAACTCTGAAGGAAATAGCTATTAGCATCAAAGGGCAGTTTCATGGAAGAATTCCTCAAATTTCAATCATGATTCACTTTTCTATTCCCAGTCCTTCAAACTTTCGGCACGTAGCACAATGGTTGCATCATGCTCATTGCTAGCTTTATGGACATCTCCAACTTATCTTGATACTTATTACTAAGTTTATGTAATATGAATCATGATTTATCCTGAAAAAGAGTCAACTTTCAATAAATTACAAAATTCCTAAAACCAGTGTGAACGGTTTGATGGTTCGAACCTGGCCTGTCCTATTCAAACGCGGTTCATACTGCCGGTTTGAACCGGGTATCTTAACATTGACTCCAACACGATGAAGTGGTAGGCAAAGCGTGTGGGTGCTGGCTCCTTCAGATCCAGCTAGCTATATATCCTGAACATGGCGGGGGCCCTCTTCTTCATGGTTACAAATGTGACCAGGAACATGACACTAGATGTGATGGTGGAAACCCACGGGAGGCCTCCTATGTCATGCATCAAAAGATTGGTGCAGTGTGCTGCACACGGGGTCCATACAATAGCAAGATAGTTCCTCTCCAAAAGCTCACCCATAGGACACGAATATGTGTCTTATATGTGATTGACTTGATCTTGGTGCGTTTGTCACAAGAGACAATGCCTTGAATAAAAAAACATTGAATCTCAAATATTGAATGATCTTGGGGAGTTTCTTCATTTTTGGAGTAATAGTATGGGAGATCGTTAAGAAAAACTTGATATGAAAGACTTGGGTTTGTTACATTATTGCTTAGGGATTCCAGTATGAAAGAAAAGTAGCATTGTCATATCCCCAGCGACATACACTTAAGAGATTTTGAAGAGATATAACGTGCAAGATTCCAAATTTAGCACTATTTTCTGTGTGCAAGTAGTAACCCATCCAAAGAAGATAGCTAATTTGATCTAGATGAAACCCCCTATCGCAACTTGTTGGCAGCCTGATTCATTTGACAACTACAAGATCAAACATAGCCTTTGCGTTTGTGAAGGCACATTGGAAGCCTTTGGAGAATAATTTAATGATTCCAAGGACCTGAAACTGGTAGGCCATACATAGGCCAATTAGTTTGGTGATAAAGATGATTGAAGATAAACCATGTAATACCTTAGACCTGGGTTATCATTATTTCTTGGTGTACTTAAGAGTAACATACAATACACTATCCTCTATTGGAGCTAGACATAGGGCTACGACTAAAACAACATGCGAAGCCATTTGGTTAAGGAAGTTGCATATACTTTTTTTTAGCAACTCACATGGTTTTCACCTTGTCTGAATAATATATTTGGGTTCTTCTTATTTGTCCGAGTTTGTAAGCAATGGTTTCTGTTGCAGATCAAATGTTATTAGTTTTTATCTATTAGGAACAATGGATCGAGGTTCACCACAAAGGAAGAGTGACTCTGGATCTCCACCCACTATCCTGTACTTGGCTCTACGTTCACAGGCATTCACAGGCCACCATATAGGACCAGCGCCCAGCCTCTAAGAGGCCATGCACTCCTCTCACATGCACAGTTACCACTGTGCATGTGGATGCCCCTCATGCATACTGAGTATGTGGCACACAGGTCCTACCTAACTTTAGGGACCCACCCTTAGCAACTAAGGGTGTCCTCCACCTAGTGGCACTCCTTATGAATATAGACCAAGCCCACTAGATCCTAGTCCCTAAGAGTTATTATCCTGAACTACGGGGCTGAGTGTCACCCCGTCGGGACCCCCTAGGGTCTAACGAGTCACAATTATCCCTGTGTTTGCCAATGGCCATAACATCTCCTCCCCCTAGAAGGAGCTTTTGTCCTCCAAAGCAATATCTTCAAAGACAAAATCAGGATACCTCTTGCGAAGCTTACTTACAGACTCCCAAGTTGCTTCTTCTTGGGACCCAGCCTCCACTTGACTAAAACTTCTCGAAAGACCGCATGACGAGTCTTGCGGTTTCGGATATTCAGAATTTCCTCTGGTTCATGTGGCAAGGAATTAGGTTCCTCAAAGGCTATTAGGGTTTGTGTTGGGACAATGTTGTCTCCTTCTCGCAACACCCGCTTCAGTTGACTGACATGAAAGACCGGATGTACCTTTGCGGATTTTGGCAAAGCCAGCTGGTAAGCAGAACTTCCAATTCTCTTGAGTATTGTGAAGGGACCACAATACCTCGGGGACAACTTAGGACACTTGCCTGTGCTTAGAGTGGTAGAGTCTTCAGGAACTTTCAGAAACACTCGATCGCCTTCTTGAAAGGTCACATCCCTACGGGTTTTATCCGCATAATGCTTAGCTTGTGCTTGCGCTTGCTTCACATTAGCTTTAGCTATCTTGATCATAGTTTCCATATCCTCAAGAAACTCTCTAACACTCTGTACTTTTTCTTTCCTAAGCCCTATGGCCATGGGGGCTCTAGGCTGAAATCCATACATTAGCATGAATGGACTATACCCTGTAGTGGTGTGTTTAGTACCGTTATAAGCAAACTCCATAAGCGGAAGATACTCTTCCCAATTGGTTTGCTTTTTACTAACATATGCTCGTAGCATATCTTCTAGAACCTGATTGACCCTTTCGGTTGGACCATTTGTTTCGGGATGATCAATGGAGCTCATAGACAACTTAGTCTCTAACTCGTTAAATAGCGCCCTCCAAAAGTTACCTGTAAACTTTGGATCTTGATCGCTAACTATGTTGGCGGGAAGGCCATATAGCTTATAGATGTTTTCTATAAAAAGCCTGGCGACTTCTGGAGCTGTAACAGTTTTCTTGGTCGGTACAAACCACACCATCTTGGTCAATCGGTCTACAACTACCCAGATCGAGTCATGGCCTTTACTCATTCTTGGTAACCCCACTATAAAATCCATGCTGATACTCTCCCATCTACCACCGGGTATCTCTAGTGGCTGGAGGAGCCCGCCTATGTGGTGCACCTTAGCACATATTCCTATACGTCTTTCTTCATACTAGGCCAATAAAACTTATTCTTTGCAAGAGCATAGGTCCTCTTTATCCCGGGATGCCCTGCACTGGGATTGTCGTGACTTTCCTCAAGAATTTGGCGCCTAAAGTCACCGTCCTTGGGTACACATACTCTCCCTTTATAAAGGAGGTATCCGTCCTCAATGGAGAAATTCTTCCATCGAGCATCCACAACACCTGCTGATGGCACATCCACTCCGGATGTTTCCGCAACATCTTTAGGCGGTGTGTTACAATCTTACTTACTGCAAACTCCAGGTGCCAGTTAACCACAAGAGACCGAACGATTCACGTTCCACCCCGCCATAGGACCTAATCTGGGTCCACCCACCGTGCCCTGGCCTGTGACCGTATCAAGCTGGATCCGACCTCCATCCCAGACGACGTCCCATACCACCGCCTAGCTCTAAGCCATCTCCTGCCTCACGCTAGCAATACATCCTGGCCGTGCACACGCTCTCCATCCACCTCCTCCTAGGTAGATAGAATGGATGGCAAATGAGTCCTCCTCCCCTTGTATACCTCCAAGGAGAGAGACTCCAAGCCATGTGCACTCCTGGATCATGACACGTGGCAACCATGCAGGTTCACGAGTCACCGGTCAAGTCTACCGGCCCAGTCATCGTCCAGTCTCAAGTCTGGGTTTGGGACCCAAGGGAGTTGGGTCCCTAACATTCCCTCTTCCTTAAAAAATTCCTTATCTAAGGAAGGAAACCAAGGAATCTCAGTTTAAGGTCAAGTTCTTTCTCCCAAGTATCGTCATCCTTGGAACTTCCTTTCCAACGAACCAAGTACTCAGTCACCTGCCGGTTCCTGAGCCCACGTTGACGTACATCAACAATGGCCTGTGGTTCAGTAGGTACAAAGGATGATAGGTCTTCCAGCTGAATTAAGTCCTCCTGAGGCATCAAGTCATCCTTTTTACCAAGTCATTCCTTTAAACGACTAATGTGAAAAACTGGATATACCTTAACACCTTGAGGAAGTTCCAACTGGTACGCATTCCGATGGAGTTTCTTTACTATACGGAATGGCCCTGCGTAACGAGGTGACAACTTAGGACATTTTCCAGTCCTTAGAACCTTAGAATCTTTGGGATAGACTGGTTTGTCCTCTCTGTCTGACCATCCGATTCAGGATGATCTGAAGACCCCAAACTTAGAGTGGTCTCTAATTTCTCAAAGACCGCTTGCCAGAATTTGCCAGTGAACTTTGGATCTCGATCACTAACAATGTCATTCGGCAAACCAAACAACCTGAACAACTTTTCCACGAAAAGCTGTGCAAGTTCAGAAGCTTTGACAGTTTGCCTGGTTGGTATGAACTGCGCCATTTTAGTAAACCTGTCAACTATTACCCAAATGGCATCATTTTGCTTCCCCGTCCGAGGTAGCCCAACCACAAAGTCCATGGAAATACTTTCCCACTTTCTTTTGGGAATTTCCAAGGGCATTAACAAACCAGCTGCCTTAAGTCTTTCAGCTTTGTTAACTTGGCATTGCGCACACTTGCGAACATATGTCTCCACCTGACTTTTTAAATTTGGCCAGTAAAAGTTCCTTTCTACTAAGTCAAGTGTCCTTTGAGCGCCAGGGTGCCCTGCACATGGGCTGTCATGACATTCATGCAGGATTTGGGCCCTTATATCATCATTTTCTGGCACACAAACTTTTCCATTCGGGAAAAGTAACCCATTCCTAATGAAATAGTCTCTTTGTATCTTGTCCTGAGGAGAAATCGTAGATCCTGGCGAAGCGAACAGCATCCTCGAGGGTAAGAGGCTGGTTCCTCCTGACCTCTAGCTGGTAGTCTCTTGACAACCCCAGTATGAAATGCAACTTTACTAACAAAGGATCTATTCTAGTTCTTCATGAGTGAACAAGGGTTGATGCACCAATTGCCTTAGCTGCGTCAATTCCTTGAGATCCTGCTGATCCCGACTGTTCTTTGCTTGCATATCCACAATCTGTTGCTGTAGACTGTTCAATTACCAACTGCTCTCTTGATGGCGCTAGGAGGAACAATGGAGACAGAAGATAGCGCTGGAGAAGGAGGAGCGTTGAGACAGCCAATCTCATTGGGGAGGAGAGGAGAGAAAAAGCGCTGGGCCAGGATCCACGATGCTCTGATACCACTATTAGGAACAATGGACAGAGGTCCACCACAAAGGAAGAGTGACTCTGGATCTCCACCCTCTATCCTGTACTTGGCTCTACATTCACAGGCCACCATATAGGACCAGCGCCCAGCCTCCAAGAGGCCATGCACTCCTCTCACATGCACAGTTACCACTGTGCATGTGGATGCCCCTCATGCATACTGAGCACGTGGCACAAAGGTCCTACCTAACTTTAGGGACCCACCCTTAGCAACTAAGGGTGTCCTCCACTTAGTGGCACTTCCTATGAATATAGACCAAGCCTACTAGATCCTAGTCCCTAAGAGTTATTATCCCGAACTACGGGGCTGAGTGTCACCCCGCCGGGACCCCCTAGGGTCTAACGAGTCACAAGTATCCTTGTGTTTGCCAATGGCCATAACACTATCTTTTTGCAGCTAGAAATAGGTTGGTTCTTGATTGCTTGTTTGGTTTTGTGTGCTAGCCATATGGGAGAAGTACAACAACATACTTGCAAAGATGAGAGCTAAGAAATTGAGGTTCTAGGCAGCTAGAGATTTGACTTGACTTTAGGTGCAAATTTTAAACCAGAATATGTCAAGTGTCTCTGAAATCTTAACATAGAAGTTATCAAATTATTACACACAATAGTGTTGTCTGGGTGCCTAATAATGGAGCAGAAACTTGCTACTTAGATGTCTTGTCATGTTCAATTATTGCAGGCCTACCCTGTTTCTTGAAATAAATGAGCGCATTGATTGCATGGATGAAGATGGCAACGGTTCCACACATGAAGATGGAAAGATTTCTGGGAAAGGTAGATGTGATGGTTTTGGAAAGGGAAATTTTGCAGCACTGTTCAAGATGATGGAGGATTATGAGAGGACACTTGATGGCACAAGGTCTTAGGATCCTTTCTTTTGCAAAATAACAACTACTAGTTTTAGTAAAAACCACCCTTTATTGATTTTTCGCTGTCGATGCAATATGGGTAAGATGTAAACAGATGCAAAGACAGTGCTTTAGCAGTAACGGATTTTAGAATCGGTTCATACCAACCATAACGGTACTGTGCAAAAAGTAGACTTTCAGCATCTATACATTAAAGAAGGCCTTGCTCTAATTTGTAAGTATTTTATCTGATGCTATTCAACTTTATCTAAAAACTAGTAGACAATATTTACTTGCTATTTTAGGGTGATATGAAAGATACTATGAATCTTTCATATCACCCTAAAATTCTCTATTGAAGCCTGTGAAACCTGAACCAACTAAATAATGTTGGAACAATTTTTTGAACATTTGGAATACTCTTTAAAATCTTCCTGTTTCAATGTTTTGTTGCTACCAAATTCTAAAAGTTTGACTATATGCTTGGACGAGGCACTGTTATGAAACTGATTGAACTTGTCACCTTACAAAGATGGTAGCAGCCAATATCTCAAATGAGATGTTCATGATAAATGCTAGAACAAGGATTTCCACATGCTTTTGTAAGTTCAAAAGTGAACAACTTCTAGGCTAGTCACACCTGACTCATCAGCTACTAAACAGCAAGAAATTGGGAGTTGATGTATGTGCATTTGGCCATCTTGGCCAATAACGATTTTTACATACTTTTGTAAGTTCAAAAGTGAACGACTTCTAGGCTAGTCACAACCAACTCAGCAGCTACTAAACAGCAAGAAATTGGGAGTCGATGTATGTGTATTTGGCCATCTTGGCCAAAAACATTTTCCTCACCAAACTTTGGGATGGTTTTGTTGATTTGCAGTTCGTTTCATGCCAAAGTGTTTCGTATTACTTTTGCTAAAATTCAAAGTAAGAGCTTGGAAAATTTTATATAGCATGATTATGTTTTCTTGTACAAAAATGTTGTTTTAGTAGGCGTAGTCCTGGGAAATTACCAGTGTATTTGCTGTGAATTGATAATTTCGCATGACATAGCTTTAGATTGTGGACTGATAAACAATAAAGATAATTTGTTATCTAAATCTATGCTCAATAGTTCACATCTAAGCAAGAATAAGTATCTACCTTTACAAGTCAATGTGTGGTTTTCAGAAAAGAAACTCTCACTAAAAAGATTGTGTTTTAAACTTTTTGGTGGAAGCCCATGCAAGGTGAAGTCTGTCGTCCCCACATTGGCCTTCATGTGGCGACCCTTTGTAAAACTATTGCAACGAGCTAGTTTGAGCGGGTACCATCAAACAAAGATAAATTGTAAATTAAGACTTTATAATCATAACACACTCCTTGGAATCTTAGTTTATGTTACAAACACAAAGCCTATGTCTATTTACGTTTATCTCTACATGGTGGCCTTGTGAACATATCCGCTAGCTGGTTATCTATTTTGCAATGAACCACATTAATGTCTTTTGTCAAAGATTCTCATGAATGAAGTGGTATTTAACTTTGATATGCTTTCTATGTGAATGAGACCAGATTTTTTGCTAACTATATTCCACTTTGGCTATCATTGAAGATTATCGTGCTTCACACCTGTGGTATTCCAATCTCTCTAAGAATTTGTCCCAACTAGATAGCCTCTTGTATTGCTGAGCTTGACATCTTATATTCTGGACTTGCTTGTTACTTGATGGTGAGAAACAACCATGCCAAATGTGAAACTTTATCCAGTGGCTGATCTTCGATTGTCTATACTTTCATCCCAATTAGCATCAACCTAACCTAGCAAAATAGAATTTTTATTTTCATACACTAGACCATGATTAGATGTTGCTTTCATGTACCTCAAGATTCTCTTTGTGGCTTTCCAACAATCTTGTGTCAGCAACGCCATAGATTGGCTAACCAATACAACCATGTTATATATATCGATGTGGTGGAGAGGTAGATTGTACTTCCAATTTAGTTGTCTTGCATCAACAAGGGTACTATCAGCCAAACAAGATAATATCCTGCCCACCTTAATTGGATGAGCAATAGGTTTGCAATCACGTTTGAAGAGTCATTAGGCCTCAAATTGGAGTTCTAGTGAGATAGTGACATTTGTCACATAATGTTAGGATTGAAATGCATTCATGTGGTCACGTTAAGAGGTGCATTACATGTGGACCAATCATGTTTAGAGGTGCACATCATGAGGCCCAATCAAATTGTGAGGTGAAAGTCACGAGGTCCAATCATGATGAGAGGTGCAAATCTAGGGGTCCAATCATGATGTAGAAAGGCAATCAATGGGGTCCAATTATTTAGCGAATTTCCTCTTGCAAGAACTCGAGCTAGCTCTATTTGAATGAGCTCTCCTTTGTACATACCAATTAGAATCATGGTAATTGAGTTTGATGAGAGTTTTGCTTCCTACACTAATTTTCTCTAGGTTTTGTAGAGTGTGTGCTCCATTTTCTCTCTCTATCCGAGAGCAACCTATTTTTGAACTTAGTTTTTCATGAAGTATCTTCTTATTAGGTGTCTGATGAAATTATGGTGGGATGCTTGTGTGCTCTCGCCTTGAAAGTTGACATTGTCAAGTAGATTGCTTGCTACGTACAATCAGCAGATAGTTTCATGTGCAATCACATACTCCTTAGAAGATCAATCACATGCTTTTTGCTATCCTCACACGTGTGAAATGTTGACATGGTATCAAAGCTTGCACAAGGATGGATGGCATGCATCATGCTTGATGAGAATTGCTTGAGAAAACAAGGTTTTGAAAGCTAGTTTGGACATAGTTTGCAATCAAGTGGATTTTGAGATCAAAAGGGATCAAAATCATGATGAATTGATCCAGCTTGAGTACTGTATGGACGTCAATTCTCAGACACATGTGAGAACAACTAACTTATGTTTCTTCAAGGTAGATCCAAATCTAGTGCTTGATAGCTTGTTGGAAAGCTAATGAAGTCTAGATCGTGATGCAATTGATTTCAAGTCAAATGGATGTGTCTTGAAAAAGCTATAGGATTCTAAGGAAGGTGGGTAGGGCACCCAACCTAGTTGGACATGCCAAAAAAGCTTCACATCTAGCTTAGATCATAAAAAACTCATGATTTTGCATTGCCAATCTTGTCTAGGATTGATCTAGATGAAATTTTGATGCCATAGCCATATAATTTCACACAAATCCATTGTGTTTGAGTAGTTTGTGTAGTCCTTGAGTGTTTTTCAAGTGTCTTGAAGCTCGTGGAGGGAGTTGTCTCAAAATCTTGGTGTGCTTCATCTTTGGATAGAGGCAAGATCTAGATTGAAGGAGATTGACATTGCTTGTGAGATTGGTC
Organism: Diphasiastrum complanatum; assembly: GCA_029204225.1. NCBI lineage: Eukaryota > Viridiplantae > Streptophyta > Lycopodiopsida > Lycopodiales > Lycopodiaceae > Diphasiastrum > Diphasiastrum complanatum. The sequence continues at coordinate 84,421,188 of CM055092.1, forward strand.
TCACATAGAGGTTGCAAGATCTCAAATTGAAATTGGATTGACATCTTTGTTAGATCCTTGATTTGAGAGAGAATCAACACCACTTTTGTTTTTGTATCCATTACAATTTAAATTCTCAAGGGAAGATGCTTCCCTAGGTTTCATACTATTGGAGCAAGGTGAGATTTCCCACCTCCACTTATGCCATTTGGAAGGTGAGGATGGAGTCAATTTTGGTACTCCAAGATGTGACGGATATTGTGCTAGGACTTGAGGAGGAGCCACAAGTGCTCCAAGAAGCTCAAAAGTACAAGAAGAGGGCAAGTATGGCTTTACATGTCATGTCAAATGAAGTGTTGAGGGAGATCAGCTCATGCACCTCAGCCAAGGTTGGGACACACTAAAATCCATTTATGAGGAAAAGAACACATCTAGGTTGCTCACTCTAAAAAACCAAATCTTTTAAAAGATGATCATAGAGAGCTTGCTTGCATAGCAGACCATCTCAATCAAAGTGAATTAGCGCAAGTAATTCTTAATGGATTAAGAGAGGAATTTGAAAATATTGTTCAATCTTATGAAATCAAAGAGGAGCTTCCAAGCTTGGAGGCATTACAAGGAGTTGTCATTGTCGAGGAGTGTAGGCAAGAGAACAAGCCATTAAAGATCAATCAACTTTCTTTGAAGGATGATGGAGAAGAGAAAGCATTCTTCTCAAACGACAAGCCAAGAGGAAAGGAAAAAGGGCAACATCAACACTTCAGGACGGACAAATCCAAGGAGGAGAGTGATGAGGATTCATCACAACCATCAACAAGTTGCAAATCCAATAAGAAGTGCTTCTTTTGTGGTAAGAAGGGGCATTATGCTTCTAATTGTTTTAGGAAGAAAAAGTTCTTCAAGCAAGCTAACTTCACTAAAGAGGGTAAAGGTGAGTTATGAGGAAGAATCTCTCATGATGTCAATGTACTCTTCTTCTAGTTTTGAAGATGAAAATGCATGGTGGATAGATAGTGGAGCTAGTTCACTCATCTTGCATCTTCTTATAATGGATCTAGAAAGTTCATTTCCATTCCTAATGATAGTAAATGCAAGATAGAAGGAATTGATAGTGTATCAATTGGTGTTGGATCCACTATGTTGCTTAAGCTAATGATGTGCTTTTTTGTGCCTAATCTCATCATGAATCTCATTATTGTTGGATGGCTTTCAAGTTGACTTTGGGAAGGATGCTTGCTTGATTAAGAGGGATGGTGAAGTGGTAGCAAGAGGGACTAGATGTGGAAAGCTTTTCAAGTTGGAAGCTAATCCTTGTGCAAGAATGGCCAAGAGGAGCTTGGATCATCTCAAGGATGAGAAGGCAATTGGATTGCCTCAATCTATGTTCCATGATGGTTAGGCTCTTGAGGATTGTGCTTTGGCAAAAGCACATGGAAAGTCATTGCCAAGGTGTTGTACTTCTCATCAATTTTTTCATCTTGTTCATTTGGATGATCATGTTTCATCAAGAAGAAGCAGAGATGGTGCTTTCATATGTGTCTTCATTGATGACTTCAATTGGATATATCTCTTATCAAATGTGCTTGATACGAAGATGACAATAGCTGATAATTTGGGGATCTTGAGATCCATATGCTTTGTCTATATTCCTTTGCATGTAAGGAGTAAGGAGAATCTCATCTCTATCAAGAGGATGATGGTAGGATCCTCATATCTACCAACAATCCAAGTGCATGATGGAGAGAGACAAGGCTTGAGGAGGAGTCATCCCAACTCATGGTGCCAAGGAGACTTCCAAGAGGCAAGGCCGAGTCTATGTGGCTCACATTTCATGGGAAAGAGAAGCATTTTTCAGGTGGTATCTACTCCAACACATCCACTTTTGCTTCCCTTCAATCATTTGATGTACCATTTTGCTTTGATGAGATTTCTACATTTCAAATGAGGCAATGCTAGTTTTGTATGATGCCTCTTGTATAGACATATTTCATGTCATTAATGGCTTAGATTCGGTTCTAAATCAGTTGGAAATCAAGTTGTTGTGTCATCAAATGTATGCTCTTGAATTTTGTAAGAGCAAGAATGAGATAGTTATTCATAGTGTGAAAAATCATGTTTTTCATTTTGTAAAGCAATTTGTAAACTTCTCATGAGATTAAGTATGTAGCCTTCATGAGTTCAAGATTTCTATTGATTTCAAGATTAGATCCATCATGCAAAAAGTTCATAGTTTATGGACTAGTCAAGCTAGTATGCAAAATCTTGGCAATCAACATTTGTGTCTATTTTGTGATCTTGATCTTCATGGTCATTATGAGGCATGGAGGCCTCGGGTTTCCCTCTTTATGGTGCAGCTATTTTCAAGGAGGCGGAGCTTTCAAGCCCAAGATCTTCTTCAAGCATGGAGGGAACAAAAGGAAATGGTGGCAAATTGGTGGGGAATGCTCACCGAGGAGCTTTGCAATGGATTTCCATCAAAGAAATTCTCTCATGGATTTGGTGAATTTGCTGCTATCACAGGTCCATTGGCTGGTTTTGACATCATATCCATGCCAAAGGATCCACTCAAGAAGCATCTTAAGTTTTTGTTTGATCTAGTATCTCATTAAGCTAGTTTTTGAGGAGGAATGTGAAGAATAGGCAAAATCTAGCTTGATTATTTTTCAATTTTCCATGTGTGGAGGGTAGGCACAATCATTTTAGATCTTTTATGTTGATTTTGAATAGTCATTAGGCCTCAACTTGAGTTCCACTGAGATAGTGACATTTGTCACATAATGTTAGGATTGAAATGCATCCATGTGGCCCAATCACATTTAGAGGTGTAGATCACAAGGCCAATTACTTTAAGAGGTGCATTACATGTGGACCAAGCATGTTTAGAGGTGACATCATGAGGCCCAATCAGGATGAAAGGTACAAATCTAGGGGTCCAATCATGATGTAGAAAGGCAATCAATCATTTTAGAGTATTTCCTCTTGCAAAATACTTGAGCTAGCTCTATTTGAATGAGCTCTCCTTTTTACATACCAATTGGAATCATGGTAATTGAGTTTAATGAGAGTTTTGCTTCCTACACCTAGAATTTTCTCTATGTGCTCTCTCTACCTGAGAGCAACTTGTTTTTGGACTTAGTTTTTCATCAATTATCTTCTTATTATGTGAAGGGATGTGTGCTCTTCCCTTAACATTGTCAAGTAGACTTGCTACAATCAAGAGATAGATTCAAATAACTTATTGTCAATGATTCTTTAAGACATCAAACTAGGTGTAGGTATTTGCTTTCTTTAGGCATTTTGTGCAACACACTTCAAGCTAGATGTATAATATCATAAAGCATTGGGCTATAATCACAAGGTCTAGATGCTTTATGACAAAAAAAAAATCTAAATTTCTAACAAGGTTGATCTAGGCTTTGTTTGTGATGAACCTTGGGTGAGGTTTGTAATGTGAAAAGAAGCATCATGCTATGACATCTCGAAGGAGCTTTAAATACTTTAAAGCCTTAAATGGGATACAACAGGTGAATCTAGATCAATGCCCTTTGTACAACGCACTTCAAATAAGGTATGATATGTGACTTAAAGCTATGAGCCATGATACCTTGAACAAGATTTCAATGCTTTAGAATCTTGAACAAGGTTCAGAGACACATGAACAATGACGTGACTTAACATTTGTGATTGTAGTTATTGGAAGGCATAATCAACAACCTTTATTGAGATAATAACGTCTTCACTAAAAATATCATGCTTATGAGTTTGTTGCTTTAGACTGACGCATATGTGAAAGGGAGACATTGTTGTTTTCAGACTATCTTTTATTGGAAGAAACATTCATCAAAATATGATGCGTTGGTTTCTAAAGTTCATAATAACCGATTGCTTTAGTGGTACTAGAGCTAGACATTTGTGTATCATATGACATCAAACATGAGATTAAACAATTCCTCAATTTAAATTATATTCATTATTATTTTTATTTTTGATTATATTAAAACATATTTATCTAGATATATATGTTTGTTTCTACACTATAGATATCATCATTTGCTATTGCGATGTGATTGTGTAGAACTCTAGGAGCTCTTACATTTGCACTTATTATTTGATAAAAGCAAAATATTTTAAGTTTAAAATATTTCAGATACAAACTATAGACCCAAATTAAAATGGCTTGATTTGCTGAAATTGTATAATAGTTTTGTAATTCTTTTTTGGTTTCTATGAATAGCTAATAAAATAGTATTATTTAAATTATTTGATATTTGGAATTCCAAAAATTTTATGTGCTTTTTCAAAAACATCTATCTTTTTTTTAGAATAAAAAAGCATTAATATTTTGGCTAAATCATTTTTCATGATTATGAGACCCAACGACGTTGGTTCAATGATTAGCTTTCAATCCAAATTTTTTTTGGTCCCAAGTTCGAGCCTCCCCTTGGAAACCAAGAAGCATTTTTTGTGATTATGAAATTTTTACAGCTCCTAAAATTGACATAAGTATACAAAATTCTGAGATTTGTAATAAAATCATCACACAAGTAGTCTACTACGTCTTTTATTTGATACATCAAGTTGTTACAATAGTACTACCATGCATGTGACTTTGGACAAGTTGAAAACTTTACAAGAAAATTTGACTTGTCCTTGAGAGATTTTTCTCTCTTAAAGATTTTGGTAGGTGGTTGTTAATATGTACTATTAGTGGCCCCCACAACCTGACCATATATATATATATATTCTCATGAGGGTAGCTCTCTTCATGCTCATCCTACTTGTACTTAAGTTTATTTTCATTCGTAGAACTTAGACATTTGATTCCATGTCTAGAATCGAGAACAAGCAAAAGAAAATTGATGTCTCTTGGTTGTGTGGCCTTCAACACAATGGATTGTCTTTGTCATTTAAAATTGGCCTTGGGACTTTAGAAAAGTGTTGATAAACATGCATATTATCTTAACAAGGTACTAAATCTTTTCGGGAAAAAACTTCAAATCAATGAATTGATGGGTTGTTATATTCTTGATGAGATTAATTGTTTTGTTTGCTATATGTATGTGTACTTGAGAAAAATCATACACAATGACAATCAAATAAGCCAAAAGGTCTTTGTATATGTACATTTGAATAAAAGATTTCATGTATATTTTAAAAGCTATATAAGAGCCTCATGACAACACAAAGCATTTTATTCAGATTTGAAGTTGGATAATAATGCATGACTTGCAAAAAGAGAAGTCTATGTAGTGCTATATTTTCAATGGTGGACCATGCATTTCACCCCAAAGTTTTGATTTTTAGTCACATTCTAAAAGTGCTATGCATACTTTCTAAAATGTTGATAGATTTCTACTTGGGCCTTTGGTGTAAACAATGCATAAAATGTATGAACCACTAATTGGAGAAAATAATCTGTCATTTGAGAGAAAAAGTCATGTTAAACGTATTGGCTTGCAAAGGAGTTTTGACTAAAGATAAATACATATAAGTGATTTTGGCATGACACATATATCTTTCACTTTGTAGTATTATTCTCTTTACATTATTTTATTCACGAATATTGTCCTTGCATCCTGCTCAATAAAAAGCACACAAGATATATGTATGCATACTAAATGCATGTTTTGGAATTTGACAAAAAAAAATCATAATATCGTTATCAATTGGCATTTATGTACAAATAATTCTTAAATAAATTATTCAAGAAGCTGCCAAAGGTATTTGTGAGGATGAGAAACCATGGTATGCATGGTTGAACTTTAATGATTATGTGAAAAGATTTGTAGGAAAACGATAAAAGGCCGAATTTTGTTAATCAAGACATGACAAATGTGAATATAAAATATAATTTTTTCAAAATATCACACATGATATGCCTATAGATGGCTTGAAAGTACAAGTTGTCGAGTACTTACACATAGAATATCATGCACACACTAGCACAAACTACAATGTCATTTGATTTGGTTTATCACAAGAAAGACCTAAAATTTAACAAGCATTACTTAAGTGTGAGATAAATTTCTCTTGCATTAATACTACGAATTAAAGTGCACAAGTTCGAATTTTGTTTTTGATAGACCAAAATCAACACCTCTCCTGTGAAATTTTCATCCTTAGTTTTTCACTCACAAAGAGGGCAGTCATGATTTTTTTAAAAAGTATTTCATGGTTACATTCTTTTTAATCGTAATCCAAGAATTTTATAATGAACTTAGAAAAACCAGAAACAAAGAGCTCACTCAAGGTTCGCTGCTCCATCAGTGATAGAGTGTGTATTTTGCTCTGACTGCCCCGCATCTACAATAATGCATGTTGCAACTTCTGGTAATTGAGATGAAGAATTCATAAACTGCATCTCTGTTGTAGCATCTATGATAACTCTTTATGGTAGGTATCAGCTAGACATTTTGAAAGTGGTTATGCTTTATGCTGCTTTTGTGTACTATATATTACTTTTCAGCTTTATGTTACCTTGTTAGAGTTTGAATAAAGGCTTCAAAGGGTTTAGTCCTGCTTTGTCAAGAGGAACTATGTGAAACTATGTAACTCTCTCTCTCTCTCTCTCTCTCTCTCTCTCTCTCTCTCTCTCTCTCTCTCTCTCTCTCTCTCTCTCTCTCTCTCTCTCTCTCTCTCTCTCTCTCTCTCTCTCTCTCTCTCTCTCTCTCTCCCCTATGTAGCTACATGTAAAAGTAATTAATATGATTTTTTTGCAAAACAACATGTCATGACTACTTATGAAAAATTCAAAATGTTAACAAAACAAATTAGATGATTTCATAATCACAAGGAGGCTCAATGGGTGCCGAGAGTTAGGCCTTAAATGTACGTCTGCATGGTACCACCATCAGATATCTTGGCTTTCCTATGGGGGCTTCCCTTTCCAATAGAGATTGCTTTAACTGGATAATTGGGAGAATTGGATCCAAAATTTTGACCTCGAATTCTTCTGACCTCTTGTTTCCTGCCAGGTTCATTGTCCTCAAACACATTATCTCCTCCTACTTCATGCACTTTCTCTTTATTTGGTTTCTCCCTTCCTCCTACTCCCTCACTATTGCCAAGACTTTTAGACTTGTTCCTCTGGAATAACGGCTCTAGGTTTTTGAACTGGGATATTTGTACGGCCCCTAAAAATCTGGGTGGGCTGGGGCTTCTCGACCCATCTACCACCTCTCTCTCTCTCTCTCTCTCTCTCTCTCTCTCTCTCTCTCTCTCTCTCTCTCTCTCTCTCTCTCTCTCTCTCTCTCTCTCTCTCTCTCTCTCTCTCTCTCTCTCTCATGGACTCTACTACATGCATATTTCTCCTTATTATACTTCGGTAATAAATAATAAGACTCTTATGAAACCATGCCGGTTTTTGCCTCACCTAGTTACATAAACCCTCTTCTACCTTACACATTTTAAGGGGCCTTTTCGAAATTCGTGAAGACGCGGCAACAAGTTTCCTTTATACGGTGGGGATTGCTACACTGGTTTAGGACTGTAATCTAACGATGTGCAAGATTGCTTGCTTAGTGCTCTATGATTACCTCATTAAACTATAAGAAGGTGATTGGAACACCTTTGTTACATCCTTCCTCTTGGAGTCTCTTGCTCTCCCTACTACGACTAGTTACAGCTACAGTTGGATGTGGTGGGGATGGGCTAATGCTTATGGAAGGATAACACACCCTTGCAATAGCTACAGGTTATTTTGTGAGAGTTGGACAATGAACTACTGTTGTTTTTTTTCTGATGTTGATTCATGATGAAGAACTTTGCTTTCCTTTACAAGGTTGAACAATTGGCTAGCCAATGTTGTAATGATGTGTGAGAGACAGCTTCGAAAAGCATACTTGAAATCAAAGTTTCACCATATAGTAGTTCGCTGCCTCCATAGAGGATGGCGACCACCGGCAAGGTATGTTTCTTGCACAATACTAGTAAACTTTTGCTTTGTAGCTAGTTGCTGATGAGCCAGCACAAAATGTGACATAATGATGAAGCTCTTTCATGAGCTACTACTAGATCGCTGATGGTCCAACACACTTTACACCATAATAAACATATTTTTTGTTTTGTAGCTAGTCGTTGGTGAACCAGCACAAAATGTGAGATAATGACGAAGCTCTTTCACGAGCTGCTGCAGCGCTGATGGTCTAATGCATTTTACATTATAATACACATATTCTATTTTGTAGCTTATCGCCTATGGTCTAGAAAAAAATAAGTCTCAATACGAAAGTTTTTTTGTACGTTTCATGTTCAATATGATTGCTATGATGGCGCACTTCCAATAGGAAAATTGGCCGCTTTGCTACTAAATGATAATTGTAAGAAATAGGATTGAAGTGTGATCAATCACTACTAAAGGCATACTTTCTTTCAAACAAAGTTTACTACTTTATGTGACAAAGGAGTATATCGTAAGGAAGATTACGTTTAATGTCTTTTATGTGCAGTAGAATACTTGCTTAGTTGGAGGGATTTCCACGCCCTACTACTCTTTGAAAAATCATTCGAGTTGTGTGAGCTTTGAAGTCTTCTCTCTCTTGCTTTTGTCTTCTACTCCATAGCTGGTTTTTTCAGGCTTTCAAAGTGTGCTTACTGTGTTGTTATGATACGCCATAGCTAGGCCTTGGATTTTGTCATGGTATCAGATCAGGTTATGTTGCCTGTGGTGTGGTGAAAGCTTGGACCTATTTTTGATCAGATTCCTGCCATTCTTGAAGAGAAGCTTATCTTTGAGGAAGGCACACTTTTTGTCGGGGCATCTGATCTCTATGTTATCTGCATGGTTGGAGTATTGTTGGCAATTGGAACACTGTGATCCGAAAACTTTCTAATTGGGGAGAAAAAAATATTTGAGTCTTTTTGGACAACTAGGACTGTAGGAGGGCACTTTCTATAGTGGGGACTTCTGTGAAGGTTCTAAGTGGATCTTGGACAAGGGCTAGGACAACTATACAGGGGGATAGTTTCAAATCTAGAAGTTGAGGGTTATTGAGCAAGTGGCTGCATACTCTAGTTCGGTAAAAACCCCAGTTTACCTTTTGTGTTTTCTTTCTATCTAGCTATGTCTAGTCAACATGCTTATATAGCAAAAGGAAGTGATGTGGATAGGTTGTGGCATGAGAAGTATGGACATGTTGGCTACCAAAGCATGCAAGAGTTGAACCAGCATCATATGGTGGAGGGGCTTCCAGTCATTAAGCCAAGCTCTTCAGTTTGCGAGGCTTGCGCTATGGAAAAACAGCAAAGGCAAAAGTTTTCCAAGGAGGGCACCACCAGGGCAGCAGGTATACTTGACTTGGTACATTAAGATTTGTGGAGGGCAGACCAAACTAGGTCTGCAGGGGGGGGGGGGGGGGGGGGGGGGGGGGGGGGGGGGGGGCATTCTACTTTATGACCTTTATTGATGACTTCTCATGAAAGCTTTCAATTTATTTCTTGAAGCAAGAATCCGAAGCATTCAAGTACTTTCAGCATTTCAAAGCTTTGGTACAAGAATATTCAGGAAAAAAGATAAAGATGTTCAGGTCAGACGGTGGTGGAGAGTTCATTGAAATAGAATTTGTGGAATTCTACAAGGCAAATGGGATCAAAAGGCAGCCTACAGCTCCTCATACCCCTCAGCAAAACGACATAGCCAAGAGAAAGAACCGAACTATTGTGGAGTGTCAAGGTGCATGCTCAAGGCAAAGAGGGTGCTCAACTCTTTTTAAGACGAGGCAATGCACCCAAAGGTAATTCTTTTGAATAGAATTCTAACTAAAGTTGTGGAAGGCAGGACTCCAAAAGAGGCATTTAGTGGCATTAAGCCCAAGGTGGGCACGAGTGTTTGGTTGTACGGCCTATGCCCATATTTTCAAGGATAACAGGAAGAAGCTAGATGCAGAATTAGCAAAGTGTATTTTCTTGGGATACATTGAAAAAAACAAAGCTTACCGACTTTATGATCTTACTAGCAAGAAGAGAATCATAAGTCGAGATGTGATCTTTGAAGAAGATCAAATGCCTCCTACGGAGGAACATGAGATGGAGGGTACAAGTGAATTTGTGCCAATACTTGATGATCCACATCCATGTATTAGAGAGTCTCAGGATGATCATATGAGTGATCAAGAGGAAGAATTCAAGGAGGCTAGGAAGCGGAAGGAAAGGGGGAAAGATGTTGAGTCCTATTCACCGTCTTCATCACCAACTGCAAGGAAGAAGTTTCTCAAGTGGTATTGGCAAACTGTGCTAGATGGTTTGATATTGGATGAGAGAGAGAGTAGCAATCCAAGGGCTTGGAGGTCTCAAAGGCAAGCCCAATAGCATGGACACCATGGGACAAACTATGCACTTATGACTACTATTTTGGATTCACAAGATTCACATACATTCATTGAGGTAGCAGATGAGAAGATATGGCAACATGTTATGCAAGAGGAGTACGACTCCATTCTCAATAATGATACATGGGATTTGGTGAAGTTGCCAAAAGGAAAGCGTTCTATTGGGTGTAAATGGGTCACAATGTTGGTTGCCAAAGGCTATGCACAGCAGGAGGGCTTGGACTATGATGAGATGTTTGCACCTATAGCTAACATGACATCTATCAGGTTGATTTTAGCATTGGCTACATTTTTTGGTTGGGGGGTCCATCAAATGGATGTGACGAGTGTTTTTTTCAATGGACAGTTGGCTGAAGAAGTTTGCATGGATCAACCACAAGATTTTGAGGCTAAGGCCAAGGAAACTATGGTATGCAAGTTTAAGAAGGCCTTGTATGGTTTGAAGCAGGCATCCAGGGCCTGGTATAGTCGTATTGATGACTATTTTGCCAAGGAGCAATTCATAAAGAGTCAATCGGATTGCAACCTATTCGTGAAGGAGTAAGATGGGAACATTGTTTTGATAGTTCTCTATGTGGATGACGGGGTTTGGCATATTGCAAGTAAATAATTTACAAGTTTTGTGAGTTTAGAGTTTTTAAATTACATCAAATTGATAGCACATGACATGCTACATTGTTTTTAGGTTTTTAAAATTTATTCTACTTTGCTTTTGGGGGTAAAATCTATTTGTGTACTTTATTATCATGTTGTTTATTTTCTTACTAGCTAAAAGATATGTCTGCAAATTATGTTGTCTACAAATTGTACATAGTATGCTATATCATTGAGAACACAGAAAACTTAATCACTTTAATTTTACATTTATCAAGCTAAAACATTTTTGTCTACTACCAAGGATTGATGTATGACCATACATTACAAGATATGATGGTCATTAGAGGAGTTATAAATCCCAAAAAGACCCTTTGTGAAGATTCTTTTTATATTTTTTCACAAATTTTTCTTACACATGGACCAATCAAAACACTCAAATTTGAAATCTACATAACGTAACTTTTTGAGTCCACATTTTGATTCCATACTAAAAATGGCAAAACTTTTTAGTGGTAAGTCCAAATTTAGCGGAGTTTGGTGCATTAGAAATTGCTCAACAAGGGCTTTCCAATGATATATTACATGGCATACTTTTGAGCTACGATTAAAAAGTTATGGCAAGTCAAAAGTATTAGTGTTATAATATTTTAATAATAAAAAAGACATCTTGCACGAATTCTTAAAGGGTCTTTTTGGAATTCAAAACTCTTCTAATGATGTGCTACGTATCATAAAATCAACGTGGGTAAAAAAGTAGCATTTTTATTTTATGTTCTAGATGGAGGCTATAACTTTACTATTAAGCTTATGTTGAGATGATGAAATAATAAAATATTTTCATTTTATTTTTATTATCAAATTTGATTATACCAATGGATTCTACATAAAAAATGGAGCACTTTGCTTTTTGGACTATCTCAATCTGAGCAATATTAAGAAAGTTATCGCCCTTTAAAGTTTTTTAGGCTGATTTTTTTTTTCTTGGAGCTTGAAAGGGTAGCACGCTACCAATTTAAGCTTTTTAGTCTTTAACTCAAATTGATAGCACGCCGGCGTGCTACCCCTTTTAGGTTCCAAGGGAAAAATGTTTTCTAGTCTAAAAAACGTTGAACTATCATAACTTTCTTATTATTGCTCGGATTGAGATGGTCCAAAAGCAAAAGTGCTCCATTTTTTATGTAGAATTCATTGGTATAATCAAAGTTAGTTTTTATCTAATTTAAAATGAGTATATATAAATCCTATATATCTGATAGCATACCATGTGCCATGAAATTTTAGAAATCATTTGTATATAAAACTCGCAAAACTCACAAAGAATTTACACGCAGATTGTCAAAACCCATGGATGACTTGGTCATCATGGGTAACAATGGACAGCTTATTAAAAAAGTGAAGGCTCATTTATCAAATGAGTTTGAGATGAAGGATTTGGGTCTAATCCACTTGGAAAAGCAAAATTGTGTGTTTATTTTCCAAGCTAACTATCCATGAGAATTCTTGAACATGCAAGATTGCAAACCTGTATCCATGCCCATTGATACTAGCAGTAAGCTATCTGGAGATGATGGCACTCCTTTTGTGGACGAGACTCTTTATAGGCAGCTCGTGGGTAGCCTGATTTATCTCACCACTACGAGACCAGACATTCCATATGCGGTTGGTGTAGCAAGCTAGTTCATGAGTTCTCCAACTGAAGCCCAGTGGAAAGCAGCTAAGAGGATTTTGAGGTATGTCAAAGGGACAACCTGCTATGGGATTGAGTACACAGATGACGAGAAGCTTCAGCTTGGAGGCTTTGTCGATTCGGATTGGGCAGGTGATAAGTTTGATCGAAAGTCGACCACAGGTTACACTTTCAACCTTGGTTTTGGGGCCATTTATTGGTGCAGCAAGAAACATCCCACCGTTACCTTATCATCGATAGAGGTTGAGTACTATCCTTATTAATTACTTTGAAGGGCCTAAAGAGGGACTAAAGAGGGAATTGTCTTGTTCTTAAGGCTAATAGCTCCTTTTGGCCTACAAAGCTTACATTGGATATTATCTTGCATGTATAAGCATGGATGTACTAAAAGTACGTGACAAGTCGATACATTCCATTAGAAGACAATAGCCAACAAAAATGGTTCTGAAAGAATGCTCATCTAGTTTCCTTCTTGTGTCCTTTGGGACATGAGCATAGGCAGTGCATTCAAATACTCTCAAATGCTTTAATGAAGGTTTGGATCATGTCCAAACTTCATGAGGGGGTTTGCTGTCAGGTAGGCCTTTAGTTATACATCGATTCTGCACGAAGGCTGTCACGTTGATAAGGCATGTTGCCAGAATGATTTTTTGATGTTTCAGTCCTCAAAATGTTTTCTTGACACTGTCAACCTCAGTTATGGGGATCCCTACCTCCTCCTAACTTTTTTATACAAACCATCATATGTTGTATGAGGAAAGCTATTGAAGTTCATAATCTTATTGTTTCTACTGATAAAGCTACATGTGATGTTGTCAGTCCTAATAATAGGATTTTTTGCCTTGTTGATCTCATGCTACACTGGATTGGATTAAGATCTATATGGATTTTATCAAAAAGAAGGACACGTTGATGATCAACTTAAGGATGTCATGAATGATGCCATTCGCGAAGAAGATGAGGGGTCCGATAAAGACTTTGATTACCGCCACAAGAAATCCAAACTCCTCGAACGTCTTCACAACCAGAAGATTGAGAATACAGCCCAATCTTCAGAACTTCTACATCAAATGAAAACTTGGCAGCAAGCTTAACAAACTCACATGGACAAACTAACTGTTGATTTTCAAAATGCTATGAAAAATATTGTTGATAAATCTTTTACAGCAAGAGAACATTTTTGGTGTCCTATCTGTTCGCAGAATCACACTGCTAATGAGTGTCCCCATCTGAAAACCCATCTCCCACTAGCACCCAGACCTATGTATCAGGATTACCGCCTCTTCACTCAACAACCCATGCCACCACTAGGAGTTTATCAACCACGACCAATTGCACCCAATCAGTTCCAACCACACCAGCAGTTTGTCGTTAATCAACCCGTTTCACAACCAGATGTGCATTCTTTTGATCCAAATTCCATAGATCTATCAACTTATTTTGTGCACGCCACTACTCCACCAGGATACTCCTCTGAAGTAGTGGTATATTATACGTATGAACCTAATGCCCCGATCTACAATCCAAACCAAGCTGCGTTTACAACGCAACAATTTCCCGTAATACACGGATGTTTTATCTGTGCAGGTAAACATCCTAGTATTTGCTGCCCAGACAAACTTCGTTTTCCACCAGCTTGTGAAAATTGTGGCATTGACCACCATGTTAAGGATTGCCCTTCACGCTTGCACTGACACACTTGTTATGTTTATTGATTGACGTTTGTCATGTGAGTCTGAAAATGTGTTTGTAAGTCCGTAACCTATGTCGCTTTGTGAGCATGTTCTTTTAGTTTGCTCATTTTTTTACTTTTTTTTTTACACCCTTTTACGTTATGTTTTTGTTTTCTTGCATGTCTGTCAATCAAAGAATCTCTAAAGTACTCAGGCGTAACTTTCAGATTCTATTCCAAAACATTCAATTGTTGTACAGAGTCAGAAAGATCACACAACAACACTACCTTGTGCACCGCCATTATCACCATACTCCATCAGATATTATCTACCGGGGTGTGGCCAACACAAATTATCTTCACAAGCGATGTTGTGCAGCCCCAAAGCACAATTCAAATGTGAGGAAAAATCACTACTCAGAAGACACAAGCCAGAGACTACTCACACACGCTTCCACGCAGTATTTTTTTTCATGAGTGGACTCCCAAGAAACAACATATAGGTTGGAGAAAAGAGCCATTAAGGGACTTCACAACATATGTTCTATTTGAAAATCAATGGAGCACATTATCTGGCTGCCAATATTATCCAACAAATGATCCATCTTTTCAACAAGATGGAATGTTCACAAAAAACCACAACCACCTTCAATAAGTAGTTGGTTTTACGTAAGCGATACAAAATCCACGCTTTTCCAGCTATATATCCATGCCAGCTACTTCAACAAGCTCAAAAGTTGCAATGACGAAGAAATCCCAACTCCATCAGTGAATGGAACTATAGATACACAATCCCAAGGACAAATGTCATTTGCAACGGCAAACAATGATGACTCTTTGGAAAATTGTACATTGAGCATTGGTTATGAACATGTATAGTATTTCCCCAAGCAAGCTCCAAGCTGCTCCTGTGAATCCAAACCATTCCTTGAGAATACACTGAGATGTGAACTCCAAAGCCACCATCAAGTCCCTCACAGGACTGTGCATGCCAGTATCCCTCCAAGTGAACCTGTGAGATCTTCCATGGTCCAAACCAAATGATCTGCACCTTGTCATCACTGGAATCTGCATCCCTGATGTAATACTGATACGACAAATTGACTTGACTTACTCAAACTGGAAGTTGAAGTGTATCTCCTTGATGACAAACCTGATACATTGTTCCACAGCTAAAATGACTTGATTTGAAATGACTTACCAATTGCAAATACCGCAAAACATCACACTCACCACTCACCATGAGTATCCAAAGTGTGATCATTGACCCGTTCTTCATCCTCCATGTGTCCCACACACAACTCGTCCAATGCAAGTCCGCTATCTTGCCCAATGGCTTTTAACTGGCACCACCTCACACTTCCATCACCTGTGACCACCAAAATGTGTGTACCTCCAAGCTAGCCCATATTTTTCTTTGAACGAAAAATTTCCAAGCTATAGGTACATATCCATGTGTCAATGTAGCTATCACGTGACTTGACAATGCCACTGCCGATCATGCCTGTAAGAGCGTTCCCCCAAAATGCCACTTGACGTTGGTTGGTTTGAACTCCAAGAATTGAACTTAATCATGAGAATTTCTCACCCATAACTGGCATACCATGCCTACCTCTCACCTATGACTGCTTGCCCTCTCAAAATTGTCACCAATGACGAGTAGTCATGCCCCCAAACTGTACTTCTGTCACCAAAACTAGCTTTCTACACACAAATCCACTATCATTCGCCTCCATACTGCATTTACCACTTCGAAACACCCTGTTACCCTGTTAGAAGTAAGTAATGATGATTCGAAAGTAATAATACCTCAATGTACTGCCCTGTAGCAGGTTTCACCAACCAAAAATTGCCCCAAATTTGGCCCTACGATACCCAAATAGCGAATGTAACCCATCACCAGGTCACCCACAATTTGCTCACTGGAATGGTGATGACAAGTCCCCGAAACATCTTTCTCCCTGCTCTGTGACGTCGCTCAATTTGCTAGCTCTGAGCAGCCAGTTTTAAGGGTCATTTTGGCACAAGGATGGCCAAAAAAGGTGCCTTCTAGCCAAAGTTATCCTTTTCCAAAGGATGCCCCTGCAAAATGAACTATAACTTCAAACTGAGGTTTCTTGATGAAGAATTGCGATTTTAAAAGGGCATTTCCATTGAAATTTTTGAATGAAGTTCCTTCATTTTTGAACTTCAACATTTCATGGGTCCTCTTCAAATGCACCCAACGATTTTGCCACATCTAATGGCCCACATGTTTTTGGATCTTCACCGTTGATCCGAGATCTTTAAGATCCTGCCGATGTGCATCCTTCTGATTGTCAAATCATTCTCCTACATACACCACACACTTCTAGCCGCTACAACATTCACGAGACTGGGCGCGTGCGAGGTCCGCTCACCTCCTTTTCCTCTCTTCTTCTTCTCAAGCTCTCCTTTCAAGCTTGCTATGGTAGACCCTCTCCACCACTACCTTACTCCCCATAGATTTGTGGTAAATCTGCTCCACGGCTACCAACGGCCATTTATAGGCTAATTCGAACTGCTAGGACACAAATGGTGTCCTATAACAAAAGATCCAAGCTTTTGCATACTAAAACTCTAGTTTCTTGATGAAGAATTGCGACTTTAAAAGACAGGTCCCTTCAATGGCATTTCCATTGAAATTTTTAAATGAAGTTCCTTCATTTTTGAACTTCAACATTTCATGGGTCCTCTTCAAATGCACCCAACAATCTTGCCACATCTAACGGCCCACATGTTTTTGGATCTTCACCGTTGATCCGAGATCTTTAAGATCCTGCCGATGTGCATCCTTCTGAGTGTCAAATCATTCTCCTACATACACCACACACTTCTAGCCGCTACAACATTCACGCGACTGGGCGCGCGCGAGGTCCGCTCACCTCCTTTTCCTCTCTTCTTCTTCTCAAGCTCTCCTTTCAAGCTTGCTATGGTAGACCCTCTCCACCACTACCTTACTCCCATAGATTTGTGGTAAATCTGCTCCACAGCTACCAACGGCCATTTATAGGTCGATTCGAATTGCTAGGACACAAATGGTGTCCTATAACAAAAGATCCAAGCTTTTGCATACTAAAACTCTAGTCTTCATTTTTCCATCATCGCTTCATAGTAAATTGCTCTTTCTGTAGCCCACGGCCATCCACGCCTCTTGGTTGCTACGTAACCCTACAAAAACGCTTTGTTACAGTGACCGACAGCTCCACAATCTGTCATATTTAGAGAGAAATCCAAGGTTTGTAAACCCTAGCTGACCATAGTTTCCACTCTATGATTGCTCCATGGCTGACCCTGCCTTTCTAGCAATCACTTGGCCTCACCTAAACACCTGCTCTGATCCGCTCTGCTCCCCAGAAATCCGGCCAGCTTCATGTCATAGCCACGTACAACCATTTTTGAGAAATTCTCTTTGGAATTCACCTACGACAATCGTTCTGATCTTTCGCGAAGCTCCAATCGAAGGAACTTTGCTGTCTCCCGCCATCCGGACTGATCCCGTATGAATTCCTCTCTCTTGAGATGCTTTGAGTGCCTTTTTTCTTGGTGAAAGATGCTATCCCATAGCTCCACCAGATTGTGCATTCCTACATCACCCTACCACTCTGATACCATGTTAAAATCCTATTAGGATCTAGTGCAGTATGTAGATCACATCAATCAATCACCATAGACACTCCTCACAAGCTCTCAAAGATGGCACAACAAAAGCTTTGTATAACAAAGAGAAAACTGTACATACTGCATGAATAGACAGGTGTCGTGAAATTTGCCTACCACCTGTCAAATTAAGGTCGGGCTTGATATGGCCAAATTTGACCAACAAACTCAGGACATGCTCTCGAGTATAGCAAGTACTATAAATAAAATAACACTCTGTACAAACTAATTTTCCTATGTGTGGCTATCCGGCTAACCCAAGTAAATCTAACTAATTGCATACTAATTACAATATCACATTTAGAGCTTACATAATATGAATCAGATCAAAACTGATTTCTAACATATCAATCACCAACTTCCTTGATTTATGGAGTTTGGCCCTTGATTTTAGGAATCATGACCAAATTGACTAATCAACTTCCGTGATTGGGAGCTAATATACCTACATTTAATCTAAAGATGTGGGAACATGCTCTCACACATGTGATTTACAATGTGCACAAAAAGCTATATACAAATTGAGCTAATTCACACTCCTCAAATCTAGCTTGATAAAACTATATTAAACTTATCCAAAACACCAATGGCTGATCTTAGCTTGATGAATGAATCCAAGTTCATGATGTGATCCCAAGTGACAACACCTTTATGGGTAAGGCTAAGGAAGAGTCTTCTCTCAATCGATGCTAAAGGCTTGGAGTTGATGGTAATAGCTTTAGAAAACCAAAGGGATTCTAGAAAGGAAATGTTATTACCATCTATCCAAAAGGTCAGCTCTCGCATGGAAATGAGGACTTAAAAAATGGACTTGAATAACAGAGGAAGGGACGTAGAGACAAGGAAAGAAGAACGAGTAAACTCAAGAAAATAAGAATGGAAATTGGTAACTGTGGTCGAGGGAAGAGGAGAAAAAATTGTCGTCATCATCAGAGCCTGGGGTTGAGGACAGGCATCTAGTTTGAACACCTTCTCTTGCCTTTTATCTTTTTCAATCAAGACATCCTTCCTTTTGATCATGCAAGCATTTCCATCAAACTCAACTTTGAAACCTTTACTTAGCAATTGACTCACACTAAGTAAATTCTTGGTAATGGAAGGTATGAACAAAACATCTTCAAATGAACATTCCTATTTCTAGAGAGAGAACTAGGAATTGTGTCAATCCCTTTGATTGCACACTCACCATCATTGGCCATGTAGATCGCCTTCTTGTCATCTCCATATGCCAACAAAGAAGTGAAGTACTCTTTGAAAACACACCTAGACATTTAAATATTTTCTAAATCTGATACAACTAACCAAGTCAGAAGCACTACTTCTGAGTTAGTTGTTTGATTCAACAATATAATCTTATTTAGGGATATTATTGTTGAAATGTATTGCTTATAAGTCACAACCTTTATGAGTCATTTTAAATTCATTTACAACTTTATGTGCATAGAATACACGTGAACTTTTGGCCTTATCTTTTCCCGATTGGAAAGGATGGAATGCTATCCCAGAAAACTCAAGAGAGTTGGATAGTTGATGATAGTTGATGATAGCCAAAAGTTAGAGCTTCAAATAATGAAGTTCCGGTGAATCTTAAGTTATTCTAGATTAGAACTTAAGAGCTAATTCTAGATTGGATAGTTGATGATAGCCAAAAGTTAGAGCTTCACGTAATGATTATATTCTAGATTGGACCCTAGTTGATGATAGCCAAAAGTTAGAGCTTCACATAATGAAGTTTCGGTGAATCTTAAGTTATTCTAGATTAGAACTTAAGAGTTAATTCTAGATGTATTCTAGATTGGACCCTAACTTTGGAATGACACTTTGTGCCATGTCTAGGGTAAGGGAGTACAACAATCCTTATATAGGCACCACAATTGAGTTGGGAAAGTCGAAAACTTTCCAGATGGAAAGGACTTTTTTGGAACAACTCATGTGTCTTTTAAGAGTTGTAATTCGCTCTTATGATATGGTATGGTCTTGGGAATCTAGAGAGTTGTGATTGGAAAATCATAACTCAGACTCGGAGATATACCTAATCAATAAGAGAGATTGTCGTCATGGTAGGATTACCACGGATGAATAAACAAGATAGTGGAATTTTGGTAATAACTGGCCATCTTACCAAATCGGCTATATTTATTCAGAAAAAGACCACAAAAATTGCATCTGATTTTGCTCAAATAGTTGTAGAGCATCTGTTTAGGCTTTATGGGTTACCAAGTGACATTGTGAGCGATCGTAAGGTCACTTTTGGTCAACTGTATTTGCTAAACTAGAGATGACTCTAAGCTCAAGTTCTTTTGACCATTGGTCAGACGAAAAGAACAAATTAGGTGGGGTGGGGGGGGGGGGGAATGCTTTGAGCATATTTTCCGGCAACAATCTCATTGGGAAGTGTATCTGACCTTGATTGAGCTACCTATACTAGGGTATCATGTTCTCTTATTGAGTATAGGACAAGAATTCGATGAATTATGATTGACGAATCATAGTTCAGATTCTAGTTGTTCTTAATCATTTGTGACTATAAGGGAATTGGGGCCCTTATGTGTAGAAGGTCATAATTAATGGTTGTAGGCCTAAACTCATGATGGTGGATTTGTATGGGTCTATCAGTGAGTCATAGGATGACTAGTTGATATGGCCTAGATAGGCTGCAGCAAAGGTGTCTAGTGAGGTGTCACAGTGCACTACTGGTGGTGCATGGGCCTTGGAGGATATAAGTATACCCATTGGGCTCTCACTAGTGTATGCTTGGTTGTGCAAATGGTAGCAATATGTTGCCGGAGTGACGTCTCTCCTATTGAGCATTGATTGGTGATGATCCATAGCTTGGAGGCTAGATCTATTCGATCTAAGTTTGGGTTGATTGGTTTGTCCACCATTGGTCTTCTTGTTGTTCTATAGAAAGTAAGCACGAGTTTATCTTATGCTTTTATGATCATTTCCTATTTTAGCAATTTTTAAAGTTTTTTTGTTTATGTGACAGTTTTCATGTGTGCTAGTTTGACGGCACGTATTGAGTAGAGTCAGGATGCGCATCTCGTAACGGGGACCATAACACCATGTAGCGGTGCCCCCAAAAATAAGACTGTATATATGTACTTTTTAAGTTCTTTTGTGAATACAGGTCATAAAGCTTTCTCCATGGTTTTGGTGCGCTTTTTCTTTATGTCAATGAATGTCGCTGATGAATTGCTTATAGAATAGCTAACTATACTATTAGAAAGATCATTGACACTTAGACAAATTAGAAATTTTGTTTTGTTATTTTTTACACTTCTCTCATCTAATTGTGATATTTTCCTCACTGGAATTCTTTTAAAAATATTATATTTCATGAATAAGATGTGTCAAGAGTGTCACCACCTTTCTTTTTTTATTTACTCTACCAATGAAGAGAATGAGAAAATTGTTAGAAGTACAATGATCACTATACATGGTTTATTATTGATTATGTCATATATTTTGACTTAGCTAAGTAATTGGTCAAGTGGTAGTAATGTGAATTTGTATATTATAAGCCTATTAGGGGCTTATGTATCGATGTATTATTTTTTCTTTCTACAATCATAAAAGTATTACTACTTTTGGTGGCCATGGTGTTTGCTCTTCTCTACTTTTAATAGTGTATGCTTATATGCTTTCTTTACACCGATAAATAAGAAACTATTGCATACAAGAAGATTTATAGAGCTCTTACAAATCCAATTTCACCTTCTCCTATTTTGACACCAAGTGGGACCAAAGAGGTCCTCCAATCATATAGACATGATTAAGAAAAGTATAAAATTGAGATATACCAAGCATAGAAATCTTTTAATGAGAATCTATCACAAAAGAATGCAAATAAATGTAGAACACTAGAATGTGGACAACAATGAAAATACAATTTGCAATTTCATAGAACAAACTCAACAAGATTGAAAAAAAATAATACTGTGCATAAAATCTTTTTAAAAAATCATATGAACTTGAACAAATAAAATATTTTCTTAACGATTATAAGTTTACTTCTTGTGAGTTGTCATTTGTTGTAAATTACTTATTGTGACTTATTGTAAATGTTGCAATTGGTCACTGTGAACATACTTTGGCCAAGGGGACCGTACTTTGACAAATATGGACATATTAAAATTAAAAAACTTTACAGAGTAGATAGTTTTTATTTGTCAAAAACATCGTGTCTTTTGGGAGATATTAGTCCCATGGTAAAGGGAAAAGACTACATAGGATTGGTTTCATGTTCTCTTATGAAGACTCTTTATTTTTGGTAGCAAATTTGAGCAGTTTTGAATGCATAGGTAATTAGGTAGCGACTTCTATGAAGTAAAAACATTACTAGGTGTCCTGGGCCCTTGAAACCAAAATGCTTTTAACCAAAAAAAATCCTTGCAAACACTACAAAAAGAGAATACATAAATATAAGCACATATTATTACATGTAGTGTACACACTACCTATGTTATTGCTTATTGATAAATATTTAAAAGAGAGATATAATAACTTATTCATATAAGAATTGCAAGCCAATCATAACAATACTTTTTAAGGAAGAAATGCTCACTTTTCATAATAAGCATGTCTCAATATTTCGGGAATAAAACGACAACTAGCTAATGTTAATGTAAGGTTTTTTCTGGACAATGAGAACACATTGTTATGGGTTTATTTCATTTGAAAATTAGGACAAATGTTTGAGATATGGCTCTTTTGTTAGTTCTTTTTCACGTAACCTAAATTATATTAAAACAACATGTAAAATAAAATCAAAAGACAAATGGTATAAGTTGAAAAGACATCCAATCATTGGGCACAAGTGTAAGTTGAAGTAACCATTGGGCATAAGTTTAAGTTGAAAAGACATCCGACTTATGTAGAAGTAAACATTGAGGTAATCTATGGATCTCAAGCTAGAACTCAAAAGGTGAAACACAAGTCTAAGGTGAAAACACATCGAACTTATGTGGAAGTAAACATCGAGTTAATTTATAGATCACAAGCTAAAACTCAAAAGATGAAGAAATGACTACTAATACCACCAAAATATGAGACAATATTCTATTGAAAGTTAGAATCCATGTATTTTATCTATTACATGGATCTAGAATAATTAGATTCTAACTAAAAAAAAAAGAAAGTAATGAGAATATTCAACTTCATATTTGGAATCCAAATAAAAATAATCACTAGCAATCTAATATATAAGCCACAAGAAGATTTTGTTAAATAGACCACAACAAAAAATTTGTTTTAGAGGATGCAACCCTTAAGTCTCTTATCTAGAAATTTAAAAAGAATAGAACATCTTGTTCAATGATCGAAGGATTTAAAAAAAAAATTGATATACAAATTATCCCAAACTATTTGGAAAGGTAACAATTTTAAAACATTGAACTTATTATGACACCAATTCAAAAATTGCAAACTACAAATAATGTTATGCCTTTGGCCTCCATGACGTATCATGTGAGTCCGATTACACTTCAGCTTGGGAAAATCCATGCCATTCAAGCTTCGATGAACCACACCCATTTATAGCTCTAGCATACTAACTGCAATCATAGTCCATTTATCCAACAGTTCTACACTTTTCAATTGCATCATTCTATTTTACGTATTGCAAATGTAGAGCAATGGCATTCCTTATTAAGTTCTATGGAAAGTAATTTTACATTCAAACACCTATCTTTAGAGCATATCTTTCGTGTGAGAATGCTTACAACTAATCACATTCTCATATGAGATGTATATACTGTTAAAAATTCACAATTCTAGCTTGACTAGTTTTGGTCATATGACTTGTAAATAGTTAGATGGTCATGATGTGGCTTGTCACACGTGCCAAATAGCATAGGATTCCATTCATAAGGATGTTCTCAAGTAGACCTAAGTGTTAGAACCTTTGGAATGAGTCCAAATTATGCTTAGATACAAGGGAGAAAAAATAGGAGCTATTTTTGGTAATTTTTGCATTGTTGAGGGATCTCCAAGATTCCAACCCTAACTTGGTAGGGATGAAAGATCCACCAAAATTAGAATTAGGGATAGGTTTAGGGCTACTCATACCTGCCCAAAACCGTGATGGATCATGTATATATAGGTGATGATATCTCACCAAAATCAATCAAGCAATTTCATGATTTTTCTCTCATAATGGTGCAATTGCTCTCTATGTTCATAATTGTTTGAGTACTTGTGATTACTAATGATTATAGGATTGAATGTAGGTCTGGTGTACAGTACTCAGACTGTGGGAGGCCGTACTTTCACACGTGTGAAGCCTTCTTCAAGGATTTGGGCCATTTAGTGAGGTTCAAGCATAGATTTTTGATGGATTTTGATGGTTCAACTTGTGCTAATCTTATGAAATCATAATCTATTGTTTCCCTCATCATTTCACGTGTTTTAGGATCCTTATTTGCTGTAATTTTTACATGGTATATGAGCCTAAAGGCTGAAATGAGCTAAATCCTTGGTTTTCATTCAATTTGATCACAATTTTTGATCTAAATCTTGTGTAGATTGGATCTTAGCATCTAGTATTGATTCTAGAACTCAAAGTGAGTCAAATACATTGGAGATTGGTGTTGTGTGACTTCATTTGCAGGTGTTTAGGTGTCTAAAACCAGAGGCAAAGTTGAATTCAATTCACATTACCAAGATAGCAAGTTTTGCTTGCTCCAAGCATTGATTTCTAAGCGAGTTTTGGAGGTGATTTCATAGAGAAGGCTTTCTAGCATTCAAGGAGAGGGAAGATCAGAGTTTTGGGGACTCTTCAAGGTTGTTCTAAGGTGTAGTAGGCACCTCCTAAAGTGATTTAGGTTCAGTCCAACCATTGCTTGACTTATGCACCAAATTAGATCAATTTTTCATCAATTTTGATCATTTTTTGCTTGTGATTGGATAGTAGATTGTGTTGCATCCTCATTAAGTTCCATTTAGATCTTTTACAAGTGATTTTGGAAGTATATTAGGTTGCTGAAATTCACTCTTGATCAGATCATTTGGAAGCTTTAATGTTCTTTATAGAAAGAGGGGCAATTCTACTAGTATTGTCTACTTCAATCAAGCAAGTGCATTGTTTCTAGTATTCTATGATTTGATTTTGTTAGAGATCATTCTTAGATCTTTATAGGAAGTCTATTACTGATCTTTTCAGGTCCCTAAGAAGTGGGATAAGGTAGACCTTCAATCAAATCAATAGAAGTAACCTTCATTTGTGTCAAGTCCTTGATTAGGAGACTAGATGCCATCTATAAATGCATATCTTTTGGATACTAATGAAAGGCTCAACAAAACTAACTATTCCATATGGAAAGTTAGAATGGAATCTATCATGATCATGCAAGATCTGATGGAAATTGTAAATGGTAAGGAGGGTGAACCTATTCATCCTCAAGAAAAAGCCAAATACATCAAGAGGTGCAATGTTGCACTACATTGCATAAAAATGAATGTTGCAAATGAACTCTTAAGAGAGGTAGGAGATTGCACTTCAGCTCAACATGCTTGGGAGACTTTGCAAAAGGTCTATGAATCCAAGAACCAAACTAGAATGTTAGCTTTGAAGAATCAAATCTATAGAAGCTATCAAAAGAAAGGAGAGAGTGCACATACTTTTGTCCTAAGAGTAAAAGAATTGAACAAAGAGCTAGCCTTTATAGGTGAACCTATCAAGGATGAAGAGCTTGTTCAACTCATATTGAATGGACTAAGCTTTGAATTTGACAATTTGGTTCAGGGATATGCAATTATGGGTAAGCTACCCATACTTGAAGAACTCCAAGGCACACTCATGGCCGAGGAATCAAGAAGGAGCCAAATGCAAGAGAGGATGGATAGGCTTTCCATCCAAGGTGGAGATGACCAAGCTCTCTTCACCAAAGGAAAAGGCAAGTCCAAAGGCAAAGGATCAACATTCAAGAAGTCTACAAAGCTTGAGGATCAAGAAGGACCCTCAAAGGCATCTCCATCAACCACCAAAGTCAAGAAAGACAAATCAAAGGTGAAGTGCTACTATTGTAGCAAGATGGGGCATTATGCCTCGGAATGCTTCAAGAGGAAGCAAGATCAAAGCCAAGCCAACATGAGCAAAGAGGAGGAGGAGGAGAGTTCACATGAGGACTCTCTCATGATGTCCATATTTTCTTCAACAAGCTTCAAAGGAGAAGATCCTTGGTGGATTGACTCGGGTGCTAGTTCACACATGACTAGTAAAAGGGAGTTTTTCTCTTCTCTCTTATCTTATGATGGACCTATAAAGTCTATCTATACAGCAAATGATGAAGCTTGTAAGATTGAAGGAGTTGGTAGCATTCCCCTTTGCTTAGGATCTTCCAAAAAGATCAACACAGAAGGTGTTTTGTACATTCCTACAATAACAAAGAATCTACTAAGTGTTGGCCAAATGGTAGACAATGGTTTCAATGTTGACTTTGCTTCAAATGAATGTTTCATCAAGAAGAAGGGTAAGATAGTGGCTAAGGGCACTAGACTTGGCAAACTTTATAAGTTGGATGCATTTGTGGATACTAATGTTGTCATGTTGGCCGAGAAGAGCAAGATATCTACCTTTACTTTATGGCACAAAAGACTTGGACATGTCAACTCGGGTTCCATGGAGGCTATGATCAAGGAGGAGTATGCTTTAGGCCTACCAAGGTCTATTGGGAAGGAAGACAAGGTTTGTGAAGCTTGTGCCTTATCCAAGGCACATAAGAAGGTGTTTCCTAACTCCATCACAAAGTCATCTCATCCTCTTGAACTCATACACTCAGATGTGCACATTGCTAGCACCAAATCTAATGGAGTTTTATCCATGTTTTTAACCTTCATTGATGACTACTCAAGATATTGTTGGGTGTTCTTACTTTCCTTCAAGTCTCAAGTATTTGATACTTTTGTAAAGTTCAAGTTGTTTGTGGAAAAGCATCATAATCATAGCATCAAGATTCTTAGAAGTGACAATGGTGGAGAATTCATCTCCAATGAGTTCAAGGCCTTTTGTGAGGAGGAAGGGATCAAGAAAGAGACTTCTTGTCTTTACACTCCTCAACAAAATGGAGTTGGTGAAAGAAGGAATAGAACATTATGTGAATGTTCTAAGTCTTTAAGATTAGATGCTTGTTTGCCCAAATCCTTTTGGGGTGAGTCTCTTGTATGTGCAAACTACTTGATGAATAGGGTGTCTTGCAAAGCAATTGAAGGCAAAACTCCTTATGAGATGTTGTATGGAAAGAAACCCAATCTTAATCACTTGAAAGTTTTTGGGTGTATATGTTATGTGCATGTGCCATTGGAAACAAGAACCAAGGAGGATCCATCTTCCACAAGAGGGATCATGCTTGGATATGCAAGCTCAAGCAAGGGCTACAAAGTCTATCTCCCATCCTTGAACAAATTTGTTGTTTCAAGGGATGTCATCTTTGATGAACATCATATGCATATGCTTGAAGAAGGCTCAAGTGCTCCAACAATCAAGAAGAAGATGGTCGAGGAGCAAGATCTTGGTTTTGAGGAGGAGCTCATGGAGGAGCAAGCACCAAACCCACCTATCACACCAAGGAGATCTTCAAGGGCAAAAGTGGAGCCATCAAGGCAAACATATCAAGGCAAAGGACAACAAGTTGAGGATATCTCATCCACTTCTTATGCTTTATCTAGTTTTGAATAACCATCTAATGTTGAAGATGCATTGAACTCCAAAGAATGGTATAAAGCTATGTTGGATGAGTATGATGCCTTGATTGAGAATGAAACTTGGTTGCTTGTTGAGAGACCTCAAAGGAATGTAATAGGATGCAAGTGGGTCTTCAAGCTTAAGTTGAATGCAAATGGGAGTGTTAACAAACATAAGGCAAGATTAGTTGCAAAAGGTTATGCTCAAGAGAGAGGGATATACTATGAGGAAACTTTTGCACCCGTGGCCAAGATGGTCACAATAAGGCTAGTCATTGCACTTGCATCACATTTTGGATGGATTCTATGCCAATTGGATGTCTCTAATGCTTTCTTGAATGGTTTTTTGGAAGAGGATATCTATATGGAGCAGCCACAAGGGTTCATCAAGCATGGAATGGAGAACAAAGTATGCCATCTCCAAAGAAGCATCTATGGCTTGAAGCAAGCCTCGAGATCTTGGAATTCAAGACTACATTGCTATCTTATTTCACTTTCTTTTGTTCAAAGTGAATATGATCCCACTCTTTACATTAAGTTTGATGATGTTGGTATTGTACTTTTACTCATTTATGTAGATGACATCATCATTAGTGGAAATAGTGTTGATGGTATTGAAAAAATCAAGATAGATCTATCCTTAGAGTTCAAGATGGTAGATCTAGGGTGTCTTCACTTCATCTTAGGCATAGAAGTACTTAGAGGGTCTGATTTTATCTTTACAAGTCAAGTAAACTATGCTCAAAGTCTTTTGAAGAAGTTTAAGATGGAAGTATGCAAAAGTGTTGACACACCAATGGAGCAAGATGTAAAAGTGCCAAATGAAGATGATGAAAGATCCTTCATGGACATCACTTTGTTTAGGCAACTTATAGGTTCCTTAATGTGGATCACTATAACTAGACCAGATCTTAGCTTTAGTGTATGTAGGTTGAGCCAATCCATGCAAAATCCATTGAATATCCATTGGAAAAAGGCTAAGAGGATTCTAAGATACATCTCGGGTACATTGGATTTTGGGATTCTATATAGAGGAGATGTGATTAACCTTCATGCATTTAGTGATTCAGATTTTGCAGGGGACAAGAGGGATAGGAAATCAACAAGTGCCTATTCAACTTTCATAGGAGAAGGTGTGGTTTCATGGCTTTCAAAAAAGCAAGAAACTATATCTCTATCTTCAACCGAGGCCGAGTACAAAGCTTTGACAACCACTACAAAGGAGGTACTTTGGATCAAGAGATTATTGGTGGAACTAAAGATCATGGATTCAGAGGAGGCACCAATCATCTACAATGACAATATATCAGCCCAACACCTTGCATCTAACCCAATCTTCCATGCAAGATCTAAGCACATGCCATCACTTTGTGAGAGAAATGGTGCAAGCCAAGGAGATTGCTTTGGAGCATGTTCCAAGCAATGAATGTGTAGCTGATCTACTTACTAAACCACTTCAAAAGACACCTTTTATGAAGTTCAGATCATCACTTGGAGTGATTAGTAAAGCAATGATTGAACCAAGCTAGATAGTGAGGAGGAGTGTTAAAAATTCACAATTCTAGCTTGACTAGTTTTGGTCATATGACTTGTAAATAGTTAGATGGTCATGATGTGGCTTGTCACACATGCCAAATAGCATAGGATTCCATTCATAAGGATGTTCTCAAGTAGACCTAAGTGTTAGAACCTTTGGAATGAGTCCAAATTATGCTTAGATACAAGGGAGAAAAAATAGGAGCTATTTTTGGTAATTTTTGCATTGTTGAGGGATCTCCAAGATTCCAACCCTAACTTGGTAGGGATGAAAGATCCACCAAAATTAGCATTAGGGATAGGTTTAGGGCTACTCATACCTGCCCAAAACCGTGATGGATCATGTATATATAGGTGATGATATCTCACCAAAATCAATCAAGCAATTTCATGATTTTTCTCTCATAATGGTGCAATTGCTCTCTATGTTCATAATTGTTTGAGTACTTGTGATTACTAATGATTATAGGATTGAATGTAGGTCTGGTGTACAGTACTCAGACTGTGGGAGGCCGTACTTTCACACGTGTGAAGCCTTCTTCAAGGATTTGGGCCATTTAGTGAGGTTCAAGCATAGATTTTTGATGGATTTTGATGGTTCAACTTGTGCTAATCTTATGAAATCATAATCTATTGTTTCCCTCATCATTTCACGTGTTTTAGGATCCTTATTTGCTGTAATTTTTACATATACAAACAATCTTACCTAAACCCTAAATGATGTTTCCAAAGAGATTTTATGATTAACAGTGATAACATTCAGTATGTAGTACAATATCGCTTCATACTTGTATGTGTGGTGAGGTGATGTCGTGAAAACTATCAATTCTTTGATTAGTAAGTAGCATCGTGGCTTTATTTTTGCTATTGATTCAATACAGGAGCACTTCATTAAGTAGCAAGTCTCCAGGTGTTCCAATCACCTTCTTATAGTTTAATGAGGTAACCTTTGAGCATTAAGCTAGCAATCTTGTACACCATTAGATTATAGCCTTAAACCGGTGTAGCAATCCCGACCGTATAAAGGAAACTTTTTGAGGAAGTCTTCACAAATTTTGAAAAGGCCCCTTAAATTGTGTAAGGTAGAAGAAGGTTTATGTAACTAGGTGAGGCAA
Source organism: Diphasiastrum complanatum (assembly GCA_029204225.1). Classification (NCBI taxonomy): domain Eukaryota; kingdom Viridiplantae; phylum Streptophyta; class Lycopodiopsida; order Lycopodiales; family Lycopodiaceae; genus Diphasiastrum; species Diphasiastrum complanatum. Next base: position 84,451,458 of record CM055092.1, read on the forward strand.
AAACCGACATGGTTTCATAGCTTATTTCTTATCGAAGTATAATAAGGAGAAATATGCATGTAGTAGATTCTGTGTGTGTGTGTGTGTGAGAGAGAGAGAGAGAGAGAGAGAGAGAGAGAGAGAGAGAGAGAGAGAGAGAGAGAGAGAGAGAGAGAGAGAGAGAGAGAGAGAGAGTAACAGAACATCACATAGTCCCTCTTGACAAGTCAAGACCAAACCCTTTGAACCCTTCAATTTATAGCATAATATGTTAAAATTTAGTTTTATAAAGTCTAATAGTACAGAGAGTACCAGAAAGTGAAGCACATCTTCACAATTAGCTGCAATCCATACGATGGGATGGCAACCAGTTGAATTAGCACGTTGAGAAGATCAGAACAATCTTTGCTCAACTCGCTCCATCAGGACAGGAGCACCAGGTCCCAGCACCACACCAGCTGATGTACTTCATAAAATCTCTACCGACGTCCTATCAGCCGTTGAGAATGCTCATATTGAGTCTACCAAATATGACATTCGACAAAGCAGTCAGACTTGTAGCTGATGAGAGACTGATGAGAGATGAAGGGGAGGAAGCAGTGATCAAGAGAAAGTTCTCTTCACAAAAGAAAAGAAGAAGAACAAAAACAAGTCCAGATTCGAGAAGACGAAGTCCTCGAATCAACAATCTTCTTCCTGCGATCACTGCCACAAACCAGGCCATACGACCAACAAATGCTGGTTTAATCCAGCAATACCTTGCATGCACTGCAAGAAGAAAGGACATTCTGCATGCGATTGCAAATTTAATCCAAAAAGAAAGAACAAAGCTGAAAAGGCAAACGTTGCAGAGTCATCTAAGGATGCAGAAAGAGGTGACGAAGCTTTCACGATACTCGATGAAGCTTCAACAAGCTACTCTGAACACGACTACGATGTAGTCATCAATCCAGAAGCAACATCTCACATAACCTGCAACAAGATCTTGATCAACTTTCGCGAACTCAAAAACGATAGAGTTTTCTAGGCGATGGAAGCAGACACGATGTCAAAGGCATCGGCACTCTACAGCTACGAACACTGTCAAGCCAAGCAGAGCTGCCAGGAGCACTCTATATGCCCTCACTCAGAAAGGATCTGATGTCTGTCTCCAAGATGGCAGATCTAGGCATTCGAGTTTTGTTCGATGGCAACACTTGTCGTATGATCGAGAATAATTTGTGCTATTGAACCAACATCGAGAGTAACAAATAAATGGTATTGTAGCCTTAATAATATGACGACGTCATCTTGCAGCAATGCTAAACTCAAACTTACGTAGCTAGAATCATCAGCTAGCACATGTGTGTAAGAAAGACTGCCAATCTAGGGAAATGCTAACAGAAGTCGTTCTATACCACGATTACAACTCAAGTCAACATGAATTCTTGAGACTGACTTATGTCAAAAATAATACTATCCAAGTATTCAAACACTTCCCGACATTCATCAGTCCATATGAAATGTTTGTTCTTTCCTAGCAATCTCACTAACGGAGAAAAAGTAGTTGCTCAAGAATTTCCTATAATAGCTCACTCTTCCTAGGAAATGTTGCAACTCATTTGCAATGATAGGATGTGGCATCACTTCCGGTCAATCAAGATCGTATGGATTATGCAATGGCCATTAGGGTTTCTCTGAATCAATAGGCTCTTTACCTCATTCATTAGGAATGTCACAATAGCTGAAGCAAGCATTTACAAAGTTCCATTCCAATTCAGCAATTAGACAATAGTGTAGTTATCATAGACTTCAAAAGACACCTTCCACTGCCGTGTGTTCATAAACAAAGCCTTCATGCGTCAACTGGTGAAGCAATTTGCAAATGAGATGTGGGTTCAATATTTCCCTTAATATGATAGAATAGGCTTTGTTAATGTAGGGTGAGTAGCTTTATAAAGAGTTAGTTTTCGAATCTAGAACACGTGTTGTAATAATTAGAAGATACTTCAGAATTTAAATGACTTTATGGATACAACATACAGCCAACCTGTTTCCAAATCACAATAATGCATAAGGTCTGCTATAGAGAGTTCTCTCATAGGCAAGTAACCAGACTAGCGCTTATTATTTGGTGGCCAATCAAACTACCACAAATATCACACCTCCTGCTTATTCACGCTCCTTCTTCTGAGCGACCCTGCCTACCTGTGGGTTTGGAGGTGGGAAACCACGCTAAGGAGCGTTGCCAACAGGCCACAGGCGGAGGCTGGGCAAGATAGGATCCGCAGGCAGGAGCAAGGTTGTAGAAGGCGTGGCCAAGCAGGCCGACTGGCCATGGAATGGGCCAGTGAGCGGGAACAGCAGGAGGGAGCGGATCACCGTAGGCAGGCAGATCCGTGGGCATCTGAACGGACAGGTGAGGGAGAGCGGGTCGCTGGCAGCAGGATAGAACTAGGATGAAGATGGAGCCCAGGTAATAGCAAGAAACCGCAGGCAGGCAGGGTCGCGGTTGCCTTTCCACAAAATGATCAGGGTAGCGTAGGGAATGTGGCACAGATCAGCTTCTCCACGCAGGGTGCGGATCAGACCAGGAGGTAGCGGAACAGGCAAGGAGCCGCAAGTAAGGAAGGATAGGTGTATGTGTTTGAATGCCCAGAACTAGCGACTGATACAATAAGTAAATTGACACTCCTCCACGCTGAACAGGGCAAAAGATTGCCTTCCTGCTAGTTCCTGGGCTTTCTTACGAAAGAAGTAAGGTCTTTTCCATCCCACTGTAAATTCGTCAGCTGATCTTCTAGCATCATGATTTGACTTCTTGACTTCGTCTGAAATCTGGTGAGCAATGCATCCCACATCTCCTTAGCTTTGGAGAGTGTAGCCAGGTCAAGTGTGAGGCTATCTTCGATGGAAGATGATAGCAAGACTACGGCCTTGTCGTTTTTCTCCCTCCACTCGCATAGCTCCTTGCTTGTTGTCGTAGGCATTTCTTCTATGCCATCCACCCAGGGGAAGAGTCCTTCGCCCTTGAGTATTGATGGTTGTTTGTTTGAATGCTTGGCCTCTTGGATCTGCTAGCTTCTTGGCTATGTCAGAATATGAAGGGATGACCAGCTCTGATACCACTGATGAGATTCGATGCTCTCGCGAAGGCGAATCAACCGCAACTCTCTTGAGATTCGGATGGAGTTCAGATGCGATCGCTGGATACTGCCGGCTGAATCACTCCTACAGTCCTCCAGAATTCAACGAAAATACTTCAGAAACCCTTCTTCAAACCAAAACTGTTTATGGCTACATACCACACTCTATTTCAACTGAAAGAAGACAGCGTACAAAAAAATGGCATCATGAAGATAAACTGATTGTGAAACGTGTGACTCTTACCTCAATGTGCCATTAGGTAGCCGTTGCGTGAAAACTCTAGTCATGAACCTTGTAGCAAAAATCAGAGCCAGGCATGTTGACACAATTTCCTCCACTTTGCGCATGTCCAATTGAATTTGTGCAAAAAGAAAAAATGAAGAAAATTAAATTCTCTATGATATGAACCGTGCGATTGAAATGTTAACGGTTTGGTTGAGAGAAAACTGAACCGAAATTTTGTAAAAAAAAATAGGCCAGAAAGATACAATGGCTAAAAAAAATCAGCAACCCATCACTCACACCAAGCCCTCAAGCAATCCATCTCACTCATTCCAAATATAAGCCTACTAGTATGACAATGGACTACAACCAACCAACCAACCAACCTCACCATGAAATCACTCTCACCCATCAATCCTCTCAACAAAAGCAAGTAAACATCCTCTCCAGGTAATTTAAAGCACTCAACTATGAACTCACAATAGTAATGAGGTCCAAGCAATCAACACAAATAACCACAATCTCTCAACTCCTCAATATGAGCAAGCAAGCATAGTAAGTAACATCACTCCCAAACCACAAGACAACTACAACTCTCAACTCTCAAACATACCCACTCCTAAAATCCTCACTCACAAAAGTACTAACATTTAAAAGTACTAACTCTTCACATCATCTCATTGTTATCCAACTATCATTGAGCTATTTCAAGCAACTCACAATCCTTCTAACCAACCCACCAACATTGAACTCACCTCAAGCAATCAATCAAGCCAAAGTTTAGAATAAACCTTACTAACTATGGAGTTAACAACACACAAGCAACAAACAGGCATGAGGGCACAAAGCAACTATTAACCTCCCACAAACTACTAACCGACATTGCAAGTGACTAACATTGAGCAACTAACATTCACAACAATTAGCCACAAAGTGGAATTAACTTCAAAGCACACTCAAGCAAGCAAGCAAGCAACTTCCAAAAGTGCCAATTCCTAAAAATACTAACACATAAAAGTACTAACATTTAAAATACAAGGAGTTGGCTCCTTCTTATAGGAAAATCCAATGCATCCCCTTCACAATGCCATCTTGCCATTCTTCATGCCCTTCAAGCCCTCTTTGCCATTTGTCCTTAACCCATTCGATATTACACCTAGTGGCCTCCATAAGAGAGTGGGGGAGTGGTGCATTCAAGGCTCTCTTCCAAAACTAGCCAAGATGCCAAGATGGACTCATTACATGGTGAGATTTTAGCACGGTCATATTGGCTATTTTTTTTACAACTGGCCATTTTTTTGAAAATTCGTAAAATATTCACCGGCCATTTCTAAGGCCGCAAAATTTTCTCTAGCCTCATTTAGGACGGGCTGGGACCCAATTCTAGGTGGACCGAGACTTTTGGTTCGGTCTTACAAAACTTGACCACAAAATATTTTTGACGATTTTTTTGAAAAGTCATTTTCTTACTTTTAAACTGTGTCTAGCCACTTGAGGGGCAGGCTGAGACCCAGACCTAAGGCAAATTTGTCTCGATTTTTCTCTAATAACCGGGTTTTACATGCTGATTTTTTTAATTATTGCGAACTTAAACTTCAATATTAGCCTGATTTTCCGTGCGGAAATATCGACTAACAAATACTGTATCCTATGTACTGGTCATGGACATAACATTCTTCCCTCCCTAAACTGTTTCTATCCTTAGAAACTAAAATTTGGGAAATTCTTTTTTATGCTATCAACTCTCTCCGACGAATCATCATCCTTAGTACGACCTTTTCACCGAATTAAGCACTTAGAGATAGAACAATTTCTCAATTGTTTATCTCTGGTTTTGAGCACTTTCTCAGGTTTCAAAGGTACACTAAGCGACAAATCTTCCAAATGGGATAAATCCTCATTCCATATGTATCACCATCATGTAAACTTAGTTTCAAACGACTTACATGAAACATTGGGTGTGCAGTCGATTTTCCTTGAAGATCGAGTTCATACGCCAAAGAACCAATTCTACGTACAATCCTGAAAGGTCCACAATGACAGGTAGACAACTTATAATGCTTCCCTACACGTAACGTCTTAGAATCTTTTGGAATCCTAAGATATACCCAGTCATCAACTTTAAAATCTATGGAGTGGCCGAGAAGAAGAATAGAACTTTATGTGAAATGTTAGATGTTGAATCATAAGCATGTGTGTGAATATGAACTATGCTATCACTCTCATGGGAACAAATCTTCGCATGACAGATTATAATCCTAGCACATGCAAAGCATCAAGAAATGATGCTTTGCATGTGCTAGGATCTAGGTTTGAAGGTGGATAGGGAAACCCGCTACAAACTTGCATCTAAAAAACACTTAGAATGTTAAGTTTTTCACAATCGACTTTTCCATAACATATGCATTGGTCCATAGTAGATCGAATGTATCTCATACTTTTGATAAGAGCTTTCCAATGTGTGATACCCGGATTAACCATGTACTGAATCAAGGAACTGACTGCAAAAGTCATTGCTGGTCTGGTGCGCGGATTAACCATGTACTGAATTAAGGAACTGACTGCAAAAGCCATTGCTGGTCTGGTGCAGATCATCTGACCATGTAAGCCTTGCTCTAAAATTTGCTTGTGTCTTACTTCCATTAGGTACGATTAGTGCTTTAAATCATGGGCCATTTTTCATTAATTTTCAAATTCCAACCCAAACTTTGTCATTAATTTTTGTCATATCTTTTGATATAGTAGTGTGGCCTCAGTTAAAAAAAAGAGCATAATCAAGATAGCTATTTTTGACAAAATCACAAGATTATAGTAAATAGTTTGGAAGAGCACAAATTTTGATGAGTTATGGTATTTGTACTCCTCTAAAGCAAGTTATTTAAAAATTGATATCTTCTTGTTATATTGACTTATTGACATATCTCCTTGACCAAGTTGACACATAGTCTCTCCTTTACAAGGCTAGGCCACAATTTTTTTTTTTTAAACCATACTAACTTCCATGATAGTCATCAAGAATGGCTTATAGACCTTGACATGTGTAAGCTCAATTCCTACACAAATGAATGATGGAAATTACTAGTTTTGGTCAGATTTAACATAAGTTCGGTTATAAATGACATTTATCAATTTGGGTATCAACACTTGAACCTGGTGGGTTTACAATTTTCTAGAAAACTAGTTGTTAAATCATGCAAATAGAGTTGGCTAGTAAGTGTGTTGATACTCTATTGAGCCTTAAACTAGTAAATAATCACCAAAGAATTGTCATCTTTTGTTTATATTCATAACTAATGGGTGAATAAGCTTAGAGGTTTTCACAAACCCAAATCGGTGGTTATGTTTGACTTGAAAAGGGTCATTAATTGGAACTGACGGGTGTAAATATGGATTATTCTACCAATGTTGGGAGACCTTATTATTTAGTGTAATACTTATAGGTAAACAACATTATCTTGCCGACCTTGTTTCAAGAATTGAATCAACAGCCTTGAAACAATGAGCTCTCATAGATAGAGTATGAAAATCTGGAGCACGGTTAGATGGAATATGAAAATATGGAGCCCTTTTGAAAGAACCTAGAAGTAGTCGTGAACTTTGTTGAATAAAGTATGAAAAAATTGAGCTCTTTGGGATTGGTCCACTAAAAAGTTATTCAACCATAGTGGATGGAAATTGGAATTTAGAAAACTGATCTTGAGGTATGACTTTTGAAAAAATTTGGTCACCACATATTAAGCTCATTAATGTACACTCCTTGGCAATGTTGAGACTTTGCTTGTTTAAAAGTCAATGCCCGTTGTAAATGTACTTAAAAGGCAACGAAATAGGGGGAACATCCCTTGGGGATGAAGTGACACTCTCTCACCTAACTTGGGTCGTTGGATGGGCACTTGGCATTTAATGCTCTTGCATGATGACCAAGCAAAAGGCATGAACATTAACATCAAAAGATGACATATATGTCAAAGACTTAATAATGAGGAAACTTGAAAAAGTGCATATAGGTTAATTTTAAGACTTGTAACATAGGATACTATATTACAATGTTGTTCAAACAAGTGAAGCCCCTACATTTCTAATCAAATAATCAAGATTTCTTCCATAGATCATGGGTTCTATTGTGAGGACTCAAAGGAATGATTTTTGGCTTGGATGTAGAGTGGTAAGTGCAAGAGTTGCTTAGAGCTTCAATATCTACACTTTGTGAGTTTGAGCACAAAAATGTTTGTGTTTAGTGAATTCTTTACATATCACACGCTTTTTTTGGTCATTTCCAATGATACTTAAACTTTGAGTGTACACATGTATGACAAAGCTTGTTGTAATTTGCGATTTTTTTTTGAATCTCTCTTTTGAATCTTAGAACAAATACACCTATGTACACATGTGACAAAGCTTGTTGTCACTTGTGATCTTTTTTTGAATCTCCCTTTTGAATTTTAGAACAAATACACCTATGATGGCATTAGCTTTACCAACATGCAAGCATGCAAAATTGAGTGGTTAGCAACATTGAATACCAATTTCAACATCACTCCTTGTCATCTTATGAAAATTAGGGCTTGGGTACTAGTTTTCAATGAGCTTGTTAACCCCAGAGACCGCTAACCTGGTCTATGGCTTGTCCTCTCCTCATTCGTAGTGGTACTAGTTTTTAACAAGTAGCGGTCTATGGCTTGTCCTCTCCTCATTCGCCGTGGTACTAGTTTGTAACAAACTTGTTAACCAGACTGACCGGTTAGTCCTTGCAAACTTGGGTCATGTGAAAAGATCAAAGTAATGGCATCTTACCTCTAGTGTGGTCATCAAAATGCAAGTCATAGAGGTAGGTGGAGTCTTTGGACTTTTATCATAAAGGTCACACCAGGATCTTTAAGCCAAAGATGAATGAGCGTCCTTATAACTCTCCCAACCGCCCCCTGTCACAGTGATGTGAAATGTCTGGACGCTGGCCTGATTTCAACCTCCCCCCGTGAGCTTTTCTTTTTTTTCTTCCTTTTTATCGCTTGTACTTGCTCCTAATATTTGGGTCAATGGGTTCTATTCTTCCTCTAATTTCTCCTCTGTTGAATCCGTGAGACCCCTATTGATCTGGCAGCCAAGGGATGATATCTGCATGCAAGTGAGCTGGGCTGTCTTAGAAAAAACATAACATAAATCTTTGATTGTGACATCAACAGCTTTGATTTATAACCATGGCAGAATTGGTTGCTGGTCAGTGGTAGAGGTACTACTCGCATCAATTACAAAATGTATACAAGCTCTTGTTTCTGAACCATGGCAGAATTTTCTCATTGATTTCTGGTCAGTGGTAGAGCTACGACTGGCATCAACAAAAGGTTTATAACGCTCTTGCTTTTTAGCTCTGAAGTTACAACAGAAAAGCACAAAGCCTGACCCAAACTTTTATAGCATCAATGCTGGTTAACAACAGATTTCTAAGGGATTCAAGTCTATGGTGGCTTGCATAAGCTTGTTGTCAATGACACTAGAATCCAGCATTCTTTACGGATCTAAGCTCGTATTTGGGCTTAATTACTAAGAGCTGGAAAAATAATTTTCTCTTTGAATGGATCAGGTAACTGTTTCTGGTACGAGCTCTTAAATTTAATAAAGGCGAATGCATGGTATGAACTTCAAGGTTTATCTGATGATAAATAATAGCTACAATGTGAAACAACAACCTGTCATAGGCATTAATGTCTCCAAGGGTACTTGAACTCTTAAACTCATCTGGTCTTATCTGCTTTATAGAAAACAACCTGGCAACATACTCTGTAGTCCTTGTCCCCCATTAGATTATTTAGTGCTTGCACAAATGCTTTGTACATTGTATTGATAGCTGAAGCTCGGACTAGTCAGCTTCAAAGCAAGTAATGTTTTTGCTGGAAGCATCACAGCTTGCTTGTGAAATTGCTGATTTGATCTCTTTAGTAACCGAGTTCGAGACTTCCAACAACTTCCTTAGTGGACAATGCTGACAAGTAGCTTAAAAAATAGATTTACGCGAATGTACTATGAGTGCGTTTTATTTCATTGACTAATGGATTTATCTCCCTGGAGCTCAAAATTCATTGAAGAAAAATGCTGGAAATGATCATTGGGATGAAATTTTTTTCTTCAAACGTTTCCATTGTCGGCCCATGTGTGGAATGCTCCCGGCTTCGAAATATCCATTTGTACGTTTTGACATGTTTTTTCTAGAAAGAGCATGTTGAAGTGCTTCTTAAGCCAGGTAGGAATGCCACCTTTTTGTTCTTGGATTCTACATGGATTATTAAGCCAGGGAGGAGTATCTCTTATAGGCTATGAAACTTTCCAACTCATGACAGATACATTCCCTGATTGATGATAGTTGGTGTTATCCACAAGTTGCAAATGACAACTTGCAGCGGAAATTAGGAGGTTCCAGATCTCTTTGTAGTGAGGTAATATTGAGCAACGATATGAACCATCTTACAGTCGTCTATCTCAGAATCAAATAACCTTGGGTACTTACAAAATAAGTAATTAGGTCGTTAAGAGAGATATGCAAATTTTTTTTGTCAAGAGAACAAGCCATGCCAATGTATATGTTCTTCCAATTGGTCTGATTTCATAATATGAAGTCATGCATAATTTATCTGGAAGTATGCTAGTGCGACGGTGTTAGCATTCCAATCAGGACTGAATTTCAAAAAGAAGCAATTGCAACCCATCTCAGTATAGATTTTACAATGCCGCATTCCAAAAAGACGGAACAACAAGATTACTAAACTTGTCTCAATGATAGAGAATGCTGTGAAAACTAGCTTGATCATTCTAGCAGAAGTTAACCCAAAGTATCTTGTGTAAAGATCATTGCATTAAAACGCATACCCAGCTTTGGTGACGTACTGCAGTAAAAGGCTTTCTAATGCCAAAGATTCGACAGTTATTGGTGAATATTTCATTAGAGAATTGAGAAGAACTTTTTTTTTCTCCAGGGTAAGCAGAATGGAATGTCAAATTGTGCTTCCGCTGGTGTATAATTAATCTGTAGCTATTCAACTTTGAGGGAATAATAGATCAACGGAGTAGATAAAGTATGGTGCTAGGAGAAACGACTCCTTATAACTTATGAATACTAGACTACAAGCGTAAAGCAAGGACATAATTCCGTCTGATATAACGTATGCAGTTTCAGTGCTAATATATCTCTATGGTAGCAGAAACTTATCAAACATAATCACAGACGTTTGATTTGTGAAGCTACTTATGACTTCAGATTATTAAGAGTTTCATGCAGAAATCTGAATCTCAGAATTGAGGGCAATAGCTTCTAGCTCCAACTTCAAAGCTTTTTAGTTGAAGACATCCTATAGGTTTTATTGCTCAAACACATTATGCGCGAATGTAAGCAGAAGCTGTGAGGGCTGCATTACTATTGCGTTCTAGTCTTTTTCTTGGGAGGAACTGTGCCATCGCTACCCACAAGCATGCTGTACTTGTCTTTGCGAGTGAAATTAGTGCACTGATAACCAAGAGCATCAGCCAGCAGCTTCTGGATATGGTTGGCCACCTCGATGGCGCTCTTGCCTCCCTTTACGGTCTGATCTTCAGGCAGCTGCTCCAGGAATCTCACCTCGTATGTGGGAAACGGATTCATGAAGAAAAAGAAAGGATCCATGCCTTTCCATCCTCGCACGGTTGTCCCATGAAACATAGTCACCTTTGTGGAAGTTGCCACTGGCACGATCTTGTCTGAGAGCTCGGCAAATAGAGCGCTGAAGCGCAGAAGAAAGGGTTCCCTGCAGGTGGTGCCTTCCGGGCAGATGCACAGATCCCCTTGATCTAGCAATGCCTTGATGTCAGCAGCATCTTTCTCTCTGTCTCGAGAGAGAGCAAATGTTCTGATGGGCGACACCATCTCTGAGATGCGGCTGATACTATATGTGACTGCAGTTACGTGCCTGCCTGAAGCTACAGACACCATCACTGGATCGATAAGCGTGCGGTGAGTGCACACAAAAAGAGTGCCAGGATCTCCTTTCTTAGCCATCGGAGGGCGTGATCCTTTAACAATAAGCCGGGTGCCTGTATACTTATAGAAGATGGGGACGTGCTCCACAGAGAATGGAAGAGCACCTACCACACGGAAGACTGCAAGGGGGAATCCGATCGGCAACCATAGCAATGTGAGAAGAGCTGTGAGTGGAGTTGGTAGTTGGACAAGGCGCCCGTCGTGAAAGACAATCGGCTTCATGAGCTTCTCCCTTGGTACTGCTTCTACCTCTTTGCTGGGAACTACGTAGGCTTCCTGAAAGATGTGCCAATGCGCTTTTGGATCAACAAATAGAAGCTGATTTTTCTTTCTAGAAAAAATGACCAATTTTAGATCAGCAATCCCCAGCAGCAACATTAATTGTTACCACAAAGCTTGTTCACACGGCAAGGAAAAGTTGCAAACAGACGTTTCTCACCAGAAAAAGGCATTGTACGATGCTAATTTTGTTGCATGTGGGAATTATCTCTGGTCATGCGTACCTTGCACAAGGACATGAAGGGATAGTCAGTTGGGCGATCACCCAGTCCGACCTCTGGCGGATCATCTCCAAAGTCACATTTCACTGAGTTTTTCTTGTTGATTCCCACCATCACCCCGGGATGCCTGACAAATCCGGTGGCATATCCTCCGGCAGTCACCTCTATTTCTGTACCCACCACGGTGTGTGCTCCCAAGCTCGTCCTTGCAAAATGCTCCACCATGATGCGAGGATTGGCAGTGATCACATGCCTTGTCCCGCAAGCAGAAAACACCCTCCATGAATCACTATGAACGTCTTCTGAGTAGAATTTGGGCAGCACAGCTCTTGCAACCGCTTCAATATTACTCACTTTCTGCCCAGCAAAAGCAAAAAAGATCAGCACTTGGATGCCTGCTACTTCTGAGATGAAGTGGTAGAGCAGCCATGCGATGGGTGAGAAAATTGCTAGTATGATAGCCCTCAGAAGGCTTCCTCCCTCCAAAGCTACCAGAAGGAAGTAAGGAAAAGCGCTTCTTCCTCTGAGAAGGGTGCCATCTAGATCTGCTACAATGGTGTGCTTCTGTCTTCCCTCGGAGCTGCAGTGCTCTACCTCTAGAAACCGTCTATGTAGTGAGGATTCCAGTTGCTTTGCCATTCTATTTCTGCAATCCAAGCCATGTAAACAATAGCCTTGAGAGAGAGAGAGAGAGAGAGAGAGAGAGAGTTTCTGTAACATCAAAGAATTATTATAGATTTCTTTTCAGCTCTAGCTAGGAATCTATAACAGCGACCATCATCATTGCAAGAGAACTCTAAACAATCGTCACAACAAGAAGAACGCGATTCTCAAATAGAAAACAGTTTTGATAACGATTTGCTCATAAATTGATAAAAACCTGGAAGCAAGCACTCCTCATACTAACAATGGAGCAACCAAGCATAACAAATCGAAGCGCGCGCACACACACACACACACACACACACACATCTGCAGTGTAAAAGCTTCCAAAGCTCCACAACAAACTTGAAACCATAGTTGTGACTGATGGATCACCTGATATCTTCTAGCAAGTTGCAACAAGCTTTTGATTGATTCAATAACTGCAGCTGAAGCTCTTCAAGTTAACATGAGCAGATATAAAGAGGAAATCAAATGAGCTGATTCTTAATTCTACCTTCCACCCACATACTCTATAGCCTCTGAATTCGGATATAGCATTGTGGGTTGGAGAGAGAGAGAAAGAGAGAAAGAGAGAGAGAGAGAGACAACTTTTTATTTAGGTGGGCTCTCTTGAGACTTAAAGACCTGGCTAAAGTTGAGTAGAACTATGCTCAAACTTTTAATCTTCTTGAATGCTTGCTGTGCTGTGCTGTGCTGTGCACTGCAGTGCTTTGCTTGTTGAGAGTAAAAACCTGTTCACACCATATTGATGTCCTTTGAAAATCAAGCACCAAAAAGGCTTCAATGAGTTTTTATCTCACACTACTACTATTACCTTAGATGATGAAGCTCTTATATAATCCAATAAAGTGTAAAAGCTTTTACTTTCCATTTAAAAATGATCACATAATTGAACTCACCAATGCGAACTTGGTTATTTAAATGACCATTCTAGAGTACATAAAGTGGAAGCTCTCACACTAACTATTGTTTTATACAAAGTAGATTTTTGAAGAAAGATGTACATTCCATTACTATACTTGTCGGCTTTTCCAAACAATGACCCAAAGTTTGAATCAATTGAAATCCTAATTAAATGATAAATGTATTATAAGGCTTTGTATAAAAATTTAAGCCTTCTTGAAAAGAAAAATTGAGCCTTCTCCATATAGGATCGTAGGCTTTTGGCCCATGAGTAGTTGAAAAGCCTACAGAAAAAAAAAATTAATAGGTTTTGTGTTAGGTTGAAAAAAAAGTTTTTCGTAAGCATTGGCCCACATCCACATTCAAATTAACTATTGTTTATTTTTATTACATGTAGCTTACGTCATTTTTATTACATGCAGCTTACATCATTTTTATTTATATTTTATTTTTGTTATAGAAAATGGTCATTTTAGCGATCAGCCTGACTATGTAAAGATCACTAAAAAGACCTTTTCCAAGCTTGAGCAATAGCAAGAGACGATGACCCCTTTTCATGGCACCATTTTTTTTTCTTTTCTTTATGAGTCTCATTTATGGATGATAATCTATCTTCTCAAACCTCTTTAAGACCCTTTTATGAGCACAATATTCTTGTGAAAATTTCTTCATATACTTGAAGATCTAATATATTCCAAAAAAATAGGTGAGTTCACCTTTAAATTTTCTAATATGCCAAAAAAATTAGGTGGGGTCACTTTCAAAGTTCATAATATGCACTCCAACATTGTCTTCACGGGTTTCGGTGAACCGAGTCTTGACACATTTTCTTGAGGAATCGTAGCTTTAAAAACATTTAATGCTCTTCAACAACATGAAGGAATCTTTCTACTAAATCCGTTACATGCCTTGGAATGGGCCTCTCACTTGCCATTATGGTGGGTCATGGGCAGTGAGCCCGAAGGGAGAGTTGCCTCATAACCAACTATAATAGCAAGTGCAGGCCCATTTTAGGGCGTAAGAAATTTTGGTTGCCACCTTATGATTGATTGTCCACCATAATGAATTGAGTCTGCTAGTTTATGATTGGCTGAAGATCCATAATGGATGTGTAGAAAAGTCAACTTGGCAATTACACCAAAACCAACCACTTAAAAAGGGTAGAAAGTGAATCTAATGATTATACTTTTTACTCTAGGAAATTGGCACACTCAACAAGCAAAATCCATTACACATGGGATTTTGCTCTTTCTGGTGCTAGTTAATGTCACTAGGAGTTGTCTCAAAAGTTACTTCAGGATAGATTAGTGCATTCTACATTGCCTTCCCTTGATCGAGTCTACCTAAGAGCGGTGTGATGCACAACCCACCATGAGTAGAAGAATCAAAGCCCCATCATGGCAAAACATGAAGGGTAGATTCACCAAGGAACCTAATGCTTCATGGAGAGATGACCTTAGGTGAAGGTCAAGAGAAATAAAATGAAATGCTAAAATGTTTGTGGATGAAGTTTGTTCATTTGTCATCAAATTTGAAGTTTGAAGGTATGTTTCTTTTTCTCCTTGTTAAAAACTTGCAAGGTATTTATTTCATAATTATAATTACGTATTCAGATATTGACACTACATTGGTTTTGACATTTTGTTAGATATACTCGAAATGTGAAAAATTATAAAGGTGAAATTTTGCCATTTTGCTTTGCTATTTGAAGTTTTTAAAGAGAAAATTTTGCATTGAAGCATTGACAATATTTTAGAATGAAATTTAAATGTGACTAATTCTTTGCAAAGTTTCAAAACAACGCAAGAGCCTTCAACATTTTAATGAAAGTAGTCTAACCCTCACGTGATGAGATTTAGCCCTGTTTCAAAGTTGCTATTTGTGCTAATTGTGAAAAACAAAAATGTATGATCTCTCATTTTCAGTGACTTTCTTGCTGGGCCACTCAAATATAATGGTTGAAGGTATTTTTAGATTTTTGGACCCAAAAAAAATAGCATGGTAGTGCCACGCATGGTTGTGACATCCTAAACCCAGCTTGGATATGTACCATGCATGGCAACTCTACAAAATGACATTATGTAGTATTGCCACGCGTGGCAAAGAAATTTTAAATTAATGTTGTGAGACAAAAATGCTATGAAACTTATATACATCATTTTTTTATTACCATCTCATGTTATAGCAACATGGAATTGTTTACCCCATAACAATGTAATGCATGTTTTATTATATTTGCTTTTAGAATAATGATGAAAGCAAATATCATTAATATTAGCTACACAATGTTCTATCTCATTAGACATCTTGATATAATCATGAAAATCATATGTGTGTCTAATTAACGACATGTCTGGCTTTGGCTCATACGATTCCTCAACAATACTTTGAAGCATTGGTAAAGAAAATGTCTTCTTGTGTCTCAGTTTCTTGGAAAAACAACTAAAGATTTGATCAATTTGACCATGGGTGTGGCCCACCAACAAGAATCCTATGTTTATTTTTTTGATTTTCTTTTTTACTAGCAAGGACAAGTATGCCAAAACAATCTGGTTTTTATTTTCTCTGGCATTGTTGTCATGCTACAAATAAATTATTTTTGAAAGATTTTCACCAAATTCGCAAATTATCTTGTGTACAATGGTGATTGTCAAATCATTTTGAACTTCGGGATAATAATTAAAAAAGACCTTGGACTCCAAAGTGCCATTAAACACAAGTGCTCCAACGAGATGAACCTGGAAAAAATCTGTCTCATCCAAATTTTTTGGTACTCTAACAAAATGATGCAACATAATTTTTGAGAACATTCCAAATATTTCTTTCGATGCTTGGCCAACTTTTGCCTTTTAGTTGTTTATTGATCTTTGTGCACTTGAAGAACTTTCGCAACATCCACTAAAAACACAATGAAAATAACCTTCAATCTCAAAATGTTCTGAACCTTCATAAGGCTTTGGATTTTGAATAAATATAGCCCTTTTATATTTGATGTGATGAAGATCACTCTGAGAAGTAGGTCTCTTTCGAATATATGAAAAGCTTGACTGTCAACAGATTGATGTGGATCTAATGATTTACTAGAATCAGTAATAGAACGAATTGAAACTTGTGAATCGTCACTCACCAATTCATCATGTTCATCAGAACAATGTTCCAATTGTATTGAGCCAATATCCGAAGATGAATTAACTTTTGTAACAAGCTAAGTTACATGCGTCATTTCTCGGTAAGTACTTAGTTGAGAAATTTTAGATGATAAACTAATAAATAAATGACGCTAATATCGTATCATTGAGAATAACATGATGAAGATTTGAAGGAGTGGCTTTATAAAAAAAAGCTCTCATTAGAAATATCAGATGAACATGACTCAATTATTCCTTTCTATTGAGTTATTACTATTGGAACATGGTCATCTTGAAAAAGCTGTAACTTGAGACTTATTTTGAGCATTGTTTTTAACAAAAAATTGAAAAAAATAAATAAATAAGATTCAATAAATTAACATTCTCCTATGCTTGCCATAGAAAGGACTAAGAGGCTATGCCAACTTCAATAGAGTTGAGAAAAAAAAGCAAGTAAATACATAAGCAAAACAAACTTGGAAGTAAATAGATTTTTGTCATTGATAAAAGGCTATGTCTTAAATATTGTAAGGATAGATTCTTAGGGTTATGGTTGACCTAGGATTAGGGTTGGCTGTGCTGAGGCGCAGTGGCATAGCTGCATCACGTGGTCACGGTCCGCACTATGGTGGGACATGTAAAAATGCCAATTTTCAAGGTGGGATGTTGAATAAATTTATACTTAAGGACCCCAATCAAAACATAAGTCACTTCATTTGCAAATTAGCAATCCTACATGCTGCTAGAACAATCATAGACTCCTTATTATACTTGTCTATAATTAATCACATAGCCTTCGCTATCTACTTTATACTGAGGTAAGAAACCAATTTATTTTTCTATGTTTCAAATTTTTCTCTATGCCGAGCATGGCTAACAAAGTACTACACTAGCCAATAAAATACATTTTGTTTTAAACCAAGTAGATTACCTAAGCTGAGCATAGAAGTGCTCTAGGGTCCTATTTGATTAGCTATGCTCAACATAGCAAGCGCCCTCCACTTGCTATGTTAAGCATAGCGGCAAGAGAATCTAGTTGGGGAGACTGTTTTTGAGATCTGATTAGATAAGAGCTATGCTGGTACAAAGGGCTACACGTTGATCTAAAAATATTTGAAATCAGATATCTGTGCACGATGGAAATTTTTTTCAAAAATGGCAACTTGGTAATTATTGCCATTTTAAGGCTTAAGGACAGTTTTGAGCTATTTTTAGGCCAAATACTTCAAAGATGTCATTTGTCAATTTTGCAATGAATTTTTTATTTTTGTAGTCAGTTTGCGATCCAGACTAATCTAAGTGCAATAATGACAACTCTAAGAGAGAGTGTCCTTAATGAGTCAAGCAAATTGGAAGGAACCAATAACTATGCAGTTTGGAAATTCAAATTGAAAAACATTTTGATGGAAAAGGAGCTATGGGAGATCGTGACAAGTGAAGAGACAAGGCCATTACTTGAAGAAGATTAGTGGGCCTTTCACAAGAGAAAAAAAAAACATAGAATGTCATCAACTTATCAATCAGAGATGTGATTATTCTCTTCATTTGGGATTCAGAAGAACTGAAAGAGGCTTGGAATACGTTGGAGGCATTGTTTGAAATCACAAATACATCTTGAGTGTTTTTTTTTTTAAGATGAAGCTACATACATCACGAATGGATGATGGTGCAACCATTGTCGTGTTGGAGTCTCCTTCTTACTAATCGACTAATCGGTTTTAATCTTCATCCATTGTTTATCTAGTTCTGCGGATTTCTCCGTGTTCTCTTACAGTCTGCAAATTTACAAGTGTTTTTACACAGTCTACAGAAATACACGGAGTTTGACTACAGTGTCGCATTTCATTTTCTCTCATTTCAGCCTTTTTGCCTATCAAGAATCTCGTGTTAAATCACAGTGTCGCATTTTTTGCATTTTAGCGACACTATTGCCTGTCAAGATTTGCGAGCAAATATGCATAGTCGTATTTTTTCGCTTTTTCCAAAGTGCCTCAAATGTTAAGGAAATGACTCTAGCAAAGTGTGGAACTACCCTAAATGGGATTTAAGGACACTGTCATGTTTTTCGCAGAAAGCCGACACTTTCGTTTTTTGCGACACTGTTGCCTGTGGCTATTTTAATTCATTTCTGCAGAAGTGACAGTTTGGTTAATTTATGCATACAGACTGTTTACGGCCAATTTCCACCACTTATCAAGCAATCAACGACAAGGAACCAAATGGATGCCAACGGACACCAGCCAACTGGCAATCACAATTGACCACCTAATTTCTTAGTATAAATAGTTGTTCATATTCATACATTTTTATTATCAGAAGAAGCATTTGAATAGTTAGCGCTCTCTCTCTCTCTCTCTCTCTCTCTCTCTCTCTCTCTCTCTCTCTCTCTCTCTCTCTCTCTCTCTCTCTCTCTCTCTCTCTCTCTCTCTCTCTCTCTCTCTCTCTCTCTCTCTCAAGCCTATGATCTTGAATACCAGTACTCATTAACTTCTGTTTCGTTTTTCATACTAAATCAATACTATCTTTTATTGCGTTCAGCTTTGTCTCAGAATGTATGCATTTCTGTAGTTCTTTGCGACAAATTATTTGTCTGATAATTCAATGCATTATTGTTTGGCTACGTAATCACTGTAGTAATGATGATTTCAAAGTTAGTTACTATAAGATCAAACGTGATTTCTATCACTATTGTTTTGTTTGATATTGATAGGCCTAGTCACTGCATAGAGAAAGAAGAAGATGGTCTATTCTGCCACGCACAAAAAGTTTTCTTTCTAGACACTCAAATTATTTTCATTCGTTTTTTTTTTTTCGAGTTCGACCTATCTTCTGCACACCTCTTTTCGACATGGTATCAGAGCCAAATCTCTAATACTTGATATCTTTCGCAATGTCAAATTGATGATCATACTCTTCAGTTCTTTTCAACCTTTCAGTATCAAAGAATTGATTTCCTATTGTTGGCATTACTGCATCTTAGCGTCATCTATACAATTGACAGACTAAGTTCTAGATGGATTCTCAAAGTAAAGCTAGTCTTATCGCAGACAAGCTGAATGGATCCAATTATTATTTGTGGAAATTTAAGATGAAGACCTTGCTAATTGCTAGCAAATTATGGGATGTTGTTACAGGTATAGAAGTAAAACCTAAAGATGACGACTCAAAGTGGAAATCGAAGGATGGTAAAGCTTTCACGCTTGTTATCCTCAATATATCAGATACACAGATTGGACACATAGCTGAAGCTAAAACATCAAGAGATGTTTGGGACATCCTAAACTCACTATATGACGTGAGGGACATAACTACTAAGTTATATCTATGAAGAAAATTCTTCACATTCAAGATGTCTATTGGTGATTCTCTTCATAATCACATTAACCAGTTTAAGAATCTCTTGCAACAGATGGCTGATGTCGGATCAGTCATAGACGACAAGACACAATTATGACATTGCTTTCAAGCTTGCCCTCTACATATGAGAACTGGGTGATGATCATATCGACACACTCAGTTCTAGCTCTTACTAGAGTTATCACTATGTTGCTACAAGAAGATAATCAAAGAAGTCAGAACATTTCGTCCTTGACCTTCACCCCAGACGTCTTTAACTGCATCCACAAACTCAATTGTTAATTTCTCAATTAGTAGGACATTAGTATCAGACAATTTATCTTTTCTGAACAATTTGACCATGTTGTCAAGCTGTTTTTCCATACTTCAACTTTTTTAATCCTCGTTGTTCCGTTTTTATCAAAATCCTTTGTGGCATTGAGTACATCTATCCAAATTGAGTACTAGGATTTTAGTCGGTTTTCTCGAATGATTTGATAAAAAATGACAAGCTTTGGATCCTCTTATGCTTGGTTTGCATGGGATGTTTCTTGTTTTCCTTGAAAGCTTCTCGTCCTTTTGTATTTTAACGTGTCCTTTATGAAGTCCTGCTTTTGATAAAACTTCCTCCAATCGAGCTATTGCTTTTTTGGCTAATGACTTTGGCTTAGTATTCTAAGCAAACCAAATATGAAGGTATATCAATTTTTCGATAATTCTAACCTCTCCACGTAGTGTAGAAATGTGAACATTTTTAAGCGAAATCGATAATACTAGTTTCCAAGTCAGATCTTCTATATCCCTTGAAACTCTCGTGCTCTTCGACATGTCTTGTGTAGTCTTCATGCAATAGAGGTATGGATGTTTTGAATTTGCTCCATGTGAGACGTTGAACATGCACTTCAACGACTTCAAGTCTCCAGCCAAAATGCCATTCCACCTTAAAATCATCTATTTCAAGAACATTGAGTGGTGTGTCGCTCATATGATTCTTAATTATCTCTAGATATACTGTTTTACTAAAAATCCAAAATAGAATGTCATGATCTTCTTTTAAAACCTGTTTGAAACAAAAAATCATGAACTATTTTAAGAGAATTGAACTTAGACCTATAATAACAAAACAATATTAGTTTAAAACAGAAAACCATAAATTTTCAAAATGAATTAATTTCTAGTACTCAATAGAATAGATTTAAACCTGGAAAGCTGCTAACCACCAAATATTATTTTCGGATTGCACACTGAAATTAAGACTCTCCGAGTTTATCATATTGCTTAATGCTCCATTCATAAGCGTAACACTAACCCTTTCTAGCTTTCGTTCCTTTATTACTTCTGATTCATCTAACTTGAGAATTAATATCAATTTTCAACACTTTCATTTGTGATTCCATAAAACGTGATTATTTGGTATAGTAGGGATGCATATGGCACAATGTTTAAAATTATGAAAGAGGCATTTAGACAAGTACATATAAAACAATTTCCTATTCCACGGCCCTTTCAAATCAAATTAGAGAGGGATGTGTTAAGCAAGGCTTTGCAACAAAAGAGTTTCTTTTTCTCGGTAGTCAGTAAGCAAACCATTCAACATATTTTCCAAACAATGATTTTTTTCATTGAATTACTAATGCCATAACTTTTTAATCTTTCACAATAATTCAATAAACTATTGTGTCCTTCACACAAAAATACTATGAGTTGTGTGACTGATCTAAATCTGGATATTGCATCAAGCTTGGATCTATTGGATATAAACTTCCATCAACCCATAGATTACAATGTTTCTTGTTCTCCGTCCTATGATCCACAATTTGGTGAGCTGGTAAGGTGGATCCTTTCAGATTTTTTTTGACAGTGGAGCATATTCTGTAGGAAGATCAATATGGAGATGATACTTAGACATCTTAATAATCGATAGATTAATATAGTAGAAAGCCAAATTGTTATATATATCTTGCAAGCTATTAAAACTGGTTTTAATCGAAAAAAAATTTCAACTGCAAAAGTTTGAAATGACCTTGGCGCTCTTTTTGATCCAACACACTCCATATTTCTTGCTTTATATGCAAAATCAAAGCTTCGTAGTTATAAGCAACAACTTTCTCAATAGATGTCTGTTGAAATTGCAAATTTTTGAATTGAAAAAATTTGAAATAACCTTGCCACTCCTTTTGATCTAACACACTCCATATTTTTTGGATTGCAAAAATTTAAATTCACGTTGGCATTCATTGTGATCCAAAATATTCAAAGTTTTTTGCCATGATATTCAGATCGATAAGATTGTTTTCCTTTGATGTGAACACTATCAATAGATGAAAAGAAATTGTGATGTGCAACATGCTTTGCATTTACACAAGAAGTCATGTTAGTTAATGGTAAAAAATAAAAACTTGAAGTACGGACCCTTCCAGTTAACTACAAATGTTACTAGTGAGTCTAAGTCATCGGAGTTGTGCAGGCAGACCAAAAACTTGGTCGGAGTTTTAAAATCTGACAGTTTTCTCTCTCTTATGTGGCATTTCTTAGATAGCCCTTTTGGGCCTTGGAACTTCTCTAATGTATAATAGGTATTCTCGAATGAAGTCTCAAATCCACAAGCCACCCACCAACCCATTCGAGAGATGGGAACCTATGAGAGCTGAAGTTGCATATGACCGACTGAAAATTTCATGCTGCTGAATCCTCACATGCAAGAGCTCACTTAAACGGGGCTTTTGCCAACCTTGGGTTGATGCCACAATAGAAGCACTTGAGCTTTGACCTATCCTTCTTTTTGCCACTTGAAGAAGCATCCACTTGATCTTGCCCTTTAGACCACTTACTTATGGTTTTGCCCTTAAATTTGCCCTTTGTAAACATATCATCCTCTTGAAGTGTCGATGTAGATCCACCTCTTGCTTAAAGCCTATATTCCTCATTGATCAAGATCTCTTGAAGAGCCATCAAACTTGGCAAAGTCTTTTGAATAGCAATACTTTGAACAATGTTAGCATGAGCATCCAACAAGCCATTAAGAACTACTTGAGTAAGCTCTCCTTCCTTAATGCTTTCATCAATGCAAGCCAACTCATCATTCAATGCTTTCATTCTCAAAACAAAAGTACTTGGACTTTCTTCATTATTTTGCAAACAAGAAAATATTTGCCTTCTTAGAGTCAACACTCTAGAAGTAGACTTGGATTCATAAAGTTTCTTCAATGAATTCCAAGCTTCCAAAGATGATGTGCACTTACCAACTTTCTTGAAAAGTTCATTGGTAGCATTCATCTTTATCATGTGTAGAGCCTTCTTGGCCCTCTTGTCATACCTCATTTGATCTTGTTATGTTGTTGGTCTCTCCTCCAGACCTACAACAATGTCCAAAACATCATTCATCTCAAGAAGTGACTCCATCCTCACTTTCCACAATGAATACTTACTTGAGGTAAGCCTATCATTGGCTTCCAGCATGACTCCAATTGAGGTTGCCATGTAGCAATGACCTGATCTTCTCTTTCAACCCTTTTCAATGCACGAAGCACTCCTTTGAACAACAACAAATGATTTCAAAAGAAATCACCAAGATTTGAAACTATCTCAAAAATTCTCTTCTAGCACTTATACCAAGCAAATCAACACATAGAATCATGGAATCTTGATCAACCTATGATCTATCCTCAATCTAATGACTTTTGCCACTTCCTAAGATTGAAACACACTCAAATGAAGTCCAAAAACCTCACTATCTAGAGATCCAATCAAAATTAGGGTTTTGACAAAATCACAAAAAATTGACTATTTCAAATCTACATGCAAATGCTAAAAATTTGATATGCAATCTATTAGCCACCACTTCGGCTGATCCAATGATCTAAAAATCGGCCAAATCCAGTATGTGAATTCAAAAATCAGAATTGATCAAGTTTATAAACCTATATAGAGTTTTGATCTACAAAAGATAATCTACAAAAGCAAAAGACTCGATTTTGGTGTAGAGTCCTCTCTAGCATGCTCTAGACTTGATATCTTCACCAAATCATTGATAGATCCGATTTCCTCCTTCATAACCTGAAACACAAGCTCTGATACCATTTTAAGGAGATGCTACTTGGCATGAGTTTAGGGATGAGCTTCGCCATTTGCATTTGGGGTTGGTGATGGATGGTGTGAATCCATTTGGTTTGCGCTCCACATCATGGTCCACTTGGCCGATTGTCCTGACATGCAAATCTGGATCTGTGTGTGTAGGTTTAGACCCGACAAATCTGTGTATGTTTGAGCAAGGGAAGTTAAATAAGTCTTTTACATTCTTCTCAGGCTCAGGAGCTAGGCTACATAGTAGAGCTTCTGAGGTTGAGGAGAATTTGTAAACATTTGGCCCATTGCCATTGTTGTTTCACTTTTCATAATAGACATTGTCTCCATTTTTCTGTTTGCTTGATCATCTTGCAAAACCATTTGAGCACAGTTTCCTATTTTTCATGAGCATTCTCACGAACCATGGTCTGCTTTTTTCATCCAAAATCCTAAATGAATCAGATTCTGACAATCTCTTGAAAAGTTTCAAGAAATCAAGAAGCCACCGAAACTCAAGATTTCATGAAGTCCCATTTTGACAGGTAGCTATTTCTACACCTTCATCTACATTTGACCTACCATCTCTCATGTTCTTGGATGATTTGCTAATGTTTCAACTTTTCTATTTCTTGTTCTTACACCATGTCAAGAACTCTTGAAACCTGAATATTTTACAAACAACAATCCCTCACACCAAGCTACATCGAAAATGTTTTGAACACTATGATGAACAACTTGTTTGCAAAGTTCTATCACACAGTTGGCTGATCACACTTCCCATAGACGTGTTCTATCAAACAGACAGCTGATCACAGTAACCATAACACTCTTCTATCCCACATTTTGTTGATCACCTACCCAAGCCATTCGGCTGATGACCTACAAATACCTCACCTTGCTTGCACACGCACCTACAAACAAACACTCCACAAGCAAATAAAACGAGACTTGCAAGAAAACTGATCTGCTTGCCAAGCATTCTTCAAACATCTATGCAAACAAACACCTGCAAGAAACACTCTTGTAGATTTGTTCTGCATTAACACATTGCCAACACCTCCACATGCCACCTGCAAACTTGCTCACGTTCCCCAATGACCTGCAACCATCACAACTAGCACACACATATCCTGCAACACCGAGACCTCCACCCTTGCTTCCTTCTCCACACCTCATCTGACAGAACCGAATAGCAGCCTTCTCCATCAACTAACCGAGCAAAATCTCACCGCCTGCTCCATCCTTTCACGACTACGGCTCCTTCCATCCACATTTGCCCGAGTTTTCTTGCATTCACGTTTGTCCGAGTCTCCCTACATCCATGTTTCTCGAGTTTTCCTACATCCACGTTTTTTTGAGTTTTTCTGCATTCACATTGTCCAAGTGTCCCTGCATTCGCGTTTGTCCGAGTCTCTCTACATCCACCTTTTCTTGAGTTTCCCTGCATCCACATTTGCCCAAGCCCTTCTGCTCTTCTGAGTCAAAGTCGATCGAGGATACATGAGATTAGCTTTGGAAACAACAGATGGAGTTGCTTAATCAACAACAACAACTATAAATGGAGAAACTCACTAAAGAGTTTTGTGACACATTGACGTCTATCCAAATTAGTATGCCTGGTCAGCCAAACCCTACACAGGTACCTTATAGATGAAAACCCATCTGGTGTCCACATTACCGGGTTATGCATCCTATTGATGCTTTCCCTTCATTTCAGCCTATCCAAGCACATGCCATCCAACGATGAAGACACATTCCTCGCATTATAACGAATACCCGCCAGAAAATCTAGAACCACTAGCCATAGACGATGGCTATGCCATTACGCAAGGGCCAATGAACAACATATGTTTCATTTGTGGTGAAACCGGCCATTTCATGGTTGATTGTTCAGTCAAGACCAAGTACCATGCCAAGTGTCCCGATTGTGTTAGAAAACATAGTTTCAAAGACTGTCCACAACAACCACCTAAGATCCTACCTGCCCGCCATGTCCATTACGAATCTAGTTAAGATCTTCTCGACAACACCACACGAGCACCATAGTAACAAACCAATAAACCTGCTGCTCAATCGGGAAGTTTTGTGCAAACTTCTATAATATACCAAGATTAACCAAATCGATCATGCACCAGAGATGCCAATGATAAAATGAGTTCTTGTCGAAAGTTAGTGAAATTGATATTCTATCATCTGCTACAATTTCCAACTAAGAGCACCTTCCCCAGGGATTGACATTTTTTTTGCCTTTTTGCAATCTCAAATCTATATGTCTCCCCATTCTGCGAAGATTTCTAAGGCCTTAGACAAAGTTGATCATTTGATCTCCCAACAAGAGATTTACCAAACAACTATGGGAATGTGAAATCTCTATGGAAATTCATTTTATGAATCTCCTTGTTCAGAGGAGTACTACAGAAATAGTATTTTCACCTTCCATGCATTTCAAGCTATATCTTACACACCTTTAGTGTCACCAATCCTACCTTGTTTTTAACAAGGGTATGTCAGAGTTCTTTTACTCTAAAGACCAATAGCAAATTCTAATCGTCAAGGTGGAATTCCAATATTGATGAATGAAATTTTTGTTCCACATGGTGCTCTACAGTTACCCACTCTCTATACGATGGTCTATTTCCTTGTTTATTTTTCTCATTTTTTATGTGCATGATTTTTAAGTGTTGTTTTCTTGTAAGTGCATGTATTCTTTCACAAGGGTTAGCCATTGATAAAGAGTCATCACTGTCGAGTATATCAAGAATGAATTTTCTATTCTTCTATCCATCTCCAGATCACCTTGTAGCGAGTTTAGGATTTTATGTGCATATTGCAAATTTAAAAAATCCATGTCACTTTAGAGTTGATTCATGCGTCTCATTGTCATATTAATCTTCAAATCAACTACAACAAGATTGAAACAAATTTACTTAAAATTTGTTCCATCTTTAGTCCAGTCACATGTTTCAACTGCGTGCTCCAAACGACAATCCAATCTTGAGCATGAAAGTTATCAGCAACAACATCCCCACCAACAGATATTTTTTTGGGGGGGAGAGACTAGATTTGCAGACATCCACTAGAGCAGCCACATTGCCAACAACAACATCACCAGCCAAGGTCACAAGCAAGCGACAAAAAAGACACGACTAAGAAGACAAATGGGCAATCCAAAGAGACTCAATCAGAAGAAATACCCCAGTCACAACGAAGATTTTTGAAAAGATAGGAAATACAAGTATTGGAAAATCAGTCTTCTTCTTCAACCACTTCCTACGTCCATACCATCTGCTGATGTCACCACCACCACCCTTCCTTCCATTTCTCTATTTTTCCATCATCTCGTTATCCATCTGAGAAATCCCCAATTTTTAGACCTTGATAGTCTTACAAGCAACTAGTAGATCATTACAAGTGTCTTCCGGAGACCAACTACCACCTACAATGGACGGTTAGCCAGAAAGAAGATCTAAGAAAGCAGACGAAGTAGCAAAACGAAATAAAGAAAAGAAGCTGAGGAGGAAAGGACAAAACTTAAGCAACAAATGAGTCAAATCGATCTTGATCAAAAGAAACTCTCTGGAGCAATGATAGTCAAATTCCCTTATATGAAGCTCAAAGAGATCCAAAAGTAATGGATCAGATTAAGAAAGAGTTGTGCAAAAATAAAAGAGAAAGATGACAGCGAGCCTACAGAATAAAGCGAGCTCCTCACCCAGCAAGTGGTGGTCAAAGCTTGACATTGTCCAAGGCTGCAACTATAGTACATCAGTTTCTTCATTCTTCCACCAAGTCCCTATCCAACTCATCTATCCAAATCTGTTTCTACCACCAAGTTGTTGATGAGTCCATTCCCTTGAAGATTGATAGCCCAAGGTTTGTGCAAACTTACCAATCGAAGTTCCTCCTCTTGTCGTCAAGGCAAGAGCATCGAGAAGACTGGAACTTCAATTGTGAGAAGAACTGAGAAAACACCCAAAAGCAAATGGAGCATATAGACCTCCCAAAAGTTAGAATCTGGCAAGAAACTGTCTCTCTATAACCCTCTTATATCCCTCTCTATATGCCTCTCTATAAATGTTTGAAAAAACAGTTAAAATTTGGTAGGCTTATACTGAAGCCAAAAACCGGACTCGAGGCTCAAGCTCTCCACTCCTCTCACAACTTATTTTAAAAACTATCTTTCAAAAAAAGGCTCAAAAAAAGCCTTGGAAATCGCCGTCCTCTTGCATGATTATGACTTTGGTTGGAAAGGCGTAAAGAAACTCTATCTAGAGTTAGGAGTACGTACCCAAACTCACTATGGGTGAAAGCGAAGCAATGGGGGATGAGGTTGATGAGGATAACCATTGATAAAGAACTGTGCCTGCATTTTGATGATGAGAAAGTCCCGCACACACCACATATAAAGTTCCATAACCCAATCAAGGAACAACGGAATGATGCAATATGGTTTAAAATTCAGGAACATAAACTTGAAATCACATATCATCTACTAAAACTAGTCTTTATATTTTTTGGCACTCCCTTAACCAACTTCTACACATAGTTTTGCCATTGCACAATAAGGCCATAAGAACCTAAACATGCAATATGAACACTAAGAAATGGGAGTATTTAGAATGGTGAGGTTCTTTGCTAAACTGGCAGCGAAGAAGTCTTTCATCCGGCACCTCCTGCTTCAGACGGCTGTGGCATGGCGACAGTTGTAACGGGTAAAGCTCTCTCTCTCTCTCTCTCTCTCACACACACACACACACACACACACACATTATACATTGTATAAAATGGGTGAAAGGAAAGTGGGGTGGATAAGGGAATTGAAGAAAGGAGCACTCAATTCAAAGCAAAGGTGGTAGATTATGCAACAGGGAACTAAAGGTTCATGACATGCCTGGAAAGCATCTTGAACCGACAAAGTATGAGATACTCAATGTGTTCTGTGATGATATGGAGGATTCTCAGAAGCAATCAATTATAGAGTTTAGCCATCCAGAAAGGCCATAGAAAAATTTGTTCCACGAAGATTGCTGAAGAAGTGCATGTTTTGGATAAGTTGTTTATCTGAGTCGGTTCAGTGAAGGTTTGCACCAGCGCCCATCGATCTGATTAGGAACAATGTTGGACAACATATGGAAAGAAACCAAAGATGTGAAATTGCAAGATAGTGAGAAGGATCTTCGGTTGCATCCATACAGAAAGCTGCATCTTTCACTGACATCTGCTTCAGGGACGTCAGCATGCGCGGCGTGTAGAGTGCTTCGCCGTAAGTGCACCAATGAGTGTTTGTTTGCTCCCTATTTTCCTCCAGATCAACCACAAAAGTTTGCACATGTGCACAAGGTCTTTGGAGTGGCCAACATAACCAAGATGCTGCACGAGTTGCCTCCGATGCAGAGGGAAAATTGTATCGATTCAATGGCATTTGAGGCCAACGCAAGGGTGCAGGCAAGTTTCTCGCTTGTGTATGTAGAAGCGCTTTCTTGTGAATGCTTGAGGTCTTATTTCTGTCATAGCTGTGTAGCTCCAGATTCTGACGTAGTTTGAAGGCGAACTGTGCAGGATCCCGTGTTTGGTTGTGTTGGTGTGATATCGCTCCTGCAGGAGCAGATAGCACATTTACAGGCGCAGCTTACATTGGCTAGAACTGAGGCTGCACGATTGAGAGAGGCCTTTGCCATTGCAGCTGCATTCACTACTGCAACTGATGCCAAAACTACGGTTGCTCCAGAAGCTACAGTAGCCACAAATTATGCACAGGCACCCAGCTATCCTATCGTAGCAGAAGCTGATACTGATGCAGTGCGATCAACTACTGAAGAACCTGTTTCAGCGGTAACTGCAAGATCATCAGCTACTGCAGAGATGCAATAAGTAGCAGTGACGCGCGTTGAAGACTGCCTTTAAGTAGTGAACTGGAACTACGAGCTCTTGTCTTAGTAAAAGTCTAAATAAATAAAGTGTCTATCAAGAATCGTACAGTGAACAGTATACTCCAATCGAACCATTGATCCTTCGCCTTATAAGTTTGAAGAACTAGCATGTGAGTTTTCTCTCAAGCACTGCAGAAGAGCACACATTCTTTACTAGCATAGAGAAGCAACTACATCTAATCACGCCATTGCAAAATTTCATATGATACAAGTCCGAGGATCTTGCAGCTGATCCTGATCATGTAACAAGAAGTCATTATTTTTCCAAATGTCTGATCAGCTTCTAAGAAGAACACTCAAGGGCTAACAACACTTTTGCTAGTAATTCATTTTGTGATCTTTGTATTATTGAAGTTTGAGAGAGCGATGTGTGTCAAAGATAAGAGCTAATTAAGTGTTTACAAGAGCCTTATTGTGAACTCTTCAAATTCTATGTTCAAATATGTTGTGTGTTATACTTGCACCTTCCTTGATGACATGGGATAACATTGTGTGTGTCCATTACTTATGCACTTGAAACCTACAAGGAGCATCTAATCATGACATCACCTTGTACTTAAGATACATGTCTTAAATTGTTATGAGCAAGGTGCCATCAACTCGAACATCCAATCATGACATCACCTTGTACTTAAGACACATGTCCTAAATTGTTATGAGCAAGGTGCCATCAACTAGAAGAGCTTCGTTCATAAAAAAATTTATGAGGTGTGCCCTTGTATTTATGAAGTGCATTAATTTGTGGGAAAACATCCTTATGGCTCGAGGTCATAAAATTTTTTAAGGGCCCCATGAAAGTGTCATAAAGATGACGTTGAAGGGCTCCAAAAATAATGTTCATAAAGTTTCATGAGACATACAATGTCATGAGAGAGAGAGAGAGAGAGAGAGAGAGAGAGAGAGAGAGAGAGAGAGAGAGAGAGAGAGAGAGAGAGAGAGAGAGACGATCATAGATGGTCCCCTCTTGTAGAGAGATAGGGTGGTCCTCACACTTGGGGAGAGGAGAGAAAGATGGCATGGCCACATGAGAAAGCCAGTTTTTGGAT
This sequence comes from Diphasiastrum complanatum, assembly GCA_029204225.1. Taxonomy (NCBI): domain Eukaryota; kingdom Viridiplantae; phylum Streptophyta; class Lycopodiopsida; order Lycopodiales; family Lycopodiaceae; genus Diphasiastrum; species Diphasiastrum complanatum. The sequence continues at coordinate 84,482,364 of CM055092.1, forward strand.
ATGCAGCCAAGAACTAGCTCCAAAAACTGGCTTCTGGCCACATGAGGTAAATTTGTGAGGTAGTTCTTGGCACTGAACTCCTAGCTAAGGTAGCACACCTAGGATGTGCGTTTTTGCATGGCTAGGAACTCAGCCAACCAGTTCGTGACACACATCCATGAACCAAAAGCTCATGTGCGTAGGCTCAGAGACATGTGGTCAACTCTCTTTTAGAGACACAAAGGGTGGAGTGGTGCATAAGTGATCCCCACTTGGACATAAATTTGCCATTTTGGTTAGCATCAATCATCCTTCACATATTAGACAAGATTCCCCAATGAAAAGGTCACTTGAAAATCCATTCCCCCTTACAAAAAAACATGTGGCATGTAAGATTGTTCCTTTAAAACCTTGTTGGTTGCCCACTCCTTTACTCACCTTGAAGTTTGAAGTTACAATACTGGAGCTCAATTTGAATTGGATAACCAGATTCTTGAAGCTCAAGGGCACATAAGCATAGACGATTACAGACACAAGTTTTAGCCTTTTTGGGCTTTGCCTTACAAAGCAAGACTCATTAATGTTGATGTGATCAACAAAGTTTGTGCAATGAGTTAAATCTAAAGGGCAAGCAACATTATAGATGTATGCCAAAAGCTATACAATTACTAACAAAATCAATGGTAGACAAGAAATAGATAAATCAATCAAGTATGAAGAGCATTTTTAGGGGATAATAGTTCAAAAAGCAAAGGTTATAAATCATATGACACTGCTAATGACAAAGTTGCTAGTCACCAGAGATGTTTTCTCTTAGAAGATATATTTCAATCTCTTAAAGGCAAAGAACAATTTCAAGAAGTTTAAGACATTTGAAATACTTTACTAGAAATAGAATGTTTTGATGGATGTTTGTGCAGCTTATCAGACGAAGAATATAGTCGAGGGCAGAAATGTCAATAAGGTAGCTTTTATGTGAAGTCAATATACCATATTCTACAATGATTTTTTTGCAAGTTAACTGTTATCAATTTTTGCAAGAAACAACGTAATTACAATTTTTTTAAGCCAATTATCATCAAGAACGAATGTGGAGCACCTGGCGTTAGATGCGACGGGCAAGTGACGCGTCAAAGACGCATTGTTATTGATCAGTTGTGGAAGTATGGAAGTAGAGCAGATGGTCAAACATCAAATCCAGAAGAGATTGAGGTTTGCTCTAAAAGCTAACGCATTCCAGTTTAAGTGAATGTTCAGGTATGATTAATCTTTGTTTGGATTGTTAATAATAATCATTTGTTCTCACGATCTATTACATCTCATAAATATATTTGAACTTTCTAATGCAATCATAAATGCAAGTTTTACAACATCTGGATATAAAGCATGCTACATGTGGGTGTGGGACAAATTTGGAAAGTCATCATAGTACAAATTTGTTGAAGAAAGTTATGTATGAAAATCATCGAAATTGATCATCCTTTTTCGACAGGCAAGCTTGGGGAAGACCGGAAGATGGCCCTTTAATCACACCTCCACCCATCCGAATGAGTGTAAAAGTGGATCAAAACATGATGTGAATGATTCTTGGGATAAGTCAATTCCAAGCATGAAGATATTGTTGATATTCCTATGATTACCCTATTGGAATAATCTCCTGATAAATCACCTCTTTGGATCCTATGCATATATACAAAAACGTGGGGGAATTTATATCGAAACATATAATTGGTGCAAAGGACACTGTTGCAGCATGTCAAGACTTGGAGGTAGCTAAGGTAAAGAGACCTTATTGGATTCAAAACGATGATGATGGGATGACAAGTACTCCTAGTGTGCCATGGATTCTAACAAAGGGAGAGCTCTCACATGTAAAAAATGTCATACTTGAAAAATAAGAACTCCAACTGGCTATGCACATTCCTTGTGCAACTCTTTCAAAGAAGATGACAAGTTAAGTGGATTAAAAACTCACGATTGGCTGAAGATGTTGCAATTCTTCGAGGTTTCTTAGGAGACAATCTACGAAGTACTTTGTAGATATTAGCATCAATTGGCAGGCATTTACAAAACTCATTTGTGACTAGGGACACTAAAAAAGACATGACAATACAAAAAGAATGTGTACATTATTTTATGTAATGTTTATCTGTTAGGTGGGTCACCTCAAAAGAGAACAAATGGAGTGAAATGCATTCAAAACGACTGAAAATGATTGAAGCTATGTGCTTGCTAGAAAGAGATTTTCCAACTTCTTTCATGGATATACAGGTTCATGTACTTGTGCATTTGGTTGATGAAATTTCCATTGTCGGGCCAGTGCACACTAGATGGATGTTCTACCTTGAGCGTTTCATGAAAATTCTAAAAGACTTTGTGAGACAAAAGGCAAGGCCAGAAGGTAACATCACAGAAGGTTGGCTTGTTCAAGAATCATTGTTTTACACCACATAATATCTCTCGAAAATAAAATCTTAGCGCACCAAGGTTATGGCATGCTGAAGAGGACGAACATGTTAAAGGTGAATCACCTCAGGGAAAAGGAGTTGTGAAAAAAATGTCTGCGTTGTTACGTGAAAAAATGTTCATTTTATACAATTACGGAAGAATGGACAAGTGGAAATCGAAGTATGAAAAAGCCAAAAAGAAGAGAAGTTGGCCTTTGAGACGAAACATGAAAAGGAACAGGATGGTGAATCACCATTTGCATGAGAATGACGAGCCATTAGAACAATTACCTTCTTGATGCACATGTGAATGGATCTATAATACTCTAAAAAAAGCAACAAGAAATGGTGAACATGTGACAGACAAGAGTGAGAATTTGCTCGCAATTGTTCATGGTAGGTAAGTAATGTTTTAGTTTGAAAAGGGTGATATAAATTTATTTATTCTAGTTCTAAATCCTAAACCTTAAATGTTCAAGATATGTTGTGCTGAATTTTCAAGATATGTTGTGCCAGTACAAAACACAATGTCATGTGGGCATACGAATATCACTTTTGTGTTGAGGCCATTGACACCAAAAGATGCACATTTGATTGCAGCATAATGGCAAACTTACAATAGGAGAGTTGATGTAGTGCTACCAACACAAACATCATTTCAGGTGACCTAGACTATGTCGGCACACTTCCACATATTTATGAGGTTGACTATGGAAGTAATGGAGTATACTTCATCTTTGATGTGAAATGACTCAAAGTTAACTATCATGGAAACAATGATACGATTAGAAAGGATGTGTTCTGATTCTTTGCAATCGACTCTACAAAAGTAATACTTATGAATTCATATGATAAGTTCGTGTTGCCATGACATTGTGAACATGTATAACTACCTTGCAAATTGTACTCTATTCTATGTGACTTTTTTGTTTGATCACTTTGAACACAAATTGTGATCACATTGTGCATTGATTCTATTTTTCTATTGTAGATCATATTTCATCCGGATCGAATATCCCCTCAGTAGTTATTGTTGTCCAACTCAATACAAGATCATGACGTATATTTGAAGACAAAGATATTGCATCAGATATGTCAAACGACTTGCATGAGGAACCGAAAATCAAGCTAGAACCCTTGATCGGGCCATAAATCCAAGTCCCATTTGATGCTAAAATCATTGAAAAAGGGATCGCAAATGAAAATATGAACGTAGAAAGACAATCGCCAATGGGAATGCCATGTTTCAATGAAGAATGGCCAGAGGGAAAAAGTGATGAAGATGATCATAGCTCTCATACTCATAGGCGGAGAAATTTACGATTGCACTTAGTATTAGATTCAGATGAATGTATGGACTTAGATAATGATGAGAAGTATTTGATGAGCAATGTAATGAGAATATTGACTTATAATATTGACTCACAATTCAAATGTTATTACAAAGACTGCTTGCACTAGTATCACAAAGATTGTAGGCACACTATTCACATGACCTCAAGTTTCAACTTTGAGTATTCAAGTACGTACAATGGACCTAACTTGCACCCACTTCTGGAACGTTGTGTTCCAATCACGTTCTGGAACGCTGCATTCTGGAACAGATCCAGGTTCCGGAAAGCTGCGTTCCAGAATGTAAGGGTCAGGCGTTCCGGAACGCTATTGGATTTTGGAACCCGGTTAATTGGATTGTGTTCGAAGTTTACTGAATGTTAGTCGATGGGTTGTGGACTCGAGCAAACCCATAAAGCTGTTTACTAGACAGATAAGAGGAATAGCACATAAAATATTTCTCCTAGCTTTGCCTAACATTTTTTGTGTGTGAAAAGTACAAAAAAATGGAGTAGATCTCCACCCTGTTTGTGTGGCATATGGCACATAATTTGGTGTTATGATTTGCTTGTGATTTGCAACTCTTCCTTATACACATAAGAAGCGAATTGTTTATTTATTTATTTTGTAGATAGTGATCCCTACAAGAAAGGATTATGGACCCACTTTGTGGAGGTAGGCGAATCATGAAGAGAACATTTAGACATAAGAAGGGCATTCAGTAGCCATCAAAAGTCATAACTCATGTAGATACGAAGACCATAAAAAAGCTGGAGTAGTTGCCTTCCTCAACCTAGAGCTAGAAAATGAATTTCATTTCAAAGGGAAGGGGCGTGTTGGAAACTCTGACTATAGCATACAACTTTGAGGTTGATAACAAGGCTAAATCAAGGGTCACAAGCTTGTTGAGGTAGGAGGAGAAGGCATACGTTGCCATCTGCTTGTAATTATAAGTTCTAGCCATTTTCCAATTCTAAGGGACTCAAACATTAAGATGCATATACTGGGCATACTACTTATGGACATGCAATCGAGCACTACAAAAATTGTAGAAGGAGAATCAAAAGAAACACATGTTTTTTGTGTGTTCAAACGTATAGCACAATTGGAGGCAACGGGTGCTAGCATGGAGGGAAAATAGTTGATATAGACTTTTCAACAATCTACTATATGTGTAGAATATTTTATCAACCAACAGACGTATTCAAGTGACCAAGATTGCACAAGTAGCTGTTTTAGCTTGGTTTTGGCCTCCAAGATCAATACTAGCTTTACAAGGCAAGAGCTTGACTATTATTCATTATCTTTCCAAATATTCAACTTGGATTGGCCTTAGACTTTGTAGCACTCAAACTAAGTGTAATTGCATTCAATCAATTAATAAATTATGTACAAACATTGTCATTGCTTATATTTCATATCTCTTGTACACTGATTTTATCCATAATATATTTTGATGGACTTGGATATGATATTAGGGTTTTCTCACTCCTACCCTACACCAAATTAAATCTCATTAGCCTCACCAATTAATAAGAGTTACCAATGATGATTTAATAAGAGTTACCAATTAATAACAGTCTTTTGAACCCTGCTCGAGTTTACCCTGAAAAAAAAATTGCTTCTGTGAGGCTTTAAGTGATTCTTTCCACAAATAGAACTCGTAGACATATCTGGACCGATTTTTTAAACTTGCACACAATCCTAGGAACTTGCTAAGGTAAATTTGTATGAGGGTTGAAACCAGAGAAATTTTGAAAGAAAATTTTATGTTTGAACCACAAGGACTTTAATTTTTTTATTAAGATATTGAGGTTCAAACTCGCACACTGTGTCTTTGACTGAGTCAACTATTTCTTGAGACTTTAGAAGCCTCTACGAGTTTTGTTTGTGTCTGCAAACCAAGAATTTTTAGAGAAGTTGTTAGTTTTACCCTTACTTGTATTTATGCAGACTATAGCGACAATCAATTCAAATATGTAGATTGTGCAACAACATGAGTAAAAATGCAACAACATGAATGGAGGCAGATTTACATAGGATTTAGGAGAGTAGAAAAGATAATCCAACATTAGTTAGTAAAAAGGATGGTGGCACACGTTTGTGTGGTGACTTTAAAAAGTTAAATGATTTAACCATCAAGAACAAATTATCCCTTAACTAGGATGGATGATCTTATGGATCGAATGAATGGACCTAAGTATTTCTCCAAGATTGATCTTAGATCAGGTTACCATCAAAGAAGGATTAGGACCAAAGATGTTCCTAAGACTGGATTTTGATCCAGGTATGGCCATTATGATTTTTTAGTGTTACCTTTTGGACTCACGAATGCGCCTGCCACTTTTCAGCAGATGATAAACGATATTCTTCGTCCATATCTGGGAAACTTTGTGGTGCTGTATTTGGACGACATATTAATTTACAGTCGCGGACCCTTGAGGAGCATGAAGATCATCTTCGTATTATCTTGGATCTTCTAAAGCAAGAAAAGCTCTATGCTAAGGAGTCAAAATGTGAGTTCTTCCAGACTAAACTCAAATACCTAGGCCATGTCATATCGGCTAAAGGTCTTCAAATCGATTATGACAAAGTCCGTAAGGTACGAGAATGGCTCAGACCTCTGACAATTCATGATGTGAAATTCTTTTTGGGCTTCAGAAGATTCTTTCACAGGTTCATTTTGGACTATGACTTAATAGCATTGCTCTTGATGAATGTTCTTAAGGGGGTGAAGAAAAAATGTAGCTACAGAAAAATTCCATTGATAACATGGACTGATGAAATGAACGAGAGTTTTGAGACTCTCACTGCATTGTGTTTCTACGGCTCCAATTTTACACATTGTTGATCCTAACCGACCCTTTGTAGTTGATATGGATGCTAGCGACTTTGTTGTAGGAGCGGTCCTATATTAGGATGGTAGACCAGTTGCTTTTGAAAGCAAGAAGCTGGATCCTGCTCAGACTAGGTATTCTACCTATGAGAAGGAGCTTTTCACCACTGCCTGACCCCGACATGATTACTACATTCATAAACAAACAATACATTACAATAAACCCTAATATATTGAAATGAAGTAGAAAAAAAAATTGATTACAGAACTTTAATGCATATTGGAGTGGGACTTTCATACCTGTGTTAACAAAAGAAGACAGTTATGTGTGTAGAGCTCGAACTTGCACCAACATTGGCATAAGAATCATGTAAGCAACAATGTATAAGAATAGGTATATCTAAAAATTAAAACATTAGAATCATACAATAATTTTATGCTATTTGTGTTTTGTACTTGTGCATATATGCAATTTATCACAACAAGATGAATTACATTCAGATCAGTCTAACGATGAAGACAATACTCAAGTTAACAGGGCAAGTAATAAACATGCATGTGTTCTTGTTCATAAAAACTTTGTTATTATAAGTTAAAATATTGTGCTAAAGTGACATGTACTTGATTTTGTTTCTCGTAGAGAAATTATTTTCAAAATAAAATATGGTGCACATGCCTCAAGTGTGATGGACAAAAGATGCGTGAAAGACGCATTGTTGAAAATCATTGTGGAAGTTTGGACGAAAAGAAGAAGGTCAACCATCGAATTTGGAAGACATTGAGGTTTGTTAGATTTATATGATTGTTTTTTATTATAATCTTCGTCAATCTATACATATCACTTATGAAATTTGTTTCATGTGTGTAGCCAATACATTGAATGCCATTCCACGGAGTTGATCCATCCGTGTTTAGTTACAATCAACGTCAAGTTTTGATAGACATGAGAAAACAAAGAATGAAACAAATTGAAGAGGCAAACACAATTGGAAAAGAGAATAATCAACTTGATTCTCATGATTACGATGATGAGGTGCAACACGATGAAGCAATACACAACATGTTTGAATCTTACTTTGAAACAAATGAGAATGATGATATGCATGCATCTTCTAATAAAAATAGAGATCATGAACAATTTGAGATGGATGAAGATAAGATTCTATTGTGCAAGGAGGTAGACACTCCTCTATATCCTGGAGCATCCATTTTGAGACTAGCTACGTCAATTCTTATTCTAAACCTTTAAGCAATATACAAATGGAGTGATCGTAGCGTGACATCTTTATTTGGGTACTTAACGCATAACACAACTATTATACTTTATAGCATATTTACATTAAGTTAATTTTTTTCTCTTTCCTAACAGCTCACATTGCTCGTTTTTTAGGTTTTGCATCGATTACTTCCGAAAGAAAATTGGATACCTAAAACACAAAAAGAAGCACGAAAGATGATGATCGTGCTTGGAATGAATTATGACACAATACATGCATGTCCAGAAGACCATGTTCTATATAGAGGTGAGCATTCAAAAAAGCTTCAATGTCCAGTGTGTAACGCTTCACGTTTTCGAGGTGACGTACAAGGGGATAAAGTGCCACGAAAAGTGTTATGACATTTTCCAATTATCCCACGATTGCAACATTTATTTCGATGTAAATCTTTGGCACAACTAATGGATTGGCATGTCAAAAATCGATCTACGGATGATGTGATGCGAGAACCAAGTGATTCACCTGCATGGAAACATATTGAAGACCAATGGCCCGAGTTTAGAAACCAACCTCGTAATTTGAGATTTGGCCTTGCTATGGATGGCATAAATCCTTTTAGCGTTCAAGTGTCAACTTGGTCCACATGGCCAGTTGTGCTCGTTAATTACAGCATACCTCCATGGTTGAGTATTGAAACGGGACACTTGTTATTGGCTTTATTGATTCCAGGAAAGTACAAGGCCAAGAACATGGATGTGTATGTTGCACCTTTGATCGATGAATTGTGCATTCTTTGGAATGGTATTCACACTTATGACATCTCGAGACCTTTACAACAACCAAACTTCGTTGTTCGTGCAATTCTAATGTGGACGATGCATGACTACTACCCCGGTTTAAGTGAATGTTCAGGTATCTATATAATGAATCTAATTCGTTTTAGGGTCTAACGTTTGAGTAGATCTAACTAAGCTTATGTTTAATTTGGTTTATGAACTATGCAGGCTTAACAGCATCAGGTTACAACGCATGTTATATTTGTGGACCACTTTTGGAGGGTCGACATAGCATAAATATGTTAAAAAAAGTGGTGTACAAAAATCATCGCAAATACCTTCTGCCTAATCATCCTTTTTGAAGGTTGAATAGGCGATTTTGGCGAGGAGATAATCCTCTAACTACACCAGCACCCCCACGCATGGGAGTAGCGGAATGGCATGGTGAATGGCTTAAACATCACGATGTTAATTCTTCATGGAATGAATCCATCGATGGTATGAAACGGTTGTCTATTTTTCATAAATTATCCTATTGGAGGAATTTATTGATAAACCATCTATTGGATCCTATGCACATATTCAAAAACGTCGGTGAATCCTTATGGAACCACATCATTGGCATAAAAAACCACTCTGCAGCTTGTAAAGATCTACAAGTGGCCGATGTGAAAAGACCTTATTGGATTCAATACACCAAAGGTGGAGATGAGATTCTACCTAGCGTGCCGTGGATTCTTACAAAAGAGCAACTTTCATATGTTAAACATGTCATAAAACAAATGAGAACTCCAACAGGCTATGCACATTCTTTATGCAAGTCATTTACCAAAGATGGTAAATTAAGTGGATTGAAATCACATGATTGACATAAGATGCTGCAATTCATATTTCCACTTTCTATTTGAGGTCTCTTCAACGATGACGTACGAAATACGCTTTACAATTTGTCATCGATGATTAGGTTTGTATATTTTTTTTAAGCACTTGTATAAATATGTGATATTTCAATTTTTTTATGTGTTAAACAACCTAATGTACTATCAATCTTGCAGGTGGATTCAGACCTCGCCCGAGTCTCTGGGTCACAAATCTCAACCGAGTTTGTATGAATTCTTCAACTTGAATAATTCTGCTGCTAACTGTTGCGCTTCCGTTCCTACACACCACGCTCAATCCTCGAACTTCCGTTGTCGCTCACGCCCACATGCAATTTTACGACAGATGTATGTATAGATTAGTTTCAGTATGTGGGGATTTGTTCAATTCGATTTTGCAACAACTAGAAGTAGAAATCTGTTAGGTGGTCAACCGAGTTACAGGTTGATCTATTGTTGAGCATCAAGACTTGCATGTTTTCAATATATGTGAGCCATTTCAAGAGTGAACTAGCCCGAGTGTCCTCTAACAGGCAGGACGATACCGTTGACATTGTCACTTCTAACTTGGTTGATGTTACATTCATTGATCTTGCTAAATAGTTAGTGATTTGCTTCTAAATCAAGATATAGTCAATAGAACTTGATGAATCCTTTGATTTGGAAATCAATACCTCTTGTAGATTGATTAGTACAATTAATCATTGTCTCAAAATTAGAAAATGAACATGGTATCAGAGCTTGTTACAAGAGGAATGTAACAATCCATTAAACATTTGAAAATCACTGTCAAATTGTTGTTTTTGATCTAATATTGTGTGGGCGAGCTCTAAGAGAGTGGTAGCTTCAATTTTTTTGGTCCAAATCAATTTTTCGACTTAATGTATGTGACTTTCATAGATGATTGTACTAGACATACTTGGATAGATCTATTGCCAAAGAAAATTCTTGTATATAAAGCTTTTGTAAAGTTTAAATCTATTATTGAGAATCAACTTAGTTCTAGCATCAAAGTTCTAAGATGTGATAATGGAGGAGAATATGTCTCCAATAGGAGGAGAATATATCTCCAATAGAATGAGAGATTTTTGTGAGAGTAATGGCATTAAAAGAGAGTACACATGTTCCTAAACTCCCCAACAAAATGGGGTGGCCGAGAGAAAAAATAGAAGCCTATGCGAGTGTGCAAAGTTTTTGAGGCTAGATGCATCTCTACCCATCTCATTTTGGGAGAGGCCATTGTTGGAGATCAATCTTACTCCTACTCTTACTAACTACCCTCCTTCCTTCTCTCAATTTTACTCTCTCAAATGAAACCTGCAGAAAATGAACTATTTCTTAGCAGTCTGCATTTTTAGAATAATTTCGCTACAGTCTGCATTTTTTCTCACAATTTTTGACAGGCGAAAATCCTGACACTGTCACTTTTATTTTTGCGACACTTGTGTTACTCAGTTTGTAGGCCATTTCAAACACTTCCAAAAAAGCGAAAAATGCGACACTACATTTTTACATGCAGTTTTTAACAGGCGACAAAAGGCAAAAAATGCGAAACTGCATTTTTCCATGTAATTTATGTCTTGGGAAAAAGCGAAAAACCCGACACTGCAGTTTTACACGAGATTCTACACAGGCAAAAAACTCGACACTGTGGTTTTACATGGGATTCTACACAAGCAAAAAATCCGACACTCTGTTGAAATACACAAGATTCCTCACATGCTATCTATATCTTCATGCTCCAATAACAATTGTTCTAATTAGTCAGTTAAAAATCAGTTGTTAAGCGATCTTGTAAATTTAAAGCTAAAATAATGCAAGATCTTCCAGTTGCTATAAATGTAAATGAGCGATTGAAGATACAAGGAGATCAGAGATTGAATATTATAGTATGACTAGGTAGAGATCAAACGACTAGAATGGGTCTTTTAGTAGCTGACTCCTTAGAGTTAGTGATTATATATAGAGAGAGATATTCAGAACTTTAGCAATTGCTTTGAATCTGTGAGTAGGATCACACGCTTATCAACACAATTGTATGGTCGTCTGATCGTTGTTACTACAACTTTATTATACAGATTCGCTACTGTTTAACATATTTTGCATTCTTGTTGAATGAAATTAACTCTCACTCCTCTTACGCAAACATCAATATAAAGAAAAATGTATGGCTGTCTCTGACGTTAAATTATTTCTACATTCTCTTCATATCATATTATCAGCATTAGAGAATTGCATGGCTGTCTCAAACGTCTAATCATTTCTACAATCTCTCTTTCACAGCAGTCTAAGACTCCTACACTAATAATTTTATTCAACACATAAGAACAGCTCGTAATCTCCATTCTCTAAGTAATCCATGATCCTGTTAAACATAGTTATTACTATTCTTTCATTATCATTATTGTTTTCTTTCATCTATAGGCATCCACCCAACATATGTGGTATTAGAGCTAATAATTTCCATCTCATGAACCACCAACAAATTGGTACAAAGCTTCCAACAGAGTGGTATCAGAGCCCTGGTTTATTGGATTACTAGAGTCTAGGATTCATAATAGAACTTAATATGTTCTTATTTCTTAAGAGCTAATTCATCCTGTCCGTGTTTAATCTCTGTTCCTCGGTTTTAATGGAAGGTTCAACCTCAGAGATCCGCTTGATTAACAAATTCAATAGAGATGACTTCCACATGTGGAATTTCAAGATGAGGATGATCTTAATCGAGAAGGAGCTATGGAAAATCCATAAATGGTTCTATAGTCAGACCAGCAAAACCTGAACTACTTCCAGCATGGAAAGCAATTGCCATTGTATCCTTGAATATGAAAGACACTCAGAGTTCTCACGTATCAAACAGTACACCTCCAAAGAAGCGTGGGATATCCTAACAAGTATCTATGAGACTTCAGATGTATCGACTTGTCTATTTCTAGGGAAGAAGGTCCTCACACTCAAGATGAGCAAAGGCACCTCAGTCAGCGATCACCTGAACGAATTCAAACAGTTGCTGAATCAACTTGCTGTCATAGGTTCTCCTATTTTAGAAAAAGACTCAACAATGTCTCTTATTGCCAGTCTTCCATCCTCCTACAACAACCTAGTATTTTTTTTGAGCAATACTCTTATGTTGTCTCTCCAGAAGTTGATAGCAAGCCTATTGTAGGAAGAAGTCAGGAGAAAAAGCTTATCCACAACGAGTACCAAGCCAATGGCATTGTACTCTAATAAGCAGCAGTCCAAGAAGAAGAAGAACTTCAAGGACAAGAAGATGAAGGTGTTGGAAAGAGGGATGTGAAGAAGATAACTCGAAAAGAAATGAACACGAAAAGAAGCAAACTCAAAACTCGAAAAGAAATGAACTCGAATGGAAATTGTTCATCCACAGCGGAATAAGCTATCTCACTATTTTCTCAAGCATGACTATGCCTATCGGACTCGAATAGAATATTAGTGATAGAAATTGTTAAAAATTGTAAAACATATATATCATATGTTGTTGATGTTTGGGGGGTCCTACCCATGTAAATACTTTGAACATATCCAAGGTATGTGAATTGAGCACATATCCTTTTAGAATAGGGCGAGTTTGGGTTAGGTAGATCAAATTCCAATGACATGCATGAAGTCTAGTTGGTCTAGTATGACATGCAATGATGTTGACAATGTCTAGTTTGACATGCATATAGAAATTCACATGGAATTGGTCAATTATGGCCTTGTAGAAACTCGAGCCACAATAAATGCATTATGTCCTAAGTTTCCATTGTGACATGCAAAGCATGCAAACACTCTAATGGACACATGCATGTAGACATGGCTAGTTGAGAAATTGCCATTTGGAGAAAGTAGGTAGAAGTTAGGTGCAATCTGTGCATGCAAGCAGTTAGGTGTCAAGATAATGGTAGTTTTCACTTGAATAGGTGTAGGATATGCATTGAATGCAAGGAGTACCACGAATTCTGGCTCTCCTATATATGTACATATCATTCTCATTCATTTCTAATGAAGAATCAAGTATTTGTAATGTCATAATGTCAAATTTTGGATCTCATTCAATATTGCTTGTAATTACTCTCTCTCTCTAACTCGAATTTTGTGTCTTCTTCATACATGATCAAGCTTGTGTACTTTTCCTAGTTGTGAGGAATTAATGTAGCTTTGATCTGTAGCATTCTAGATTGTGCTCTAGCCATAGATCTGTTGATAGATTGCAGGATTGCTTTATAGGTGATCTGTGCGCCACCACAAAGCATGGTCAAGATCATTCACACATTTCTTGTGGTTTCCCACACGTGTGAACTTGCTGGATTTTTCACATGGTATTAGAGTCATACCATGCTTTGAATGCTACTAACATCAGGTGTTTGAAGAATTCTGTGACAATTCAAGCTAGGAAGCTATTTAGCACTTTTTTGCTATCTATTCTTGAACAATTTTTTGATAAATGAGATTAGAACTGATATTTTCAGTCCAGAACAGAGTATGTACGGAATTTTGACATTTCACACGTGTGAAAATCAGAATACTTCATTTGCCTCTATTTCCTTTGTGCTAGGTCCAAAGTACTGACATTATAGCTTGTTGGAAAGCTAGAAGAACCCTCTTTCCATTGCAATTGTTTCAATTCATTCTGATGATCCTAGTAGGAGTTATAAGCTCTTAAAGAAGGGTAGGGAGAGACCCAAAACCCGAGTGGACACTTTTTGATTTGATAACATTGCATGCATGATTCATCATTCACAGTTTTTTGTAATCAATCTGAGATAGAATTGGATAAGTCAAGATTCTATTGTCATAGTCACATCATTTCACACAAAGGGTTGTGTTTGAGTTGAATGTGTGATTCTAAAGTGTGTTTCATTCATTTGAAACTCATGGTAGAATTTGACATTAGAATTGTAAGTGCTTCATCAGAAGATAGAGGCTAGATCCAAATTCAAAGTGATTAATTTTCTATTGTGAGCAAGGACTCACATAACTGTTGCAAGGTTTTGCATAGGATTTGTAGAATACCCAATTGTTTTTGGTTCCTATTGTAAAAGAGAAGCAACACATTCAAATCCATCTTTTGTGTATACCAGTTCAACAAACTTGAGATCTAGACAAAATTTTGAGTCATGTAACACATTGTTTCATACAATTTGAGTGTATCTAAGTCAATAGTGGTGTTAAGCATTTCACACATGCCAAAAGAAGAAAGTACAAAATTCGTCTATACTCCAATTCAAGTTGAGAGGTTGATCTTGTTTGTTTTGTTTTGGTGGAATATTTGAGACCTATCAAATGTTGTTGCAAGACTTTGCATAGGATTTGATAGTACACTTAATTGTTTTGGTTCCTATTGTAAAAAAAGCAACACACTCAATTCTATGTTGTTGTCCATCTACAAGAAGTCTTCACATACATGGCATCTGTAGGAGATTTTTTCTTTTAAACTAGTGAGAGACTAAATACCTCCAACTATTCAGTTTGGAAGGATAGGATAGAGTCTTTGTTGATTCTTTATGGTGTAATGGACATAGTATTGGAGATTGAAGTTGAACCTGAAGCTCATGATGAGGCTCAAAGATTCAAGAAGAGAGCAAAAATTGCTCTTCATATCATCAAATTGAATATCTCTGATCAGATGTTGAGAGAAATAAGTTCATGTACCTCAGCCAAGCATACTTGGGAAACTCTTAAGAACTTTTTTGAGGCAAAGATCACACCAAGACTTCTTACTCTTAGAAAGCAGATCTTCTCTAGTTTCCAAAGAGTTGATTGAAAAGAAAACGAACACGAAAAGAAGCGAACTCAAAACTCGAAAAGAAATGAACTCGAATGGAAATCGTTCGTGCGCAACGGAATAAGCTATTTCACTCTTTCCTCAAGCATGACTACACCTATCAGACTCGAAGAGAACATTAGGGATAGAAATCATCACAATAACATATCGCGCAAATTTTGATGTCCTGTCCTACGTATGCTCAAAAATTTCATAATTCGTCGCAATCCGACACGTCAAGGTCCGACGTCCCAGTAAAAAATCCGAATATCAGAGTCCAACGATCGGTAAATATGGGCAGCAACCAATTTTTCAAAGGCATGTCAGAGTCCAACATGTCGGACTTCGACATGCAGACGTGGATATGACCTGTCACAGATTTTTAAAAAAAAAAATACGTGTAATCCGACGTGGACGTCGGAATCCGACGTGCGTCGGATTCCGACGTCCATGTCGGCAAGCCAAAAAGCCTGTCCACGACATCTGGCACATTTGTTCGGGCCTAAATGGGCACAGACGATGGATTCCAACGTGTTTGGAGGCCATCGGATTTCGACATCTGTTTCAATCTTCCAATTCACGCGATCTAGTGCCTTCTCTTTCACTTTGTCTTTTGCAGATTTGAGCATCTTTGGAGCGATTGAGGGCGATCAGTGCTTGAGGGCTTGAAGATCAGTGCTTGAAGGTGCTTGAAGATCAGTGCTTGAAGATCATTGTTTGAGGTTGGTGCTTGATTTTTGTTTGTTTTGCTTTTTGTTTGTTTGTTTGAGGTTGATGTTTGTTTGTTTGTTTGAAGAGGAGATAGAGAGTGTGAAAGATAAAATGAGATGAAGAGAGAGAGAGTGTGTGTGTGTATTTTTAAATTTTACATTGATTTAAAATGGTTTTGAATGGTCTTCTAATAGATTATTAGTATTATTTAGGATAGTAGATTTAGGATTATTAGATTTGTAATTTGTGAGAGAGAAAGAGAGAGAAGAGGTGAAGTGTACATGTATGGTTGAAGATATTGAAAGATTTTGGAGTCTTTTTTCAAAAATTAAAGTTTTAAGAGAGAGAGAGAGAGAGAGAGAGAGAGAGAGAGAGAGAGAGAGAGAGAGAGAGAGAGAGAGAGAGAGAGAGAGAGAGAGAGAGAGAGAGAGAGAGAGAGAGAGAGAGAGAGAGAGAGAGAGAGAGAGAGAGAGAGAGAGAGAGTTTTTCGACTTGGTCAAGATTTGAGCGTTTTTTGGACTCGGTCAAGATTTGACAGGTTTTACGACTCGGTCGAGATTTGACAGGTTTTTTGACTCGGTCAAGATTTGAGCATGTTTTTGGACTTGGTCGAGATTTGATAGGTTTTTCGACTCAGTTGAGATTTGAGCATTTTTTGGACTCGGTCAAGATTTGACAATTTTTTCGACTCAGTTGAGATTTGAGTGTTTTTTTTTTACTCGGTTGAGATTTGAGTGGTTTACCGACTTGGTTGATATGGTACTAATATAACTTGGTGGAGAGCTGACGCTCAAGACTAGGTCGAGATTAGGTAATTTTTTTTTTAAGTGCTCGTCAGTTGAGATGGTAACGAAGGGGCTCGGTCCAGTTTTTCTTGAAAAGAGAAGGCTCGGGTGAGAGAATAGTCTTTGATAAAAGGAGTATGTGACATCTTATCCTTCAAACATGCATCACAAGTCATCAAACTAGTTGCATTCAAGATGCTCACCCCTGTAATTGCTCCATGATGGCTTGCTTGATGTAGTGCCGTTCAATTCATATGGCATAGTCTCTTGTGCCATAGAATATTTGGCGAATCATCATAGTCTGTTGCACTTGATCTACAGGCAGGCGTACCTTCAAGTGATACAGATTGCCTTTTTTTTTATCTTGAGTGATTAGAGTACTAGTACTTGCATCAACAACATTGCATGCTTCATCTAAGAACGTCACACGCATCTCTACATCAGCTATTCTTGCCACTGATAGCAAGTCTTGCTGCAGTGTGGTCATGAACAAAACATCTTCGAGTCGTCTGTCTCTACTGTTTGTGTTGAGCCACAATGAACCAATACCATTCACTTGATGTTTGATCCATCTCTAAGAACGATAAATCTTGATGGATCTGCACTTCAAAAATCAGACATGATTCATCTTGATGTAACGAAGTGTGAGGTAGCTCATGAATCAAGAATCACCTCCTGTGTGTTAGGTGTTGATACTGCATATATGTCTACACAAATTTAGGCGGTTGAATTTCTATGATTTGATCTTTCTTCGCCCATCTTTGAGCAATCTGGCTCCTTGACATAGGACAAACTATTATGGTTCTCCTGTCTACTTTGAGCTGATTTGTTTCTTGGGTTCTGGTGACAGTCCATGGTTGCATAACCCTTCTTATGATAGTGGATACACTCAATTTTTGGATTAAGCCAACCTGAGTCGACAGTATGTCCTTTGCGTTTGCATCTCACTCATTGTCACTGTAAGGAACTTGGTTAGAAACATCCTTGTGATCAAGGTGCTCTCGACCTCGACTTCTTCTCGAATCTCGACAATTGCCTTTTCGAGTGTCATTGTAGGATCCTTTGCTAGCAGTGTTTTGGTTGTCTAGAAGGATCTTGGTAAGGCTCTCAATAGATAAGTGAGCTGCTTCTCTGCTGACACTGCATTTTTGGCTCCAAAATTGTGTAGTGAAAGCAATAGATCCTTCATCTTCCTAATAAAGGAAGTGAGGTCTTTGCCATCCCACTGCAGGTTTGTCAGCTGATCTTCAAGCATTATAATTAGACTGCGTGATTTCATCTGAATTCTTGTGAGTACAGTATCCCACATCTCTTTTGCTTTAGAGAGTGTAGCCAGGTCAAGAGTCAGGCTATCCTCGATGGATGATGATAACAAGGCTACTACCTTGTCATTCTTCTCCCTCCATTCGTGTAGCTCCTTGCCTGTTGTTGTAGGCATCTCCTCGGTGCCATCTACCCAGGGGAATAATCCTTTCCCCTTTAGTATTAGCGAGGTCTTAACCTTCCATGCTAGGAAGTTAGATCTTGATGAATCCAGGACTGTACAAATCTTGGATTGTATGCTGCTTATTGAAGCCATTGCTCCTGAATTTGTGTTTTCACTTGTTAATGGTTCTTTGTTTGAATGCTTAGCCACTTGGATCTGATAGCTTTTCGACTATGTCAGACTATGACAGGGTGGCTCTAATACCACTGATGGAAAAGTGCAAACTTAAAATTCCGGTAAAATTCTAGTAACAAACTGATAGGAGTCTCTCAAACGATTCACGAACATTTCGCGAAACTGTTCTGATCAAGAATAATTCCTACTCAAGAAGAATTCGAGATCTAATCAAGCTCTGTAATGAAACGAAACAAAACGAAACGAAGCGAAATTAGACGAAAGAAAAGAATTTGCAAAAAGGATCAATCAGGTTCTGTAATGAAGCAAAACAAAACAAAATGAAATGAAGCAAAATTAGATGAAAGAGAAGAATTCACGAAAAAGATCAATCAAGCTCTATAACGAAGCGAAACGAAACAAAATAAAACTAGACGAAATGAAGAGAAGAGAAAGAAAACTTGAATGAGCTCTGAAATTGATTTCTGCTAAAAGCCAAGTGATCGCGAAGTGAAACAAAGTGAAACACAAAGTGAAAACATTCGCGAGTAAAATCAGTTCGTGTGAAATTCTACAACTCCAGAATGTAGACAAACACTGCTGATCTATGTTATAGATTACTATAGCATTCAACAAGATCAAGCCAATGTGTAAAATTGAATAAACAAGTGAATCAGATACATGATTAGTAGTAGACAAATATTCCTTCGAGATCATACAATCATTCAAAATAATATGCACATAACAGCTACAATATTATCTATTGATCTTCTGATTTCAAGCACTGTGCGACAGATCCAGACAGTGCATTGGCGTGAGAGAAATGCAATTCTCTCACAAATAGTGTCTCGCTTACTACCGGACTTCTGGATCCGTTGTTCCTCTTACAAAATTGTCTCGCTCACAGGTGGACATATACTTTGTATATTTTCGTCTTACAGTTTTATGCATCAAGTAAAAAGTATATAGTTTGCAAACTTTTTTGTGTCACGTCGTGTAATTTCCTAGATCAGAAAGATTAAACATCTACAATTAATCATAGATTACAAGAGTTGCAGATTAGCCATGTTCTAGAGTACTTTTGCTGATGTCATGATATCTGATCAAATACTTATATCTCATGGTACTTGGCTGATCTTCTTGGTCCTTTGTGGAGCACGAATGATTTTGTGTTGCGAAACAATTTCGTGTCGTGTGTCGTGAAATTGTTTGCGAACATTTTTGTTTCCTGTGTCTTTTTGGTCAAAATCAGGGTGTAAAACTAGCAAAGCTTTGGCAATAGAAACATTTTGTTTCTTCAAAGGCATCTACAATGTCTATCTTTGATTATCAGTGATGTTTCATTCTAATGCCATTGTTAAGTTTCACATAATGAATACGTAGATGGTATTCAATATATATACATAATTTTTACAGGTGTGCAGATGAAGAAAGTACAAAAGTGAATGTGCTGTCTATGGGAGATCGTGGGTGGCTGCTGTCATTGTCAAATCTGATTGCACACTGCATAGGATGAGTGTGAGAAGGCCACAACGTCAACCTTTGCTGAAATTAACGTTGATGAAAATGCGAGAAACGCGACACTCTAACAAATGCCTTAAGCTTTTCTATATAGGCACCTTTAGCATTTGTAGGGCAGTGTCATTTTTTTTTGCCTGTCTCAAATTACGTGTAAAAACACAGTGTCACCTTTTTCGCCTATGGAAATTTACTTGTATTTATGCAGATAGTCGCATTTTATTCGCCTATCTTATTTTACATGTAGATATGCAATTTGTGTGACAACACAAGTGAAATACATCAGCATGAATGGAGGTAGATTAATGTAGGATTTAGGAGAGTAGAGGAGATAAATCCAATAGAAGACAGAGCAGCCAGTCTCAATGCAGCAACAACAGCAACAACACAGTCAACAATCACCAAAGACCAAACTCTTTTGCATGTATTGCAAAAGATCCAATCACGACATAAAGGATTGCCGCATCCTCAAGCACAATGAAGTGAGAAAAAAGATGTAGCAGCACCAAGAGGGAAGCTCTGACACTGTCAAAAATGCACAAGAAGAAGACACGGAGCTGATGGTACAAGATCAACTAAGTAGAGATACCTATCAATGGTATCTTGATTCAGGTGATTCATAGTACATGACTTCATGTAAGAACCTATTTTCTACTCTCACAGCAATAGATTCAAAGCACATTTTCTTCGGCGACTCAAGTTCACACAAGGTTGAAGGCCAAGGCTCCATTCGACTACAGTTCTCTGACGACATCACTAGACACTGATCAAGGCTATAGAGCTTTGTTTACTGCTAGTCAATATACTATTTTTTATAAGAACTCCAATGAAATCCTCTTTGCACACAGAGAAGGAAATTTGTATATTCTAAGTCATGATTATGCACTTTCTGTGAGTAACTCTGATGCCCATGTTTGGCATCAAAGACTAGGTCAGTTAAACATATATTCAATCTTGTACATGCATCATAAAAAATTGGTCAAGAATATGAATATCATTGTTATTTCTACAACTAATCAGATTGTCTGTGAAAATTGTCTACTAGGGAAACAACCTAGAACAAAATTTGCAAGAGGACAAGCCAAAAGAGCGAAGTCCATTCTATCACTAATTCACAGTGACTTATGTGGTCCTATGAGTGTAGCCTCTTTGGGTCAGACTCTATATTTCATTACATTTATTGATGACTTCTCCCAGTTCACCAGAGTCATGTTCATAAAGAACAAGTCAGAAGCATTCAATTGCTTCAAAGATTTCACGCAATATGCTAAGAATCAGACTAGTCAGAGAATCAGGGCCCTGCGGTCTGATTCAGAGGGAGAGTATCTATCCAATAAAATGGTGAACTACTTATCATCATGTGGCGTGCACCATCAATTTACAGCCAACTACACTCCATAGCAGAATGGCGTAGCTAAGCGAAAGAACTAAATATTACTGGAAGCTGCATGATCCATGACTATCAAGCTCAATTACCCTAGAATTTTTGGGCTAAAGCAATTTCTACGACCTACTATCTGCAAAATTATTCCAGTACAAAGGCAATCGACTCCAAGACACCGTTTGAGACCTACTACGGCTACAAACCAAGTCTGAAATATTTACGTATATTCGGATGTCTCTGCTATCCTCAAATTCCATCTGATCTAAGAAAGAAGTTAGAACCAGTAAGCTGTAAGTATATCTTTATCGGCCATTCAATGTCACACAAGGCATATCGTATCTATGATGTTGATACATGTCAGATCTCAGTCAGCCGTGATGTTTTCTTTCTTGAAGACAATTCCATAATTTCAAGCAGAAGCAACCAATGCAAGAGTCTGTCACAATAGCTCCATTCTCCATCGATAGGCATTGACCTACGAATGTTCAAATGCTGGAGTTTGTTCCAACAGCTCCATGGGCCCTAGATCCATGATTGTTTAACCACAAGCTGAAGCTATCCCAGTCATTTACCCAGGAGAAACATCCACTCAAGCACTTGTAGTTCGAAGGTCTACAAGACAACTACAACAACTTGATCGGTTTGTCCCTCAAGCATTCATCAGTAATGATGAACCTGCCACTGTTGCAAAAGCACTATCAATGTCGAATGCATACAAATGGAAGGCTGCCATGGATGTTGAGTATCATTCCTTGATGAAGAGCAAGACCTGGAATCTTGTTAATCCTTCTATAGGTATTAAACCTATTGACTCTAATGGATCTTCAAGCTAAAGCTTAAGCCAAATGGATCAATATTTAAATGGAAAGCTCATTTAGTGGTTAAAGGATTTGAGTAAGTTTATGGAATAGATTACACTGACACCTTTAGTCCAGTGGTAAAGCATCAATCTATTCGCACCTTGCTGGCTATAGCTACTATAGAGGATTTGGACATTCACCAGATGGATGTCCAGACAACATTCCTTCACGAATACATACAAGAAGACATATTCATTTATCAACCAGAAGGTTACGTCCTTCAAGGCAAAGACCATTTGATATGTAAATTACATAAGGCATTATATGGTCTTAAGCAAGCTCCCATGGCTTGGTATGATAGAATAAATCACTTCTTGTTGCAGCATAACTTCACTTCTTGCTCTGCAGACTCTAATGTATATCTCAAACGTAAAGGGCCAAGCTATGTTATAATAGCATTATACGTGGATGATTTCTTAATTATCAACAATTCAAATCAGTTATTACAGAAAATCAAATCTCTACTTTCATCAGAATTTTGGATGACCGATTTAGGCCCAGTCCATTACCTACTCAGTATGGAGATTTACAAAGATCACGCAAGCAGAAGGATTACTATAAGCCAAGAGTCCTATTTAATCAATGTGCTTTGCAGATATGGCATGGAGGACTGCAAGCCCATAGACACACCTACAGATCTATGATCTAAGTTGTCCAAAGACATGTGCCCCAAAACTCAAGCAGATCAACAAGAAATATGTAGGTATTCTTATTAGTCCGTCATAGGATCTATAATGTATTCTATGGTCTACACACGACCTGATCTAGTATATGTAGTAAGCACATTATCTCAGTACATGTCCAATCCAAACTTACAACACTAGAAAATTCTACAAAGAGTTCTAAGGTATATTCAAGCTTCAAAGCACTATGCTTTGGGCTACAATGGTAATACAGAAGCACTCACACTAATCACATATTCAGATTCAAATTGGACAGGAGACGTGGATACCAAAAAATCCACATCAGATTATTTGTTTCCCTGCAGGAGGACCCATTTCATGGAACAACATAAAGCAAAAATGCATTTCGTTGTCCTCCACAGAATCTGAATATGTTGCAACTACATCAGCAATGAAGGAGATAATTTGGCTAAGAAGGCTACTGCAGGATCTACAATTCTTACAGATCGGTCCAACAATACTCCAGTGCGACAATCAGAGCTGCATAGCTCTATCTCTGAACCCACGTACTCATGCTAGAACTAAACACATAGAAATTCAGTTCCATTTTCTTAGAGAGAAAGTTCAGAATAAAGATGTTGTACTAATTACCATCATACCGACAATATGTTGGCTGATATTTTGACAAAGCCATTATCTAGAGATAAACATTCTACCTTAGTAAATATGATAAATCTCAATTGTACTTCAGATTCATAGCAGTGAGCTTAAGGGGGAGTGTTGGAGTATAATCTTACTCCTACTCTTCCTAACTGCCCTCCTTCCTTCTCTCAATTTTACTCTCTCAAATGAAACTGTAGAAAATGAACTATTTTTCAACAGTCTGCATTTTTAGACTAATTGTCGTTACAATTTGTATTTTTTCTCACAATTTTTGACCGGCAAAAAACTCGACATTGTCACCTTTATTTTTGCGACACTTGTGTCACTCAGTTTTTAGGCCATCTCAAACACTTCCAGAAAAGTGAAAAATGTGACACTGCATTTTTACATGCAGTTTCTAACATGCGACAAAAGTGAAAAATACGACATTGCATTTTTACATGCAGTTTTTAACAGGCGACAAAAAGCGAAAAATGCAACACTGCATTTTTCCATGTAATTTCTGCCTTGGGAAATAGTGAAAAATCCCACACTGCAGTTTTACACAGGATTCTACACAGGTGAAAAACACAACACTATAGTTTTACACGAGATTCTACACAAGCGAAAAACCCAACACCTTGCAGAAATACACAAGTCTTCTCACAGACTGTCTACATCTTCACGCTCCAATAACAATAATTCTAATTAGTCAGTTAAAGCGACCTTGTAAATGTAAAGGTAGAATATTGCAAGATCTTCCAGTTGTTATGAATGTAAATGAGCGATAGAAGATACAAGGAGGTCATAGATTGAATATTATAGTATGATCAGATAGAGATCAAACGACCAGAACGGGTCTTTTAGTAGCTGACTCCTCAAAGTTAGTGCTTATAGAGAGAGAGATA
Source organism: Diphasiastrum complanatum (assembly GCA_029204225.1). Taxonomy (NCBI): domain Eukaryota; kingdom Viridiplantae; phylum Streptophyta; class Lycopodiopsida; order Lycopodiales; family Lycopodiaceae; genus Diphasiastrum; species Diphasiastrum complanatum. Next base: position 84,506,627 of record CM055092.1, read on the forward strand.
TACTCAAAAATTTAGCGATTCCTTTGAATCTGTGAGTAGGATTATGCGCTTATCAGTGCAATTGTATTGTGGTCTGATCATTGTTACTACAATTTTATTATACAGATTTGCTACTGTTCTACATCTTTTTACATTCTTGTTGAATGAAATTAACTCTCACTCATCTTACCCAAACATCAATATAAAGGAAAATGTATGGTTGTCCCTGATGGCTAAATTATTTCTACATTCTCTTCATATCAGATTATCAGCATTAGAGGATTGCATGGGTGTCTAAGATGCCTAATCGTTTCTGCAATCTCTCTTTCACGGCAGTCTAAGACTGCTACACTAATAATCTTATTCAACACATAAGAACAACTCGTAATCTCTATTCTCTAAGTATCCACGATCATGTTAAACACAATTATTACTGTTCTTTCATTATCATTATTGTTGTCTTTCATCTGTAGGCATTCACCCAACAGATGTGGTATCAGAGCTGATAATTTCCATCTCACGAACCACGAACAGCCATAACATGTGCTAACTATTTATGTAATAGGCTTCCAAATAGTGTCATTGGTGGGATCTCACCACATCAAGCCTTGAATGGCAATAAGCCAAATGTAAAAGATTTGAAAGTGTTTGGATGTATTTGTTATGTCCACATTCCTTTGGAAACTAGAAAGAAGGGATGCAACTTCTTTCAAAGGAATTCTTGTTGGCTATAGTGAAAGTAGCAAAGGGTATAGAATTTTTTATCCTGTTTCAAAGAAAGTAAAAGCTAGTAAGGATGTCTTATTTGATGAATCTCAATATTCCAAGATCGATTCAAGTGTATCTGATTCTCTATTTGTTCAAGATCTTGCAAAACCCAAGGAGGAGCTTTATGAAGATGTGCTTTTGGAGGATCAATCTCAAGAGCCAAAGGGGCCAAGGAGATCTACAAGGAACAAGGCCAAGCCATCAAGGCTTACCTACCTTGATAAGGGAAAGCAAATGGAAGACTCAAATCTTACTACCTCTTACTCCTTTCTAACCACAATGCTTGAAGAGCCATCAAGTTTTGAAGATGCTAGTAAATCACATGTTTGGAGAGATGCAATGCAAGTAGAGTTTGATGCTTCAGTAGATAATCACACTGGAATCTTGTATACCTTCCACATGGAAGAAGCCTACTTGCATGTAAGTGGATATATAGATTAAAGTACAATCAAGATGGATCTATAAATAAGTACAAAGCTAGACTTGTTGCTAAAGGTTTTCTTCAAACTAAAGACGTAGATTATGAAGAAACATTTTCACCTATAGCAAATCTTGTAACTATTAGATTGATCATTTGTATTGCTACTTTGTTCAAATGGGATCTCTTTTGCCACTTGAAAAAGAGCCTATATGGCCTTAAGCAAGCACCTATAGCTTGGTACTCTAGGTTGCATAATTATCTCTACTCTCTTGGTTTTGTGATTAGTTCTTATGGACCTTCTTTGTATATCAAGTGTAATGATGGAAAGATCACCATATTGGTCCTTTGTATTGATGATATCATACTGACTGAAAATGATGGTGAAGGCATAAGAAAAGTTAAAGTTGCATTGTCTAGTGAATTCAAGATGGTCTGAACATATTAAAAAGGTTGTACAAGCCTTACATTCAGAGGATGCTGGTGGACACTTTGCTTCAAAGAACATTGTTAATAAATATTGACTGCCAAGTACTGGTGGCCAACTATGTTCAAGGATGTATTGAATTATATATGTTCATGTGATCCATGTCAGAGATATGGAAAGCCAACAAAAGCAATGAATTGGCCGTTGACACCAATCCTACCTCTTGTGCCATTTGAGAAGTGGGGGATTGACTTTGTCGGTCCAATCAAACCCGTGACTCGCCATACTAAGTGTTGTTATATTCTTGTTAGAACAAATTATGCTACAAAGAACGTTGAAGCAGAAGCGACGAAACGAAACGATGCGAAAATTGTCGCTGCGTTCTTATTCAAATCTATAATCACAAGATATGGTTGTCCTCTTGAACTAGTAAGTGACCGTGGTACACATTTTTTGAATGACACAATACGGCTGCTGACAACGTATTTTCTAATTACACACAGAAAGACAACCCCTTATAATCCAAAAGCAAATGGGTTGACTGAGAGAGCAAATGGAATACTTTGCAAGATCTTGAACAAGATTACTATTGCACATGCGATTGATTGGGATAAAAAATAACCTTCAGTTCTCTCGGCTTATCGAAATACAGAAAAAATCACGACGAAGCAAACACCATATTTTCTTACTTATGGTATGCATCATATTTTACCTATTGAATTTGAGGTGACAACTTTTCGTATTCAAACTCAACGAACAGATGCAGAATGTATCAACGAAAGGTTGACGACTATTGAAGAACTATCTGAAGCTCATGCAAATTTACAATGGAGAAAATTCAGGAACAACGAAAGAAAAAGTATGATAGTCATATCAGGAAAAGTGATCTTAAAGCTGATGACTTTGCGCTGATGTATGATAGTTGACATCAAAAGTTCCCTAGAAAACTTCATATGAGATGGCTCGGACGTTATAAAGTTATAGAGGTGTTCGAGAATGGTTCTGTTCAACTCCAATCACTTGAAGACGAACTATTACCGACACGAATTAATGGGTCCAGACCTAAGAAATATTATCTTTGACCAAAAAAAAAAATTCTCATTCTTTTCTAGGATCTCTCTAGAATTTTTGGCAACTTTTCTCCTATCTTTTCTAGAATTGTTTGTTAATTCTCTACCACTTTCTAGCATTTTTCTAGTATCTTTCTCCCATTTTTTGAGAAATTGTCTACTATATCTATCTCCAATTTTTTTGAGCTACTACATCTTTCTCTAATTTTTTCAAGGATTTTTCTAGTATCTTTCTCCCATTTTTCGAGAAATTCTCTATTGTATCTTCTCCAATTTTTCGAGAATTTTTATAACATCTTTCTCCAATTTTTTTTCGAGAATTTTTCTACCATATTTCTATTTCTAAGAATATTTCGAGAAATTTTCTAGCATCTTACTAAAAAGCTTTTTTGAGAATTTTTCGCGAGTTTTTTTTTCTATCATCTTTTCTAGAATCTTTTCAAGAATTTTTCAAGACTTTTTTGGAATCTTTTTGAGAATCTTTCTAGACTCCTTTCAAAAATCTTTCAAGAAATTTTTGAGAAAGTTTCTGGACTTTTTTCAGAAATTTTCAAGTATCTTTCGAGAATTTTTCAAGAATCCATGCTTTTATTCCCGTTGCTATAAGATATATTGGGGAGATGTTGGGCTGTGTTTTTGCTCATTGGTCAGTCCGTGATTTGCCAACCTTCAAGATATTGGCGTTTCCAGTAAATCTGAATTCTAGAACTCCTTGGTTTATTGTCAACGTTCCATAGTGTAGTTTGGTGTCTCGATTTCTTCACTTGACCTTCGTTAGACACTTTCGGCATCTAGAATCTGTTAGAAGGATCTTCATCAGAATCTTCTAACAAATGGTTGAACAACACATCATCTAGTTTCAAGAGAAGCTATGTTGAAGGGATAACAAGTCTGCTCTCACCAAATGAGTGTGCCACAACAGCTAATATTCTACCTTGATGTCGATAACAAGTGAGATGAGATTAGGAGTCATTGTTTTCACAAGTCAATAAACACCCATTATCTAGCATCAACCATTATTTTCATAATATGTCAATAAATACAAATTATCTAATATGAGTCATTATTTTTATGATAGATCAATAAACACACATTATCTAATATGAGCCATTATTTTCATGAAATATTAATATCACAAACAATTTAATACAAGCCATTATTTTCATTGCATCATCTAACTTGATATGTGTCATCAAGAAAACACACATAACACCACTGGACTGGAGCAAATATAGGTTATATTAAAGAGAGAATCATATTTTGGATTTCATCAAAGACAGCTTTGTAATTTCAAATTCCACTCATGGGATTGTTGATTTCAAGATTCCATGCTCGAGCACTTTATAATTTCAAGGCTAAAATCTATAAGGAATTGGCTTCATAGAACAAAATGAGTTCTAAATATTATGAAGCAACCATCCATTCAATCAAAACACATCATCTAACTTAATATGTGTCACGAAAATTTTATGCAAAAATAAAGCCAACACATACCACCATTTTAGTCGAGCACATTTAGGTTTTATCAAAGAGAGCGTCATATTTTGGATTCCATCGCAAAGGATTTTCAATTTCCACCCATAAGATCCTTGATTTCAAGATTCCATCCATGAGCAGTTTGTAATTTCAAGGCTAAAAATTACTAGTCGTCAACTTTGAAAGACAAATGAGGTCTGAATTTTATAAGTAGGTAGTGGGAGTGCCCAAACTCAATCTCAACCGTCCATTGATGTAAGACTTGAGGTAACACAAATTGATTTTGGCCAATATATTAAATGTGGTGAAAAGCAATCGGTCATTCATAGTGGGATGAGATGGATAGAGTTGCTTTTTGCAGGCAGCAAGCTTAAACCCCAACCACTACGTCCTTTATATATTGGAGCTTTGTGCTCCATGTGCAAGCTTGAGCAATTACTTAATGCACATTGTACATTTGTAGTATTGACCAATCACTTGACATATTGGAGCCTTGTGCCTGATGTATATATGGGCACAAGGCTCCAATATGTCAAGTAATTGGTCAATACTACACACATGGAGGGCTCCAAACATGAAGGATGTAGTGATTGGGTTTGAATGTGCACCTTCTTGGCCACAATAAACAACTCTACCCATCACGCTCCGGAATGCTGGCTGCATCTATGGCCATAGATGTAGCCAGCATTCCAAAACATATTTTGGAATTTAGGATTTTTCAGATCATCATTTTTGTTTGCTTGATGTTTTACTAGTCTTTCTTGATTCTTATTGTTAATTCTGAAAAGAGCGATCCATATAGACCCAAATCGTTGGCATTTCAGAACTCGAATGCAATGGATCGCAATGCGTTGCATCTATAATTTGTACATATTCATCTAGTATGAAGTATTGAGCACTAGTTACAAAAAAATAAAGATATGTAGTAGGAAGGGTCAATGTGGAATGAAGAGCATTTTATGTTTGGACATATTGAATGAAAAAGGAGAGCCAATCAAGGTCCCCAATTTCCACCTTATTCATATTTATTTTTATTCTCTTGCATAATGATTGGATTTGAACACTTGCACTTGACTTCAAGTACAAGTAAGGAAGAATCACCAACATCCACATCCACACTTTGAGGAACCCATGTTCCTAACCTTGGGCCCTTTAATAAAAGCTATCAACAATTATTTTTATTAGAGTACTTGACTTGAAGTGCCATTATTTTTATTCTCCCTCATAATGATTGGATTCGAACATTTAACCTCAAGTACTTACAAGGACGTATCATCAACATCCACATTTTTAGGACCCCACCTTCTTAACCTTGGGCCCTTTTAATAAAGACTATTGACCAATATCCACATTTTGAGGAACCCACCTTTCTAACATTGGGCCCTTTCAATAAAAGGCTATCGACAATTATAGCCAGCTATACATCTCCAGTAATTTATTATGATAGTATGTATATAGTAAGGCGAGAGTGGTCTCCCAACTTTACAAAGGCAAGTCACAACTAATGACATCTTGGAATTGTCGTGTCTTAATTTCTCGTCTCCATGACACTTGAGGCTAGAGCATATGTAAACATAACATCACATGAGATATCATGATACATGCATACACCTCAAGACATGCAAAGACACATAGATTGGCAACCTATCGTGTCTAACTGAGCATATGTGCAACATGTAAGATCTCATGCAACATATGTTACAAGAGCTCATGAGGAGTTCATTAATTAACCAATGTTGACACCTAGTTCCTCTCTTGACAAAGCAAGACTGAAACCTTTTGAAGCCTTTATTCATATTCCAACAAGCTAAAATATAACTGAAAAGTAAAATACAGTACTAAAAAAGCACCATAAAGCATAACAACTTTCAAGACGTCTAGTTGATACCTGCCACCATCCCACAACACAAAACTGCATGAGGTAGGTACATTGGGGAAGACAAGTGTCATAGCTGAGCGTCAGTTGTTATCCATGTCCAAAAGAAGTTATAACAGTTATCAACATAATAGCATTATTAAATTATAGTCCTATCTTCCCAAACAGTAGAAAGGTTTTTAGCGATAGGCCAAGCCCTAATATAATTGTATCAGGGATTGTGCCATGCTGATCAGTTTATGGGCAATTGGTCCATATCAATTAGTACTATTTTTAAACAGGGTATGATCAGTTTTAATCGTCTACATTCTATTTAGCTAAAAGACCTGGTGTGGACATGTGTGCTGGTGTGGCATGTGTGGACATGTGTGCTAGTGTTAGGGCAAATCCATGTCGTTCTAACCCAAGTGGGCCTTGTAAAACAAGGTAGGTCACACACTATTGTCCATACTTCTGAGCATATCCATGCTTTTCAGTCGTATCTCACCAAAAGTCTAATGTGATAGTAATTCGGGTGGGGTTGAGAACAGATCAGAAAACAACAAATAAGGAAAAAACCGATTACTAAAAGCAAGAAAAATCGATAGCCTTGCAAAGGAATGAGATAAAAAAAACTCTTACCATATGATAGCTTCCAATGAATGGAGGAGTGGTAGGACACATTAACCAAAGGAGAGAGATATAGTAAACTCTTGTTCACAAGATGTTGTGAGAAACATTAGTCGAAACTGCATAATATATAGTGCTATGCAGTGAGGCTTCCAAGAAGGTAGCATTTTGTGTCTTGTAAGGGAGGTAACAACTCATTTCCCTCCATTTAGGCTAAATTTGAACCCATTGTAGAGCTTAATTTAAAAATAGACATAGGAAAAAAAAACCATATAGTGCAGGTTAGGGGGGTTATCGGTTTAGGACCTTTAGTTCTCAAGAAAGTGGTAGCCTGTTGTTGTCCAATGGTATAGTATCATAGCACGGTGATATTAAACGAAGAAGCATCCATGAGAGAGAGAGAGAGAGAGAGAGAGAGAGAGAGAGAGAGAGAGAGAGAGAGAGAGAGAGAGAGAGAGAGAGAGAGAGAGAGAGAGAGAGAGAGAGAGAGAGAGAGAGAGAGAGAGAGAGAGAGAGAGAGAGAGAGAGAGAGAGAGAGAGAGAGCCCACCAACCATCGTGCAGTTAGTGAATCCCTTAGGGGGGAGTTAGCACCGCATAAGGGATGGCTAATTGTCTACCAAAAGACCATTTATATGGTGTGGTAGAACGTAAAATAGACCCAAAAATGTATCAATTTGAAGAAATTTATTGATGACAAAGGCACATTTTTATCCCTCATAAAACCATTTCTTTGGAAAGTATAAACTAGAATTCCTACTTCTCTTACATTTGTTGTTAGAGATATTTTTTATTATAGTATTTAGAAATATTTGTCACCCACTTAATGGTGATCCTAGATGGTAAATAGAAATCAATGGATGACTCACATTGCCAAAATAAAGCTATATGCACATTTTAGAATACTCTTGTATGTTTTTGCCTTAAGGCTTGCACCTTCCGTGAGGAATGGTGATAGCATACCAAGAGCTCCTTTGAGGAATTTTGCAAGTCTGGTAAAATAGCGACCTTGAGCATTGATTCATATAAATAAATTGAATATGAGCAGAATATTTGTTTAAGAGATAGAAGCATAGTCCTAGCTTATTTAGACCTTGCTTTCTCTTTGTCAAGTATCTCCCTTAAATCATCTAAAAGATAGGCAATAATAGTAGTGTAAACTTTCTATATCAAAGTTGCAAAAAACTCAAAATAGTCAACATCAGAAATATATATATGCAAATTCCTTGGAATGGACAACACCATAGTACAATCTTAAAACAATATCTCAGTACCATTTGAAACCAATAAATAAATAGAGACTGAGGATCTGTAAATAAAACAAAACAAAGAATATAAAAAAGAACAGATTTTGAAAAAGCATGGATAAAGAATTTGTTTACTTGAAACCAGAACCTTATTAACATAACGATAGATCCTCAGATAAAAATTAAAACAAATTAAAATTAACATTAAAACTATAATAACTAGAAAATAAAAAATTGTAAAACAAATAAAGAAAAAACAATTTACCCCCTTTTCACAAGGTAGACGAAAGTATCTGAAATGTCACAACCCCAACCAGTCACTTTTAACATTTGGTAATTATGACCAATAATGAAAATGTGTATTTAACCAATTTTCATGTGATATGATTTTTTTGGGATTTGCCACGCGTGGCAGTGCCACGCGTGGCAAATCTCCAGAGAAAATTTCAAAGCGATGACTTTTTTTATTGCCACGCGTGGCAAAATTTGTCAAATAATTTGCCACGCATGGCAATATCAAAACACAATACTTAGAAAAAAATTTCTTTCAAAATTTGCCACGCGTGGCAGTGCCACGCATGGCAAAATTACTTTGTTGTAATTTTTTTTAATCTATTATGAATAATATGTTAATAAACAACAACTTTATGCTTAATTTAAAAGCAAATAAGATGTTTTTTTAAATTTTGAATAAGTGTATACTTATAATAAAATGTGGACTAAAAATTAAATGATCATTATCTCAAATTATTATGTTCTGACGAATTAAAGTTATTATTAGTTGAATATTGCATGCTATCTTATGTATTTATGGATATTATGATGTGTTTCTATATTGAGAAAATTTTATAATCAAAATTTGACATTAATCTCAATATGGTCTTAATGGGTAAAAATATAAGCGTGAGCTTAATATGCATTTGAAGGATGCTAAGTACCTTACATTTGAGAGTCGTGTGGTAGCTTGTTAAGCTAATTTGTTGATAAAAAAATTGCAATGTTATACACCTTTGTGTGTTTGCAAAGATCAATGAATAGTTGAACAATATTGTGGCAAAGTGTATTATTATCTCAAAGAAGATGTTTTTTTAACTATAATATATAAATAATCAACACAAATATCTTTTAATTAGTTCACACATCTATTAATTTATATATGCAGCAATATTGCCATATTTTTTTGGACGCCCATCAATGTACATATGATGTGATTTCAAAACATTCTCTCCTTGCACACATCACTCTTCCAAAGCCGTAAACCTGCATTCTCCATTGGTGACGACATAGTGCATGCCAATCATCCCAATTGTATTGAGGTCCTGCATAAGGCATTAATGTGACAACACTATTCAAGGGGACATCAATGCTAGTCAAAGAAAATAAACCCAATCCTGCATTAGGAAAGTGCTCACTTGGCTTGATCATGTACATATGACCCCAAAAATGATGTTCCACGTAATGGTAGTGGTACTCTATCAGAGGAGTGGAAAATGCATTGGCTACCACCTCTCATGACAGTGAATCAAAACTGTGGCACAAAAGAATGGGGCATATCAGCATGAAAATGCTCTATTGGATGACAAAGGAAGGTCTCTGGCGACGGGGGTGAATGTTACCCAACCACATCCTAATTTCTGTCAGATCTGTGTTCTAGGGAAACAGAGCCATGAATTCTTCTCAGGGCTAGTGACCAGAGCTAAGGTGCCACTTGAGCTGGTACACTCAGATCTGTGTGGACCAATGACGGTTGACTCAATATCAGGATCAAGATATTTTGTCACATTTATTGATGATTATAGTCATATGACTGTGAATTATTTTCTGAAATTAAAACCAGAAGTCTTTGAAAAGTTCAAGTGTTTTCAAGCCTATGCAGAAAGGTAGCTACAGAGCAAATTGAAGGCACTACGATCCGAAAATGGAGGGGAATATACTAGCAACGAGTTCAAAGAGCACTATAGAAAGGAAGGCATTTCCAGGCAGTATGCCATTCCTTATACGCCACAGCATAACGGCGGCGGAAAGGAAAAACAGGATGCTAATGGATGCAGCTCGATGCATGTTGATTCAGTCAGGATTACCTAAGGAATTCTGGGAAGCCGCAGTAGTAGCTTCAACTTATTTGCAGAATCGGACATTGACAACGGTTGTTAAGGGCAAGACCCCATATGAAATATGGTTCGCCAAAAAGCCAGACCTCTCACATGTCAGGATTTTTGGATGTGATGCCTACATGCACACACCAGATCAAAAGAGAAAGAAATTGAAAAAGATTATCTATGTTAGATATAGGTGTCTTATGTTTTATACATCAAGCATCTAGGTGTAGGATGTTGATAGGAACAAATTTGGCATAGATGGCAAATTATGCATTTCCACTTGTAATGCCACTATTGAGCCAAAATAGAGTAAGAGGCTAAACTCGTGCCAATTAGAGTGTAGACAAGTGTAATGCCTTTGTTTGATGAATTCTAAGAGGTCCAATAGGATTTAGAGGTGGAACCATGTGAGGTCCAATAGGAATTTGAGGTGTGCTTGAATATAGTCCAATAGAATTAAGAGGTTCATGGATCAATGGTCCAATAGGATAAAGAGGTGACAAAGTGTGGTCCAATCATAGTTAAGCATAGTGGTAGCTCGTGGATCTACTAGTATCATTGTACTCCTCATTTTGGATCTAGTTGATTTGGTGATTATGTGGATTTTGAGTGTTATTGGATTTCTAGCTTTCTCTCTCTACCTGAGAGCTCATGATGGTCTTTCTCTCTCTACCCGAGGAGAGCAGCTTGTTTTACTTAGAATAATTTTTTAATACTTCCCACAAGTGTGAGTGAGAGTTGGAAGTGATTGAATGCATGTAGTAGTGTGTTTTTACCATAGGATCTAAGGTTGATCTTGAATCTCAATCTAGTCTTCATCTTGGTGCATCTACACACCTTAGGAGATCACAAGTACATGATTTGGACAATCCACATGTGTGAAATTAACATGGTATCAAAGCCTACCTAAGGTTACCATGCATTTTGATCCATTTATGTGAAAACTATTCATCAATCTTGAGCTAGAAATTGTCAAGGTCCATTTTCCAAGCTACCTTGTTCAATTTTGGATAAAAAGAGATCAAAAGGACATTGATTGGGTATGACCTGGTACTGTACGGAATCAGGTGCTCAGACACGTGTGAGGAACATCCAATTTTAGTTTGGAAGTTCTCTCTCATGCTTGATCCATTTATCTTGCTTGATAGCTTGTTTTGAAGCTATTTTTGTCTAGTTTTTGATGCAATCAGTTTCATTCCATTTGGTTGAGCCAATCAGAAGTTATAAGCTTTTGAAGAGGGTTAGGTAGGGCACCTAGACCTGGGTGGACACATTTGGTTTGGTCAAGAGATTGCTTGTTTGATCCAAAATCACAGTCGAATGCTTACCAATCTCATCTACATGTGATCTAAGCACTGTTTTGAGATCTTAGCCATTTTGTTTCATGCAATATCATTGTATTTGAGTCAAATTTGGTTTCTTAGTGTATTTCACATGTGCTAAGAGTTTTTGATCCTAACTTTGCCTATACTCCATCATTTGATGTGAAATAGATCTTCTTTTAGAGAGATTTGTGTAGCTAGTGAGAATCAATTCACAAATAGTTGCAAGATCTCTCATAGGAGGAGATAGTACTCTATTATTGGATCCTATTGAGAGTGTGTAGCAACATTTATTGTTCATCATTTGAGTTTTCTTCACTTCAAATGTCTTCAATGGGTTCATCCTTGTTGGAACCAAGTAAAAGATTGTCCACTTCAAACTATTCAATTTGGAAAATGAGGATGGAGTCCATCTTGATCCTTCAAGACGTTGTGGACATAGTTCTTGGCCTTGAAGAAGAACCACAAGTTCTTCAAGAGGTTCAAAAATACAAAAAGAGAGCTAAGATGGCTCTCCACTACATTAAGATGTATGTCTCTAATGAGATATTGAGGGAAATAGGTACTTGTACAACAGCCAAAAAAGCTTGGGATTGTCTCAAGACTATCTATGAGGCTAAGAATACCTCTAGGCTTCTCACTCTTAGGAATCAAATCTTTCAAAGTAGCCAAAAGAGTGATGAGAGTGCATCTAGTTATGTTTTGAGAGTAAAAGATATTCATAGAGAACTTGCTTGTGTTGGTGATTCCATCAATCAAAATGAGCTAGTTCAAGTCATTCTCAATGGCTTGAGAAGTGAATTTGATAATCTTGTCCAATCCTATGCCATTAAGGAGGAGCTACCAAGTTTGGAGGCTCTCCAAAGTGTGCTAATTTCAGAAGAATCAAGACAAGAGTACAAGCTCCTGAGGATGGACAAGCTTTCTCTCACTCATAATGATGGCAAAGCTCTCTTTGCCAAGGATAAGCACAAAGGGAGGAGCAAGAACCAACATCAACAATCCTCAAGCAAGGACAAAGTCAAATCCAAAGACAAAGATGAGGAGGAAGATGATTCCTCTAATGCTTCATCATCCAAGCTCAAGAAGAAGAAGATCAAGTGCTTTTATTGTGGCAAGAAAAGCCATTATGCAACCAATTGCTTGAAAAAGAAGAATCAACTCAAGCAAGCCAACATTACCAATGAGAAGGAAGAAACTATTGCCAGTGATGGAGATGGATCTCTTATGGTCTCTAGTTTCTCATCTACTCCTTTCAAGAAGGATGGCTATGGTATATTGATAGTGGAGCCTCTTCACATATGTGTAGCTCCAAGGACTCTTTCTCTTCTATTGCACATTATGATTGAGTCAAGAAATCAATATACATTGCAAATGATTTTGAATGTCCTATTGAAGGCATAGAGAACATTCCCTTGAAGCTTGCATCCTCTAAAGTTCTTTCTCTCTCTAAAGTTCTTTATGTACCTAAGCTTACTAAGAATCTTATTAGTGTTGGCCAATTGCTTGATAATGGCCTTGATGTAAAATTCAATGTTGATACTTGCACTATCAAAAAGAATGATGAGATACTTGCATTAGGATCTAGATTTGGAGGCATCTATAAACTAGATCCAAATGAGTATGTGAATGCTTGTAATGTTGCTCTTGTGAACAAGCTCTCTATGGAAGAATTATGGCATAGGAGGTTGGGACATCCCAACTACAAATCCATGCTCTCTATGATCAAAGAAGCCAAAGCTATTGGCTTGCCAAAGTCATTCTCCAAGAAGATCAAGCCTTGTGAGGCTTGTGCTATTGCTAAATCTCACCAAAAGCCATTTACAAGATCGTTTATCAAAAGCAAGCATCCTTTGGAGTTAATCCACTCGGATGTGCATTTCTCATCAACTACAAGCAAGGGAGGAGCCACATGTTTTGTTACTTTCATTGATGATTTCACAAGATTCACTTGGATATATCTTCTTGCTTCTAAATCCATGGTGTTTGATCATTTCCTTATTTTCAAAGCTTATGTAGAGATGCAATTCTCATTCAAGATTAAAGCTCTTAGAAGTGATGGAGGTGGTGAATATATCTCCAATAAATTTCAAGATTTTTGTGAGCTTGAAGGCATCAAAAGAGAGTTCTCTTGTGCCTACTCTCCATCTCAAAATGGAGTGGCCGAGAGAAAGAATAGATCTCTATGTGAATGTGCAAAATCTATGAGAATTGAGGCATCTTTGCCCAAAGATTTTTGGGGAGAAGCCATTAATTTTGCAAATTATCTTTGCAATAGGCTCCCACATATAGCACTTGGAGGAAAGTCACCATATGAAATCTTATATTTGAAGAAGCCTAAGGTTGATCACCTTAGAGTTTTTGGATGCATATGCTTTGTCCATATTCCCTTGGAAACAAGGAAGAAGGAAGATCCTAGTGCATGCAAAGGGATCATGGTTGGATACTCATCCACCAAGAAGGCCTGTAGAGTCTTTATACTCTCTACTTCTCAAGTTATTGAAAGTAGAGATGTTGTCTTTCATGAAGATCAACACTCATCTTTTGAAGAGGCCGAGATCAAAAAGTCTATGGATGCATCACCAATTATTGATTTTGAAGACAATCATGATGTGATGGGGTCGAGATTTGAAGAAGACTCTCCATTAGAGGAGTTCTAATTCCAAAAAAAACCCTTTGTAAAGATTTTTTTTATATTTTTTCTCAATTTTTGCTTACACATGGACCAATCAAAACACTCAAATTTGAAATCTATGTAACGTAACTTTTTTGAGTCCACATTTTGATTCCACACTAAAAATGAAATAACTTTTTAGTGGTAAGTCCAAATTTAGCGCAGTTTCGTGCATTGGAAAGTGCTTGACAAGAACTTTTCAATGATATGCTAGATGACATACTTTTGAGCTACGATTAAAAAGTTATGGCAAGTCAAATGTATTAGTGTTATAATACTTAAATAATATAAACTACATCTTGCACGAATTCTTAAAGGGTATTTTTGGAGCTCAAAACTCCCCTAATGCTCGGATTTTCTCACCAAGAAGATCCATGAGAGATAGATCCGAGCCTAAGAGGCTCTCATATGTTGACAAAGGCAAACAAGTGAATCTTGATTCCACTAATTATGTTTTTTATGTCTCTCATGAAGAGCCAAAGAATGTACAAGAAGCACTCAATACCAAGGAGTGGTATGATGCCATAAGCAAGAGTATGATGCATTGATCACCAACAATACTTGGGAGCTTGTGGATCCTCCATCCAAAAAACATGTGATTGGTTGTAAGTGGGTATTTCGGATCAAGTCAAATCATGATGGCACCATCAACAAGCATAAAGCAAGATTATGTGCCAAACGATTTGCTCAAATCCATGGCCTTGATTATGAGGAGACCTTTGCACCCGTTGCAAAGATGGTGACAATAAGAATTCATATTTCTCTTGCTTGTTTCTTTAAGTGGAAGGTATTCCAATTAGATGTATCCAATGCTTTTCTAAATGTTTATCTTGAGGAGGAGATCTATATGGAACAACCTCAAGGATTCATCAAGGATGAGTCCAAAGTGTGCTTGCTCTTCAAAAGTTTTATGGACTCAAGAAAACACCAAGATCATGGTATTCAAGACTTAATTCTTTTCTTATCTCACTAGGATTTACTCTTAGTGACTATGATCCTTCCATGTATCTAAAGTTTGTTGATAGCAATATTGTCATTCTTCTAATTTATGTTGATGACATTATTCTTTGTGGAAGTTGTATCAAGCTAGTTGATGAAACTAAGCTAGCACTTGGATGTGAGTTTAAAATGCAAGATCTAGGAGAGATACATTACATCCTAGGCCTAGAAATTGATTTTTATGAAAATCATGTCCTTATATGCCAATCTAGATATGCTCACTCTATGTTGAAAAAATTCCATATGGAAAATTCTAAGAGCATAGATACTCCAATGGAGAAAATTGTAAAAGATCCTAATAAAGGTGATGAAAGATCCTTTGAGGACATCACATTTTTTAGGAGTCTTGTAGGCTCCTTGATTTGGCTTACCATTACTAGGCCCGATCTAAGTTTTTGTGTGCACAAATTGAGTCAATTTATGCAAGATCCTAAGATCCATCATTGGAAGATGGCCAAGAGGATTCTAAGATATGTATCTTCATCTTGTGATTATGGTCTACTCTATAAAAGTGAAGATCTATCCATTGTTGGCTACTCAGATTCGGACTTTGCAAGTGCAAGATGGATCAAAAGCCTATTAGTGCATACACTATCTGCCTTGGAGGCAATCTAATATCTTGGCTTTCCAAAAAGCAAGATACTATATCTCTCTCTTCATGTGAGACCGAGTACAAAGCACTCACTACAACTACCAAAGAGGTGCTTTGGATCAAGAGGTTACTATTGGAGCTAAAGTGCATCAAGGAAGATGATCTACCAATGATCAAGTGTGATAACTTCTCGGCCCAAGCTCTTGCCAATAATCCCATATTTCATGCAAGAAGCAAGCACATAGAAGTGGCACACCATTTTGTGAGAGAAAAGCTTATTGGAGGAGAAATCTATTTGGAGCATGCCAACTCGTCCTCTTGTATTGCCGATCTACTCACCAAGCCTTTGAGCAAAAGTGCTTTCATCAAGCATAGATCTAATCTTGGAGTTATATCAAGATCAATGCTCAAATCTTCATAGATATTTTTTTAGGAGTGTGAAGAATTGAAAAAGATTATCTATGCTAGATATAGGGGAATTATGTTTTTTACATCGAGCATCTAGGTGTAGGATGTTGATAGGAACAAATTTGGCATAGATGGCAAATTATGCATTTCCACTTGTAATGCCACTATTGAGCCAAAATAGAGTAAGAGGCTAAACTCGTGCCAATTAGAGTGTAGACAAGTGTAATGCCTTTGTTTGATGAATTCTAAGAGGTCCAATAGGATTTAGAGGTGGAACCATGTGAGGTCCAATAGGAATTTGAGGTGTGCTTGAATATAGTCCAATAGAATTAAGAGGTGCATGGATCAATGGTCCAATAGGATAAAGAGGTGACAAAGTGTGGTCCAATCATAGTTAAGCATAGTGGTGGCTCGTGGATCTACTAGTATCATTGTACTCCTCATTTTGGATCTAATTGATTTGGTGATTATGTGGATTTTGAGTGTTATTGGATTTCTAGCTTTCTCTCTCTACCCGAGAGCTCATGATGGTTTTTCTCTCTCTACCCGAGGAGAGCAGCCTGTTTTACTTAGAATAATTATTGAATACTTCCCACAAGTGTGAGTGAGAGTTGGAAGTGATTGAATGCATGTAGTAGTGTGTTTTTGCCATAGGATCTAAGATTGATCTTGAATCTCAATCTAGTCTTCATCTTGGTGCATCTACACACCTTAGGAGATCACAAGTACATAATGTGGACAATCCACACGTGTGAAATCAACAACAAACACAAGTGAAGCTAAGGAGGCATTCACAAATCCCCCAGCTCAACTAGTACTGTCACCAGATGAGGGGCAGAGACAGAACGTACAAGTTCAAGTACAAGCAAGACAATCTGGAATTGCAGAAGTAGGACCAATGGAATGGCGTCAAATGACAACGACCCGACTAGTGAGGTCGTGAACACCTTCACTGAAGGTGATTGAGAATGCTGAGATGAGTCATGTATATACAGACTTTTGTGGGATTACAAAAGACCCAAGAAGTGGACAGGAGCAGTGAAAGTAAGCAATGGCATCAAGCCATGCAGGAAGAACTACAATTCATGGAAAGGAACAAAGCATGGGAATTGACAACGTTACTTGCTAGAAGAAAAGCTATAAGCAACAAATGGGTTTTCAAAAGGAAAACAAATGCAACAGGTGCAATGGTCCGCTATAAAGCCAGATTAGTGACAAGAGGTTTTTCACAAAAGGAAGGAATCGATTATTTCGAAACCTTCTCTCCCACAGTAAAAATGGCCAGCATAAAAATACTTTTAGCATATGCTATGAGATACAATCTAGAAATTCATCATATTGATGTGAAAGCAACGTTCCTATATGGGAACATTTATGAAGAAATATACATGACACAACCAGACGGTTTTGTGGATGAGGATCATCCAGAATTTGTATGCAGACTGACAAAATGCATTTATGGATTGAAACAGACTGCAAGAGCATGGCATAGTAGAATTGATCTTTATCTTAAGTCAATCGAAATGCATGCCTTGTTATCTGATTGTAATATATATACAATTAGAGATGGTGATAGTTTTGTATTCATGACATTGTTTGTTGATGATTCTCTAATAATAGAGAATTGCCTAAAGTTAATCCAAAAATAAAAAACTTAGATATCTGATGAGTTTGACATTTCAGATCTTGGAGAAGCATAGATATGTGTGGGACTACAGATAGACAGGGACAGATGCAGAGCAATTCTCCACCTAACAAAGGAAAAATAAGCGTTGAAGATTCTGAAAGATTACAAGATGATAGAGTGCAAAGAAAAATGCACTCCTATGGAAGTAGGGGCAAGATTGACCAAGGATGATGCAGAAAAGGGGAGAATGGCAACAGTGTCGTACCACAACCTTATTGGCAGTCTTATGTACCTGGCAGTTTGCACCAGACCTGACATCACTGTGGCAGTATACTCACTTAGCCAATTCATTGGTAATCTAGGCGAGAGGCATTGGAGAATGGCCAAGAGAGTCATTCAATACATTAAAAGTACAACTAGGTATGGGATAACCTTCAGCAGTGATTCTAATTTTGAACTGCTTGCATATAGTGATGCCGCTTGGGCTAGCAGTAGAGATGACAGTAAATCTATCTCTGGTGGATGTTTTGTGCTTTGCAATCAGTAGTAAATTGGATATGCAAGAAACAGACCCTGGTTGCTCAGTCCTCGTGTGAAGCAGAATATGTTGCTGCATGTAAAAATGCAAATGAGATAGTGTGGCTTTGAATGCTATTGAACGAATTGGATGAACCACAGGTTTAGCCCACTATAATTTATATGGATAGCCAAAGTGCAATCCACCTCACCGAGAATCCTGTTTTTCACTCCAAACCAAGCACATTTCGCTGAAGTATCACCAAATCAAAGATCTGATTCAAAAAAAAGAGTTGATGATTCAGTATGCTAAATCATTCGACATGATGGCAGATGTACTCACAAAGGTTCTGAACAAGATCCAGTTTGAGAAATAGAGAACATTAATGGAAATCATATGGTTTCCTCAGTTCAAGAGGGAGTTGCTGGAAAATGGTGAACTTCATAAACCTTCGGGATTTTTGCGAAGCCTTCAAGAGATTCTCTCACTTTGGCATTTTTGCGAAGCCTTCGGAATTTTCACGAAGCCTTCAAGACATATTACTTCCTTCTAGTGTTCGTGTGGCTTGAACAATTTCTCTCCAAATCTGACACTTGATTCTTTGCATGTGTGATTGTATAAGAATCTTCTTGCTTTAGCACCTCCAATTGATGGCTTATTAGGATTCTAAGATCTTTGAGATTTGGCTTCTTACCAAATAGAGCCTCATAAGATGTTATGCCTCCAATGGGCTTACATGGCAATCTATTACATAAGCACAAATAATGGCCTCTCCCCAAAATGACTTAGGTAGAGATGAATCTAGCCTTAAAGCTTTTGCACACTCACAAAGAGTTCTATTCATTCTCTCAGCTATACCATTTTGTTGAGGACTATAAGTACATGTAAGCTCTCTTTTAATACCCTTGGATTTCCAAAATTCTATCATCTTAGTAGAGATATATTCTCCACCATTATCACTTCTCAATGCTTTTACTTTATCATCAAGTTGATTCTCAGCTAGAGTTTTGAACTTTACAAAAGACTCAAACACTTTACTTTTGAAATCCAAAAGTTATTTCGCATCAAATCTATAATGAGATCAATGAATTTTGCAAAGCAAATCACTAGTTTCACTCTTACAAATTTGTTTGAAGCACAAATACTGAAAAATGACTTAGATATGGTGAAAGTACAATTCCAGTAGCCTCTCACACATGTGGGAAGTACACTTGAACTTTACACACTCATTTGAGCTTCAAATCCTCAAGTAATCTATTGGTTAAGGTCACCCTCCTTCAAATTGATTCTAGCACCAATGCTTTTTGCAAAATGAAGAGATTTGGATCATTATCAAATCCCTTAGACTTGGCTCTGAGAAATTTCAGAATAAAGGACTCATTTTGATCTACAAATGATCAATAAGAGTGATTAGTAGCTCAGGATCTTGATCTATATCAAGACTAGCATCCAAATCCAAGCAAGAACAATCAAATATGATGATCCAAAGGCTTCACACATGTGAAGTACAGCACGTGTACGACCTGATAACATCAAATAAGTTTAATAAGGAAATACAAAGCATTCATCCACTAAGAAATAGCTTAAGAGAGTGAAAACACCAAGTTTGCTCCCAAATCAATGTTTCTCATCATTAACCTCACAATGGATCCCTCATGGATCAAGTACATAATCATCATAATATCTCTCTAGGTTGCTTCCAGCACGTGTAGGACAGCTCATTGTACTCATCCATATCCACTTTGGACAAGATCTATCCAATTTGCCACATCATCCATTGGTGGTTAGTATTGACCTTCTAGATTCCTATAATCTAGGAGATAACTCTTACAATTTAGGAGATTTGACATTTGACTAAAATAAAATCCAAGTACAATGGATTTGAATATTACAAGTGTCATTTCACATGTGTGGACATGTCCTCACACGTCTGGACATGTCCTCACAAGTGTGGATCCACATAGATGTCAAACAAATTGCTTTTACAAAGTGAAAATTGCTAAAATCTAACAATTACTTACTAATAATAATTAGAGCATACAGCTACCTTCAAAACAATTGGTAATATGTCTTAGCATTAGTTCGATCCCCTTCAATAGTTGTTGTTGTCATTTTGTTATCGACGTCGAATATGACTATTCACCTTTTATGTGTATTTCTATAGTTTGTGCGATAACATGAGTAAAACTACAGAAATTGGATATAATTGAATGGATGTAGATTAATAGTCAGGATAATATCCAGCATAGTTAAGTTAGGGCATTGTCTATAAGTAGGCGAGAGACATCACGTTTGGTATCTTTTGGCTCATTTGCAAATGAGAGAACTAAGTTTCCTCTTTGCGAATGTGAGCCTTGGGAATTGAGCTTGCTAGGTCTCATCTGCTCAATCCACATGAAATACATTCCTCTTTTGTATTGATTTGCTTCCATTCTTTGATTCTAATGGTGATTTCATGGACTGCTATGTGTGATTTGTATTTTTTGGCTATATCGATATGAATGTTGTGTCCTTATCTTGATTGTGGCTTTGATTTCATTATTACTGATATTTGATTAGACCTGGCATACGACACAAAAGATGACATCAAGGTAGATCAACGCAAGATCAAAGTTGTTAAAAATTGGAAGAGTCCTAAAACTTTGCAACAATTAGAAGGATTCTTGGAATTTGCATCATACTATTGATGGTTTATTTTAAATTTTCAAAGATAGCAGTACCACTTACACATATATTGTCTTCCACTCGTGTTGCAATTTGTTTCAATCTCGGTTAAATATGATATTGTCTCCTATTTTATTACTATAATTGCTAGATATTTGAATAGTCATACTAGGTTGCAATTTGTAGTTTCAATCTCGCTTAAATATGAAATTGTCTTACACTCGTGTTGCAATGAACTCTATTGATGTGGATAAGATCTTGCCATGGGGCTTGCCCACCCACCAAAGGTCGCCTTTTTGGGTTGAATAGTTGTTGAAATCTACCCTTTGTGACTGTTATAAATGTTCTTCCTTAAGGGGCCATGAAGACCTGCCCTATGAAGTTGAAGTGATAATTGACGTTTGCAATTTAGGGTCTCAACGTATTGAGCTTTGTGCTTGGATTTTGTAAATTGCAAATAATGGGTAAAATGGTAAATATAGTCCACACTTATCTATGAGGTAGTCTTCTAAAGGAAGAAATATGTTGTAGGGTGAATAAAAAAATCATTGCTTATACATGAGAACCCACATGAAGTGTAGGAGGAATTTTTAAAATTATAGATGCCACCAGCATTATTAGATTGAAGCATATCATGCTTCATTGAATCGTGTATTCAAGATTTATAAAAAAAAAAAAAAAAGCAAATGCAAAGATTGCACTTGTTAATATGCCTTTGGGTTTGTAGGCAAAGCTTCAAATGGGATTAAACATCTATCATGCACCAAGAAGTTTGCAATATGATGAAGCTTGGCATGTATGCCTTGGATTGAAGAGTTTAAAGATCAGCTCGTTGCAAAGAATTAGGGGTATTTGTTTGATATGAAGACAAGTTGAAATACACTTGTGATTATGTGCTAAACAAGAACTCAATTTGATGCTTGATTTGTGATTGGTATGGTTGGACATGAATGCCCATTCACAATACCAATTTGTGCTTCAAATAGGGGCAACTAAGGTACTTATTGTTCGGTTAGACAATCCAAAAACCAACTTGGACTTGTCTACCCTTCTCATGTTGTCGGTATGTGGATGTAACATAAACATCAAAGAGGAGATATTCATTTGACAATCTATATCTTACCAATCTAAGAAGGAGATTATTTCCACATTAACCTTGACACTACTTTTGCCTTGTAGTTATTTTATAGCTCTATGATGGTATGGCCAAACACCTATGTCATGTGATGTCTCTCTCTCAAAATCCTCTTGCTCCTCACAATCCTCCTCCTTCCTATCCTCCTGGCACCTCTCTCTCTCTCTCTCTCTCTCTCTCTCTCTCTCTCTCTCTCTCTCCCCAGAAGTTTCTAAAAGTACGTGTTCTCTCTTTAAAATCAACGTGTCTGCCTTTCAACCCCAGTTCAATTGCCTTTCAACTGCCCATCGAATACGTTTTATGGCAAACGTGGACCAATGAAAATCTGCAAAACGCATTTTGTCTATCATTGCTGACATTCTTTGCATGGGTCAGTTTTATCCAGTCAACCTCACAAAATTCGCTTGTCCTATTGCAAGGAAAATCTTGGACATGATCTTAAAATAGACTTTTGCAACCATCTCACTTATAGCAATAGCACAAAAATATATCACGTAATCATTTTGATGTTTTGTGGCAAGCATAAACAAATGCAACTAATATTGTTCACATGTCTCTTGAACTTCACAAAGATTTTCAAATAACACTGCAATTTTTTAGTTTTGAGAACTAAAGAAATAGTCCTCAGTTAATTTCTGAATTGAGAAAAGTATTATCTTTGGTGTGCAAAGAACTTCAGCAAATTTCATCATCTTAATGACATATACATGAACAGATTTGACTTTCGCATGGAACATTGTTGCAATGACAAAGTATAAAGTGGCATCATTTGCCTCTTGGTGGCTTTTCTGCACAATACGTGCTTAGACAGAGAGCTTTGAAATAGCAACATTGACAGGGACGCATCCATGATATTTGCTGACTGAAATCATATCATACCAGCAAAATTACGATTGCAAGCTCAAGCAAAGCTACCGACATAATATCTAAATGTGGTACATAAGTAAAGAATAAGGGTTATGTCCTTAATGAACATGTAAAACAGATATCTTAGCTGGAACTGGTCCTTGCCTTCTGAACTAAACTATTATATTGATACTTGATTTGCTTGACTCTTTCGACAGCGAAAGTCTCATCTTCAGGATAGTAAGCAATTGGATCAGAAAGAAGGGCTTGTGGTAAACTCAATAAGCCTTCCAATGCAGCATGCAAGCAATATGCAGCATACGTGAGATGGTACCCACCTTCTTGCACGACAAGCACTTTGCCTCCTGTATGCAGTTCAGCTTGTTGTCTGATAATTTGGGCCACCTTGCGATAACCCTCCATCGTTATACACTGCCTACCATTGGGATCAAACTGCACATGCATCATGTAATGACATAAAAGATCAGATGATAAACCGTGTAGCATTCAATAATCATACTGGGCAAATCATCATCTATAATCATCTTGTGGAGTTCACATTCAAAGAAAGAGAATTGTTGCTTACAGCACTTGAGTCTTGGCCCATCACCAGCACAAGCATTTCTGGCTTGAAAGCTCCTAGAGCTGGAACTACTAGCTCTTCCATTGCGTACTCATAACCTTGGTCTCCACTTCCATTAGGCAAAGGAATATTTAAGTTGAAACCAATGCCCTTGCCCCTCCCTACTTCATCCAGTTGTCCAGTCTGAGGATGAGAAGGACCCCATGATCCATGGTTCATGTGGAGTGAAACTGTTAGAACATCATCTCTTTCATAGAATCCCTCAGCTGTACCATTACCATAGTGTACATCAATGTCAATCACTGCAATGCGTTTGTAACCAGACATCAAAGCCACATGAACAGCAATCCCTGCATTGTTTAGAAAGCAGTATCCGTCTGCATGTGACGGTTGTGCATGATGGCCAGGAGGCCTGACCAATGCATATGCTAGCTTGGCATGACCATCGAGGATGTGCTGCATTGCTTTACAGGTTGAACCAGCAGCCAAAAGGGCTGCTTCCCACGAGCCCACATTTAAACAAGTTCCACTGCACAGAAACTTTCCTCCAGATTTGCCAGCAGCAATAAGCTCCTGAACATATTCTGCAGAAGCAATGTGATGTTTATAGGAACAAGAATTTGTACCAGGTTTTCCTTGAAAGTGTAGAAATGCACTTTGAAGTTGCTATCCTCACAGTTCATGTCGATCTTTGGCCCTTCAGACTCCCTAATGTTGTAGTTACAGAGGCATGCTAACAAAATAGTATTCGTAGATCTGAAATATTGTAATTTTTGAAAAATAGCAATGCAGTAATCTTAACGGCAAATTAGTTTTCATGAAGTATTCAAGTCAAACCTTATCTTAGATATTTTACCATGTTTAGGTGCACTATAATTTCTCCACGGTATTTACAGTGTATACAGCTGCCCTGATGTGTAGAAAAGAGATCCATGCCATTTAGTGTTGTTGTTCTACGTCAATTCTGCTTTAGGCAGTTACCTTTGTTATTTATTACTAAACACCGAGACATTTCCTAGCCTTCTCATGTGGGAATCTGGATCGATATGGTTAGCCACGACATTATTCATGTGGTCCTTATGGTAAACACACCTGCATTTGGCTTTACTTGTTATTTCAGGGTTAACGACGTTATGATTTTCCTGCTGCTTATACATGGCATTCATCTCCCCTACTGATACTTTGGTGTCTCCTTTTGAATTGTACCTTCAGGCAGTTTGCTTGTTCTACGTGGCATGTGGTTCACATGGTAAACACCGGTATTCGGCTCTGATTGTTGTTTCCAGGGATATATTGCATTCATAATTTTTCCTGCCGCTTATGTCTGGCATTCATTTCCCCTACCTACCCAATGATTGGATAGTTGAAAGGAGACATCGAATGGGTATGTACTATGTATCAGCGAGTGCAGATACATTTGCTTTGGCACACAAAACTATATCCATCAGCATCAAGTCTATCATTCCTCACGATACTTATATCATGACGATTTCTACATTATTTAAAGCTGTGGGTTGACTACTGCAATTACTACATGGTTATCCACAGGTTCACTAAGCTATGAGTGTCTCTATTGGTAGACGGCACCTTGGTTAGAATTTAGGGCTAGTGGGCCAAAATCACTGACTAGTTTGGTAAATGCAGATTTGGATTGGGACTTTTAGGGAAAACAAATAACCTTTTTCAACTTTGGCATGTATTGACTGCAAAACCCCAATCATGAGGGAGAATGGGGGGGCTATTGGGCCAGACTTAATTAAGGTTCCAGCTATATTTTGAATAAGTAATGGGTAACTTTTGTCTATTATGCCCATTTTTTAGGCAAATTAAAAAGCATAAAGTGTCATGTATTTTTTTGCAATTTCATAACAAAATTCAAGTTGCATATTACATGCCTAATTTCAAGAATTAAATATTATACAAAAATACATAATTTTATTCCATTCCATTAAATGCAGCAACAATTGGATTTCCGTGTTGACGCCTTTCCTAATTTCATGATGCCTATTCCGTTTTCTAATTGTCAAGTTATAAAAATTGACAATACAAGGTTTATTGATTTTACAACACAGTCTTGAACGTTTCAAACAGCACACCTTCGCTAAAAATGTGGAAACCTCATGGTAATTCAATTGATGTAATTTTCTACTTGCATACATTGTGAAATAATTTCTGATTTTACCAACACATTAGACAATAACAACACATTTGAGTTTTTTTTTGTGTTAAAAAAAATGCACAGCTTGGCTAAAAATGTCGAAACCTCATGGCGACTCGATTAATGTAAGTTTTCTGCTTGCCTACACAATAAAATAATTTTTGATTTTACCAGCAAATTAGACAACCAATTGTCAACACATTGGGTATTCAAAAAACCCTCATCTAATGGAGAAAAAGGTTGAACACTTTCAACAGATTTGTAATTCTTGAAAAAAACACAAATGCATACATGTGTACCAAAAATTGTTTGGTCAAAGTATTGGCCTTCAAGCAGGTCATAATCTCAATGTAATGTTGGACATTTGCGTGTAACTCCTCCAGCTTTTTAAACTACTTTCTAATCTCTATACTAACATATAGTGCATATATTCTTGCTTTGATATGAATGGCTAATCAAAATTAGTCTATTGTCACTGTTGCCACTAAAACTATCTCCCTACTGCAAAACCACTTATAAACACAGAATCAACTCAATTCCGCTGTAGAGTCATCATAATTTCTGCAGCACTAGAGGGATCAGCTAGATTGTGAGATTTCCGAATGTAGGTCCATAAGAGGTATTAACATTGTGTGTGAAGGTGCAATTTGTCATGTGCTTGTAAATGCCTGAATCAAGCTCTGCAATGGTGGCTGGATTGTTCCAAAATGCCATATCGTCATAAGAAAAAGGTAGGGAACAGTTTTTCTCTAAAGACTTAATCCTGAGGCTTCGTTAGGGCAAGGAGTTGCAGCATACCGTGATTCGTGGTCGCAAATCGCCAAAAAAAAATTACCTTCAAACGCTACTGAATTGCGATTCACTGCATCTCTATATACTAAAAGAAATGTGGTTTCCGGGCAGCTCACGCTGCCCAGTCATGCTCGGGCAGGGCACCGTGAGCGCTGCCCGTGAACCTCTTTTTTGAAATTTTTTTCCCTCCAAGGAACGCGTCGAGAGAGCGAGAGGGAGACAGGGCGAGGAGAGGAGAGCGTGCGAATGCCAATCCGACGATAGAATGATGGGTAAATGTTTCTTCATTTTTTCTTCCCCAATTTTGAGCGATGGCAGAGACAGGAGCAATAGTAGCTATGGCGATCTGCTTCCTCGCGATGCTCGTAGCTTGTGTGCTCGCTGATGCAGGAGCTGCTCATGATCAACCCCCCTTCATCAAGCAGGTGACTGATCTATCTGCGGAGCAGGGAATCCGATCCCATCCGACTTTGGATGCTGCTTCTGCACTTCTGAATGCAGAGGAGCATTTCCGGACGTTTATGGTGGAGCATGGCAAGGCTTATGGCAGCGCTGAGGAGTATGCTCACCGTCTGGTGGTATTCAAGCAGAATCTGGTGAGAGCAATTGAGCACCAGGCTTTGGATCCCACTGCTGTCCATGGAATCACCCCGTTTTCTGATCTAAGGGAGGAGGAATTTGAGAAGCGGTATTTGGGTTTGAGAGCGCCCCAGCAGCTGCAACCCAGCGCCGGAGCTCCCTGTGAATGATTTGCCCATGGATTTTGATTGGCGAGAGTTGGGTGCTGTGACGGAAGTGAAAAACCAGGTCTGCTTGCTTTGTTTTCAGCTTTTGTTTTTCAGTCTGATCAGTCGCAGAGAGACGTGAAAAGAGAAAGTGATTGAAGTAAGATTGTGTGTAAGTGGTGCAGGGGGCATGTGGATCATGCTAGGCTTTCAGCACCACAGGCGCAGTGGAAGGGGCGCACTTTCTGCAAACTGGAAAGCTACTGAGCTTGAGCGAGCAGCAGCTTCTTGACTGCGATCACCAGGTAAGTTTTTGACCTGAAAGCATCAGTAATTTGTCTTTCTTTTACAATTTCCCCTTCCTATTTGATCTGCAGATCTTTACAAACTCCCATGTAGGCTTTGTGTAGCAGCAGATCGGCGTCAGCATTTGTCATAGTCGGATGCTCGTTCGTTCGGTTGCCATAGCATTACATCCAACGATAGAATTGTTCGTTCGTTCGGTTGCTGGTTCATGGAAGACTCCGGGATGCAGCTTGAAGCCTTTGAATTCTGCAGGTATTCTCTTTTGACAGGTCGTCATGAGCCGTGCTCACTTATTTTCTTCTTTTTGCGAAATCACAAGTTGCGAATCAATTCGCGATTCACAAATTGTCAGTGCATCTATGGGCCCAGTCAAGCATATATGCTCTTGCAATCTATTAATATAACAATACAAGCAAAGGACACAAGAGTTCCATGAGCAAACTAAGTGCTGAAGGCAATCAAGCTATTGATGAAGATCAGTGCTGGTATAATCATAGCGGACATGCTAATCTGTGGTAATCAGTGTGCATATACTCCTCTTTGTTGAAGGTTGTCTAGCGATCAGGTTGCATGCAAGCGTTCGGCACTGGTTACGAGCTCGTAACACTCCCTCCCCCTTAAGAACCATCTTGGTCCTCTAAGACAAAGTCTGGAAAAATCTTGCGAAGGATGCTACCTCTTTCCCAAGTGGCATTCTCAACAGGCTGATCATTCCACTTAACCAGATATTCTCGGTATAGAGTATATTACAGACGATTTGTCAAGGAATATGCTCAGATAGCAATTCCCATGACAAATCTTCTTACCAGCGTAATAGATCCTAACACCATAGTAGGGCAAACACTAACTGATCCACCCAACCCTGCCTACTCCCTGATATAGAGTAAGCCCCTCCTAGCCCAGTGTGAGGACTGGTAGCATGCAACTGCCAAGTGTCGGCCACGTGGCACTGACATGGCCGACTGCACGTCGGGACCCAACTGGGGGCCCTATCCTGCTGACAGGGTCCCTAGCTATGTTAGGAACGCCATGGCTATGGACCGTGTTGGGGCACACTACTCACACTGTCTTGCCCTGTTGGTCATGTACGCTGGACACGACCCTGACTGTGGTATCTGACCTATCTGTGTTCCCTAGCGTTCGGCATTGGTTACGAGCTCGTAACAGGCCCTGGTCCCTAGTTCATAGAATTTTGTTTTCAAGCTTGAAAACATTTTTTGTCATTTCTTACCACTATTTTCTTGTTTTGGTGTTTACAGATGAATTTGTACTCATTTGTTGGTCATAAAATTGTAAAAATTAAACCATTTCATGTACATAGTTAGGTAACGATTAAAAGTCAAAGGAATCCTTTTTAGATAAGTTTCATTGGCATTCCTTGAGCCCCAAATCAAGTTCCTAAAATCTAGAGTTAATGTAGGAGTGATTGGTGAGATTTGCCACCAATCCCATGAGTCAACAAACTCCACCTACCAAATGGATAAGCATGCTTGGATAGGGCATTGGAGGCTAAGGTTAGGTCAATACCTAATGTTATGAAGCCCAAATCGTCAGATCTGAAATGGATAATAGCTCTTCTTATGGATTATTGTAGAAACTTTTTGAGAAGTAAGATTGGGTGACATTGTGTAGTCTTGGAATTCAAGGGCGAGTTACGTGATGAATCCTTGCAAGATCTATGATCATTATGTACTGATCTAAAGCTAATACATTATGTTTGTTGTCCACACGTGAATCAGGTCTTCATAATGATTACTTGTGTGTGAATGAGAGTGTTAATGAAGCATTTGCCAATCTAGGTGCTAATCTTGATGTTTCTTGATGAATGTGCAATCTTCAATGCTTGGATGTCCTTTGTGGACATTATTAGATTCTAAGAACATATAGTTTAACATCCTAGTGTACTGAAAATGTCCATGATCAAATGGCATGCTAAAAGCACATAAATGGTGTCATTTATGTGAGCTTTTGGAAAAAAAAAAACCGTGTGTTGATTTTTTATTAAAGTGACATTGTGCTTTTACCAAGCAGATAATTTTTAATGCTTTCCATTTGTCACTACCTTTGAGTCATTAGGGATTCTAAGATACACCCAATCACCTTCCAAAAACTCTTTAGGAGATGGGGTTGTTTTGTACGTCATTTGAAACGCGTTTAAAACGGCAGGTTCAGGTTCGAAACGGGAAATTTTTTTAGGGATTTCCTTTTTCTTGAAAATGTGTAGTGAATGCAAGAAGTTTAGCTTGTGAGGGTTTGCATGCCCATTGCCACATGGTAGTACTAAGCAGGTACTCAATAATATGTCAACATTGAACAATCACACTTCTATGTCCAATGCCCATTGCCTAGCCCTTATCTTATAAACCCTAGGCTCTAGTTTTGGCCCCTAATTTGCCCTATCATCTAGATTCTAATTTCTATGGGATCACATAAATAGGTGATCATACTGTATACACTTGTAGATACTAGAAACCAGATATCGCCATAGAGTCCATTGTCCCTACATATTATAAGACTGAGTTGAAAGTTCTTAGATCACAGTGCTCAATGGCAAGTGCTTCAGAGTTCACACGTAGTGAGTTGCGGCATGAGTCATGACCAATTCCGACTTACCAGTGACTAATGTATAATTACTATGCTAGAGCCTACATTATGCTACTATACTGAGTATTAAGTGCTCTAGCTTCTAGCTGCCCGCCTCGAACACTGTCGTAGTGGAGGCACTAGCATGGCCTCAAGCTCAGGGTCATCCTCATCCTCACCCTCACCCTCATCCTCATTCTCAGTGGCAGGCTTGAAGCTTTTACAAATTCGGTTTTGCAAATTTTTCTCACATGATTGGTCAAACTCTTTTGCAAATTCGGAATTGAATTTTGAGTATCAGATTTTGGCATGGAATTAGGACATATTGGATGAGTTTATGGCAAATATAGACCTGAATCTTAATGGGAAATATTCTATTTTCAGCTTTGATTTTTGGTGCTCAAGGAACGTGTTGGTTTATTGAACCAAATTCTAGTTTTTTAGGAATGATCGTTTTTGCTTGTGGGCTTTTGGCATCAATGATTTGAAGCTGGGAAAAGTTCGGTATGGTTCTTTTTCAAGCATGCAGAATATAATTTTGTATGGCTTTGAAAAAAGAAAGTTTTCCTTTTCTTTTTCCCACATTCTTCAACAAGAAAGAATTGATAAGCAATCTGTTTTGAAAAAACCAAAGATCCTTAAAGCAAAGAGAAAAAGTGTATGTGGTTTTCTTTTTTCTGTAAAACCAAGACCTTTTTGATGGAGTACATTTAGCACACTTTCTGAAATTCACACATTTTAGAAGTGGAACCTTTGACACTACTTGCAAATTATAAAAGGCAATCAGTTACTTTTGTTGGTTTGATTGTGAAAGAAGAGAGATTCAAACAGTATTCCAAACTCGTTAAAACTGAAAAGAGTAGGTATTCTTCGCAGTTTCTTCTTACTAGCGGAGTAAAAGTATTGATTTCAGACAAGTTGCTAAACGAGGACCGTCGACCTATCTCTGGATTTCTTTTATCAGATCTAGCTTTGTAGTTCATAAGCCAAGCTTCTAAAATGGCAGATTTCAAAAGGCTATTTGTATGTCAATTCTTTTCAAAGGCCTACCACTCTGCTTGCTAGAAGGCACGATGGTTCACTCTCTCATAAAGTCACCGCAGAACTGCTGGAAATCAGCTACTAAACCTCCAAAGGCCACAACTCTCCCTCTCTCTCTCTCTCTCTCTCTCTCTCTCTCTCTCTCTCTCTCTCTCACCTCCCATCTCTCTCAACTCCCATTAAAAATAGACATGAGGAGAGAGACCTACCCCTCTCTCTCTCTCTCTCTCTCTCTCTCTCTCTCTCTCTCTCTCTCTCTCTCTCTCTCTCTCTCTAACCTCTCTCCCTCTCAATCAGTCTCGATCCATCGCTGATGCATGCTCTCTCTCAAAAGTTCTCTTTCTCGAAGTTTCTAAGAGCACTTGTTCTCTTTCTAAAATCAACGTGTTTTCCCTTCAACCCCACTTCAATTGCCTTTCAGTTGCCCATCAAAGATGTCTTAGGGCAAACGTGGACCAATGAGAAGCTCCAAAACGCATTTTCTCCACAACAACCTACATTCATTCTCTCTCTATCTCTCTTCTCTCTCTCTCTCTCTCTCTCTCTCTCTCTCTCTCTCTCTCTCTCTCTCTCGGATCGGGGCCTGAGTGGATGTGGTGGCCCGAGGAGAGATGGGGGGGGGAACGGGGAACGGTAGAGTTTAAGGAATATGTTAAGGTTCGCAATGTTTTTCTCTCCGTCATTTTTGAACCAATTGGAAGTCAAAGGCAATGGTCGATTGAATTGCTGGTCCATTCTTGGAATGTAACCCAATTTTGCATTGTCATTGGCATTTTATCATATCACATTCTGAATTAAGTTAAACCGCATAATGCAATTTATTGTATCATAATCTGATGAAACTTGCATTTGTCTACAATGTTTATGTCGGGATGTGTACAGACAGCCAAATCGCAAATAAATGGTTATAGAGCTCCAATGTTTTGCTTTCACAAGATCGCTTAGTGGGTTTACGGGTTAAAAAACCCAGGTGATTAAGAATCTGTTAAGAAAATTGGAGTATGGGCTAGTTATTTAAGTTGGTACCATCCAGTACAATCCGAAGACCATCCTGGGATTGGACACACAATTGTCTTGAAATACCAAATAGCATTGGCCTTTGTCTAAGCTCTGTTATCCATTGTTCAACCCATAAATAGGGGTGGGTTCATTTCAATCAAATTTGTTCTCAATGGGGGATCTCTTTCTTAATATAAAAGAGATACTCAACAAAACCTCAATTAATCATTTCCTATTTCTAAATCTATCATGGTAAAGGAAATTGGTCGAGGCCTAGGATCCTTTTCGATGGAACTTTTAAAAAAAGGGGGGAAGTGAATTGAAGTTAGGACTCGTACTATGAGGTTGGAGTGAGAAGGTATTTGTACCTTTTGATGAACTCCAAACTTGAGTGTTTGGAACAAGTCAATTAACGAATTAGAAAATTTCAAATAAATCTCTAATTGGATAATTCGTTTGAAAGATATTAAAAATTATTCGTATGAAATTATTTATCAAACAAGTTGTAATCATCAACAAATCTAGAAATGGTAAAGGAATTGAGAATAATGAATGAATAGCAGTTCTAATCATAGTCCTAGGAGTCAGTAACAGGCTTATCTCATGAACCAGGAGAATCTGGTCGACAATGGTTCATGGACCTTTTCGAAACGCCTTCTTAAGAAGGCTTTAAAATGAGTTTCAAATGGGAAAGAATCGGCAACCCTGGAAAAAAATGGGCTAATCGTTTTTAGGGTTTTTTTTTTTTTAAGGGATTTATTTCTAAGCTTCTATTATAGCAAAAACAACTGCTTTTTTAGTGTTTAAATTGCAATGTACATCATAATAAATCAACAATCAAACTTGAATCCAACTCCCAAGCCCCACCTATTGTCATGATTCATATGTAACTCCCAAGTCCCATCTATTGTCTTGATCCAACTCCTAGGTCTTATCAAGATTAATACGACATCTTTTGAAACTCGCTAAGTTTCTTACAAAGAGAGGGAAAAATTGACAAGAATTTTATCTAAGAGAAACTATTGGGACTTAGATTTCGAAAGAAATCCGCTATATGTTCATATATGGACCTATCTTGAAATCTGGATTTGTTGGAATCTTCTAAGGACTGTGTAAATCAGTCTATTAGATGGGGTGAAATAAGTTCATAAGAGTTTATTCATGGATAGAGATGATGAATAGATAGATCCAACTTATTCTTGTACGGTTGCGAACTTACTGATCATGAATCTGATAGATTTGTATCTAATACAAGAAGTGGAGGAAGATTTAGAATTGGATTGAATGTGGTATTACATGAGTAGAAATAAGAATTTTATAACATGTTTCCCAAAAGGAGTTTGAGGTTGAGTTAATTTTTTTAGGTCTGGAACTTTTCACATGGATAGGAGTTAGGGTGACTCATATGTCCTATTACGAATAATCATCAAGAAGGTCCAATTTCAAACCCGAAAAGATATTTGATTCATGAACTAAATGACAGGTAATCATATTGTTACTTGAGCATCAGAATTGTGAAGGGTCATACAATGATTCTTGGGTGCAAGGCGAGAGCTTTAGGACAGATTTAAGTTTTGAGGATACAACTTGAATAAGAGGGGAAGAATGTCATGCCCCACAAAGCTCTGACCCTGGATTTATATCCCGTAAGGGGGTCAAAACCATGAGAGCAATGTGTACGGATGGTGGATCAATCCAACCCAACCAAGACGACCTCCAGGATCGGATGCCAAAACCATGAGAGCAATGTGTACGGATGGTGGATCAATCCAACCCAACCAAAACCTAGATCGATCAGATTTAGCCCCCAAGCTATCAAACACTAGTCATGTCTCAATAGTGGAAGAAGTGAGAGCGTACTCCAGCAACATGTAGCTATTGTCCACTAATCCAAGCTCCCTCGAAAGTGAGGCCTATGGGTGTACTTATACCCTCCCTAGACTAGGAGTAAATTGAGACACCTAACTGGGACACATCTGTAGCCTAATTGGGCCACATCAACCACTTACCAATGAGTCACTTCCAGTTTCCTATAAATCCACCATCATGGGTTTTATGCTCCAACCATTAATTATGACTCTTCGCCACAAGGGACCCAACCCCTCATAATCATGATTGACTTACAGGTAAAGTAGGTCCTTTGACCCCATGCAAGACCCTTTAAATATCAAATTTAAATGCTAACCATAATCAATGTTTCTTAGTATAATGAGTGCATTTTGCAAATTCATCTACCAGACCAAACCAGGGTAGTTTGCACTTTTTCACCAGGTAAGTTATCAAGCGGAACTTGGCTTCAAAATAATCATGGCATCGTCACCAGGAGGTTATGGACATCATCTCATGTGACCTCCTAGCAGTGTCGTCAACGCCAGGAAGATCCCCTATTAAAAGAATAAAGGAAGTAAAAGCAGATTCAAAATAGTTTGTGAAACTGCGTGGGTTTTGCTGGTTCAACAGGGGGAAGCCAGATAGCCCAGCCATCAACACCAAAAGGTAATGGCGCAAAATTCCTGTAACCCATAAAAAAATGCACAAAAACATCCAGACTATTAATGATACACTGAAGCGTCTTGGTTTTGCCGGGGACCAGTGAGGCCGGTCTCACTACGACCGACTACAATAAATATTGCGGCAAAGCCAGGTATTTTGATGATATGCAATCTCAAAGCCACTGAACAAGCTCTATCCGGGGCAGTAATGAAGAACGACTAAGAATGCTAGACCGAGCATAAACAGTACTTGCGGTCATTACTTGCAATCAATGGAAAAACAAATAGGAATGGAGCTGCAATTTAATGACCTGGAGTGTGGAAATACAACAGCTCCTGTTGCGTGGCAGCACGACCCTGGTGGAAACGAATGTAAGGAGAAATGGGACCCCTCTGCAAAATGGACTTCATATTGCGCACACGATCTGCATTCTCGGGATGGGGCTCCAGCACGTCCAAGAAACCGGGATCTTGGAGAGTGTCGAATACACCATAAGAGCTGGAATTGGTGTGAGCGAGCATTCCATCGTGCCAAAACACGTGTATTAGCTCATCGCTGCTCTCGTCTCCATCCGCCATAGCTGATAGCTGCTTCTCTGTTTCCGTTTTGTGTCTCCTTTTCTTAGTTGCTTTTTGTGCCTCACCTTTATTTATGATTAGGCCTATTATCTTCACGAGTTTCTATGACTTTACAATGCACTCAGGCACTTGCAATACTTCGACGTGCCGTAGTTGCATGAAGCAGTCGTAGTTGCAAGAACGGTTGCTTCCTGCACTACCTAAACTTTCAACTGTCTTAACTAGCGACTTACACCAAGCAGTAGGCTTTGTGTAGATACTCTGTGAGATGGTTGCTTTGTTATAGTTGTACAGTATCTCAATTCGCCTATGGCTTTTACGCGTTCAACATGCATTCCTTTGTACTCTGATGGGTTTTCCCATCTTTTATTAATAAAAACAAGAAGTTTTTTCTTTTTCTTAGTTTGTGTGGACAGAGAGAAGCAACGCCACGAACTAATATGGGAAAGTGGAAATTTGTGTCCCAGTTCCTAGGTGTGACTACACAGCCAAAAAAAACTGCTTTTTTGCACAGCCACACTCAAAAGAACCTCATGTGGGGAGAGAGAGAGAGAGAGAGAGAGAGAGAGAGAGAGAGAGAGAGAGAGAGAGAGAGAGAGAGAGAGAGCTGGGCACAGAGGAGATAGGAGGAAATATTTCTTTCTGCTTTTAGAGGATGTTGGCTTTGCCTTCGGATGGTAACCTCTTGTGGGCACTAAGAGAGAGAGTGAGAGAGTCGGGCCACATGGAAGAGATAAGAGGAAATATTTCTTCCTACTTTCAGAGGAGGTTGGCTTTGCCTTCATGTTGGTTAATTCTGACGAATCCCCAAGATACTAGGCCAGAGCTATCCAAGAGCACATCTCACCTTAGACCGAAAAGGTCTCTGAAGAAGAATGGATGAATCAAGAATGAGAGCCGAGAAATATTAGCTAAGAATGATAGGAAGAGCGTCATTGTCGGGTTTCTTGTTCATGATTTGATGCTGTTAGATTTCTTATACTCAGTCTTAAACAAATTGTTCAAGTGATGAGCATCTTGAAAAAGGCCGACAACATATTTTCGAGTTCCATCTGGGTTACATTTACCACAAGTTAGTAACATCACCTCATGTAAAGCACTTACATGAAACACTCAACTTTGAGTATCCCATATACTCTCTTGAGTTAAATGCTCTTGTTTCTAGCACCAAATGCCAAAAAATAACATTCATTCATCTCAATAGACTTGTCTGTCTCCTATGATAACTGGATCCAATCAAATGAAGAACTGTAATCGAGCATCTGCAGACCATACTGTAGTAGAATAGCATCCACTAGATAATGCCTGTGAGATCCATAGGTTCTCAATTAAAATACTGGAGCAGAGAGATTCAAAACACTAATTTGAATTCTTACTCAAATAATAGATCAAGAATTAATCATCACACTTAAGAATCATTACAATCCCTTATAATCCTCTGACAATAATTAAGTATCTATTTATGATCCGTCAATCATAAATATTTAGATTCATATGATTCGTCAATCATAATTTTCTAAAATCCAAAACATACTTAATCATTTACAGGATACTGGAGTATATGTCTAACACAACTCAGAAAAAGTAAGTGTCATTCCAAAATCTTTCCATTAAGAAAATACTGGATTTAGGAATACTTTTTACTAGGATTCTTAAACTGAAGTGCAAGATTCAAGGTCTATAAATCACTGGTAATTAAAGACTGAACGCCTACCAAAATGACAATTATCTTCAACTACAAGAACTTTAGATTACAATCCAGAATCACATCTAGATACCCAAAGTCTTGTTGAATATCAATTCAATTGTTATTCTTGGATTCATTATGATTCGTTATCCAATTGAGCTCTCTGGGATACAATCACTAATGAGCTGAGTCCCTTCCTTAACTAAGGAATACTCTATCCCAAGAATATTGTATATCCAATGCACACAATTTTTAACTGATGAACCAAAATGATTCACTAATCATGCGTCTTACAAGCAATATAGTTCAAAAACCATCAGTTTCTGGTGAATTCACATCACACTGATCGTTTTACCAATTAACTTCATCCTGGAGTAATCAACTACTCAAGTTAATTGTCAATGATTCAGAAATCTCAAATGTCTAGGTGAAGAATTCAATTATACTAGTATAACACCCCATTTAGATCCTTAACCAAATTATTTATAAGTAAATCCATAAATCTTCTATACAAAAATTTGTTAACTCTGCAAGTATCTGTCATAACCTACTTGATCATATGTTCATGTTCACCGACTAGGTTAAGTGCACCAAATAACTCTAGTAACCAGAAATACACATTAGATTCATATAAGATTAATCGTGCACATATGTGAATAATCTCACTATGACCCAGTACATAAACACATTTTTATCCGGCAAATTCCTCCAGAACCCACATATGTTACTCACATATCTCACTGAGATCTTGTAACTCAGCTACAAAATATTTTCTATTTCTCATGAGTAAATAACATAACCGGGAATTCTCTGAGACGAATAAAATTCACTCGCAGCAGTTTTCCAATCCCACTTACCTCTAATTACATAATTTCTCCCACTGATTAACCCCTCTCCGATCCTAGTACTTAAAACTAAGATTAGGTTGATCCAATATAGAGTTCTCAGACTTAAATTCTAATCAAACTTACTTCTATTCCAAACAAAATGAAATTATTAACTTTTAACCTTTTATTGTACTACTTAAAGATAATGATTCAAATTCCAAACTTGTTCTAGTTCCAGATTGTCCACACAATCCCTAGAGAAGTCCTCTTATTCAAAAAGTTCCAATTAGATATCTTACTCTGAATCTATCTGAAATTCCTTTCAGATCCAATCTCATTTCTATACCCTAGTTGGTTCTCTTCCGAAAGCTATGCAACCAACAGATTCCCAAATAGAATTTTATCCCACCACGTCACCCCTCCTTTTAAGGAAATTATAAATTTCCATAAAAGTTAACTGGAAAGATGATATATGAAAATATCTAAATCCTAGAAAAGTCAGTAATAAGTGCTTCCACTAAAGGATTCACCCTATTACACACAGGACTTTTCCTTCAAATATTTTCACTCTGAGTGATAGAAACTACTATTCCATCGAAATCCTTTTATGCGACAGAGATATTCCATGATTTAAGAAATTGAAACTTTTTAACCTTAGAATTTATCTGAATTCCAAGTCTGTTCCTACAAGTAGTAATTTATATGACATAACAGTCTTTCAGAAGAATAACTCCGTGCTGGAAAGAATCATATAAATCAGTCTGATATCCTATATTCGAGAAATTACTAAGAAGTAAAGGATTAATTAAAAAAACGAGAAATAGATTTGAGGGCCTCTGATTTTGTAAATAATGAGATACCACATTGGGATCTAAATTAAACCTCAAAATTTCCCAAAATACCCCACATTTAATCAAATGGTTTTTCTCTTTCCCATATCGCGACTAGGTACTAAAACACACCATTGATCATCAGATCTTTACAGTCCTAGATTTTCCTTTCCAAAATTACTGATGTCCCATTCCATCAGCTTTTCCTTCCAAAAAATCATTAACCGCCTTATCTGATATTCTAGAGATCCATTGATCATCTAGCTGTCCTATAATCACTATAGGAAATTATCTCTTGTTCCCAAACACTGGAGAATCCATTTATTTGGATGACTAGCATGCCTATCAGATGGATACCCAAAATCCACATCTGATTATGTGACTTAGATAGAAAAATTAACATGGTTCAATATTACATCTCGATCCTTTCTGGTTAATGATAAGCTACCTCTGATGTCCACTCATCTTCCCTCCTTAGAATTTTCAGTTCACTGAAAATCTTACAACTAAGGTACCAAAAGATGTAACGACGTTAGTAAATGTTAAAAAATTAATTACTGTAGGAAAAAGTCTAAAACAATTTCATTTTTGTCCTATACCTGGGCTTAATATAATTCACCATAGGATTTTACTGGAAATGAAATCAATTATTTTCTTTTTTATTGACTGGTTTGGCATTATTGACAAAACCTATCCAAACGTGAAATTACTATGTCATTTTATCTTATTTTACATAGCATGGATTCTTCCAACGTTGATGTTCCTTCTACAAAACTTGCAACTATAGCTACAGAAGCTGAGCAACCGACAATACCTATCATCATACCAGACCAAGCTAGCTCGAATAGATCTGGAGAAATTCAAGAAGAAGCATCTTCGCATCCTAGTCAACCAAATGTCCGCAGATCCTCACGGGCTCGAACAGTTTCTGAGAGGTATACACCTCAATCATTTTGGACTTCATCAGAAGAACCAGAGAGCATAGCTGAAGCAATTAGCTCCAAGGATGTTGTGAAATGGCAAGAGGCTATGGAAAGTGAGTACAACTCACTTTTGACGAATCAGACTTGGACACTGGTCGACTTCCCCACTCACAAGAGAATTATCGACAACAAGTGGACCTTCAAGAAGAAGATCAACTCTGATGCTTCCATTGCTAAATAGAAAGCACGGCAGGTGGCTAAAGGATTCACTATCAAGAAATTTTCAGTCCTGTTGTCAAGACGCACTCAATCAGGGCTCTGATTATGTTAGCAGCCGCAGAAGACCTCGCAATACACCAAATGGATGTCAAAGGAATACCAGATGCACTAGCCAAGGAAATAGGTCCATCTACTTCAAGGACTAGGCCATTATTTCAATCGATCACCATCGAGGAACAAATTCAGACTTTCTTGCAACACCATCCACATGAATCCTCAAGGGGTGGTTGGGTGATAAAGCTCAAAACCTCTGATATAGAGGCCGGTAGATAATTGGACAAGTTACCAGCATTGGGAGAGCAACCAGCTTGGCGCACGATGGTTTTTGAAAAGACTCCTGAATCTATAAGGAGTTACGTAACAAGCCCTCGCCAATAGCCAATGCCGCGACGTAACAAGTGGAAGGAGTTGGAAATTCCAGTGAAACAAGTTAGCATCCACACCCCCAATTGGCCAATTATCTATCAAAAATACAACTGGCAAATCTCAATTGATTTCAATCGAGCACTCCAATTTCATGCAACAAAATATCGCCATTCGCCGGATCTAACTATTAGGCAATTTGCACTCTTTGCAAATGATTTGACAATGTTGGCATCGGTATCCACAAGATGGGATGATTGCCTTCCTGTTGGAAATCAAGCCCACAGTTGTCTCCTTGGTGAATGACTAATTTCTACACGTGAATACAAGATCACTTTCCTATATGCGTTGTAATAACTTAGTTGATGGATTGTATTTCCCTTCTTCATTAGATAGGAAATCCTTCTTTTGTGAATCATGCATCTATGGCAAACACTCTAGAAGCAAATTTCCCAAATCACATTCCATCAAAACAAAGTATGTATTGGATCTTGTACATAGCGATCTTTGTGGTCCAATGCCAACTCCGTCCTTAGGAGATGCAATCTATTTTATCACTTTCATAGATGATTATTCTAGATGGTCTATAGTCATGTTGATTAAGCACAAATCTGAAGCCTTTGAATGCTTCAAGAGATTCAAGGCCATGGTTGAGACACAAATGTCTACAAAAGTGAAGGCACTCCGAACTGATGGTGGTGGCAAATACATCTCTAATGAGATTTCTGACTACATGGCTGAGCATGGCATTAGAAGACAGTTGACCACTCCCTATTCACCTCAACAAAACAAAATTGTAGAAAGGAAGAATCGAACTCTTCTTAACTCAGCCAGATCCATGCTACATCAAGCACACCTACCTACGAAGTTCTGGGCAGAAGCTACTGCCATAGCCTGGTATGTGCAGAACAAATCCATCACCAAAGCCATCAACAACAAAACTCCTCATGAAGTTTGGCATGGACACAAGCCTAGTGTCAGCCATTTAAAAATCTTTGGTTGTATATGTTTTGTTCACATTCCTAAACAACTTAGGAAGAAGCTGGATCATAGGACAAATAAATGTATTTTCATTGGCTATCTTGATGAACATAAAGCTTATGAACTTTATGATCCATCCACCAATGTAGTATTTGTCTCTAGGGATGTAATATTTCAAGAACCACATGTTTTGTTTTCCTAAGAGAATTCCATTGTGAAAAAAGTATTGTCATATCATTATTGGATCTATAGTAATTATATATGCTTGGCAAAAGAATATAAAAGACAAAAAGTAATGTTCTTAGGTAGCAACACTTGTTTTTATTGTTTATGAGAATAATATATGGGAGGGGCTCCATGATGATCTTATACATTTGGAACAATGTATATAAGGCATGGGTTTGCAAAGACCAGTGACAGAAAGCCATAGCAATTTATAGGGTCAGATTGGGTGGAAAACTGAGGAAATTTTGAAAATTTCCAGTTTCATGGAGTGTTGACGGATTTCTGGAAAATTCTGCTTGTTTGTAGTCAATATCACATCAATCGAAGAGCCGTAAATTGCATTAGATGCCTTGAGGTAGGGCGACCTCAGCTAGGCAAGTAGTTGCAAGAAGAATCTTGACTGAGGAAATTTTGAAAATTTCCAGTTTCATGGGGTGTTGACGGAATTCTGGAAAATTTTGCTTGTTTGTAGTCAATACCACATCAATCGAAGAGCCGTAAATTGCATCAGATGCCTTGAGGTAGGGCGACCTCAGCTAGGCAAGTAGCTGCAAGAAGAATCTCAGGAAAATCTTGAGAAATGCCCAAGAAATCTCTCTCAGTTATTGAGCTAGGGTTTATAGCCTGGAAATTGGTGGATATCTCTCTATAGAAGACAAAATTTGAAGCTGTAAAGGCTAACAGCTGGGCAAAAATATATATATATATATATATATTCATGTCATCCATGATGACACTAGTTTGCCTTCAATTAGCTCATAAGCAACAATGAATGTTGGATAGAATACTCTGAAAAAATGGAAGCTAAGGATAATGTTGCGTGATTTTATCGTTTAAAAGAACATTTTGTAGAGCAATGAGAAGGTTATGTGACATTCAAAGCAGGAAGACATTTTTTGATAAAGTTCCCTGATATAGTGTTGATGCTAATTATTATAGAAACTAAGAAGAAGCAATAAGAAATCTCTATGACTATCAAAAGGGGCTATGTGTTTAGGTGTTTGGGTCAAAGGTGTGGCATGCATAACTAATAAGAGAGAGTTGATGGTAGGGAAGTGTGGCTAGATAGGCTATGTTCGAGAATGTTGAAATGTAGAAATTATAATATTCACACTCTATGTTGTTTTGTGATACTACTATTTGGCTTAAAGTATCTCTTTTAGCTTGAGCTAGTAATTTTTGGACCTATATCTTTGAGGGCAATGCTAATCTTTAATGTTGTAAGGAAGTTTTAAAGTTGTTTAAAGTAGGCCAATAGTAATTTACTTTGAGAAGTAAAAATATTTATGCACTACCTTTCTAAAAACTAATACAAAAAAGAATTGAGTTTCTTGCTTTAAAATTTTGAAATGTATGGTAATGTCTATCACCAGCTAGAATTCTTAGCAGTGGAGACGTACTTTTTTAAATAGGATAGAGTACCCACTACCATGATTGAATTTGCATGGCCTGCCCCAATTGGTACTTCTATCAAAATCATGACACGTTGGAATTCATTCTTCATGGTTATCATCTTCTAGTACTCGACAAATGTGTAAAACAAGTTCTAAAATTCGACATGCTTCATCCACACTACTTCGTACATGAAGATTTTGACTATGTATGTAAAAGAGCACTCATGACAAGGCTAGTTGTAGATATAACATGTAGGGGATTTAGCACCACACACTGTCCAAGAACATTTAAAAAACATTTTATTTCTTAGCCACATATTTGTAGTTGTACATATTGGGCCCAAGCTACAAGCCACATAATCTCATAATGTCAAATCTACTTGAAGACCATAACCCAACATGGAGATCTTTTTGTGGGGCCTACTAGCATTTCACCATAAAACTAATAGGGTTGGTGAGAGATCACAATCTTCATTCCCAAACAATTGATCCAAGTAATTTTTTTTTGTATCAATAATAAGAGGCATCACATGGTTTTTCATATTATGAAAATGATTGCATTTCCTTTATTGTTTCCATGCTCAAATGATAAAACTTCTACCTATCTTTTTTCTTCCTTTGAGAGCTTATTTTACGGTGTGAAAACAACATCACTTCAAGTTCAAATCATTGATAGAGTCTGAAACAAACATTTTGAGCTTGAATTAGATTTTAAAGAGAGACGAATTTTGTGATGTTTATTTTTCAATTTAAGAGAAGAATGTCCAAATTACAATTTACATGTGACTAACTAAATGGACTTATCAATATAAAAGTTGGTACCATTGAAAACCTATTATACAAGTGTTTGACTAGTGTTGTGAT
This sequence comes from Diphasiastrum complanatum, assembly GCA_029204225.1. Lineage (NCBI taxonomy): Eukaryota > Viridiplantae > Streptophyta > Lycopodiopsida > Lycopodiales > Lycopodiaceae > Diphasiastrum > Diphasiastrum complanatum. The sequence continues at coordinate 84,550,010 of CM055092.1, forward strand.
AGACTATTTTATAAAAAATCTAGGGCCATTTGATAGGAGCCTTAGAGACTTTATTTTCTATGATATCCTTAAAATATTCTCATTAAATTTAGATAGGACCACCTTTTTCATTTACTGAATCTTTCTTACTTTGGATATATATAACAAATTAACATAGATCAGGTTTGTCTTTAACTACAAGCTACTTTAGGATAGATACATAACACCACCTCTATCGAGTTCCATCATTGCTAATTGCACCATATCAAGGAGTGCATCTACAGCTCAAATCTAAGGAAAATTTTGATCAAGGATTGAGGATTACACCATGGTACTCCCTAATGTGGTGCAATGAATCCAAGTGGTGCTAGAACTAAGTGCATGTAATAACACCCTAGATGTGATACTATTTGATTGGGATGGCCAAGCCCAATAATGATAATGTCTTCTTGAGTGGCTCTTGTCAAGGCTTGAATAGGAACCACAATAGTTTCATGCAACCATACTTATAATTATAATCTATTTTATACTTCTATAGAGGGTGTGACCATTTTGAAAGTGAGAATCACTAAACACCTGCAATTTAAGGTGTGAATTATGTAGCAAGGATGTATGAAAACTTGACCATTTCCATTTTTGAGTAAGTTACAAGAGGTCTGTACAACATGGGTTTAGGTGAACATCCATCCATTCCACGTAGTTGACCCTAAAGGTGTATTTTCCACATCAAGCACCAAAATGATGAGTATTGGATTTAGGATTGTCATGTAACCAAATAAAGTGGTTGAATAATTTAGAAGACATCACTAAAGCTGGCACAAATATGCCACTAATAATTGTAGGACATTGAAATCTCTTCATCATATTTTTATATCACCTCTATTGAAATATTTTTTCCTATTAAAGGAGATATGCAATCCTCATAAGGGGATTAGATGGTGGAATAACCTTGCCAAAGGATGAATTGGGTCTATCAAAGTCAAAGAAGACAATTTCAAAAAACAATTCATCTAGTTACTCTTATGACATTCTTCATGTAACCAATTTTAGCATCCACCCATTCTTTGCCTAAGAATTGAGGGTGAAAGAGGCACGTCTTTCTGATTATGCACCATAATTTTTTTAAATTACACAAGTAGACTCAAACAAGGCATAAAAATTATTTCACCACATAAACGAAAAAAAACATATGCATTTAATGTCAAGATTTGGGTTTGAAGGTATATGCGAACTATACAAATTACAATGATCAACATAGAAGGAGAAGAGTGTTGAACCCCTTGGGTATTTTAAAATCATTGGTTTGACTAACAAACCCTGGGAGGACATAGAACCCAAATTAAGCAAAAACCTTACCAAGAAAGGTAGATACAAGATGCAATAGTTTTATTCCTTGCTCAACATTGTGTTATTCCATATAATGTCTTTTAACTCACTAAACATTAGCCATGTCCTCCTTGACGCAATAGTAGATGCAAACAAATAGTCATGTCAAAGTCTTGGTAATACTAATTAATGTCTTCACTAATAGAAAAGTTTACAAAGTCTTTCATAGTGATCATTTCATCTTTGATTGGTTGAACATCAAGTGGAACTAGTTGGGACATGATTATTGCTAGATCAGTAAGCTCAAGCCTTCAAACTCAGTATCTCTTTGTTGGTTGCAAATATAGGATTTGAGCTAGTTCTAAGTTTGAAAAAAGGTTCTATGCTAGCTTTAGCCAGAACATGCTATCAGTTTCACTTTCGAGAATCAGAGCACTTGATGACCTAGCGTCTCATCTGAGCTAGGATCATGGCATTTTTGATTAAGTAGAAATGATTTATTTTTTCTCTAAAAATTTCTTGCCATGATAGCTTCAATATTGTATTTACAAAGCCTCTTATTTATTTTTTACTCTTTATGCCAATCAAGTTAAAGCTAGTTCTTAGTACATTCGTATGAAGTTAATAGTAAAAGTACCTATTTCAAGAGAATAAAGAAAATATTACTTAGAATTATTTTGCAAATCTTTGTTTCTTTTTCACAATTTCTTTTAGGCCTTCTGTGGATTTTTTGAATTAGATCCATGAAAGGCAATGTAGTGTCTTTCTAGGTATCACATTCTTCTCTCACTTTGGTTCTACTAACAAATCAATTTTCTTGCCAAATTTGTTTTATAGCTTCGTGTCAAACTTTATCTTGCAAGCCAATGTTTAAAATCCCATTTGAAAATGGATCATTGAACATGATTTGAAAAAGTAAAGCCCACTACTGAATCTCACTAGGGCCCTTGCAATACCTTTCAAGTTGAAATTTTTTGGTAAAGTTCTTCAAAATTTTCTTCTAAGCCTTTGATCTAGTAAAGAGATTATTGAATCTCAGCCACATGATGGAATATGAGCTTGATCTAAGGCCTGTAAGCAAATCATGTTTTGAAGTCACCTTATTGCATGCACAACCCACTTGATTATGCTATGTAATCAGCTAATTTGTCTACCCAAGAATTTCCTATGGCTCATGATTCTTGAAATTTTTTTCTCCGTATTGAGTGACAATTGTCAATGGCCTTCTATCAATAGATTCATCATGCTAGGGTGCCTTGCTGTAGTAAATCACAACACCAAGATCAATCTACCATAGCCTTTTGGCATAGCTTGGCCTCAATGGAACATCTCTAGGTAGCAATCTACAGTGCCCAGTTTCATCACCAATAGAGAAATTTATGTGGCCTTCAACTACTAATCTCTCCACACACTATGAACCAATTGTTGAAACCTCTCAACATTGAGTTCACCATATTTTCTTTTCACTTCTCTTAGTAGTTTATGAAACACTAAGAAAGTACCAATCAATTATCCAAAATATCCAATTAGTCACTTTCCATAGCAATTTGTCCATTTTGAGCAAAATTTTTCACACTAAGCCACATACTTTGATCTAAATTACATGAAGTTTGTTTTTTTCCACCACCCGGATTACCTAGAGTATTTGTATGGTGTCCTCGCAAGGCTTCCATGACCGATGCCACCTTTCTTGGTGAATCAAACTGTCTGAAACAACTTCTTTCAATCTTACTCATCCACAATACTTACAATTCTGATACCATGTCAAAATTTTTGAAATATGAGATCTAGTGCATGTGTAGATTATATCACAATCACGATATCTGTTAGCATCAAGCGAATAAGTATGATCACTCAGTGACTAATGACACCTTTGAGAAGCTATGTCTGATAGAGGAGGATGCCACATGTGAAATGACATTGGAAAAAATTCTATCAAAGCTTTGAAATGTCAGTTTCCATCTCGAGGTGAGTTTCTCCGATCTAGTAGAGTACAAATTCACTCAACTGGAGGGGCATCAAGGAAGCCTGAACCTCAATGACACTACAAGAGTCAATGAGGGGACACAAGATGTAATTGAGATCAGCACTTATGCAAGTAGAGCAGAGGGAGTGAGAAAAGCCAAAAAATCTAATTCCAAAGATGTTTCATTGGCGCACTATATTGGACACTTCCCGGAGTAGTACATCTACTGCATTAGCAAAAAGTATAGTTTAAATGGATATGAGGAGCTTCTAAAGTGCAAAGCATTATCCAAACGCATTACATAGGTGGAGCTAGCAAAAGTGTATAACAAGACATACTATGTTTTGAGAAGCACAGTTGTGAATACGTTGAGCTCATGGTTCAAGTTTAGGTTAGTGATTGGAGTGGCCATTTGCCCATTTTCCAAAGAGTCTGATGCTCATCTTCTTGCATTTAGAGATTTTGAAACCACTATTGTCAATCAACCATACCAAAAGCTTAATGAATATAGTTTGATTGCAACTTATGTGTGTTTCACAGTCGGTGATTTTTCTATTTGTTCATGTCATTGGAACTATGTAAGTGTATCGCAAACATAGGAAAGTCATCCATGAGAAGATCACAGAGGAGCACGAGAGTAGGCCCTCTAACTTGGTAACACCACCCATTCTCACACTCCTGCGTGATCACACAAGAGAGTGAGAATGGTTGATTTGACCAAGTCAAAGGGCCTACTCTTTCGCTCCTCCGTGATCCTTTTAGAACATGTAATTTATAAAATATATATTACAGAGAAATCAAAGTGCACTCCACAAAATATGAAAAATTTGCCCATCGGGCTTCCATTATATAGCGCAAATGTGCATTTACAACTACAATGCATTGGCATTGGGACTTTTGAAATCTATAGTTTCCTAATTCTCATAGCAGCTCGTTTGGCATGTTGAGCACATATTTTAACCTTTTAAACCATGTCATATGTCCTATTTTCAAGTAGGTTTTAGAAACATTGGCTTTCACATGAAGTTTGAGATAGCAGTTTGTAAAACTTTGTAAAGACAATGCTCTTGGAGCTGGATGTCCAAGCATCTATGCTTCTTTCCATGTTCTTTTTGGTCACTGAAACTAGGCTAGTTAGTTAATAGGTATTTGGAGCTTAATTCTTAGATGCAATGAAGCCTCTTGGAGCTAGACACCCAAGCTATAGTGCTTATATTTTGTATGTGTTGATACAATTCATGTTGGTATCATGCTCTCCCCCATGTGGGCAAAACAACCTACATGTTGAGTTTAAGGGGATGCATCCTAGATGCACACACTAGTGCATGTGGCACCTAATTGTTGGATACATGTGGGCAAGTGTCTAGGGCCTCAAATGGCTATAAAGAACAAACTATAATTAGACCCTAGCAAATTGTCGACCCTACACAAATCGGCATCAAGGGGGCATTGTAAAATTCTCAACCAAGGATCCCTATTCTAAGCATGCCAATCACAAGCAACACAAGGGAAATGAATGGTGGACAAACCAACCCAACCAAACATAGATCGAATGGATCTAGCCCCCAAGCTATGGATCAATCACAAAGAGGAATGAGGTATCTCATCAACAGCATACGGCTACCAGTCATGCAATCAAGCATACACTAGTGAGAGCCCAATAGGTATACTTATACCCTCCAAGACCCATGCACCACTAGTAGTGCATTGTGATTTCTCACTAGACACCTCTGCAACCTATTTGGGCCACGTCATCCAGTTCCCCAATGACTCATTGAAAGACCCATGTAGATCCACCATCATGAATATAGGCCTACGACCATTAATTATGACCATGTACTCATAAGGGCCCCAATTCCCTTATAATCACAATTAACTTACGAGTTGTTGGTCTACTGATCTCTAGTGTGGACACACTACCTGAGACCAGTCATGGGCATGACATTCTTTCCCACTTATTCAAGTTTTATCCTCAAAACTTAAAACTGGAAAAGTTCCTTCTTAAGCTTAATTCCTATTTTCGATAATCATCATCATCGATGAGAATCTTCCATCGAACCAGATGCTTGGTAACTACACGATTTCTCAATCGTTTAGTTCTTGTAAGATCTTTTCGGGTTCAAGTCAAGATACACTCAATGATTCATCCATCAGGTCCAATTGATCTCCAGATCCAAGATGCTCTCCTTCACATAGACTCTTCTTGAGTCGGCTCATGTGGAATACCGGATGCACTTGAGATCCTTCCAGGAGGAATGCTTGCCGGTATGCATTACACTCGAATCCTTCGGGATTTTCAAATATATCCAACCCCCCACTTGGAAGTCTCTCGGTGATTTTTTTAGATTTGCATAATGTCGGTACCTATCCTAGGCACACTGGACATTTTGACGTGCAATCCCTAGCATTTCCTGCATATCATGTAGGAAATCCGCTACCTTCTGAAACTTGATCGACCGAGTCTCAATCACAATGGGTGACCTAGGCTCAAAATAATAGATAAGCACGAATGAGCTATAACCGGTAGCCAAATGCTTACTATATCTCAATTTCCTCAAGGATAACTTCCTCTCCGAGGAGATTGCTATCAAAACATGATTACATATCTTATCTGATCTTCAGATCACGTAGGTAATCCTTCTTTTAAAAGATTAAGTATAACTACAATCGAAATTATGATTCGTCAATCAAAATTCATCGGATTCTTGTCCTATACTTAATAAAAGAATGTGATAACCTAACATAGGTAACAACCAATGATAAGAAGAACCTTAAGCTCAGAGTCATCTCTAGTTTAGCGAATACGGCCGACCATAAGTGAACATCGAATTGTGAATGTTTATAATGTCACTTGGTAATCCATAGAGCCTAAACAGACACTTTATAACTACTTGTTCTTTACCCAAATAAACATAGTCAATTTGGTAAGATGATTAGTTGTACCAAAATCTCACTATTCTATTTATTCATCCAGGGTAACTTACCATGAACACAATCCTCTCCTATGGATTAGGTATATCCTTGAATTTGAGTTATGATTTACCAATCTCAACTCTCCAGATTCTCGAGACCATACCATATCATAAGAGTGTATCACAATTTTTAAAAGACACATGAGTTGATCCAAAAAGTCCTTTCCATCTGGAAAGTTTCAGACCTTTCCAACTCACATACGGTGCCTATATAAGGATTGTAATCCCAAAAATATCCTTACTTTAGACCTGGCACAAATTGTCATTCCAAAGTTAGATTCCCAATCTAGAATACATCTAGAATTTACTCTTAAGTTCCAATCTAGAATAACTTAAGATTTGCCGGAACCTCATTTCGTGAAGTTCTAACTTATGGCAATCAACAACTATCCAACTCTCCTGAGTTTTTTGGGATAGCATTTTATCTATTCCAAACGAAAAAAGATAAGGCCCAAAAGTTCTCGTGTATTCTATGCACACCCATTTGTAAATGAATCCAAAATGACTCATAAATGTTGCAACTTATCAGCAATACATCTCAACAATAATATCCATGAGTAAGATCATATTGTTGATTTCCAACAACTAACTTAGAAGTAGCGCTTCTGACTCAATTAGCTGTATTAGATTTAGAAAATATTCTGATGTCTAGGTGTGGTACCAAAACACCACATTTAATCTGATTCTAAATCAATACTAGTTTCCAAGGGGTGCATATCAATCGAGATTTGCCCTGGAGAAGTTTCAAAGAAGAGATCTAAGAAAATCTAGAAAGTAAAAAAGAATTTGTTGCATCATCGTAATCAGATACTAATAATGTCCCAACATGATGACTTATCAAAAGATCTTCTTCATTACCAACACTTAGAATTGACCCGTAGATCAGAAAAAGAGTTTTTTGAAGATTCAAGTAAAGAAAACAATTTTAGAAAATGCTTCCAGTAACCAATTCTGTCACATCGTCCAAGGTCAACAGGTAATTAAAATTACCTTTCAAGGAATCACAAAAAATCGGGTTAATAAATGTGTTAAGAAATTCACCAATATACCTTTTACAAAGAGATACCTTATCGGGTTTCCGGTTTTGTAAATTTCAGATATCCACAAAGGGGTCATGACCAATGTCTCAAATTTTCGACAAAAGACCCATTTTATGACCGATAGTATTTGGCATCACTTGGATTTGCGGCCTTACTACGGTCAACTGATCTTCATTTTGGAATCGCCTGCGTTCCATACTACAGGTTCTTCCTCCATGAAGGCCCTCCACTTCTTGATCAAAGTGTCAATAAAAAAATAATTACAAGTTTATGAAGTTCTCGGGAATTATTTATAAATTCCAACTTTATAAAACAATATTCATTTATAATTTCTTTTGTCCCTTTTCATAATCTCTACGGTCACTGAAAGGATTGTAGTATTCGTAGTGAGAGATTTAGAAATGGGGAAGAATGAGTTGGCTTTTTCTTGTTCTTAAATCATACCGTGTTGGTATGCCCTAGCTTCAAGCGCATCAAGAAAACAATTTTTTTTTTCCGTTTCTATTAAGCTTTCCATCTTAGGCTTCTGGGCCGTTTTTTGGCCGTGTCCGTTTCCGAAAAAACGACACCTTGGTCAAAAAAAATCCAAGAATTCCTAGACATAGGTGTCCGATTCTCGGTTGCCCATTGCAGTTAATAAAGTGAATATACATTGCGTCAACTGTGAAAAAAGCTTTGCGGAACTCCACCAGGAATTCAGCCCAGTCACAGTTCTACGGGTTACATCCTCTACCACTAGGAGGCTTGACCCAAAGCACCGACGAAATTCGCTTTTGTTATCATGGACATCGTTGCTTCAGCCATTACATTCCATTGAAAAAGTAAGTGCATTTGCATTTATGTAATCCAAAAATGCTTCTTAGTTTCCAAGGGGAGGCTCGAACCTGGGACCAAAGAAACTTTGGATGCCAAGCTAACCAGTTGAGCCAACCCCGTTGGGTGTAGTCCAAAAATGCTTCTTGGTTTCCAAGGGGAGGCTCGAACTTGAGACCAAAGAGACTTTGGATGTCAAGATAACCAATTGAGCCAACACCCTTGAGTGCGTAGTCTAAAAATGCTTCTTGGTTTCCAAGAGGAGGCTCGAACCTGGGACCAAAGAAACTTTGGATGCCAAGCTAACCAGCTGAGCCAACCCTGTTGGGTGCATAGTCTAAAAATGACTAAAATGCACATGAAAAGAAAACTTGGCGATCATGAACCCCCCAAACCATGCAACTTACAAAGGAAACTACGAGTTAACTCACCCTTTCTTTCTCACCACGCTACTCCCTCCACCTCGGGTCTCAACCAAAATCCAAGTTCCAGAATCAGAGAGAACCATCGCGCATCAGAAGCCCGCGCGTCTATCTCTTCCTTATCCTGGGCATCCAACCTTGGTGGCCCCTGTGACTCCACGACATACCCACCCTTTTCACTTACTACCTTCCTTCTTAAAAAGCACTTGTCTCATTAATGTATCTCCTCGATTGTAGAAAGTTCTTCTATGCAGATCATTGCCTTTGAATAAAGCAAAAGCTACAACTGATACTCCAATTTTGCATGCAATTCTCACTTGGGCAGGGATCAGCTGCTGGAAAGACCTGAAACAGCTTAGTATACTGCTTTGAGCAGCCCAATATCATCCTTCAGCTGCTGCTACTTTTATATACATGTAACCAGCCAGCTTGTATGCTCCAATTTTGGATGCTAAGTCTCATTTGGGCTCACAGGAAGTAGTTGTTAGAAATACTTGAAAATCGAGCATAGTATGCTGCTTTGAGTAGCCAGAATATCATACTTCAGCTGTTACTACTTTCAATTTTATGTGACCAGCTTTTTATGCTCCAATCTTAAGTGCTAAATCTCAGTTGGGCTCATAGGAATCAGAATCAGCTGTTGGAAATACTTGAAAGCTGAGCATAGCTTGCTGCTTTGGGCAGCCGCTATATGATTTTTCAGCTTTTGCTATCTTAATAGTTATGTAACAACATGTATGCTCCAATTTTGGATGCTAAGTCTCACTTGGGCTCACAGGAATCAGTTGTTGGAAATTTGTAAAATTGAGCATAGTACTGTTTTGAGCAGCCATAAAATCATCCCTTAAGCTGCTGCTATATCTATTTTTATGTAACCAGCTTGTGTGTTCCAATCTTGCCATCTCACTTGGGCTAAAAGGAATCAGTTGTTGGAAATACTTGAAATTTGAGCATAGTACCGCTTTAAGCAGCCACATATCATCTTTTAACCTGCCGCTACTTTCTTTATCTTTATATACGTAGCTTGTTGAGGGCATTCTTTCATGCTTAGTGCTGATTTGACCTGATATTGGGGTTCTGATCCCAATCCTGGCTTTCCTAAGCCGTCGTCTTCATCTTTGAATTCTTGCTGCCAAATTGAGGGATGAGCTCTCTCGGATCCCTAATCAACTGCCGTCAATAAACGCAGTTGAAGGACAAATCGTGTTATGTACGTTTTGATCCGTCAATAGTTCTTCGTCACTATCTTGAATATGTTAATACTGAAGCAGTGAGTGGTTTGCAAACTGTTTCTGTTTAGTGAATGTGGGGTGACAGTTTTCTTAAATCTTGAGAGCTATCTGGGTCTTTCTATGTCAGAAAATACTCCTCATCTTAATAGTTTTGTAGATGAGCTTCTTTAGTAAGCTAGGATTTAGATCATATGTTCCTCACTATGCTGATTTAGTTGATTCTGCAATTTTCACAAGTATGCTCGCTGAATTGGACTACACACTTGCCAGGCCTTGGATTTCCTCCTAGCCTATTGAATAGGCTCTGGTTGAAGGGCTCTTGTTGGTGTAGCAACTAGCCCCTTGATGACAAAGCCAACTTAAGTTTAGTAGGATGTTTCTCCAAGATGACATTAACGATAGATGATGAATTCTGCTATCTGATGTTTCAACACTTTAATGCAGAGACATAGACACTCAAAATGAAAGTCACAGCACAGCAGCAGCAGACTATGCTCTATCATCCTAGCGCCGTACCAACAGGAAAAGGATTTATAAGCTGGAAAGTGAAAGCTCCTGCAGATCTTGTAATTTGCAATGAAGAACAAGTGGGTTATACAAGCCTGCGGGACGTCATACCGGACTACATGAGAGAAAGTAAGAAGAATCTGCCTCTCCAGGAAGTGATTCATTGTGGATATCGTACACCTATCAAAAATCATCTGGTTGAGCGAGCAGCAAGAGCTTATCTGCAACCAACTGTTGTAAAATGTAAACTAAATAAAAAGAAGTTCTCAAGCTTCTATAGAAAGTTCAAAAGATGCTTATCCTTCTCTTCCATGGTTTCTAAGAGATTAAAAAGCTCCTTTGTGGAGGCTTTTGGATGTCTACTGAAATTACTAAAGGCGCCTTTTGGTTTCATGAATGTGATTTGTTAAGAAAGTTTAGTGCTTTCAGTTGGGGTGTATTCAAAGAAAAGGCCTGACAGGTATTTGACTCTACTACTTATGTTTCTTCAACTCCTAGTTCTCAGACTCCATACAAGCTTATTTGAGTTTCCTGAATATGCACAGAGATCTCCTTGAGGTGCTGAAACTGAGAGGCGACTGGAGGTGCCAAATTGCTAAGGGAACTGGAGATCTTACTCTAAGGCGGTGCCCCTGTCGACAAAATTCCCCTTTGTGATTGTCATGTGAAAAGAAAATTGTCAAAGCTATTGACAAAAGGCTTGTCCACATAAAACTTCAAACTGCAACTGTATAGTGTACGCTACAACTTGTTAGGTCGTTTTGCTGATATGTGTGCTTTCTATTCCATGTGTATGCAAAATATGGAAGAAATAAGCAGGCAGAGGCATGTGCTGCTTGTAAAAGTTGAGCTTGCTTAATGAGCAAAACGTCTTGTAAGAGCTTTGTAATTGCAAAGTTTGTTGCCATTACCCAAAGGGATTCTGAAACAATTGGAAGGTGAATCCATATTGGCTCTGTATTTCTAAACTGACAGTGTTGGTGTCAGCAAGAATTGTACTATATATTATGTATCTGCTGGTTGCTCGCATGTAGAAGAAGTCAATTGAAAGTTGTGCCTACATACATCAAATGCTAACCAAACGTGAAAGAAGATTTCATTTACAAGCGTGGAAAATGCATATGATCTTGGTGTAGGTCTTCTATATGGACCCAATAACTAAAGTCCTTGAACCAGATTAATCAAGCATATCGAATAAATTGTATGCATGCAAGCTCTCGTTTGTAGATAACAATGCACCTCTCCATGCTGTAATTGCAAGCACAAAACATTGTTGCAATTTGAGATTTCTAAAAAACATATTCTGTACCATTGGGCATAGATCAGCTGTTTATTGAAAGCTTATCCGGCCAAACTGTGAAATCCAACCTACCACTTTCAATTTTAGCACTGGAAAAAAGAAAAGGCTTGTCATTTCCTGCAAGAACCAGTTTCAACATGCCAATAATCCATCAAGTTGTTTGCATAATGTCTCCATTCTAATGATTTGTACATTGTGCAGGTTGTAAGACAGTTGAATTTGTCAATGTTGACCAGATATGTGGATCCAAGGAGCTTTCCTTTCCTGAGGCTAGAGAAGAGGCCGTTCTGTTCTCACTTGCTGTGCCAATTTGATCTGAAAGATCACAAGAAGCTTTGACACACAAGTGTATACACTCAAACTTAAAGATGCATTCAAATTGCTCAAAATTGCAAAAAAAGAAAAAAGATTGCAATTTTGAACCATTTTCATGCCCAAATTGTAGTGGACATATCAACTTCAAAGAAGTGATCACAATTGCTTACTCCTATCAGGATAGCACGTCGTGATATACCACAAGCACATTATATTGCCACAAATTTCTTGAATAATAAATGTGATTGTCTAAGATTGGGTTGTGAGCCACTGTGTTGAGAAGTCTCTAAAGCACGATTTTAGCGACCATGAAACATATGGAATCTGGAGTGTTCAAGGGACATATCTACAATTCATATCAAAAGTGAAAGGAAGGAAGTTGATTTGCAAAGGAGAGAGATGCCCCACTTAAGGAATGAATGGCCACGTCCTCACACATTTGATTCTATGTTGAGTAAAAGTGAAGGGCCCACCAATGTGAAGGTAAAAGTCAAAGAGCAATCAAAGTTTCAAAAAGCTACAACCATAGGCAGACTGGTTATCAGCTAAAGACTTGACCTTAATCTATGGGACAGACCCTTGAATATTATTGTCATGGTCCTAAATGGTTTGTACCTTTAGGGGGTACTTTGGACATAGGGGATGGACCTAACTTTGGTACTAGTCGAATAGGACTATGTGGACTGGTGACCACATGCATGCATTATTAGCATGGGTATTGCACGCATGCCTTGGGCGTGGATGTGCACTTATTCTGCTTTTGCATGGGTTCTAGCTATTATGGCAAAAGGGTCTTCCACATGCAATAGAAATGCATGGGATATTGGCATGATTAGTTCAATTGCTTCCATGTGGATTTTGTTCATGGACAGGTGGAGTGGTCTCTCTACTCGTATAAACATCCATTAATGTCTATGGGAATCATTTAGAGTCCTACAATCGTATGTTATTGGGTCAGGAACTACATTTATTGATCAATTTTGCCTATCTCCCCGTTGCTCAGGGGCTAGATCCGTACGGATCTAAGGTTTGGTTGGGAAGGGTTGGTCTACTGCAATCTCTCCCCTGTTTAATGGTACTCTACTTTGGTTATGATCTTCATGTGTGTTTTAATTATGGTACGCTCTGACCTTTACCTGAGGTAATAGTTTGGAAAGCAATAATGTGGGTTTCCGCAATTTTTTTATTGTTAATCTAGCCATAAAAATTGCAGAAAGTTAGCCAAAAAAATTGCGGGACCGAAATTATGGATTTCCAAAAAAATTGCGGAATCCATTTTTGCAATTTTTTTGGCAAAACATGGCAAAATTTGAGGAAATTTTTGCAATTTTTGCCATTTTTTTCCGCAATTTTTGCCCCCTTTTCTTGTAGTGAATTTTTAAGCCAAGAATATCCAAAATACGGATGTCACATGAATAAAAACATTTATGGTCTCAAACAAGCAGCGAGACAATGGTATAGAAAGAAGGACAAAACTCTACGTTCCATAGGCTTCAAACCTCTATTTGCTTAATCAAATGTCTATATCAAGCATGTCCAAAATGAAATAATCATTCTAGTTGTTTATGGTGATGACACACTTATCTTCTCAAGAAGAGATAAGTTAATTTCAGATGTCAAAAGGGATATTTCTGAAATATTTGAGATCAATGACCTAGGAGAAGCTAAAATCTATCTAGGCTTGCAGATCGTGAGAGACTTTGAAGGTGGTAAGTTGTATCTTCACCAACAAAAGTACACTCAAAAGATCATTGAAGACTTCAACATGCTCAAATGCAAAGGTGTGCATACTCTCATGATACCTCGAACAATACTGAGCAAGGTAGATTGTCCTCAGACTCTCGAGGAAGAGGAACGAATGGCCAAAACACCCTATTGTAGGCTGATTGGATCATTGTTATATCTAGCAGACAACACCATACCTGATATAGCATTTGCAATATACAGGCTTAGCCAATATAATTGGAACCCAGAATCGTTACATTGGAAGTTGGCAAAGAGAATACTATAATATCTCCAGCAAACGAAAGACTATGGACTGTGCTAGGAGATTCTTGTTGATTCTGAATTACGTGCTACGAGTCCACTGGTGGTGGAACTTGAGGGTGTGGATTATAACCGGCTCGTCTTGTGGGTGGGTTCGTTTTCCACATATCGGTTCTGAGGTCCATATTACTCACAGCTTGGGATATTTTTGAAGCTTGAGTTATGGCAAGCTATGCATCTTCCATCGCAATGGCTTTTGCTACAGTTTCTTCTAGTGTTTGGGGATTGCTTTGTCATACAGCTAATTGTAGTTCTCGTCCTAGTCCTCTCAAGAAGAATGTTAATAGCAATGGTTGAGGTAACTGTATTGCATCGGGTACTTGTTGAGATAAGGCTGTCATTCTTCTAAGATACTGTCGCACACTCTCTCCCTCTCCTTGTTGAAGAGAGGTAAGGGTAAATAGGATTCCATCTGTGGTCCTATGTGGGGTAAACTCATTCAAAGATAACTTGTGGAACGTCATGATGTCATCGATAGATCCATGTCTATAATACCATTGTCTGTGGTGGAACCAGTTAAAGTCATGGTAAAATACATCATGATGTGATGGGGGTCAATATTGTTGTTTACCAAACATGCAGTTCTAAAGGCCTTGATATAATTTTTGGCACTTTCGTAAGGGGCACCATGGAACTTCGGAGTGGTACTTCTTAGTTTTGGTAATGGTGCTACATCAGCAGGAATCACAATTGGTTCCATTATGTTGGTCTCGTTAGGCTCACACTGGACCTCTTCCAAAGTACTTCGTGATACTATGGGCTTTTCTTCTGTAGGACGTTGGGAAATGTCAATATCCAAAGAATACCTCTGGTTCCTTAGTGGATAGGGCACCAGGGCCACTAATCTCTTATGCTTACGTCGTAGTGGAGGACCTATTGTATTATCATGGATCTTCTTCCTGCGTAGACATGGTTTATCAGTCACTTGAATGGTGGGATCAACGCTTTCGCGGTGCTACCCACTATCGTGGCATTGAAAGTGTGACTTTCAATAGAGTCTATCTACCTTGTTTTTTGGTTGGTCACTAGTCAAGGTCATAGTCAATGGTGAGCAAATCATGTCTAATAGTAGACGTAGCAAGGTTTTGCACTGTCGGCAGACTAATCCATGTTGGCATCTGACGATGAGCCAGATAATGCTCAACAAGGGCGGTCTCAGATTGTGAATTCATTGCTAACTGTGCGACTTCATCAAAACGGTGAAAATGAGTAAGCTCTCAACAACATTTCAACAAATAATGTAGTCAATGACATGGACAAGTATATTCCATGCAATGTTTCTTCCAAGTTTGAGCTCCCGGCAGACGCACCAGTGTTGGCAGATTTTTCGTCGAGGGATTGGTCCCGTCGGAAGATCCCCAGCGGGGGAAGGGTCCACACTGCCCTTACGCGAGTGATCAGGGTAACGCCGTTTCCAATCGCACGGGCCGTCCTAATCACCCAGTACTCCTGGATCAATGAGATTTTTCCAGGCCCTCAGAGGTATGACCGCTTGGGAGATGAACTGATTATCAAACTAGGATATTGTTTTTGTCACTTTTAACCTTCCAGCTCGGTTTGGCAATAGATGTGGTATGTTAAGTATTTTCTATCCTTGGTGTAATCGAGTCAAGTTTGTGGACAACAATAGTCATACGAGTCTATGCAATAATAGATGCATATTCGAAACTGACGTACTTCTCTAACTATCTCAATTGCTAAATCTTTGGTGCGAACACTCTCCTGTTGGGTATCGAGAGTAATGAATCTTATGGTCATCCATCCTTCTATGCGTAGGACTGGGAAATATCTAAGGGGAGCAGCCATTGATGATATCGACGTAGGATTGTGAGAGATCTGAGTATTGACCCTATAGGTAGGATCTAACTGAATCTCAGGGAATCTGGGGTAGAAATCATTCGAGGATCTCAAAGAGATTTTTAGCCAAGAGTAATCACAAATCCAAACTTGAAGAGGAAGAATCAGCAAAACACATTCATACACAAGTACCCAAACTCAATGCATGAAAATGGAGCATAGATTGAAATGCAAATGGAAGGATTTTCAATTATCAATGAAACAGCATTTTAGTACAGTATCTAGTGTTTGAAAACTCATGGAGGAGGTCCTCCTATATACTCTACAAGTGGTGAACCCAATCCTGGAACATTTTAGATTCCACCTCTTGACTTGCATAAATTAAGAAAATCATCACCTAACTTACACAAATTAGGGATGAATCTTCAATAAAAATTATCTCAAGTTGAGAGGGCCCATTTACTAGCTCCCACATGGTTTTTCATCTTTCAAGAATTACCATGGGGATCACAAATTGTACAACTAGCACTAATTATTCTCGTGTTCTCAGACTTAGCTCTCAACTTTATCTCTGCTAGAAGCTCTTTTTGAGTGGAGAGGTTCTGCATTGACACCTCGCGGCATGGCATCAGCTAACACTAAACCATTGCCAAAGGACTCATTTATGAAGTTGAGATACTGTTGTGGGGCTATTTACTACCCTAGCCTCAACCCAAGATCCAAGCACACAAGCATCAAGGAGAAGAGATTAGATGTCACGCGGAGGTTCGATCCCGTGAGAGCGATAGCATAGATCAAAATACAGCATGCATAGATGATCCACAATCAACACTAAGATCCATTAACACTATCAATTAACTCTACAACCATTAACACTAAAACCACAATGATGAAAGCTTACTCTTCTCTCTCTCTCCCCCTTTCTCTCTCTCACAAAAAACATAAGAATAAGCAATTCAATAACAATCACATCCAACAATTAGCAACCATAAAGAAAGTATGAGAGATGGAGGAAAAGAGATAGAGAGCAAAAACATTCCACATCCATTGCATAAGAGGACCAACCTACTTGTGTTAGAAATGAAGATGAAATATGTACAATAATTTGAAACTGCTACTTATATAGGAAATTGAGGAGATGGGCGTCCCAATTCCTATTGGCTAATCTAAACCTAAGTATTCAAATAGTGGAGGGAACCCATTCAAAAATTGGAGGGAACTAATTCATGGGAACCCCTACTTTATTCACTAACTTGACTATTAGGCCCTACGACATTAAAAGTCTCGCAAAAAGACCTAAAGTCCTTTTATTAACTTGTAACTAATCAAATAACTATGTGATCATCGGGTTGGACTTACATGCGCAAGGTGCCAAATCCCTCTCACTTATGCGCTTTGTGTTAAAATCCTTTGTGTGCGGTAGGAAGTATTTATTGGCATTTGAAAGCTATTTGGACGTTGTCCAAGCTACGAATCTTGATTCCCACGATCCGCCCAGCATCACAACTCGATAGTATAATCTGGCCAATGGCAGGAATCTTGGCATGTTTTGCCATATTGTGAATATTGAGATTTTGGCATTTTGGTATCATTCTCTCTCTCTACCCGAGTTTTCTAGTGTATATTTTCTCTCTCTACCCGAGAGTAGCCTGTTTTTCCCATACTGAGCACTTAGAATTATTTTTGACATTGAATCCTCATAGTGAGAAGTTAGTTTTTTCAGTCTGTTGTATGCCAGTGTGCTCTTGCCTTAGATTTTTCAAGTGATATGTTTTTTGATCAATCTTGTGCAATCACAACACCTCAGTAAGATCCTGTAAGGTGTGTAGTGAAGTTCACACATGCTAAAAACTTTACATGGTATCAGAGCTTCATGCTTTGAAGAGGTGAGGGTGTATACATCTGAACAACAGTGCTTTTGCTTATAGGAACTCGGATTTGGGAGAGGAATACAAACTCGCTGACAAACAAGCCATCTGTGGATCATAAGTGGATCAAATCAAGCCTGATCTGCCTCAGCTGAGTCCTATATGAATAGAGAGCTCACACGTGTGAAATCGGCCCTCTTTGTTTGAGTGCTACTTCTCAAGGAATGATCCAAATTTGATGTTCTATAGCTTGTTGGATAGGTATTGAAGAGTAAAATGTGTTGCTCGAGTTTTTAAATCAATTTGATTTGTTTTTAGAAGAGTTTTATGCAATAAAAGAGTTTGAGAGAGTACTCATCTCGTGGGATATGCCAAAGTGAGCACACATCAATTCTTTTCACCAATTTCTTCAATTTTCATCATCAATAAAGTAGAATTGGATAGAAGTGAGTATTGTGAGGTCTTAGACTTTTCATTTCACACAAATTACTGTGTTTGAGTTGAAAGTAAGTTCCTAGAGAGTTTATCAGTTCTTTGAAATTCGTGGGAGAGTTAGACTTCTTACTTGCATGTGCTTCATTTTGATGATTGAAGCAAGATCCAAATTCAAGATAGATTGATTTTTTCTGTTGAGAGTTTGATCTCACATTCTGTTGCTAGATTTCATAGGTTCTATCAACATTACCAGTGTTAGATCCTAGGTTGAGATAGAAAGCAACATTTTCAACTTCATCTTTGTCATTACTAGAATTTATCATAGAGAAAATGTCTTCATCTGGTTCACATTTCTTGGAGCACAGTGAGAGATTAACATCTTCCAATTATGCAATGTGGAAGATTAGAATGGAATCATTATTGATTCTACAAGATGTAATCATGGAAGTATTAGCAGTAGGGTGTGGTTATGCTGGGTCCTTATGCTGATCTAAGGCCCTATGTTGCGCTCATGTGACAGCATGCAACGGCTCTTCATATATCCTACGTGCTGGAATTTTCTTTTTGGTCTAGTTAGGGCAATCTTTATAGGCTATAACAATGCCTTCTAATACAATCAGCACATTTAGCGACAAATTGATATTGAAGTCGACATTTACTTTGTTTTCTGTATTTATATTCGTACTATTAGCGGTTCCAGGCATTTATTCAAGCCAGTCAACGTAAGAGGTACTTCTGGGTGATTGTGATGCTTGTGCAAAGTGGGTGGATGTAGTGTCAACTAATCTCCATGACCCATCTCGCCTGAACTCATATACTTCTAAATAACTGTAATGTTTGTGATGTCGTACTCTGAATAAGGTATCACACAGTTGTAGGTTGTGGTGAAATTCTGGGGTGTAGAAGTGATATCTTGGAATTCCTCATCTAACTAGTTGGCACACATCATCCGGCAGGGATAAGAATTGATATCTTAGGTCCATCATATGAACCCTAAGACTGCTCGAGGGATCTCGTCTAGTAGTGCAACTTGAACCGCTAGGGGAAACCAGTGATGACCCAATCATAGGTATAAAGTGGTCTGTATTTGAGCTCCGTTGGTATTGATTTCTAAAGCGAGGTCGTTGGTGGTCACACATCCCAAACTAGTATCTAAAGCTTTAATTATGGCAGATCCCCAACTTGATTCATATTACTGGACAGAATTTCCTCGGATTACCAAATTGTGCCATGTTACTCTATCAGGGATGATAGATACAAAAATCATCCTGGAAGAGGTGCAATAGTTTTGGGTGATTGTCCAATGTATCAGGTGAGTCCTAGTAACAATCTTGCACTGTACTTTGGCATTTTGGTCTTAAACTGACTTTTGATATGCTACTTTAGTAAATCTTTCTTAAATATTCCTTCTGCATTACAGTCGTCGTTAACATCCTCAAAGAATATTCTATATTCTAGAACATCCTATCCTTTCCTTCTCATAGAGTTGTTGATCATTTAGTATATGGAACTGTTGTTCACCAACTCTCGAAGGCGTTCTAGGGATTCTGACGACTTGTCGATATCTGTCGCTTTCTACCTCGGGTGATATTGTTGATTCAGCGTGTGCATTCATTTCTTGATGTTATAATATATGGCTTTTGTATGGTGCTTAGACAATCTTTGGTCGAACGATATTTCTATCTTAATGGAGAATGAACTTCCAAGCGTCGAGTCACAGGTTTGATTGGACCGACAAACTCAATCCCCCACTTCTCAAATGGTGCAAGAGGTAGGATTGGTGTCAACGACCAATTCATTGCTTTTGTTGGCTTACCAGATCTTTGGCATGGGGAATATAATTTGATACATCTTTGAACATAGTTGGCCACTAGTACTTGGCAGTCATTATTTTATTAACAGTGTTCTTTAAAGCAAAGTGTCCGCCAGCATCCTCTGAATGTAAGGCTTGTACAACCTTTATAATATCTTCTGTTTCGAGACATCTTCTTAGTTGATGATCAGCACCAAGCTTGTACAAGACATTGTTAATAATGGTATAAGGTGCTACCTTGTATTAAAAAACTGTCTTTTTCTCCAAATCATATCCATCCGGATATATTTGATCCTTAAGATAAATAATGATATCAGAATATAATGAATTCGTAGATGAGATTTCAAATAAATTTTCGTTTGAAAAATCATCATTAATTGGTTTTTCAACTTTCCATGTGCTGAGTTGCGATAGATAATCAGCATTTGTATGATATTTTCCTTGGCAAAGTTCTACTTGATAAGTGAATTCCTGCAGAAGTAGAACCCATCAAGCAGTTCGTCCTGATAAATCTGGTTTATTAACAAGATACTTTAGAGCATAGTGATCAACATGAAAAAATGAAGGCATATTCCAGCAAATAATGCCAAAATGTTTTAACAGTAAAAATCATTCCAAGTGCTTCCCTTTCTATAGCCAAATAATTCTTCTCTGAGGCACTGAGCTGTCAACTTGCATAGTATATGGTCCTTCTGATCATCCTTCTGACGTGAGTTTCAGCTTTTGTAGATGTGTTTTTATATCACCATACACACAAAAATCATCTATGAAAATTTCAAGAAAAGTTCTTAGGAAAGCAGTGAATATTAACATCATGATTCGCTAAAAAGTTGCTGGTGCGTTGCAAAGACCAAATGGCATTTTGTTGTAGGCATAAGTGTCCCAATCCGTGGTAAACGTAGTCTTTGAACGATCCTCCTTTCTCATGCCAACCTGATTATATCCAGAAAAGCCGTCACAGAAACTATAACACTCTTGACCAGCAACCTGATCTAAGATAGACTCAGTAAAAGGCAAAGGATGATGATTCTTCCTTGTGACAGCATTGAGCTTTCGGAAATCCTGGCATATTCGTATTTTGCCAGTTTTCTTCTTTGGAACAACAACAATAGGAGAAACTCATTCGCTGCTTAAGATGGGATAGATACTATCTGTGTTAAGATGCTTGTTAAGCTTGTCTTTAACCATGAGGGAGTACTTTGGATTGAGACGATATTGTCTCTGTCGAATAGGTACAGCATCTTCTTTAAGATCAATTCGGTGCTCTCCGAATTCTGCAGGTATACCTTTCAAATTGTCGAGCGACCAAGCAAAAACATCTTGGTACTCCTTCAACAACTCCGTGAATTCAGCTAATCCTATCTCTCTAAGTGACTTTGACACATGCACAAATTTACCTGGTGCAAGTTCAATTAATTAAGTAGAGACTGGTAAAATGATTCCTTCTGTCATACTGGCCTTGGTGTGGCCATGAATTTCACGCATGGTTGACTCCATAGATATCTTCTTGTCGTCAATCTGGTTCTTATTACCAAATTCTTGTTCAGATTCGTCAAATTCATCACTTGAATCATTCTCAGACTCTTTTGAGTTCGTGTTTGCAACTTTTGTTTCATTAACCACATCATCTGCTTTAGCATTGCAAGCATCGAAGAATTCTTCTTCATCAGTGTTCTCATAACATTCGAAATACTGCACTTCGATGTCAGATGCATTGGAAAAAATATTTAATGCATAAGAAGAATCTTCTGAGGTAAAACTGGTGTCAGACAAAGGAGTTTCACCTTCGTATTTGTCACGACTCCAGGTAATTATTTGCTCTGCTGGCTTACCTCGATTATTGGTCTCACCAGTCTGGAATCTCAACTCTCTGGATTTCCATTGAACACTTGCATTTGATTGATAAAGCTAGGGCCGTCCAATTAGCACAAAATAAGATGGCAAACCAAGTGGTCTGATAACTATGAAATTCATTGTGAAAGGCTTGGCTTGAATGTAAACAGTGACATCCTTCAATTCTCCAATAGGCTTTCGTCACGTCAAATCAACTAACTTGATATTTCGTTGTGTCGGTTGAATGTCAGTTAGCCCCAAAGCATGAGTTGTGTCTTCTGTTATTATGTTCACGCTGAAACCAGAGTCTATCGACACTTTTTCAATCAAACATCCCGCAATGGTAACATCAATTTCAGGTGCACCAAGATCACCTAGATCAATTGACAATACACTAGCATCTGGCTAAGAAACTCTTTTCTTTTTTTTCGGTGCAGAAAGACCTTCGAATTGCTTACGGTAATAAGTGTTGTCTGCCAATAATTTCTCAAAAGTGATGTTTGGACGAAGGGATCCAATATCAGTAACTATATCATAGTCCTTCGTCTTTTCTTTCGAGATTGGCTTGTCAATAATAGCACTAGACAATTTAGTCGTTGGTATATCTTCGTCCTTCTCCTCAAACGTGACCACCTTCTCTGCAACAGCTCACTGTTGTTCAGTATTGATAATTTCTTTCGCTTCTGCTAAGATGTCTTTCACAAATAATTTTGTAGCATTGCGGTCATAGTCGGGGTCATTTTTAAGATCTTCTTTAGTTGTTGATTTATTCGTTGACTTTGTCATGTGCTGCATGTAATTAGCCCATGAGCTTACTAATGAATTGCCAAATATAGCCATGGAGCTAAATTAGATTAGAACTAGTCAATAGGACAGTTAATAAAGTGGTTCGAACAACCTCGCTATAATTGAGAATAGCGGAATTGTAATAATGGTTGTAATGCCCAATTTAGCTAAATAGGGTCCCAAACTTATAGTAGAGGCACAAATGACCACTATAAATAGCTGATGTCGTGCTAAATTTGGCGGCTATTGTTCATTTTGTAATTTTGAGTTCTAAGAGATCTTGGAGCTTCTCTTGGAGAGCTTTCTTGATGAAGAAAGTGGTTCATGTGCCTAAAATCATATGAGAGCTATGATCATGCTCTAGAATCAGGCCATATCTTGTGAATGATCAATAATCATGAATAAAGATACCTTACTTTGTCTATTTTGGTGAAGTTTTGCTACTTTTAGCTTTCTTCTTGATTTTTGACTAGTTTCTTGATTTCTTGTATTTCCATTGTAATTTGATGTTTAATGAATGGATTAGATGTTTGAATGCTAAGGTTGGCACATGACAATTTTGGTAGTAGAGCATTAGATCCTTTCCCCATCAGATTTGGTGGATTTTGTTAAATTTGGTAGAGTTTCTTGTTCTAGTTTTCTTGTTTTCTCAATTTTCAGCAAGCTTTGATTCAATTTTTGACCATTTAATCTTCATAATTTTGTGATTTCTTATTGTAGATCAGTAGATCTTTTTTTTAGCTTCTGGGAGGTACCGAGATTTTCTGATTTGGAGCTATAATGACCAAGTTACGGCCATATTTGTGTTTTCATTCCAATTTTAGTTAGTGACAGTTTTTGCAGTCTGTTTTTTTTCCATTTTTGGCTGAATTTTTGGCCGAATTTTATGACTGTATTTCTATAGGTAGATCTCACTCTTAGCTTCAATTTGAGCCAATTTGCAGCCAATTTGGTTGAAAATTGAGAGAGATACGACAGTTCTTGTGAAGGAGGTCTAAAACTAGTTCTTGGTGGAAATTTGGGAGAGAAGCACTTCAACTTTTCATTTCTGAAGTTTTGCTTCTTTGTAAAAAAAATTCAATTTCTTCATTCTGAAGTTCTCGCAGGTTCATAAAAAAAGTTTGACCTAACCCTATCCTCGCACGGCCCTAACCCTACCCTCGCAAATTAGGTTAAGAGAAAAAAAGAGCAAAAACACAAGAAAGATAGCTTGGCCAATTTTACTAACCCTAAGAGCAAAAAAAAAACACACAAAAAGACACCATGGCCAATGCCCTAACCCTAACCCAGGAACTGAATAAAAAAAAAAACCTTTAGCCTAAACCTAACTCATCTCTCGCACCCCACCCCCATCTCTCGCACGATCTCTACGATCTAACCCTCCCTCTCACTCCACGCGACCCCCAGCGCATTCCCTCTCTCCCACGCGACACCTCTCTCTTCTCTCCTCGCGCCGTTTCCTCCTCGCGACGCCCCCCTCTACCTCTCTTCGTCTATTCTCTCTCCTTTGCCCCCTGTCCGCGCGCCAGCATGCCATCTTGTTCAGAATGTTCCTTTTCCATTCTCCTTCACGGCCCACCTCGCTCATGTGCGTGCCATTTCTCTCCTCCCTCTGCTCGTAAAAAAAAATACCTCCTGAGTCTTTTTTATTTTTTCCCGATTTGTTCTATTTTTCATGAGCAAATGTTTCATGGATTTAAAATCATGATCAAATACAATTTATGAATTTTCTTAAGGCCCTATTCCTAAGATGCTTATTAGTTATTTTCTTTCAATTTTAGAAACCTCATATCTTTGTCATTTGAAGTTGGATTCAGGCACTGTAAAAACAAAATTTGATCAGTTCATTGTGTCGAGTATAGTGATCAACATTTCCCTCATCATTATTTTTGTTTTTCACTGTTTTTTTTAGGACCCCTTCTGTCTTAAGTTATTCACAGTTATTTTGCTTTACTCTTTAAACTTTTGTATCTTCTCCATTTGACCTCGGATTTTAGTGCCGTAAAAAGCAAATTTCTGCAGCTCACCAAGTTTGACAGTGTGGAAGTCTTATTTGTACCAAAAATTGACCTCCTCAAAAGTCTCTGTATTTGCTTTATCAAAAAAACCCATGTCTCTCGTCACTAGTTAACTGCACCTTGCTAAATTCAATTTTCATATCACTTCAAAATTCTTCCCAAGATTGCAATCCACAGTTACAAGATTTGGTTATTCCACATCAATTGCAATGGATTGGGATTATGAACAAGAGGATGACAATCAGTCATACTGTGATGACAATTATGACAATGATGTGGAAGAATATTGGGATCAAGGTGACGACTATATCGAAGAATATGACCAACTAGTGAATCTAATGTGATATTGATGGAAGGAGTTGGTGCAAAATCCTTGAAAATTCTTGCATTAGAGGATGTCATCAATCCTATCAACAAGGAAAGCAGGTTAACATGGAAACTGAATTCAAAATCATCAAATTCCTTGTGTACAGATGACCAAAAAGATCCCTTCATTACATGGGATTTGATGAATTCGAATGTGGGATGCATGGCTCTAATAAATGCTCTGGAGCTAGAAATGGATACCACTATCCTACATCAAGGAGCAATGCATAAGGCTATAACACCGGATGCAGGGACAAAAAAAGACGCATCTGGAATTGGATAGCCTATCCAATCAAGGAAGATACTGAGGAAGAAGACCATTGCATGTCATGTTGCTTGGATCCTGCCAACCCATACAAAACTAATGCAACTTGAGGCTTTCATGTATTTCATCAATCTCTTCTTCAGTGATCTTATTGATTCTATGGGATCAGTTGTAGATCAAATGTTCTCTATGAAGAAAACTCGTTGCAACCTTATTCTACAACAATGAGCTTGAAGTTGAACTTGAGGCAACAAAATCTAAATGGTAGATGGCTACTGACAAAAATAATACAAGAAAAGATGTTTCTTATTCAAGGTGGCCAAATACTTCTCGACTACTGCCAAAGGATTCATGAGACATGGCACTCAACAAAGGACTACATGGTCTTCATTTTTGAGGGCAAAAATGCTTAAAGTAGGGGGAGTGTCATGTGCTGCATGTAATTAGCCCATGAGCTTACTAATGAATTGCCAAATATAGCCATGGAGCTAAATTAGATTAGAACTAGTCAATAGGATAGTTAATAAAGTGGTCGAACAACCTCGCTATAATTGAGAATAGCAGAATTATAATAATGGTTGTAAGGCCCAATTTAGCTAAATAAGGCCCCTAACTTATAGTAGAGGCACAAATCACTACTATAAATAGCTGAGGTCATGCTAAATTTGGAGGCTATTGTTCATTTTGTAATTTTGAGTTTTAAGAGATCTTGGAGCTTCTCTTGGAGAGCTTTCTTGATGAAGAAAGTGGTTCATGTGCCTAAAATCACATGAGAGCTATGATCATGCTCTAGAATCAGGCCCTATTTTGTGAATGATCAATAATCATGAATAAAGATACCTTACTTTGTCTATTTGGTGAGGTTTTGATACTTTTAGCTATCTTCTTGATTTTTGACTAGTTTCTTGATTTCTTGCATTTCATTGTAATTTGATGTTTAATGAATGGATTATATGTTTGAATGCTGAGGTTGGCACATGATAGACTTGCTCAAAGATTTCTTCTTCGAAGAGTTTCTGTGCTTCGTTGAAGATTTTTGTTTGGGTTTCGAAGAGCCTTTCCTTCGTGTTGTAACTTTAAATAGCTTTTCCACGTCACTTGGCCAGGACTGGTCCTCTATCTTCGCCAACGTTTCTTCAATAATATCGATCCTCTGCACAACAACATCAGTGAAAGCTTTTGCTTTCGTGTCTGCAGCAGCTGGTGTTGCTACATATTGGTACTTAGGTCGCGGCTTCTGCGGCTGAGGGCAGTCAGGATACTTGTGACCAGGCTCCCTATAGTTCGAGCATAACGGTACATAACCAATCGGCTTTCGTGGCTGAGGACAGTCAGGTGAAAAATGTCCCAGCTCTCCACAGTTGTAACGGTTGCCCGACACTGGTTTAGTCACGGTTTGTGACTTCATCGCTGGTCCAACAAATTCAGGAGGGTTGTATCTTCTTGGTGCAAACTTTGGTCTCTCCTGCTGGGCTGATCCTGCAGTACCTTGAACATGATTAGTGGTCGCATCATTTTGAAAAAAAAAAAGTACCTCGTGGGCAGGATCTTCAATATATTTTACATTCACGGTGGTGCAGTCCTCCTTAGTATGTCCAGAAGTTTCACATTTTGTACACCACATTCCCGTGTTGGAAGAAGAGGCTTTAGGTCTCTTGTCTGCCACTTCAGAGATCTGCACTTTCAAATCATTAAAATTTTTATTAAGATCAGCCATATTACTCTTCCAAAGCTTTTTGACTTTAGAAGTTGACAACTTATCCTCGATAGTTTCCATGTCGTACTTTCGTTTGATCGTCGTTTACTTCTTTTATCTCTTTTATCAGCTTCTGATTCTGATCAATCACTACTTTCAGACTCCGAGCTTGAAGAACTGGTACTTGAGTCAGAATCTGAATCATCCTCGCTATCACTAGAATCAGTTTTAGACTTACGAGATCTTTTAGTTGAGCGTCACTTTCGTGCTAGTTTTGAGGTCTCAAAATTCTCAGCACTAGTCCCCTTGTTTGCAATACCGATCAATCTTTGGTGGTAAACCAGCCAAAAACCATTCGATTTGCATATCAACAGGATATACACCGATTAGTTTTCCTATAGAATTCTTAGCCTTTTGTGTATATCTGAACTGATTCAGAAATGCATCTTTAGTAGTAACCAGGTTCCTACGCAACCTGATTTAACTTGACTGTACTATATGCGTGTCTACTTTCTCAGCAGACCCAAAAAGATTCGCGGTTTGTCTACGTCAGTTCCTTCGTTATTTGCATTAGCGATTGACTCAAATTGTGGGACATAGCTATCTGCATCATCTGAAGTAGTCCCTTTAAAATAATCGTACTTTTTTTTGAGATAGAAATGAAACGTGCAGCGAGACCCTCCATACCGAAGCTAATTAGGAGTTCAAATAATTGGGCAGTGATTTCATCAAGATTTTTTCGACTCGCGCTTTCACTCTGTCTTTGTAAAAATTCCTCTCTAAGCTTACAGTATCGTTCTAATCAGGATTCTATATCTGACATACACTAGAAATGGAGATGGTTGTGTCAGTTTTCTTATAACTTTCCAAAGCTATCCCCAGCAACGGCGCCAAAAATTGGTATATGTCATACTATACCAACAAGGTTAATATAGATTTTGTAGTAAATAATGTCGAACCCACAAAGGATAGTTTTAGAAAGTTATGTATTTGGTACAAATTATGAGTTATTTTGAGTGAAGTGATGTCGAGCGTTGTTCTAGTTGTCAACAGACATTAGAAAGTAACCAGTATTACTTGTGTTTGGGGTGTGTAGTGTTAATAATTCCAGAACAACAGTTTGGCCTCTATCAAATCGAATAAAATGCGTTCTACAGGTGAAATGTTATCAGAGTAGTGCAACAGTACTATACTCCAGCTGATTAAGGTGTCAACAGAGAGTCGAGAAATGTTCGATGTATTCGTGGTTGTGCAGACAATTAATTAATCGCGTTCACGAATTGTTTGTTTCTAGATTGAAGTCCTCAACAACTTAAGTCCAAGGTTATGGTTAAAGAGCACGAATAGTTTTAGAGCACATTAGAAACTTATGTCAATTACAAGCAAGAACACAGATCAAAGACTCAATTCTTCAGACAGGGATTGTCATCTCAAATGTATACATACAGTTCTCTCAATGATTGTGCTAGACTGTACCAAATATAGATGTCATTCGAGTGCCGAAAAGAAAGTATTCGCGACAGACGAATAAGATGATTTTAAGACAATTCTTTAGAGCATATTTACGGATACACAACAAACGACTATAATGCGCTAGAGAGTCTGTCTGACCAGAGAGTAATTCATGTAATGCGTTCGTGACTGCTAGTAGACTCGGAATCACTCACACTAAATAGTGTGGAGAATAGAGATAAGGGAAAATAACTCTCAACACTCTATTCACTTCTTCAGTCTCTTACAACTACATAAACTTGTCTCTCTCAATGGTCGAGACTGAAGCGTATGATCAATATATGTTCAACGGGGCGAACAAACACACCTCTAAAACAATAGGTGCGTTGCTCCCACGAAAGGGTCTAGTTAACAATTAGGTTGAACGTATGTAGAGAGAGAACCCACCAACCATACCCACAGTAGCATGGTATCTCAGGGGGCAGTTAGCACCCCTGAGATGGAGTGCTAATTGCCTGCCAAGAGAAAACAGCATTTGTTGGTAATGTAAACATCAGTCCAGGGAACTTACTGTGTAAGAATATATTATTAGTGATCTCGTGCAACTTCCCTATCATAAATCTGTTCCTTTGAAATGTCATAACGATGTTTTTGACTTCATTAATAAAGGCCTCCTGGCTGTTACATCAATACATTGCAACAACAATCTGAGAAATAATAACTTGATAAGAGTTAAAGATCGGTCTAAGTGGATGTATTGGAAAAAAGGAAATGGAAGTTCCTTTCTTTTATCAAACTTTTTCATATGAAAATTACCTGAAACATGTAGTAGTAATACTCAAAAAGTTAACAGTCACATGTCACAAGTACCCTCATCTTTGATGGTCAAATACTCCAAAGGGTAGATCCATTTAGCATTATCAATGGTACATGGCTGATCTTTATCCAAAAATAACAGAGCCTCCGGATTGTTAATAAAACAAATATCATCAATATACCGAAAGGTATACTTAAAAGCACGTAAGTATTCTATTTTGCCAAGTTTGGCAAGTCTCTTCATAAAACATAATTCATAAAATGACAGATACCAATTACACCAAGAAGGTGAACAAGCAAGGCCCATAGGAATACCACAAACTTGTTTCCAAGTTTTATTACCTAGTCTCACAATGCAGTTATCAATCAATAAATCATTCCATTGACAGAGTAGTAATCTATCCATAGGAGTCCATTTATCAGTAGGTTTGTTTACCCATTTCCATTTGAATTTCCCACTGTTAGATTTCCATTTATATGCAAGACTGTCCTTCTTGCAAAATTTGAATGCATATAATATCATTTTACGTATGACAGTTTTTAGCCCACCAGGGCGATTCGACACAATCTGCAAGATAGAAGGAAGTCAATACGTTATAAAGAATTCTGTACATATTCATTTTGGCAGTTTGGCACCTTTGCGGCAAAAACATTGTTTTTCGTTCATAATCTTTATGTTAAAAGTTCATTTATAAGATTCTCAGCTCGCTATTGTAAAGAAATCACACTACATAGTGATTCAGATGCAGACAGAAAGTTAACTCAGGAGCTGTTCGATGGAACGTTGCTCCTTGTTAAGCTTCAAGAATTAGGCAACCTACCAGTTGGCCGTTATACAAAATCAAAAGAAGACTTGATGTTGATTGAGGCTCAACAAAATTTGGAGTTAGCCCAAAAGCTACAAGAAGAATTGAATCCTTCGTAAATATTCATTCTTGCCTATGTCATGGTCATGTTTCTATGAGATGCTGAATCCAGATCCTTGAAGTTTGAAGATGTTTTGAAGTTTGATTCCAGTTCTCATCAATAATTCAAAGATCAAATCAAATCAACCTATTTAAAGAAACAGCAAAGACACATATTCTCTAAGATGAAGAAATATCTAAAGGAAGAAACATATAAAGAAATATCTTTTTGCCTTAACGAAAATCTGACGAATAGAATGTTTGGCGAATGATCCTTGAACTAAAGATCATATGTTCGCGAGGACATTTCACATTTGAGGAAGGAGATATGTGATGCCATGAAATTGTTAAATATTGAATATCAACCTAAATATGGCATGATATACTCGAAAATGAAAATATGGCCGGAATAAAT
The DNA here is from genome assembly GCA_029204225.1 of Diphasiastrum complanatum. Taxonomy (NCBI): domain Eukaryota; kingdom Viridiplantae; phylum Streptophyta; class Lycopodiopsida; order Lycopodiales; family Lycopodiaceae; genus Diphasiastrum; species Diphasiastrum complanatum. Next base: position 84,580,393 of record CM055092.1, read on the forward strand.
ATAAATCATGAAGAGGCCTAAGTCATTTTTCGGTAATATATCTTCTAAGTACTTGCCTTGTATTTAAGGACAAGACCTCTAAAAGGGAAACATTGCCTTGGATAAGCCGTTACTAGGTCATCCATGCAAAACGACTCAAGATGAAGTGACATATTAAACAAGAGTAATTTTAACTCTTAGTTAAATATACCTCTTATGGTATAATTGAGCATACATCCAACTTAATTGTTAACTAGACCTTTTTGCGGGAGCGACGCACCTGTTGTTTTAGAGGTGTGTTTGTTCGTCCCGTAGAACATATATTGACCTCACACGTCAGTCTCGACCATCAAGAGAGAAGAGTTTATGCATATGTAAGTGGTTGAAGAAGTGAATAAAGTGTTGAGAGTTATTCTCCCTTATCTCTGTTCTCCGCACTATTTAGTGTGAGTGATCCTGAGTCTACTAGCAATCTCTAACGCATTACATGAATTACTCTCTGATCAGACAGACTCTCTAGCACATTACAGTCGTTTGTTGTGTATCTGTAAAACATGCTCTAAGGAACTGTCTTAAAATCATCTTATTCGTCTGTCGTGAATACTTTCTTTTCGGCACTTGAATAACGATTATATTTGGTACAGTCTAGCACAATCATTGGTAGAACTGTATGTATACATTTGAGATGACAGTCCCTGTATGAAGAATTGAGTCATTGATCTGTGTTCCTGATTGTAACTGACATAAGTTTCTAACGTGCTCTAAAACTATTCACCCTATAGAATGCATTTCATTCGATTTGATAAGGGCCAGACTATTGTTTTGAAATTATTAACACTACACACCTCAAACACAAGTAATACTGGTTACTTTCTAATGTCTGTTGACAACCAAAACAACTGTTCCATACCTATGTAACTAGCAGTACTTCAGACCCCTAATAGTTTTAATGTTGGGGGCTAAATGGCAAGGTACCCTTAGGATTAAGGGTATGTGCCCTTGGATAAGGGCACGCAAGTGACTATACCTTAGTTGGAGGTATGGAGTCACGTGACCTTTGGATAAGGGATACCCTTAGTATTAAGGATAGGTGTCTTAGATTAAGGTACTAGTGTCCTTGGTTAAGGGCAGGTAGGTGTCTATGCCTTGGATGGAGGTATGGAACCTAGAGAGCTGTTAGAAAGTCATTGGATGACTATTTTTCTAAACCTTGGGCCTCAACCTTGAACCATATCACTTTATTGGTCTAGGACCAAAGTATACTTGCACAACTTGGGCAATGGGACCTAGTAGGAGGGCTCCCTTCTAAAGTGTCCATTGAGTTCCCAACTCCCACAAGAAAGACATTCAAAGAGTCATAGGTTATGGAAGGAGTCTCTTGACATTCCATAAGCCTATGGAGGCTCTTGGAGATTCTTTAACTCCCCTAGGCTTTTCTCTCTTTCATTGGATGAGCATGGAACTCCATAGTGCATTGGAGGGGTCCATGGGCCATCTATATGAGGGTAGTAGGGCGCCCATTGGGAGGGGGAGATCTCTCTTGTTTGCTTTGCTTATGCTCTAGTGTTGCTACTAGTGTGTAGAGTGCTTTCTTGTGATAGTATGCTTGAGGTTTGGATCTTGCTTATGGTATGGGACATAAGTAGGGTTTGGATCTTGAGTATGCTATGGAGTGTTGTGGTATGCTTGTGATTTGTTTATGGTTAGCAAGGGGGTGCTAGATAGGTCTTGCTTGGAGCTCGGATCTAGCTATGGTTGGGTGGTGAATACTTGAGGCCAGCTTGTTATCTATCTTTGTGTTTAAAGAGTAGGGACACAGGTGGAGGAGAGATCCTTGGAGGCTTGCAGATCCTTAATTGCAGGTGGAGGCATCCTAGCTTGGAGTTGGGGAGCATCTTGAAGGTTGCAGGTTGCTTGGAGGTCATTTGGAGGCTCTACCTTGGATTTGGAGGACTTCCTCACCTCTACTTGTAAAAACAACGCTCAAAACCATTTCACTCGAAACAACTCATAAATTCTACCAAACACATAACTTTCTAACGCTGTCCTCTACGGGTTCGACATTATTTACTACAAAATCTATATTAACCTTGTTGGTATAGTACGACAGGGATCGAAGCAGTACTCGCCAAAACACAAGTCCCCACCTAGTATCCTCCTTTACAGCTGTCAACAGTGTCTCCACATTGTAGTAGGCTTCTAGTATGACGGGATCTGGAGAGTTAGCCACATCGGTCATACAGCGGTTGAGGGCCCTTTGAAAGTCAATTGTCGTGCTCCAACTCTTGTCTGATTTTATTGTTGGCCATTTATAAGCCGCGACGCTTGGAGTTTTCACCGTTGACCAAGATCTCCTTCTGGGCATGGGGTGATATGATGGATCTACCCATAATTCTCCTAGTGTCGTTAGATATTCTTTAATTAGCTCTGGCTTGCATAGAAGTGCCGCCTTCCTCCACTCTGGTTGGGGATGCAGAAGTGACATGATATCGGCCGATTTCTTCTTGACGAGCTCTTGGAGCTTTCCTGGTAAGGTATACCTACCTCTGGTCGTAATGTCTAGATATTTCTCGATGAAGAGTGTCGGTTGCTCTAAATCAACTACCAAGAATACTTTGCTATACCAGTGTTTATAACTGCCACAAGAGCAAGAAAGTTGTCGACAAAGTGTGTAGGAACAATGGATGTGGATGGAAGATCAGATTTGGGGGTTGAGGCGACGTGAGGTGATGAAACGAGAGGGGGTGAAATGGCTCAAGGTGGTGAAAAGCCACAAGGGGGAGATGCAGTCTCGAGCTTGGGCATGTTAGGATCTATTGGAAAGGTAGTGATTTCGGCCTGTGCGGTGTACTGGAGGTCTTGGTTGAAGGTGCGGTCTCCGCTAGTTTGGAGGTTGCGATTCGGATTCAGGTATGCAAGATCACAAATTTGTCATTGGTTTTGGTCTGGACGTCACCTTGATCCGAGAGAAAAAAGACAGACACATCAAATTTGGTGAGGCCTCAAGAGTATGGTAGGTTCGGGGTGTGTGGAAGGCTCAAAGCCAATGAGATCAGTTGGGGATTGAGAGAGACCACCTGGTCTAGCCCTTTATAGGTAACTGTGAATTGGTTGGTATCGAAAGTGGAAAAGGCTTGTTGCACCAGGGACTGGTCCTGGACAAGTGGCACCTCTAAATTCACGTTTCTCAGAACTACAAGGCAACTGTCTATGCGAAGAGCAACAATTTTTTTGCTCAGTGAGCAACAAAAGGATGGTGTACTGTGAGGGGGGTTACATAGCCAGGCATTCGGTAGGTAGATTGGGGAGATGTCTCTCCCTCCTCTCTCGGCTGGGCGAAGTGGTTGAGGAGGTCGGGGAATGGGATGACGTGGATCTAATCTGTTGGGACATGGATGGTGATGTAGTTACACGTGAGGATGTAAAGGGTCTGGGGGATCAATGCAGTGGTTCTTTAAGTGATGCGGATTCTATTTTCAGAAGAGGCAGCGGCATCCGAAAGGTGACGTTTTGGTGCCATGGTGTGGATCAGGCGATGAATCGGTAGTATGAAGGTCAATGGAGGAAGTTAGGACTATATGGAGATGATGGCTTTGATGGCGAGTCAAGAAAGGCTAGCGAGTCAGAGGATGACTAGTGAGTCAGAGGGTTTGACGAGTCAGACGCAAATCAGAAAAAAATCATGGAAATGATCTGATGGCGAGTTAGTGGATGGCATATGTCTGATGGCGAGTTAGGAGATGAAAGAAAAATCATGAAAAATGAGGTCACGAGTCAAGCAATCCGGCGAGTCAAGCAGAGAATGCGAGTCAGCAGGCACGAATCAGAAAAAGTGACTAAATGACATGACTCGCGCATATTTATAGGGGGTTCCCTGACTTGCCAATTGTTATTTTAGAAAGTTAATCTTATTTGTGTCAAATTATCAGTGTTTACACTATGCACAATCTGTTTCTCAATTGGTTGCCAGATTTACGAGATTTTCTAATCAAAACCTCTCATTGTTTACTAAAAATGGTAGCTTACTAAGAATCGGATCTAGGACTTCTGTGATTAACTAGATCTACATCTACCCTAGGGGTCGACCTAGTCTAAAAATATACTTGACTAACTATCTGTCTCGATTTGATCTAAATGCTACCTCCCTAGGCTAACTAGTGTTGACTATGCCTAACTAACAGATTTATTGGAACTAAGACCAACTAACTAAGAGGATCTAATCTGGCCTAGCTTATCCAATCTGAACTATCCATGGGTCACGGTCGGCAACTACCCTAGTCTATGGGTCTTGAGACATTACTCTGAGGCTAAATGATCTAAAACCTATTCTAACGGGTCAAATTATGTAGATCTAATAAGACTTCCTAGATTAATCCTAGCTAGTGGGTTGGGATCATCTAACTTGAAACTACTTAGGCTAGCTAACCAACTAACTGATCTATCTAAACTGAAATTACCTAGCTAACAACTAATCTACTAAGCCACATAGATCTAATCTAACTTAATTACCTGATCTAGCTATCTAATCTACTTAGTTATTCTAGATCTAATCGGGATGCTAAGGATCTAACTTCTAGCGATCTAAATATAAACTATCACTTGGATTTAACTAACCTATACTATCTCCTATTCGAATTGACAACTATCCGATCTATCTGCCTAGGAATTTTATACCGAAAATGACTCTCGACTCCTACCTAGACTAACTAGCAGAGCGTTGATAGTTCATCTTGAGTAGAAGAGGATGATGAGGATGGTGCTTCTGGCACATCTTTGAGTTCAACATTGGCGGAGAGTAGCGACGCAACATGCTGCCATTGATGGGCATGTCGAGAAAATTGCCTTGCAAGTCGGCGAGAATAACTGTGCCATTAGGTCGGATCTCTACTACTATGTACGATCCTTCTCCCTGATGCCTAAGCTTGTCTTTGTGTGTCTTGGAGTTGTATAACAAGGCCAACTCTCCCTTAACGAGATCCTTGGTCTTGATATTTTGATCGTGCTAGGCTTTCTGTTGTTGCTTTTCTACAGCAAGGGTGAAGTGCTAGGAAGGGAGTCTTATGAAGTTGAATGAGGTTCTCTAATCTCCTCTTGGTAGATTGCTCTGTAGTAAGTCGTTCGATGATGACGACTCTCAGACTTGGAACAACAAACTCAATAGGCATTACAGCTTCATGTCCATACACCATCTGAAATGGTATTTGTCCAGTACTCAATTTGAATGTGGTTCTGAAAGCCCATAAAGTTGTGTAAAGCTTATGTTCCCAATCCAATTGTGAAGCTTCAACTATCTTCGTGATGATTCCACAGGGGATCTCATTCGACAATTATGCTTGTCCATTGCAACGCGGATAATAGGGTGTACTCTTCCTATGGACAACCAGATAAGAGAATAATAGATGAGTGATAGTTTAATTTAGGAAATGTGTTTCGTAATCACTCACGAGCTCTAGTGAGCACCCAAAATGGACTAAGAGGTTCTCATACAGGAATTTGGCAGTGGAGTTGGCATCAGCCTTCCTCACAACCTTGGCTTCTACCCATTTGGTCAAGTAACGACATAGTCTATGCCCCATTTCCCAAATGGCATTGCAGCCAGTATAGGTCGTAACAACATTCTATCCTTTCCCTAGGTTCACTTGAATTGTTGGCACATGTCACACCTCTTGACTTGATAGTGAATATCTTTGAACATTGTGGCCCACCACACGCCGTGTTGTAGCACTTTTCGATTGGTAGCTTCAGCAACGAAATGCACTCCCCCTCTTTCTTCATGGGCGATGCTTATGACTTGGGACACTTCATGCGGTAGGACACAATGGCGTATGATTTCATCATTACAAATGTGATAAAGTTGTCCTGCTGTCAATGTGAAAGGGGCAGATTTGATGATTAACCTACGTCATTCTACTTTGCTCATCTCAAGGGGAGGACGTCCCGCCATAAGATATCCAACTATAATGACTCGACATGGAGCATGATAGCGTCAGGGAGATCATCATCAATCCCTTTACTCTCAGGAACATTGTGGATCTGTGAGAGGTGATCTACCAGATAGTGTTGTTATCATTTGCAAACAACTATTTTAAAAGTCAACGAACTCTTGGAGAAGCAATAACCATCAGGTGATCCGTCCATTTGTGCATGGTCTATTTACCAGATACAGGAAGGCTTGGTGATCTACGAAGAAGAGAATGGATTGGCTAGCGGGTAATGGCGGAGTTTCTTCACGTTATATACCATGGCAAGCATTTCACACTCAGTCATCAACTCAGATTTGATCCCTCGTTTATCACTCTTGGCTTTTTACTTAGCAGTTTTTGCCTTATACAGAGGTTTATGTTCTCAAAGCGGGCTGGTAGTTTCGTTGATTGTTTTTCCCATCCTTTTCAAAGCTTAGTTGAGTTTTATGATGCTCTTGGATGGCTTCATACCTAGATCGGCGAAGGTGATGGGAGCTTTTTCTTTTGGAGAGCCTCAAGATGGGGGATCCAAAGTAATCGGCTCTTTTCCCTTGACATTAGTTGGTGACTCTGATCGTGGATCAAGGGCCGGATCTTTTACCATCTTTATGTTATTGTCCCATAATGGTACTTCTAGCTTATAAAGAGCTTCGTCCTTAGCTAGGTCCCAATCTATGCATTCTCGCAAGAGATCATTAATGGTTATGGGAACACTAGTCGTGGATCCGTCGGTTACCGTATCCATTCGGCTTACAACATTGCCTTGTGGGGCTCTGTTGTTTCGATAAGATCTTCATTCGCTAGAGGCTTTGGTGGATCTAGTATTTCGGGATTTTGGTGTGGTCTTGAAATAATCATGATCTACATATTGGAAGAAATCCTCATCCTCGTACTCTCGACCTTCTTCCAGGGTGAACACCTGAAGAACTTCTATTTCTTTCTCATTGTAGACTCCTTGCAGTAGTTCCTGGGGTATAGCCTCTAGGCTCATCATAAAAAATGAAGCGAAGTCTTGATGGCCTTCACTAGATTTCTTCACTGGTTGTGCTAATCTCTTGATCGGTTGAGATTGCTCAGCTGATGAAACATCAAACTAAAGATAGTCCACCATAGCTAAGGCTTCAGTCCAGTTCACCACATCGGTTTGTGAATCATCACGTATGACAACTCTCCTCCAACGACGTCCGTCATCAGACTCCTCGTCATAATGAATAGTAGTGGCAGAGCTTGAAACCATAGCTCTTTGGTCTGTTGGTTTCATGATCTAGGTATCAGGATCAATCTTGACTACAAAATCGCGATTTTGCAGAACGATACAGTTCTATCTCTAGTCATGAAAAGCTTGGGATGTTCTACCTAGTAGGACACTATAAGATTGGGGAGAGTCGGGCAAGTCCAAGACTACAAAATCTATCACAAAACAAATTTTGACTACTTTGGTATGCACTTTGTTGGCTATGCCTAACGGTTTCACACTAGACTGGTCAGCTAGTTGGATTATAAAAGGAGCGCTTACCATACGAGTAAGACCCCATTCGTGATAAAGTTTGGAGAAAATGATATTCACTCTGGACGCTCCAGCGACTATGGCCGATTCTTTTGGAAACCCTCAATGCGTGATTGGGATGGTCACATGTTTAGCATCTTTCTCCCATCCTACCCCTACTTGGTGGACTGGTTGTGATCTCTCTACTTCTTCATTTGGCACCAAATTGGTAGGGTGCACTTCGGGTTTCTCACTGCCTAGTTTGTTTATGTAGGTCTTCAATCCTTCCCAGAGGGTTAGATGCATTTTGAGTAGAGTGCCTAAGGGCATTTTGAGTAGAGACCTCTCCTTGTTTTTCCTTTCCCATTGGACATGTGAGATATGGGTGTCCGTAACCGCAATCTTGACATAGAGGTACAAAGTTGCCTTGTGGCTTGTTAGTGCACTCGGTGATTCTATGGTTCTCTTGACATCCGTAACACTTGATGGGAGCTCTAAATCTAGTACCTCTAAGCTGATTGGCATAGATTGGCACTTAGTCATCGTTCTCTCCATCTATGAAATGCATTGGAATAGAATCATGTGCTTCCTCTCTAAGGTAGTAGGGTTCTTCAGTCACCCCAACCATTTTCAATTATTGAGTAGCTGGTTGTGGATTTCGTACTACTAAACCTTGGGTTCTGGGGAGAATGGGAGGTAATGCCAATCTAGGTGGTGGTTGGGGTAAGACACCTTGACATTGCACCAATGGGGTGAGATTCTGTGGGGCTGCTTGGTTTCTGAGGTTATATCAATATTTGCTGGTATCGTGATTGCTCATCTTGCAAATATGGCAATATTGGGCCAGTCGCTCTAACCTTTGTCTCAACTATGGGCACTCATTTCCTGTATGGTTGTTAGAGTAGTGTGGACACTAGGATAGGTGGATTCTCTCATTGGATAGGTGTGGGTAGGTCCTAGTTTCATGCCTTTCAGCTTTTGATCGACAACCGTGGTAAGGTTGATAGTGAGCTTTCTAATTTGCTCGTTGCTTTGCATGTGCAACCTCTCTAAGGTGGATACAATGGTATCGATGCTATTGGATGTAGAGGCAGAAGCATCATCGTGTAACTTGCCCTTACATTTTGCATCTTCGCTCTTGGTCGGAGTTATCAGAGTCCGAACTAGTGCTCTCACTATCGTCGACTCTCTTAATGGCATCGACGCATGGTCGCAAATCTCCCTTGCCATCAAACCTCAGAAGGTCAATCTTGGAGAAATTTCGGATTGCGTGGGGTACGAATGGCCTAGGATTGTCCATTGGGAGTGGATCTATGTCAATGAGTTCAGGTAATATTTCAATCGGTATGTTGACAAATTCCTTGAGTTCAGGGAGATCTAGAGTGGATAATCTCCTAGCAGATCTCAGATGCATATAACAGAACGATAATTAGGACTATTTTTGGTATTATCATTTTCTGGTTGTTTTTTTATCTTTTTCGTTTTTCTTTTTTCTCAGAAAATTTTTGTAGATCTTTTCAGCATATGGGTGGTCAAATGATGGATTTGATTGATGATCTAACCGATGTGCTAATGAATCTCAGATCAAGATTATATCGAGTTCAAAATAAAAGTTAGATGGATGCGAAGCGGTGTAAATGCAAATCCAAAAGGCAATCGAGAAAAGTGAAAACAAGCAAAATGTAGATGGGTTCTGATTTGTCAAATGTTCAATTGGCAAGTTAGGCCATACTGGCGAGTCAGACTATCGAGTCAGGCGTGAGAACTTTTTGACTCATCGAGCTAGAGAGAGAGAGAGAGAGAGAGAGAGAGAGAGAGAGAGAGAGAGAGAGAGAGAGAGAGAGAGAGAGAGAGAGAGAGAGAGAGAGAGAGAGAGAGAGAGAGAGAGAGAGAGAGAGAGAGAGTAACAAGATTTCACATAGTCCCTCTTGACAAGTCCAGACCAAACCCTTTGAACCCTTCAATTTATAGCATAACAGGTAAAAATAAAGCTGTATAAAGTTTAACAGTACAGAATACCATAAAGCAAAGCAAGTTTTAAGACGCCCAGCTGTTACCTGCTGTTTACAGATCCATTTCTCCAGAGAATCTGTTGGCTTGGCTTCTTTGACTTATAGCTTTGTTTCTTGTTCTGCCTGCTGTCAGTTGAGATGATGGGTTCTTTTTAAGTTTATCTTTCTTGTTTCAGAGCCCATATCAGGTAGAGGAGATTGATCTGCATTTTAGTTTCGTCTTGCCTGTCAGAGGACACTCAAGTTTGTCACTCTTGCACTGAAGCACATGCATAAACGACCATAATCAATCAAGCATGCATGCCAAAACATTCAACAATAAAATCAGCATGCAAAACTGTTGAACAATGATTGAAAGAAATAAGAAACTATTCTACAACATTTTGGAAGTCCAAGGATCAAGAAACCAACCACTCTTTTGATTCTTGGACATCCCAAGAACATCAAGAACATGGTTGTAAGAGAGTATGCAAGAACTACACCACAAACCTAGTCTATTTAGTTTACCTGAATGTTGATTCCTACGTTAATCCACAAACAAGAAATGAAATCTTAATCCACTCTAGGAAAGCAAAAAATCTAATCCACTCTACTGTCCACAACCACACACAAAGGAGGGAAGGGCAAGACCATGAATGCATTCACTCAAGAAACAAGCATGATCAAGGAGCTCAATGGATGCACCAAAACTTGTGGTGGCTCTTCTCATTTCAGCATGGAGTCAGTACATTTCTCAAAAAGCTCCTCTTCTCAAAGAGGGAGTCTCTTAAATAAGCAAGAGAGCTCCTTAGGTGGCATCCTAGTGGAATTTCCACATTTTACAAACTACAAGTGGAATTAGGCTCTCCACTAGAGGTCACCATCAAAAGGTGGCTAACTCTACTTTCTTTAAGAGAAGTCTACTTGCATTCATTACTTTGCCTAGAAATACTAGTTCCTACATGATCATTCCATCTTTCGGGATTCACCATGAGGCTTACACAGTTCTTGCTTGTCATTGCTAACTAGTATTCCTCGGCTCTCATACTCGGCCCTCAGTCTTCATTCGTCTCATCTTCTCAGAGACCTCCTTGGTCTAAGGTGAGAGGTGCTCTTGGGTAACTCTGGCCGAGTATCTTGGGGACTCATCAAAATTAGCCAACATCATCCCACCCCTAATGTGTTGTAGGACCCACTGCAACTCAAATTGGACAATGTCGTTCTGCTTCCGCATTGGCGTCTTCGATTTCACTTGGAAAAGCATAGATCCTCGTTCGCTTGCGTAAAACCAAGTGTTTATTATTGCCAGTCTTTATTAAAAACTGCTTTCGCAAATTGCCACAATTTAACTAAAATGTCCTATTGCCGCAAATACTTGATATTTTTTAAATTGGAGAGCTCCCAACAACTTCACAACTTGCATGCTTGAGTGTTTTCCTTGTGTCTTTTATTTCATCTGCCATTGACGGTTTCATCTCTATTTTCTTGGCAGATACTAACTTCTGGGAGGTCTGTCTTCTCCATTTTGCTTCTAGGCGTTTCTGCAGTTCCTCTCTCAGTTGAAGTTCCAGTCTTAAGGAAAACTTTCGATCTGCAGGTTGCACAAACTTCGATGACCAGTCTCAAGGGGATGGACTCATCATCAAAAAATTGGTGGTAGGAACAGATTTGGATGGATGGTTTGGTAACGGTAAGAAAACATGATGAAGGCTTGGTGGCAGGGTGAAGGAACTTATACTTCAGCTTTGGACTCTTGCAATGTCAAGCTTCGCTTATTGCTCTTATGCTATTGTTGTGTTCTTACTACCTCAGCTTCTTGGACCATTCTCTTTATTTCTTCTAGCTGCTTTGCCTGCTTCTTAGATCTTTTTCGGTTGACCAACCAATGTAGGTAGTAGTTGGTCTCCACAAGACACTTGCAATGATCTTTTAGCCGCTTCGATAATACTATAAAAAACTAAGGATTTCTCAGAAGAACAGTGAACTGATGATAAACAAACAGATGGAAGGAAGGGTGGTGGTGGTGGTGACAACGGTAGATGGTGTGGGCGATAGGCATGAGAATGGGTGCAGAATTATGGCAAGAGGCTGGTTGAAGAAGGAGATTGATACCCCAATGCTTGTGTTTCCCTTTTCTGAAGGATCTTCGTCAGACTGGGGTACTTCTTTTGATTGAGTTGCTTTGGATTGCCTCATTGTCTTCTTAGCCTTATCATTATCCTTTTTGGTTCGTGACCTTAGAAATGGGTGTTTATTGACTTGTGAAAACAATGACTCCCATGATCTTGGTGCTCGCTTTAGTCCATAAAGACTTTTGAAGAGCAAGCACACTTTGGACTCATCCTTGATGAATCCTTGAGGTTGTTCCATATAGATCTCCTCCTCAAGATAACCATTTAGAAAAGCATTGGATACATCTAATTGGAACACCTTCCATTTGAAAAAACAAGCAAGAGAAATAAAAATTCTTATTGTCACCATCTTTGCAACAGGTGCAAAGGTCTCCTCATAGTCAAAGCCATGGATTTGAGCAAATCCTTTGGCACATAATCTTGCCTTGAACTTGTTGATGGTGCCATCATGATTGTACTTGATCCGAGATACCCACTTGCAACCAATCACATGCTTGTTGGATGGTGATCAATGCATCATACTCTTGCTTCATGGCATCATACCACTCCTTGGTATTGAGTGCCTCTTGTACATTCTTTGGATCTTCATGAGAAACAAGAAAAGCATAATTTGTAGAATCAAGATCCACTTGCTTGCCTTTATCAACATATGAGAGCCTCTTAGGCTCGGATCTATCTCTCATAGATCTTCTTGGTGAAAAAATCCGAGGAAAATCCTCTTCAAATCTCGACCATCACATCATAATTGTCTTCAATAGCAATAGTTGGTGATGCATCCATAGATGACTTATCTCGGCCCCTTCAAAAGATGAATGTTGATCTTCATGGAAAATAACATCTCTACTTTCAAGGACTTGAGAAGTACAGAGCACAAAGACTCTATAAGTCTTTTTGGTGGATGAGTATCCAACCATGATCCCTTTGCATGAACTAGAATCATCCTTCTTCCTTGTTTCCAAGGGAATATGGGCAAAGAATATGCATCCCAAAACTTTAAGGTGATCAACCTTAGGCTTCTTCAAATATAAGATCTCATATGGTGACTTTCCTCCAAGAGCAATATGTGGGAGTCTATTGCTTCAATAGGACATTCAAAATTATTTGCAGTGTATATTGATTTCTTGGCTCCATCATAAGATGCAATAGAAGAGAAAGAGCTACACATATGTGAAGAGGCTCCACTATCAATATACCATAATCCATCCTTCTTAAAAGAAGAGGATGAGAAGCTAGAGACCATAAGAGATCTCTCTCCATCACTTGCAATAGTGTCTTCCTTCGCATTGGAGATATTGGCTTGCTTGAGTTGATTCTTCTTCTTGAAGAAATTGGTGGCATAATAGCCTTTCTTGCCACAATAAAAGCAGTGGATCTTCTTCTTCTTGAGCTTAGATATAGAAGAGCTCGAGGAATTCTCCTCCTCATCTTTGTCTTTGGATTTGGCTTTGTCCTTGCTTGAGTATTATTGATATTGGTTCTTGCACCTCCCTTTGTGCTTGTCCTTGACAAATAAAGCTTTGCCATCATTATGATTGAGAGAAAGCCCATCCTCAAGAGTTTGTACTCTTGTCTTGATTCTTCAAAAATAAGCACACTTTGGAGGGCCTCCAAGCTTGGTAGCTCCTCCTTAATGGCATAGGATTGGACAAGGTTATCAAATTCATTTCTCAAGCCATTGAGAATGACTTAAACTAGCTCACTTTGATTGATGGAATCACCAATACATGCAAGCTCCCTATGAATATCCTTGACTCTCAAAACATAATTAGATGCACTCTCATCACTCTTTTGGCTACTTTGAAAGATTTGATTTCTAAGAGTGAGAAGCCTAGAGGTGTTCTTAGCCTCATAGATAGTCTTAAGACTACAAGCGTGGCTTTGATACCAGTATGAAGACCACCCAAGGAATCTACTTACAAAGGACACTCAAAAGGACACCGTGGAGCCAAACCACCCAACTAACACGAAGCTTAAGTCAATCAACCTAGTCTTTACCCTTGAGCCACATTATGTGAATGTTTGATGAGAGAGAGGAGACATGTAACTAAACCTTGAAAGCCAATGATGATGGAGGGTGATTTTCTCCTAGGATATATAGACCCAGAAGTCACTATGCGTGTACGAATGCAACCCCCATACTAAGTAGACTTAAACTCTAGTTTCAATTGATGGTCACTCAACCATGCATATACTTGTCACCCATGTACAACTCCACATGTCCTTGTTAGAGTACCCTAGGCCCTCAGTTAAATATTGGCCTTGAGTTAAATATCGAGGCATAATTGATTAACTCAACATTGAAGGCCTAGTATCCATATCTAGAGTTGTTCTGAATTCTTGAGTAATTGGACATGGCTGTAACACATACAACATTAAATTGACCACATCACAAAAAATATTGCTAGAGCCATGTTGTTGTTACACATGTCCCTAGGCCTAAGATTAGTTGAAACAAAAAGATCATAATATAGAGAAAAAACATGTTGACAATGAATCTAAAGATGCACCTCACATTGATCTTGTTAATCTAGTTAGCTTTCATCTCTAGAAATAAGGTGTTTCTTGTATTCATTGCACATTGAGGTAAGAAGATGAAAGAAAATTGAAATGCCTTTGAAATTATATTAGTTGAATTCCAAGAAAGGTTATATCAAATTTCTTTGTTGTCTTATAGTTTGTAGCTAAAAAGGTTTTACATTCCCAAGTCAACCACGACAATGCCCACATAACAATTATTGTTTCATTTTTTTCCTTGTACCTCACATAAAATGTTGTACATCATAATCATAACCACGAAAACATACACCCACACCATTATTGCTTAGTACTCCACCATCTAACCCTTTGCAAAAACATTTCCCTAATGTTATTCACACTATGTCATCTTCTCCACATTTTTATTGCCTCTTAAGTTACTAAGATCCCAACCCACCCCCCCCAAGAGAGGGTGTAAAGATGGCCCCACCCTCCGAGGCCATTCTGCTCGGGAAGGGCCTTCGGCCAAAGGCAGTAGCCTGAGGCGGAAAGCCCTTCCCACGATGAAATGGCCGAGGAAGTAACCTTCCGCGTCGTGAAAACGTTTTTTTTACATGCACCTTCCGAGGATGCGGAAGTTCATGTAAATTTTTACATGCACATTCCGCATCCGAAAGGTGCATGTAAGAGTTTAAAAAAAAAGTAAAGGAGTCACAATAAATTAAGTTGGCAAAAAATGATTTTCCTAATGAAGTTCTCTCTCTCTCTCTCTCTCTCTCTCTCTCTCTCTCTCTCTCATTATTCTTCACGTTGCTCTCTCAATAATAATACACGTCTTCTCAATTCGTTCAAACGAAAGCGTTTGTTGTAGTTTGAAAGCAGAAGTTGCATGCCTTTTGATCAGAGCAGCCCACGTTGTTTCTGTGGCGGCATGGTCTCAGAAATCAGTGCAGTAGCTCGCCCTGAGAAGCAAAGACGTTGAGATTGATCTCCTGAGGTGTGTCTGCTTGCAACCTCACTGAATTGCTCTTTAGTCATGTTTGTGCTTTCCCTTCTTTGGTGTTCACGATAATTCATCTTCAATCCATCATATACGAATCCATTATTGCAACTTATACATGCTGCATGCAGTCGTTGGCAGTTTCCTCCTTTCAAGACGAATATTGTTTCGTGCTTAATTTGATGTTCATGCATGCATGATAAGGACAAACTAGGGGGTCCTTGTGCGCTTGCATAGTACTATAATATCAATTTTTTAATGATGAACAAAGACCTGCGAATGTAGAATATAGCTCAAAGGTTTCAGGCCCTGATCATCCGCCGTCGCTTGTATTCTGATTTTTTTTTCATATACCTTCAAACCAGCTTCTGTGAATGACTTAATGAGTCTAACGGTGATAACGCTTGCTTAGAATTATTTTCTAGCGTCAAGTTTCAACCAGCTAACAGGTTGACGAGTCCCAACTTTGTAACTCTAAACGATATTTGTCTTGATCGTTTTTAATCTTATATATTCTTGTAGGTGCGAGCGTTGTGGACACTCAGCATTGTTATATGCTTCGATCAAAAAGTGGAAAAAGCGCCTTGTCTTTGCGCATTAAAGGTTCGAATTTGAGAACGTGTTATCATTTAGACCACTTAACAGTTTTTAGAAATCTAGCAATTGTTTTTTATCTTGTTACTACGATTATTCTGAAGTTGATTCATCTGACCAGTTCTGATCACTAGTTCTACAGCCTGCAAGAGGATAACGATGGCCAAAATGCATGCAGACATTGTTTTTTCAAGCGCATGATGCCATGAACAATAGGAAGAAATTAACAGCTAGAACCTCGGTCTTCATGTGATAGTAAAAGAAAATGGGTACAGTACACTAATATGAAATTGGTACTTTCAAAAAGGCAAAGCTAGTATTCTAGACTAGATCTAGATCTTAATAAAGAAGATGAGGCTTGAATAGTAAGATTTAGGTTGTCAACCTTAATAGATTGCTATCTAGTTCATGAAATTGCCATTAGAGATAAGCAACTAAAACTAGATGGTCTACTTTAAAAAAAAGAATCTAGCAGAAAGCATCCAAAGCATGCGTTGTTCTAGTTGTCATGTTGAAAGAAATTCTATACCTGCCGAAGCCTGAAATCTTTGCTGATGAGATGTATGCATACGATTTACCTTTTTTAAAGCTGTTTCCTAATTGAAGATGGAGCTTTTTCGAACTCTGAGCCACACAAGTCAATGAGTCTCCTTTGCATTGCAAACGAGGAGTGAAATCATGAATTGTAAGATATGTTGGAATAATGTCAGCATCTAAATGTACTACGACCGAGAGAGAGTAACTATATTAGTCTACTTATGTTACAAGCTGAGCGACACATGTAGAGACATGAAGTATCAAAGAAGAAGTTGCTTACACTTCATAGATCTTATCCATGTGTGCGAGAGGCAACGACAAATTCATGAGTTTCATTCTGCTCTTTCAATCATGATTCATAACATAGCTTTTTGCGACCTCTTTCTCTCTCTTGGCCTCACAGATTGTACATCTGGTGTTTCTGGTGTAGCAGATGGAGATTGTCAGAACCCAATCACAAGAAGTCAGTGCACAAACATTTGGAACTAGCAATATAAATGTTCCATTAGTTATTCGCTGCATGTCTAAATTAACTGTATGTGCATCCCATTTTGTACGTCGCCGAGACTTCACCGTTAATCGTTTTTTGGCGGATTTGCTTGAAATCAAAGTCCCTGCCAGCAAAACGCCAAGAAACGGAGTTGCTTCAAAGAATGTGACAGTTGATTCCTCGACTGGTGTATGTGCACGCATCTTTTATCCTTGTAGTGAAGGAAAGGTTTACACAAAACATCCCGATGCTACAAAGAAACAGCTTCCGGTTGTATTTTACTTTCATGGAGGTGGGTTTACATTTCTATCTCCAAATTTTCTTCTGTATGACAATTTCTGTCGAGATCTAGCACGAGATATGCCTTGTATAGTTATCTCAGTACATTATCGGCGATCTCCCGAACATCGCTACCCCATTGCATATGATGATTCATATGCAGCTTTAAAATGGCTTCAATCAACAGACCAAATACATGATCTTCCATGTACTGCTGACCTATCCCGTTGTGTACTCATGGGAGATAGTGCAGGAGGAAATATTGTTCACCATATAGGCTGTAAAGCAGCTATGGAGGACTTGAAACCTTTGAGTATACGTGGCCATGTTCTTATTCAGCCATTCTTTGGAGGGCAAGAGAGAACACCTTCAGAAATTCTTCTGGTAAATGCTCCAATAGTCTCATCAGAACAGGCAGATTGGCACTGGAAGGCATATCTTCCGCCTAATGCTGACAGAGATCATCCTGCATGCAATATCTTTGGTCCTCGTGCTGCAGACATATCTGGGATATCACTACCTCCGACTCTTGTGACAGTAGGAGAACTTGATATCCTCCAAGACTGGCAGCTCAGATATGTGAATGGTCTTCAAAAGGCTGGAAAAGAAGTGGATAAGATTTTCTATGAAGGTGGTATACATGGTTTTCATTTGCTGGCGCATGACAAGCTAGCAAAGCAGTTTCGTTCAGATGTATTTGATTTTATACAAGAGCACTGCCAATTCTGAGTGAAATACTCGGAACTCTGATCACATATGATCATATTATTGTGTTCTGTATAGTGGGTTAAAGTCCATTGAGATGAAACTTTTGTTTGTTTGCTAAGATATAAGAACAGCTCTAAGGTCCATTTTCTTCTGGCTCAATTTACCGTGTGGTGAGGACTCTGGAGAATGCTGCACTCCTTGTAAATGTGAGCTATGGAGATAGATCACATGGATCATGATGCTTTGCATTCCAAATCCTTGAGACTTCATAATAATCAATGGCTATTATGCTTGGTTTTCTTTATTTCGGTCATCAACATGAATGCTTTAGTTCTGCTAAGTTTCTTAGAAGAGGCATATGAAATATGTGGTATCAGAGCAATTGATCAAAATAAGATCCACAATCAATATGGATTTTAAAGGACTTTCATTTGCATTTTTTGTTTCTTGAAGTTTCTACTCATTTTCATGTTTTAAGTATTTCATAGTTGTTTACTATGATTTTTTCTTCTTTTTTTGGTTACATTTTTCCACATCTAAGGATACAGATTTACAATAGACCTTCATTGCTGAATATGAGACTAAGATTGCAAAAACATTTCACTCATGGATCTAACAAATATGGTTTGACATTTGTGGTATCATTTCAATTTTTTGAAATATGGTATTTTGACCTTATGATATCATGACATTTGTGATACATCAAGAATCATAAGAAGAATATCTTTGGGTTAAGATTCAATGTAATTGGCAAAATGGATCAAAATAATAAATCCGATTTAAGGCCTCCTGATCATCTTTTACACATTGATTGGACATACTTCCTGAATCACTTCAAATGACTCTCTCTTAATTTCATTTTTTATTTTTGGGAAATTTAAGGCCATGCAAACTCTAGTGGTCTCTTGCATAATATAATTATTCACAGGGCATTACATCTAAAATGTATATCTCTATTTAATCTATTATTTACAGCTCAAAGTAATATGGATTATCTCCACCCTGCACTAGTGTCAATTGTGGACTTGATTGGCCTCCCGTTTCCGCAGCTAGACTGGGTGTTGCATGAGATAATAAGTTCACCAACATCGGTTGACGAAACTCATATATCTCATTCATTGAAAATGCTCAACATTGATACTGCAAATCCAAAAGAACCGAGTCAATTGACTTATCAGAAACCGAATCGAAAATAACTTAGTTAGGCCATTCACTTGTCTATTTACCTTTCGTTATCTGGAGCCCCAAATTGCATGATGTACCACTCTAAGAAGTCCTGTACATTGCGGATGGAGAACCATCCACAGCTATGTCCATCATCTTGTTGAGCTGACTTTAATCACAAAACGTATAATAGGTTAGTTGTGCACTCTGAAAAAAACAAATCATATTACCTATCAGATACTTGATGAGAAATACTTACTTCTGCATCAACAATCTACAGGTGGCTATTTACAGTGGCCCCATCCGGCCTTGGCAAAAATGGCAACATTCTGCTGTACATCACGTCCATTTCGGCATGGGTAGACTTCAAGGAATTCATCTTTAAACAGATGGGATTAATGATCCCATCTGAATCTTCCCTAAGGGAGATTATATGCATACTCCAATGCTTACTGCAAACAAGAGATAATTAGTTAAATTGAAGGAATTACAATACCTATTAGAAATATTACATGATTATATTCTATGTAATCACTTACTTTTGGCACTATGGAATAATAAAGACTTTGGTCTCCGAGGTTGTATGGAGAAGATACTTCGTCGCCTTAGTTGGACTATGAAGGCTGTGTGCAAAAAAGGACAGCACAACTCCAATGTCCTTAGTATCATCGCATTTACATCTATTTACAAAATACATCAAACCAGCCTCCACAACTGGATCTGATATATCTGTTGTCTTCTCCTTTAGGGCAACACAAAAGTCTTTATTTATGTGATTTACATAATTAATTGAACTTAGACAAAAAGAAAATTGACCTCCTAGCTTATCAATCTCTTTGGCAACATACTCATCAAAAACTATATACCTCTCAGAATCCAAAAATGAATCTTTGGGATCAACATGAAATCTTACACAAAGATCCTTAAAAAAATCACCTATTAAACTTATATCAAGATCCGATATTATTTTATCTACAGTAGAGGTCATATCCTCGTTATTGTGGGATGGAATGGAGGGAATGGAAGAGGAACTACTTGAATAGTTGGGGGTGGTGGGAGGAGAAGAATGCACTGCAGACTGGGGTGATGGTCCAACCAAAGGACGAGAGATGTGAGGGGGGGACGGTGATTCGTTGAGTATCACCCTTTGCCTAGCAGG
The DNA here is from genome assembly GCA_029204225.1 of Diphasiastrum complanatum. Taxonomy (NCBI): domain Eukaryota; kingdom Viridiplantae; phylum Streptophyta; class Lycopodiopsida; order Lycopodiales; family Lycopodiaceae; genus Diphasiastrum; species Diphasiastrum complanatum. Next base: position 84,600,350 of record CM055092.1, read on the forward strand.
CCTGGTGGGCTTGGTCTGCTTTCTCGTCCTTCGTTGAGGAACATGCCCTCTCTCTGTAGGTGGTGGCCTAGAGGTGAAGCCACTCTTAAAGACCTGATCGTATGTACTCCTCAGCCTCATGACAAGATGCATGTCCTAAGGCATGAGGGTAACTCTCTTAGCGTGCACTGTGCAAAGCGTGGAGTCCTCAAAGAATTTGACTTGAAGTCCTCATAGGCAGTATGGAGGGCTTCTAGGGTTGTTATGTTCCAGCGAACATCATGTGAGAGTGAGCTTGTCACTAATCTCACAGACCTATAGAAAGGAGCACGGGAAATCAGAAGATTCGTTGTCCTTTGAAGTCTCCTGATATCCCTTAACCATGGTCTTCTGGGTCGACCTACTCTCCTACCAGTGCCCACTGCCCTTTGTATAGGAGGGTGAGGAGGCGGGGCAAATGTGGTAAGGCGTGTTGTCTGCTTGGTACGGGCCATTTCAAGCAAAGATATCAATATGACGCGCCAATGAGAAAGAAAAGTGCATATCCGACAGGGGAGGCGTGTGATGGCGATATGGCAAATGGCGTATCGCCACAATGCATGGAGGGGGGAGTTGTACTGGTATGTGAGTGTCTATGCGCGTGGTAGCGATATGCGTATAGTGAGGAGCGGAAGTGAACGAAGAAAGCTGAGGAGAGCTAGGAAACGAAGAAATCCGAAACTGAAATATGAGCCGAAAATGTCCTTTTATACCTGTAGAACGTCCCATCATATTCACACGTGTGATGCGACACCTCCACTCCCCGCACATGTGGTCACACATGTCATCACAGGAAACTATCACGTGTCAGGACATCAGCGGTTCGTACGATCATACGGCTGGCATACACGTGCGAGGACATGTCACAAGAATACATATAGCAAATATCCACGCACAATACAAAGGAGGACGCGCAGGCAAAAAAAAAATTTGCGTGGATATAGCCGTGGATTGGCATGGATATACGCGTGGATATGAGCGCGTGGATTATCCACGCGTGGATGTTCCACGCAAATGTCTTTTCCGGCAGCAGATCGGCCGAATGTCGTGAAATTCAAAATGTGTGGATTATCCAAAAAAAAAAACATTTGGCGCGAACCAAAATGTGGTTCGTTCCAAAAATAGAGGTGACTTTCTATTTTTGTGTTGTGTGAGAGAGAGAGAAAGAGAGTATAGATGGTAGTGAGAATGAGATGAGGATGAATGTGAGTGAGAAGATTGATAGTGTTTAGGATTTTTAGTTCATTGATGGATGTTAATAGTATGTGTTTTGTGATCATAAGTTTTAAGATCTTTTTTGTTTGTAGGTTTGGATATGAAAAATGAGCTTTCATTGCAAAGGATTCAAAGATCAAGTGCATGCAAAAGGAAAAGCAAAGATTGCAAAACAATGGAGATACAATAGTAAAGGTAAATTCACATTTATTTTGATTCATTTGATATTTAGTTGATAACTTAATGTGTTATCTATTTCCATTACTTTCCATTGTGCTTTCCATTACTTATTATTGTGCATTCTAGCATGCAAATCATGTGCTAAAATAGATACATTGCATTGAATTCATCAATGGATACATTTGCATTGCATAGATGTGCATTAAATAGACTATACATTGCATTGAATACATCAATAGATACATTTGCAATCAATAGATGTGCATTCAATAGACTATACATTTGCATTCATGGATTAAAAATATATGCATTCAAAAAATTTGCAAGAATGATGTGATGCCAAAACATTATATTGATTGATTTAAAAACAAGTACATTGATGAGAGAATAAATTCTCTCTTCCTACATTGCCTTCTACAAGTCCTTACATTTAATTTAAGAACCTCTACTCATCATCACTTCTTCCCTCCTCGCCTCCTTCATCTTGTAGGTGTACGTTGGTGTCCACATCTTCAAACTGCCCTTCGCTTTCATTCACGTACTCTTCCACGTTCTCTTCCACATTTTCTTCCACATCACAAACACTTGAAGTTGTAGAGCCTCTCTACAAAATAGAATCAAATATTTAATTAGATTGAGATTAAACTTACTTGTAAACCACAAAGTAAACAATCACAAAACAATAAAGGTTAAGAGTTTACGATTGGAAACAATCCATGGGATTCCATAAAAGCCTTAAGGCCGGCATATCCGTGATTGTAACCTTGCTTGTACTCCGCGGCGGTCATGTGTCTTCCAAAATCACTAAGCTACATTCAACAAAAAAACATAGTTTAGCAATACAATATAGTTTAGCAATAAAAAAAACATTAACAATCTCACTACAAAAATAGAATCATATTAAAAAATATTGCACTTACAAATTGGGCCTCTAGATTGCCCCTTCCTCCCGATCCCAAGTGACTTTGGCCATGTTTTAAAAGCTTCTCGACGGCCGCCCTACGTTGTTATTCATACTTTTGGGGATTGTTTTGCAACATTCCCCTTTCACCTTCCTCCAATCCCTTTTGGAGCACCATCCAGGCTTCGTGGGATTCTTGGGATTCCTCGCGGCTCTTCTCATCAATTGCCTTTTGTTTCGAATCCAAAGGCACATTGTATTCAAGGCCCAAGTCCTATAAAAAACATTGGATTGAGGGAATTCAAAATACAAAGTCTCTATTATTTTATTTTTGTCTTCAAGCGATTGGGAGGACCAATTGATCATGTAATCTTTACCAAAATATAAAGCAACTAAATCACGCAAACGAGCATGAACTACATTGCCACGCATATTTTTTTATAACTCCACCACGTGGATTAAGATCATAATACACACTACACGATACTTGGGAAGGGGCATCTTCAGAAGCTCTTCTCTCAGATGATTCACCCGAAGAAGATAACACAAGATTTTTGATTCTATCTCTTTGTTGAGGAGATAGATTCTCAAACCACTCTTGATTATATTCTTCGGGCTCCTCACGAGCTCTTCTCCTAGATGGTCTCCCACTTGACCTTCCACTTGACCTACCACTTGAAGACATTGTATCAAAGAAAAACTTTAAAAGTCAGAAAGTAGTGGAGAATGGGAGTGAAAGAGTATTGAAGACTTTTAGATTAGAAGAGTAAGCAATGAATAGAAAGCAATAGATGAATAGTATGCAAGAACAAATAAGATCAATAGAGCAAGCAAAAGCAAGAGCAAGATCACTAGCAATGAAGAGCAACCAAAAGCAAGCAAGCAAGATCTATAGAGCTTAGAAGAGCAATAGCAAGCAAGGGCACTAAACACTAGATTAGAAAACCTATAAAACTTGAAAGCAAAAGAAGAGGAGCAAGAATGCTCGCAGAAATGCCATTTTATTGGCATTCAAGTTTCACGTGGATTATCCACGTAGAAGTTATCCACGCGTGGATAATCCACGCGATATCCACGCGTGGATGTTCGATGCATTTTTTTTTCCTCTCTTGGCACGTATATATATTGATTTATGTCATAATTTTTTTATTTGTTATAGTGATGTAATTCGATTTGCCCTTTGGATATAGTATATTGCTCTTTGGAAAGCCAAGACACCACTCCATCACAATTGAAGGTTGAAAATGCACTAAATGTACAAAGATTATTTTGTCAATTTTTGTCACATGTTAGAATTTGTCAATTTTCACTTGAATGACACTGAAAATGAAAGAGTTAAAGGTAACCAACACTCCCAATTCTAGGAAGGCGTGTAGCCCTTGTTTTCTTCAGTTAAAGGCATGGTTCAAATGTTTTTTGTTGGAAGATGAGTTCCACAAAAAATCCCAAACGCCGCAGGGAAAGAGCATGTGGTGACATTATGGAGTAGGATATAATCATGTGGTTCGGGAGTTTTGATTAGCACTTTATAATGTTCTCTCTGTTTTTCTCTTCATGTGTGTTTAGGGTCGGTGTGGGTGGGTGTGTGTGTGCGTGCGTGTGTTTGTGTGTGTTTCATGCTACTGGTTTACGATTTGTGTTATATTTTAATTTATATTTCATGTTTGTGAGAGAGAGAGAGAGAGAGAGAGAGAGAGAGAGAGAGAGAGAGAGAGAGAGAGAGAGAGAGAGAGAGAGAGAGAGAGAGAGAGAGAGAGAGAGAGAGAGAGAGAGAGAGAGAGAAACTGATACATCTAATATTTTCAACTTTTGCAGAAGAAGGACCATAAGTTGGTTTCAAGAAATAGAGTTGCAAGAGAGATCGAGAATATTATTGATAGGATAAATCACATGAATATTGATTTTAGATCATCATTGGCCCTAGATGATGCTCTTCTTGATGATGACCCCTTGCATGATATAATTAGTTCATCAATGCCTTGTGATTCAATCCATGTCTCCAAATCTCTAGAACATTCCTACCACCCAACCACACCTATCCTAGATGTTGCACATGAGTCCTCCATGATACTCCACGTGGATTCCACAAACTTGACCACCCCTTTAAAAAAGAGAACACGTCTTGGACGTATTATGACTAGTTTGAAAGATAATTGCAAATTACTACGCACTGTTGATGTGTCAAAAGACATTCTAGGTTCTTTGTCTGACCTTCCTCTTCCACCTAGCTTGCAACCATTAGTAAAAACTTTTATTAGAAGTAGATATTTGTGTTGGCCACTCCAATCACCATTACCATTAAATGGAACACCATTTACGTATTGGGGTCGAATGTACATGATCATGCCTAGTGGACACTTTCCTGAGGCTGGTTTGGGCCTTTTTGCATTGAGTAGTATTGAGGTCCCTTTAAATAGTGTTGTGACATTGATGCCATATGCAGGACCTCAATACAATTGGGGTGCTTGGCATGCTTTGTGTCGTCACCAATGGAGGATGCAAGTATATGGCTTGAATTCAAATGCTTGTTCTTTAGAGGAGCAACGCATGCAAGGAGGCAACATCTCAAGGGCAAATCGTACATACATTGATGGACGTCCAGATGTGCATGGAAACATTGCTGCATATATAAATAGTTCCATTGGCCACCCTCTATTGACGAATTGTGATGTATTTGAGGGTGCAAATGTTGAGAATGAAATGGAAAACCTTCATTTTAACTATGAGATTGAGCTACCTAGAGATGTAATAATTCGTCAAACCATACTTGGAAGCACCCACTTTCATAGATGTTGAGAATAGAAATTCTAATAGTCAGGATGATGAAATAATTTTTAAAAGTGAGAGTGATGATGAAAATCATCTAAGATGAGACGAATTGCAAGATGTTGTCGCTGATGAAATTGATTCTTGTAATTCTGAAGAAAAATTGATTATTGCAATTCTGAATGAAATTGATTCTTGCAATGCTTTCAAATGATTGTTATTTAGCCAAAATGGAGTCTCATTTATGGTCAAGTAAGTGAAAAGAATAGACATAGTTTGACTTCAATCCCATTTTTTTTGGAGATAATGTCGGTGAAGATAGATGTATTGGCTTCATGTTCCAAGAAAATTCTCATTTTTTAACAAATGCTGCAAAGGCAGTAAATCACTAAAGGCATGTGAGTTAATGAAATCACCACCACAAACTATGACAAAATCAAGTGTTTCATCATAGTCAATCCCCTTGAATTGAGCACATCCCTTGGCAACTAGTCTTGTTTTATAATTGTTCACACTACCATCTTGATTAAGCTTGATCTTAAAGACCCATTTGCAAATAGTAACATTTTGTATCTTTGATGGAGGATCAATAATTTTACAAGTATCTCACACAATGCATCATGTACTCACCTCACTTTTTATTACATCAAATCACTCTTTTGTTGGTACAGTTTCATTCACACTTGAAGGAACATCATCAAACTTAAGGTAGTAATAAGGGCAATAAAAATTAAACAATCATCAACTTGTAAATGCTTCTCTCTTCCTTGTATTTGAGCCTTGATGGTTGCATTTGGGCTCTGATACCATGTTAAAATCAAAGGTTATGAACCTCATTTGGATACTAAAACCTTGAAAAAGCATCAAAGGTTTCACTTATATCTAATAGATAGAAAACTAGCACACAATTCAACCTATTTTGCATCTAATTGGCAAAGGCTTTTGAACACCACAATAAAACTAGAAATACTTGATCTTCACATCCTGTCACACACGTGGAAAGTATAATACTTTGTTCAGATTCAGATCTATTCATTAGACACAAAAAATATCACATTCATCATTCATCAATTCCTCATTAAAGAGAAAACTTGCCAAAATCACCATCTCTTGATAATCTCTCGAAGTATGTACAAATTGAGCTCTCAATCCATATCAATGATCTCGGATATGAGATTAGGTAGAGTGCCATTAGGGTAGACCCTCAATCCCTGGCTCTCAAAGCCTTAGATCATGCATAATTTCCCTCTTGGTAGCTTGAGTCAACTGTCTTATAAAAGTAGGTGGTCGCCCTCATCAGAAATCCCGATCATCTAGAAACACCATGATATAATTCACTTTAGAGAAATATTTAGTTAACTAATTCCATTTCATTATGAACATGCAAAAAAAACAAAAAACCTCATCATAATATAATTCACTTTAGAAAAATATATATATATAGCCTAATCATAATATAATTCACTTTAGAAATATATTTATTTAACTAATTTCATGTCATTATCAACATGCAAAAAAAAATGCGTGGATAATCCACGCAGAAGATATCCACGCATGGATATCTTTAACTTCCAGTCTCATCCGGTGAACAAACTGAAATTTGCGTGGATTCCAAAACTGCTTTCCGGCGCCGCCAATCTTCCCTCCCAAACAGTTACCGAAATTTTCAAAATTCAATTTTGCGTGGATAATCCACGCGCATAAATTTTTCGACGCCGTGTCAGAAAAACACCGGTAGACTGGCCGGAGGCGTGCTCAAAAAAATTTTGGCGTGGATGTTCCACGCAAACAAAATTTCGGAAAATCGACTAAGTGTTGGGTCTCGCGTGGATACTCTGCGTGGATAAACATAGAGTTTTCTAGTTGTGCATGTCAAAATCCGAAGTGTACATGTGTCATGCAAATGATTTGGCCGTCGTTTCCACACGTGTGGCAATTTTGACCACACGTTATCGAAACACGTGTACGGTTCAGATGCTCTGTATTAGACTATATATATGAGTGTCATTTTTGGAATTCAGTTTCGCATATTGAGTCCAGGAAACCGACCTGCTCCAAAATCAGTACATACAATATCGCTACCACGCGCCCAACAGACAGTTCCATAGTTGCACTGCTTCCCTGGCGCATGGTTCTGATATTCGAAATCATGTACAGTGCATATCGCCATCATGCGCCCACGATTACACCGTTTATGTCCCCTTGATAATCCGCGCCTCATATTGATATGGCCTCCTCTTCTACTAGTTCGATCTATTATAGAGCTCTTAGTTCTTTCCTTGTTGATGCTGAGGTTAGCGACAGACAGGCCCATTTTTTGTCCTATTTCGATTTCAGTTTGACATAGAGAGATTTGTTACTGAGCACAGGAAAGTTTATCCTAGACTGTACAAGGATTTTTATGAGTGCTTGCCACAGGGTACCCTTCTGATGGACGGCCTGAGATTTGTGCATTTCACAGATTTGACTCATGCTCAGCCTAGTGCCAAGCAAAGGCATGATCGTAAGTTTACCAAACTTATCGATCTGTTTAAACGTGTCATACCCTGTGAGTAACACAATCGAGTATGTCACTTTGTTCAGGAGGGTATGGCCTTCGTGTTTTTCTTATCTGCTCTTATCCTTGACGAGACAGAATCTTCTGGGTTGTCCATGATTGGTTTGCCTGCCCCTACCACTCGTGTGGCTTCAGAGGTTTCCATTATTTATGAGGTTTTAGGAGATGAAGAAGAGGCCAGGCAAGCACAGCAATATGATCCTGCCAAGGCTCGTTCTCTGTCTATCTCTCCCTTATCTACCGTGAGCGAGATTGACCAGAGCAGATTCCTGATGGACCTCTCTGTGTACCATATGGACGATATTGCATTCTTGTCCATTAGCAACATCGAAGACGTAATGGATCTCAAAGAAGATGAGATATTATCTCTTATGTCAAGGATGATTTCTGAATTTAATGATTTTATTAACTTTGATGATGACGACCTCATAGATGGCATCGACTATGAGGACCAGGTAGAATGGGCAAGTGGCACATATGCCCTTCAAAGGATGCTATCTGAGAGCAGGGCATATGAGGCTAATATGCCAAGTGAGGAGGAGTTTTTGGCTTTTCAGAAAAAGTATTTGCCACCTCCCATATATACTATTCCAGCTGACCAGCAATCCACCATTATTGCTAGTCACAATTTAGAAGCTGTTGGTATGATCCAAGATGACGAGGAGGATTTGCTAGGTACACCTTCTAACAAAAATCATTTACTACTTAACGTGTAACCGGTGATTGATCTGCTAGTTTGACTAACACTTGATTATGTGTTGTAGGATATCGTTAAAGTTGATGCCTTTGCTAGCAGGCATGGAGGATTGAGAGAGAGACAAGGCGGGAGACAGAAGGATGTCTCATTGGCTCATTATTTGGAACATTTTGTAAATAACGAAATTTGTATTCTTCATGAAAGGTTTTTTGTGAATGCGGGAACCTTAATCATGGCCGTCAAGGCCCTATCTTATTTTGCCCAAGGGCATAAATATCCCAAAAATACATATAGAATCATTTTTGTCAAAAAGAGGTGTTGCTCTTAAAGTGTTCAATTACGTACCAAAAAATTTTCCTATGAGATCATCTGCTCTGGCAATTCTATTAGGATATATAGATCTGAGCAAAAGGTGATCCACTCGATTTTTGGATCCGTATGATAGGAAAAAGTTCCTTCATGACCACACATCAAAAATTGTCCTTAGAGACAATGAAAAAAAATGATTGTACTCTTTTCCATTTAATGTATGTGAAATTTGAGAATTTTTGATCACACGCGTTTGATCTTTATTGAATGCCATCAATCTAATTTTGGCTTATAAATTTACATATTTTCTTGAATCTTTGATATTCAGTTAATCTTGTTGTGTATTGAAGTTGAGCTCGTCTATAGAACCATTGAAATAGCTGAATGATGTAACCATTTTTTGAGGATGTTCCCATGCTGACTCTGGCTTAGTATTCCATGCAAACAAGATATGAAGATATATTAATTTCTCTATGATCCTCACCTCTCCATGAAGTGTGCAAATATGCACATTTTGTAAAGGAATTGTTAGTACTGGTTTCCAGTTGGGATCTTCAATATTTCTTGAAACTCTTGTGTTCCTTGAAATGTCATTTGATGATTTCATACAATATAGACATGGATGTTTCAAATTTGCTCCATGAGATACATTGAACATACATTTCAATGACTTCAAGTCTCCAGCTAAATGCCATTCCACCAAAAATTCACCTCTTTCAGGAACACTAAGTACTTTGCCATTCATATGATCCTTTATGATATCTGGATAACTTGTTCTGCTAAAAATCCAGGAAAGAACATCGTGATCCTCCTTGATAACCTGTTCAACATATGGAATAACAAGTTTCTATGTATTCAAAACAATTATCAAAAGAAATTGCACATGAATAACAGCCATTTTTTACCTGAAAACATGCTAGCCACCATATGTTGTTTTCTGCTTGCACACTGAAGTTGAGATCCCTTGAGTTTGTTGCATTGCTCAATGCTCCATTCATGAGAGTAATACTTACTCTTTCCAACTTTTGTCCTTTTATAACTTCCGATTCATCTAGCTTGACCACCAGAATAAGTTTGCTCATACTAACACTTGTAATATTATAGAATTTCACTATAAATCTCAATAAATGATTCAAATCCACAAATAAGTTGCTGGTAGAATTATATGACAAATTGCCAGACTTTGAATTGTAAATCTCATTGATGTGAAAAGGGATTCCAATGACATTTTGCATACCCTTATTCAATACATCTCTCTCCAATCTTATTTGAAAAGAGCAAGGAATGGGAAATTTTCTTACATGCAATTGTCCAAAAGCCTCTTTAATAATTTTAAATATACTGGCATATGCCTCCCTGCTAATACCTGAGAAATCACATGCTCCCTGAATTAACGTTCGGTCGATAACCTTACCGACCTCATTCATCAAAGCCTCAGTGACCTTGGACTTGATTTGAGAATACCGATTATTGTCCAATAAAGACTTTGAGGACTTGGTTGTCAATACCGAACTCGGTGATTTTCTGATCAGGTCATTGTCCTTCAGATGCTCATTTGCAACCAATGTTGATCTACAAATGATTATGAAAATCAAGAAACCCAAATAGGACACATAATAAACGTCATGCTACTTCACAAAACTAAAATAAAACTGATTCAAATCAAATCCTTACTTGAATGCTTGAATCCTTTTCCTTCGTTGGCCTCCATTTAGTGAAAGCTCATCAATGTCCTTCAAAATTCTTTTTCGCTTGTTTCTTTTTAATTTCTTATCTAGTATGCGAGTTTCTTCTTTTAACTGGTCATTTGATATACATAATGTCTGAACAACTTGTCGGAATTGATCATGACTTGCATTCAAATTTAAGATAATATTATGTAAATGTGCATTCTTCATATTCTAATGTTTACTTCAAGACAGGCGAAGCTCATTTTTGTCTTGGTATTCAGATCCACAAAGACAGAAATCGAAAGTTGATTTACATTACTCAACAGAGGTACATCTACAATATGTTAGTCAGATATAATCTAATTAATCGCAAGTTAGCTCTCTCACCAATTGAACCAGGTCTTAAATTGTCGAAGGACCAGTGTCCCCAAACAATCAAAGAAAATGAACAGATGCAAGAGTATTTTTACCATTTGATAATAGGATTTCTTATGTACGCAATGATCTGTACCAAGCCAGACATAACTTTTGAGATCAGCTCCCTAAGTCAGTTTATGACTAACCCTGGTATAACACATTGGAAGGCTCTTATCAGAGTCATGAGATATCTTCGAGCTACTATGGACTTTTGCATTTGTTATGGAGCAGTCGACAACGACAAACTCAATATACTCAGTGGTTACACAGATGCAAGTTGGGCAGGAGATGTAGACATTAAAAAATCTACTTCTGATTTCACATTCTTCCTCAACAATGGTCATGTTTCCTGGAACAGTCATAAGCAATCTTCGATAGCTTTATCTTCTACAGAATCAGAGTATATCGCAACCTCACAAGCCACTAAGGAAGCAGTTTGGTTGAGAAACTTACTTTTAGATATCAGTCTGAATCAATATGCTCCGACATTATTATTTTGTGATAATCAATGTGTTATTGCCTTATCAGCCAACCCTAGATTTCATTCTAGGAGTAAGCACATTGAACTCAAGTATCACTATGTCATAAGCAAAGTTCTCAACAAAGAGGTCAGATTGCAATATTGTCAAACGCAAGATATGATAGCAAATATTTTTACTAAAGCATTAAGCTTGGATGCACACAGAAAGTTTTGTGCAGAACTAAGTTTAAATGTCAAGGCATTCATGGATTCAGATTAAGGGGGAGTGTTAAATTATTTTCCTACTAATCGACATTTTAATCTTCGTCCAACTCATTATCCAGACCTGCAGATTTCTTTGTGTTTTTACACAATCTGCATAATTACTCAAAAATGGCTCACAGTGTCAGCATTTTCGGGATTGTCATTTTTTGATATTTTCCATGAGTATAATGACATTAATTCTCTCTTTATGGAGATCGACATCTTATACTACATTAAATATCTTAAAACATAATTTGGTGTGTCACGACATATGCCGAATTTTGGCGTCGTTGTCAAGGAGAATGAGATATTAACCCGTGGAAATTATTATTCTGTGGTTCAAGCAATATGATTCAAGATGTCTAAAGGGGATTTTCTAAGAAGCATTCAAGATAGAGATTCACTTAGACTATTCCTTGGACAGGTTGGCTACTTTAGGAGATTTATTCCCCTACTTGAACAAGAAATTTTGATGTTGGAAAATCTTTTAAAAATTGAAGGAGAATTTTGTTGAACTAGGCGTCACGAGACTTGTTATCAAGATATTGTCAGAACAATTGAGAATTATGCATATTCATAAAACAAGCGTGTTGCAATATAAACAGAAGTAATATTCGAATCCAAAGATGCACTAATATCAGAGTTTTTTAAACTTCTACATGTGAATATGAAGACTGTCTTCAGTATCTTCTTTTCGATAAGTCCCGAATAACATGATACTCGATAGCTATGTGCTTCATTTTTTAGTGAAATATAGGATCTTTCGTAAGATACATTGTTTAAGTGTTATCCATCAACAAGACATAAGGTTCAGAAATATATTCATCAAATCCTTCCAACATCTGTTTGATCCATATCAACTCGTTTGCCATCTTGGCTGCTGCTACATACTCCGCTTCACAAGACGATTGAGCTATTGTTGTTTGCTTCTTGCTTATCTTGAGTATGGTCACGGCAGATACTAGAGTACAACCTCCTGAAATACTTTTGCTATCATCCTTCATGGATGCCCAGCTTGTGTAACTGTAAGATTCGATGTGAAATCCAGCTTCCTTCAAATAACACAGTCCATAGTCTTTCGTTTCCAGGAGATATTGTAGTACTCTCTTTGCCAACTTCCAATGCAACGATCTTGGGTTCTGATTATATTGGCTCAGCCTGTATACTGCAAATGCTATATCAGGTCTGGTGTTGTCTGCTAGATATATCAATGGTCCAATCAGCCTACAATAGGTTGGCCATTTTTTCAAGCATGCTGAAGTCTTCAATGATTTTTCAAGTGTACTTTTGTTGGTGAAGATACAACTTACCACCTTTAAAGTCTCTTTGGATCTGCAAGCCTAGATAGATTTTAGCTTCTCCTAGGTCAGCGATCTCAAATATTTCAAAAATGTCTCTTTTGACATCTGAAATTAACTTCTCTCTCCTTGAGAAGATAAGTGTGTCATCAACATAAATAGCTAGAATGATTATTTTATTTTGGACATGCTTGATATAGACATTTGATTCAGCAAATAGAGGTTTGAAGCCTAACGAACGTCGTGCTTCGTCCTTCTTTCTATACCATTGTCTTGTTGCTTGTTTGTTTCAAACCATAAATGTTTTTATTCATGTAACATCCATATTCTGGATATTCGTGGCTTAGAAAACCAAGTGGTTGGTCCAAGACTAAGTCTTCTTCCAATTCTGCATGCAAAAAAGCAGTCTTCTCATCCACAATATGGATTTTCAGATCATGAGCCACTACATAAGCGAACAACAGACGAATTGATGTATGTTTGACTACCGGTGAGAAAGTACCAGTGTAGTCTATTCCATACTTTTGTGAAAATCCTTTAGAAACTAACCTTGCTTTGTATCTGATCTTTTCTCCATCGAGACCTGTTTTGATCTTGTAGATCCACTTGCATTTGACTGGTTTCCTTCCATCAGGAATAGGTGCAAGTGTCCATCGAGTTTCTTTCTCAGCTTGTCTGGTATGTGCATACCCACTGCACATCCAAATGTCTGAACATGTGCTAGATTTGGCTTCGACTTCCACCATATCTCATGAGGAGTTTTATCCGGTATTCGAGATTTTAGAATACAATTCTGAAGATAATTCGATGTAGCCACTACTTCTGCCCACAACTGTTTTGGTGCTTTTGCATGAGCCATCATACACCTAGCAGCTTCCATCAGTGTACGATTTCTTCGTTCAGCTATTCCATTGTGCTGAGGTGTGTATGATTTAGTCTTCGTATGCATAATACCTCGATCAGTATAGTAAGCTTTGAATTCGTTGGAAATGTACTCACGCTACCAAATCAAGTACTACTTCTCGAATTTTTGAATTAGATGAACAGCACAGATCAGCACTAACATAAGTTGTTGAGTTCCTTGTCGTCCTATCTTCTGTTGCTCTGGAGCATTCTGCTTTGTCTTCAACATAGTTTGAATCTGGAGGTTTGCTTCAATTCTGTTCCTTTTTTTTTTTTAGGATAATGATAACAGTCTACTGAATGTATTCAATCTTTGGATTTAACCAACACTTATCTTTTGTGTGACCTGATCTTTTGCATCTATTGCAGGTCTTTTTATCACCAGAATTTTTCTGTTGCTTTCATATTGTTGATCATATGTCTTAGACTCATTCTTTTTAGACGACTCCCTCTTAAACTTAGACTTCTTAGAAGATTTATTCTTCTGAGTAAAAAGAGCATTTTCGGAATCACCATTGTCGTCATAGCGTTCACGAGCTTCTACTTCCTCTTTAACTCTGTCTATCGCCTTTTAAAGAGTCATTGTCACATCTTTCGCCAATAAGATTCGAGTTGTGTGGAATGACCTGGGTAGGGCTCGAAGAAAATAACTAAGCTGTTTTTCCTTTGAAATTGCATTTTTCGTGCCAGAATTCTGCAAAGAAATAAACAGGTCTTTAATCTTCCGTACGAATGTGGTCAGGTCCCTTCCAAGAAACTAAGAAAAAATCTTGAAATTTTGTAGTATTATAATTGAGATATCCAAATGAAGCAAAGACGAGAACACAAGATCCATTTCCATTTGTGTCCTTCAATAAACAATAAAAAAAATTGATGTTGATTGTTGATTGGAAGGACTGAGTCAAGCTTAGACTTTCATGTTGATGACGTCAACGAGTTTACTCCAACCATAACATCTAGACAAATAGCATTGAGATCAATAAAAAGAATGAAAAATATTCATGGAGATCACAATTTAGGAAGTGGATTTATTTGAATTGGACTCATGAGACCTAGTCAAGGCCAGCCTCAAGGCTTCATATTCACAAGGATTCAAGAGTGGAGAGGCTCCAAATCTCTCATTACAAAATGAGCCAAAAGATCCTTAGCAATGACAACAATAGGCTATTTATAGACAAGTATAAGAGTGAACCAAACTTAATTGACGGTGTAAGCTTTTTAACTAGTACTTAGCTCTATTCAATTGCTTGAAGGCACATAAAGAAGGATCTACCTTCATAAATTGAGGCCAATGGATCCTTCTGGGCCCTATCAAGCTTCACAAGAAATATTCTAGCAATAATATATTTATTTAGAAATGTATGTAAATGATTAGGAGCCCCATTTGAAGTCTCTTTAATTAACCAGGAAAGGAGGTGTAGTGAGTGTTTTCAAGATAAAGTTGCTAAATGGAGCCCTCTCTACTCAACTCAATTTTTCTACCAAAGTTTTGATCATTGCTTCATACCGTGTTTTCTTCTTGACCACTTTTGTCTCCTTGAAAGCTACAATTTATGTTTTTCCAAAAGAGTCACAATTTCGGTATGTTCTCCAGTGATTCGTGATGATACTGAAGTTGGTTGCCCTAGTTAAAAGAATGAGAAGTTAGTGCTTACTATGCAAAGACTCACTACGTTTGATTCTATAGACCAACATCAAAAAAGCTCTTCTTCTACATTATCTTTCTAAATTGGTTGTACCCTCAATGATGTTTACCTTGCTCCTAAATGTGATGCACTCTTAAGTTTTGGAGTCAAGATTTGTCTTTTGAAAGCTCACGTCTTTGAAATTGCTATCATTAATGTTCATCTCATTTTCTCTCCACTCTATCGAGGCCTCCCTAATAAAATCTTTCTATCTAAAATAATATAACCTGGTGGTGCTCTCCCTTTGCATTCTCAACCTAAAATAACATGATCCATTACGGCCAAAAAAGAGATTGTTATTGTTGAGAGCATACTTAACCATACTTTTCAACCCAATTATCCTTGATAACTGTACTAGGAGTGAGAATGTACTGATTGGATCCATTGGTGAGGTGACCAAGAACCTGACCTTTGTTGATAGTTTGCCCCGCCAACTTGTGGGGCTAGTGTAAGATGACTCTATCTCTTATGTATCTCCACCTTTTTGAGAATCAAAGAGGCGAGAATAAAAAATGCCTTCTACTTCGAAAAAAAAATGGCCTCAAGAGCCTTCCCTATTGATTAAAAACACTTGTTAAAGCTATCATTCATTCTCTTATCCCACCTTCCAATTTTGCCTTTTGAGCTCCAAGCCCTTTCCCTTATAGAGCAAATGGCCTATGGGCTATTTGTCATAAGAAGAATTTTATATTGAGGCACTTGCCCTTCTATCCTTTTTGTACTGTGGGAACTGACTAGCTTGAACTAGTTCCACAACATAGTAGTAGTTTGGATTTTTCTTTTCTTTCTGTTTTTTATGGGTTATAGGAATCCGTGCTAAGATCAACACTACTTGGAGCCATGTTTTGCCTAGTAACCCTGCTCCATTATATCGATGGAAAAAACCAAGGGGGTTGGCTTAGTTGGTAAACTTGACATCCAAAGTTTCTTTGGTCTTAGGTTCGAGCCTCCCTTGGAAACCAAGAAGCATTATATCGGAAAGCCAAATTGCTACTACAATACAACGGTTTTACATGTATCTCCACAATTTTGATGTCTAGTGGCTTCCCTTTGGGGTATGCTCTTGCTTTTGAGCTTTGCCACAATAGGAGTAAGCTATCATGATGGTTTTCTAAAAGCTGATGTGTCTCTACTACATGAGTTTCAGCACAAAAATGCGTTCTTTTTTAAGATTTCAATCTCTTATCTTGAATGCTTATTAAGTTTGAGCATTTATATGTACAACAAAGCTTCTTGTGGACTTTTTGATGACCTTGATGTTTGTTGGTGCAAGCATCCCTACTTGGTGTGCCTTTTTTCATAGCATTTCTATGAAGAATCTTTATGTAGATTTTGTTAACTCTTCCTCGTCTAATATACTGGTCAAGTCTTTTATTCGGAGCTTGTAAATCTTATCTAATATTCATTAGTGTGGTTTCTTTGTGCCAAAACACCCTACAGAAATTAGAAGTTTCAAGGTTGAATATTACCTCAATATGTCCTTTGGAGCATCTTTGTAGAAGTATAAATGCAGAATCTTACTAATCTCGAAAGAAAGCTTCCAGAAGAGGTTGCTATGATGTAATTACAAGCAGAAAATACTCAACAACATCACACAAATATAGATATTTTTTATTATGGTTCAAGATTAGTAACAAACATAACAGAACAGTTTCTTTTCAAACAATCATGAAGATCATATCAAACTTTAGACAATAAAAAATGCTGAAATAGTAGATTTCCTTATTATTGCCAAACTTTCACCCATCTGATTCAAATATAAACCGTGATATTAAAAGCTGATTATAGCAAAGCATACTCTTACATCACTGTACAAAAGCCATTAAGTGGATGGCATTTCTTTCAGTTTCACAAAGCTCATAAATACATGGGTTTCCACAAGGGATGCAAGCCCATCAAACATTTCCAGAATCAGAGTTTCATCCATTCATCAGAAAACACTCCCAAATGTGAGATATGACTCTCAGCTTGTAAGAAGGCAAGAAGCTTATATGGACAGTACTCACATATGAAAATATAGAGTTTGCCAGTGGCTTCCTGCCTGTAAAACCCATATACATAAACTTTTCAGAATTTGATCCCTCAAAGACAACTTACGCTCTGTGGCCAATCTCTGCTTCTCCTTTATGGATGACTCCAGATCTGGTCTTAACGTATTCTCAACTCTGCATGGCAAGAAATGATGTACGTATATATTCTCTTGAGGTGGTTGCACACAGGAATTTGGATTAGTAAAAATCGAAGGGTATCCCAGAACTACTGGGTATGTCAGCCCTATGAGAGGATGATGATCTCTGATAATGACAAGGAGCAAAAACACTCAATTATTGTTCTAGTACTATGGTCTGGATTGACGCACTGCAAATGAAAAATAAGCCACTTAGTAGTTATATCAAAAAAAAGAAGTAACAGTTGCCCACCATCTCATGCTCCCTGTTTCATCTTGATGGCAGTTCAACTCCCGAGCTGCAGCAGTAGAAACTGTTAATGACTGACTATATTGGTTTCTTGTGACTATTTCCCAATGTTGTACAATGACGTTGGTATAGTTTGATGTTGGTATAATTTTACTACCGGATTGTTCAAAAGACAGTCAATAACATTATATTTGTCCTCAACGGTTCACCTTCTCCATTGCACACTAAATTCAGCAGTGTAGCTTTCAAGGCATTGGCTGTGATGATTAAAAACTTAGAAGTGGTCCACGTTAAAGCAACAACCACAGGCATTGGCTGTTGATGTACAGAGAGCGCGCCAAAAAGTTCTGCTCAGAGACAGTTGCTCAGAACAAATATGTATGCCAAAAGTAGCCAAATCTATCACTTGTAGGTTTGGAGTGGAATTGGCCTGGGGCCTGAGACTTCACCAAAAATACTCAAATTCAATTGAAACAGAAAAGCCCACTGCAGCGTGTTAATGACAGGAAGAAACTGCATAAATGTGCTCGTGAGTGGATATCAATCCTGTAGCTATTCAGAATTGCCTGAACTCGTGAGCATTGATGAAGTGTCACTGCTTTGCTTAGTTAAAGAATGGGGTGGATCTGGTATTGGGATTGATCCTTCTAGCATTTGCAGAACCTTGCCCATTGACGGACGAAGGTGAGCTTCCTCTTGGATGCACCAAAGAGCAACGTATATCAAACTCTTGACCTCCTTTATGTCAGCTTCACTGCCAACTCGATCATCTATGCACTCTATAATATTTCCATCCGTTATCTGATTTAAAACCCAATCTGGAAAATATAACTTGCTTGAACTTGCTGAAAAGTCATAATTCTTACGACCTCCAGCAAGTTCCAGTAGCAACATACCAAAGCTGTATACATCACACTTCTCTGAAATGGGTGCATCATCCATGAGCCATTCTGGTGCAAGGTAGCCTCGTGTGCCCCTCACATTTGTGATCACGTGGCTTTCAGCTCTATCCATGAGCTTTGCCATCCCAAAATCTGACACTTTTGCAGAGAAGTCATGGGTCAACAATATGTTTTGAGGTTTGATATCACAGTGTATGATGCGCTTTCTGCAACCTTCATGCAAGTATGATATACCCCTAGCAGCATCAGTCGCAATGTTGAATCTCGTCTTCCAATCGAGAAAAAGTCCGTGTTTACGTCCATTGAAAATGTACTTTTCCAACGATCCACTCAAATACTCGTAAACCAGTAGCCTCCGTGAGCCTTCAGAACAGAAACCATAGAGCCGTACAAGATTAACATGATGAATACTGCCAACTGTGGCTACCTCAGTGTGAAATTCTTTGTCACCTTGTCCTGACCTCTCTAGTTGCTTGACAGCAATAAGTGTACCATCAGAAAGCATTCCTTTGTATACTGTTCCAAAGCCTCCTGCACCCAGCTTCTCACTGAACTTTTTTGTTGCTGCTGACAATTGCTTATAAGTGAATCTAACTGGTACCTCACAGTTGATTACATTGACTGACACGGAAGGCCTTCTCAATCTCCAATACCACCAAGAGATCAAGACCAAAAGCATTACTGCAACTGTCAAAGCTGTGACACAAGCATTGAACCAAGCATACGTCAGCATTTCACAATCTTATCTGTAAAACGTATTCTTAATGCGAGTAGTCCACACAAAATATTTTGCTTCTTCGTGTCAACTGAAGGGGGCAATTTACTCCTTGTGCCAGACTGATATGCAGCCATCAAAGAGTCGAGGTTAATCAACACCTCAGGAAGGCTCGTCTGAACAGAGCAAAAGAATAAATGCAGCGGCGGCAAACTTCTTTATTCTACCTTACTCATCTTTTATCATCACTTCTAAATAGTTAAGTCTCATCTCTGATGGCGTAACAATGTGCTCTAGTCAAATGCAAAACTATTCCTGAGAATCAATTGTAGGAGAGTGCACCTGGAAGCAGTATTGGTATGAGCAATCTCCTTTTGGTTGACAAGCATGTTGAATTATTAGCAAACGCACAATTATCTGCAAGATGAGCAATATTTTCTGTAAGTAATGCGTGTTTGAAGATTTTTCATGAATCAGTGTAACCAAATGATGATCAAATGCAGATGTGCCCAGAGCCCACCAAAGGAATCCACCCCGGCGCCTGCTGCTGTTGCCCCTGGTGGCATCCAGAAGGCCACTGCTATGCTTGACCCTTGTTCTTTCCCTTCCTGGTCATAGGTTGCTACTTCAATTTCTGATTGTCTGCTACTGTTTTTGCAGGTGATCAACTGAATTTTAGTTGCAGCTAAGGCAGCTTTCTACATTTTTTGCTAAGGTCGCTTGGCAGGTGCAAGACTTTAGTAACTTCCCTGGGTGTAGAGGCTGTTAGCTATGCCTGCGATAGGTGCACGGGAACGCGAAAGGCCGCTCCCTGACATTTAAGTTCAAACTTTAAAATTTTGTAGATTCGTATGTCTCTTATGAGTAGTTTGAGGGCCTGGACTTTGTTCAAAAAACTTACAGTATCCAGATACCTATTTTCATTTTTGAGGATTAATAAATTTATAACATGAATTCCTCACTTCCTCCTCTGGGAAAAGAAAAGTTGGAACTCCTTTTGTAGTTGACCTTTGAACCTTAATAAGTTATATTCATAATTTGAGGGCTAAACTTTGCTATAAAATATAATATCCAGACTTTTTTGTTCTTTGGAAGAGTAATAAACTGTGAGGAAGCCGCCAGAGTTTTAGAAATGTTCCCATTCCCAGGACCCAGGGTCAAGACGTTCCCTTATTCCTGTTCCCTGGCAACTACGGTGCCTACTTTTAGATCTTAGTTGCCCTCCCTCTGTGCTTCCCAGCCTTTTTTGTGGCAAACAATAAATTATTTTCTTCAGGTGAGCAGGCTTCAAGAGCAAGCAGTTTTCAATAAGGAGACATTCCGTTTCGCAAAGCTGGAGAGGAAGACACTAGCTTTCATGTTACAATGCATGAACCTTTGAAGGTTAGTAGTTCAGCAGCCAGCTCCTGAGGGAGACTGCGCACATGGGAGTGCTTCATTTACTCTACCCTCCAGGTTGACCATGACCAAGGGCCACTGCGATAGTAGCATAAGTTTCAATAGGCAGCATGAAATTTGTATGTTAGGAGAGCCTGATATCAACTTATTCTTAGCACTGATTCATGCATGAAACCATCTTGATCCAGTACAGAACCACTTCTAGTGCTGGAAGTATCTGTATGGATGTAGAAGCGTTTGTGTCAACTTGGTGATATCCATACAAATGCATTTGTAATAGGCTCCTTTGGGTGCTGAAATATTAGCCATCATTCCCAAGTGTATTCAAATGTAGCTCGTCTTCAATACTCAAAAAATGGAATTGATGATGCTGCACAATTTTCAGTTAACCTTCGATTATATCCCACTGTTCCCAGAAAGATCATGACTTGTTCAGTGATAATTCGTGCTGGTAGTTCAATGATCAAGTCTAGCTATACTGGATCAATGAATAACTCATGCATGGTAATGATATGTCCCAGCAACAGATTTATCAAGATGCTAAGCACACACTTTGTAGGATTGAAGCCTCCATTTGCTTTCGCGCCATCTCAAACTAGTGGATGTGTAGAACTGACTCTTCTTTGAAATATTAGTCCAACAATATTGTGGATGCTAGGGGCTTAAAGCGTTTCAAGAATTCACACATTTAGCCTACTTAATCAAGCCATCACATCTTAAGCCAATATGCCAACTTAGACACCAAGATCCAACTTAGCATCTCTCATGAGCAAGCTCCTTCAGGAGTTAACCAACATGGCAACTTAGCCATCCATAGCTGTGAACTAACTCAGCACCATGCCAACTTAAAGATCCGTACAAAATATAAAGGACCGACAAAATAAGCCAGCAAGCCTAGCGAATTCATCACATGAGTAAAGGTAATCAACTTAGCACCACCCTAACTTAGAAAGCCAACCAACATGTAAAACTAGACAAGCCAGCACAATAAACCCAACATGGAAAAGTGCAATACATAGTAAGGGAAAAGTATGTTAAGAGAGTTCTCAATCAGCTGAGGAGTATATTAAGATCCGACATTTGCCACTTCTCTGTGGGGCCCACTAGTGTGAGCTGGCCTGCTGACTCATTCAAGTAAGGGGAGCAAGACCGTCAAGCTGAATTGGCATGTTGCCTGAAATTCCCTAAACATGTTGCCTTAGCTAGCCAATCCTATGCCGCTTGGCTCCTGAGTCCCCCATCCCCACTCATAGTTCTTATTGCAGTTTGTTGCCTCCCTTCTTGGCTAGTGCAGAGCTTCTAGCCATTCGGGGAGTACTACTATGGTTAGTTACTAGTGCAAATTGGCTTCTTCCTTTTTGCTGCATGGTTCCTCCACTAGGACTTTGGCTACCAAGTTCTTATTGAGGAAATCACGAAGTGTTGACATGCTAACTGATTCAGAATTGGAGCACTCGCTTCACAAGAAGAGGGCTGAGTTGATTATGGGCCCATTGAACCCATTTTGTGTTGTTGAGGCGGAAGCCGATGCCAATCGCTGTTCATAGTCACATACTCTCTTGATGACTTTGATAGTATCTCTCTAGTCAGTTGGCATGTGGCTGTTGATGGTGCGCCTAGTCCATGGCTGTATAATGTATTCGTCTAAGCAGGCAATGCATCTTGTCCGCTTCTGACATGTTTGGCATAACCCAAATCCACTTTCTAAACTTGCTCCAGGTATGTGCTCAATGAACCCTTTTGCTTCAACTCGAACACTGTGTCCTCAATCTTTGGTGAAGTCTCTTGGAAACTCTTCTCATAGGCTTCCTTGAAGTGTTCCCAGCCTCTCAACTACATCCTTGTTATTCTGAACCAATGCATAGAATAGCCCTTGGAAGTAAGCAAGAGCTAAGTTCACGATTTTGTCATCTAGAGTGCATCAAGAGAAAGTAGGTGTGCATAAGGAACAACCACTTTTCCACCATGGATGTCTCCTCCCTTAAAAATCAGAGGTGAGGGTGTCTTGGCTTTTCTTGCCCCAAAATGATCTTCAAGTCGTGTGATGACTAGAATAAATAGGATAAACATGTGAATCTGGGAAACTCATTTCAGTCATCAAGCATGTGTGAGGTGTCAGCACAACGGCTAGTATAGGAGTCTCTCAATTGGATAATGATGAAGGGCTTTGTTAGGGGCGCTGTCCATACAAGAAACATATTCAAGAAATTTACTCAAATTTATTCGAGGGAATGTGTCATTGTGTTGTCAAGTGTAAGCACACATAGATTGGACATCGGTGGTAGATACCAGGATAGAGAAAACTTAGTCGTCTCTTGGGAGCAAGCTTCGGGAGTTAACATCATCTAGCCATCTATCACATGTGAAGGAAAACTCCAATTTAGCACCAGACTAACTTAGAAAGCCAACAAAAATGTAAAGAAACCAACTAGTCAAGTCTTGATTGTATCCAACCAACCAACATGACATTGTGAACCCAATATGGAAAAGAGCATTTTTAGTTCCTAACGAGGGCTTCCCAATCAGCCCTACGAGGAGCATATTTAGATACGTCATTGACTTGGTCTCTTGAGGTCACTAGTGTTCTCATTGTAGTACGGGCATGAGCATGTTACCTAGCGGGAGCATGTTTCCTTGGTTGATGTGTCGTGTTATGTGGGCCTTGTGCACCCATCTCACGTCACATGTTAAAGTAGATGTTACACTCCAATGGCATAATCTTGTCCGATCACCAAAAGCTATAGTGTAGAATGAAGCTCCTCCCATCCATGGGTAACTCTTGTAGCACCTCCCTTACTATCGAGTTCCAAGGCATTGGCATCCATGCATGGCTAGCCAAGCCACCTTGGACCCACCGTTGAATATTACTCATGGAAGTCTATTGATTACCACCCCCCGTGCAGTATCGCTCCTCGACATGGACTCCAGTTAACTACCAACTAACCCTAGCCCTAACCCGTAAAACCACAAGTGCAACTCTATCAGTGGCTCGATTGTTATGCATTGCTACACATGCTTGTGGCATGTGCCTCTACTACATCAACGACCATGATGCACCCTGCACGACTGGCAAGTGCCTATCAATGTGACTGGTCGCTAGACCAAAACGATCATAACAGGGCCCTGTACTTGCCGCTCTTGGCAAACCGCAAGATTATGGTCGAGCCATGATTGTGGGTCCTAACATTCCATCCCATCTTGAGAAAGTCATTGATCCTTGATGAAAAACTCAAGATAAGCCCACTATAACCGTGAATGACTCTCCCAGGTTGCCTCCGACAACGATAGTCCTCTCCACGCTATGAATTATTCTTGGAGAACACAATATTGCAATCATCTTGGCCTTCGCTTTAAGAGACGCTCTGGCCCATGGTCCATCATATCTCTCTCCCAGAGTGCAACCCCACAACATACCAGGTTATCACCATCATGCAAACATTTCCTTGAACGATTTACATGGAACACTAGATGCACCTTGCACCCCTCGGGCAAATGTAGCTTATAAGCCACCTCATTGACCTTCTTGATAATCAGCCAAAGTGCAAAATACCTAGGGAATAGCTTTTTACACTTGCCAATTTCATCACCTTAGACTTGGGCAGCACTAGCAAGAAAACCATGTCATCCTCATCAAATTCCATTTAAGTACAATAAATCAACACTAGGAACTTTCTAGGGAATGCCAAGGGTAGTTGGACTAGCAGGCCGAAACCCATAATTTAGCTCGAATGGGCTCAGACCAATAGACAAGTGCTTGTTATCATTGTACACAAACTCAACTAGCAATAAATACTTAATCCAATCAGTCTGCGACTTATTGACATATGCTCTAAGCATGTTCTCAAGGACCTAGTTGACCATCTCAAATTGCCCGTCAGTCTGTGGGTGCTCGCTACTACTCATCTGCATCTGTGTGCCCAACTTGGCAAACATATTAGTCCAAAATGTTCCAATGCACCAGGAATCCCTATCTGAGACAATGGACTTAGGAAATCCATAAAATCTCATGATAGGTTCAATGAACAACTCTGCAATGTGCGGGATTGTCACCATCGTCTAGGTGGTGATAAAGTGAGCCATCTTGGTCAAGCTATTCACTACTGCCAACATTGAATGATGTTGACTCAAGGCCTTAGGCCAATAATAAAATCCGTTGAGATACTCTCCAGAAGACCCTAGGAAATCTATAAGAATTGTAGTAAACCACGAGGGCTTACACACTCTAACAAGGCATGCAATGTTGTATGTGTTCATTGATGTACTGCCACATATGTGGCCATAAAAAGTGTCAGCTGACCAACTCAGCAAAAAAATGCCCTACGCATGAACTATCATGACACTCATGAAGGACCTTCTTATGAAGTCCATTCACATCTGGCACGTATATTTTACCATTTCTCTTAAGCATATTAGCATCAATGGTGTATTCTAGATAAGCGTGTGCCCCATCAGAGGTACCCGTCTGAGTGCTACCATCCAAAATACCGATAATGATGTGTGCACTAGGCCACATTTTCTAGCAATGGTCATCCAACTATTGAGCATGTCTGATCTATGCCATGATATCACTCTCTAAGATTGTAAAGGTCATCTAGTGCATCATGTGAGATAATGCATCAACTACCACATTCTCCTTACCTTTGTGATAATGAATCTTTAAATCAAATTCTTGCATCCACTCAGCCTACCAACTTGCCACCATACAAATAGTGCCGCCCTACCTTGAGTGTTGGAAAGAGGTGTGTGAAAGATAGGTCGAACTCAAAAAGAAAAGAATTCGAACAATAAGAAAGAAAACATATCGTGCGCAGCGGAAGAAACTATCTTTCTCTTTCTTTATGCATAACTACGCCTATCAATTTCGAACAAAGCAATAGTGATAGAAATCACGTTCAATCTTATAGTAACTAAATTTGAGATCACTAGTACTACAATGATTACGTAGCCAAACATTAAGCATCGAAACATCAGACAAATAATTTGTCGCGAAACATTAGACAAATAATTAGTCGCGAAACATCAGACAAATAATTAGTCGCGAAGAACTACAGAAACGCATACATTCTGAGACGAGGCTGAACGCAATAAGAAGATCGTATTGATTTAGTATGGAAGCGAAACAAATGTAAATGAGTACAACAAGTTGCGAATCGGAGCCGCGTACTCTAAGCTATCTCTGAGCGGCTAAAATGTAATTAGGCGCAACTACTGATAAGCAGTAAGCGCAATAGCAATCTCTAATCAACTCTAAAGAACTGAGCTAGAATGCTCAAGAGTGTACAAGCTCACAGGCTTGAGAGAGAGAGAGAGAGAGAGCTAACTATTCGATATTTGATCCTCTTCTTGATTATATGATGTTGAAATATGAATAGCTATTTATACTAAGCAATTAGGTCGTCAAAAGCGTCATCCAGTTGGCTGTGATGTGCTGGCATCCATCCAATTAGGACTTCTCCAAAACTACTTGTTGATGGATTAATGCAAGTCGGTGGCTTTGGTCGTGAACAGTCTGTCTGCAGAAATGAACGTAAACTGTCACTGTGAGCCGTTTCGAGTAGTTATGCAGATTGTGGAAAAACATGAAGAAAACTGCAGGTCTGGATAAAAGTTGGACGAAGATTAAAATGTCGATTAGTCGATTAGTGGGAGAATAATCCAACACTCCCCCTTAATCTGAATCCATGAATGCCTTGACCTTTAAACTTAGTTCTGCACAAAACTTCATGTGTGCATCCAAGCTTAATGCTTTAGTAAAAATATCCGTTGTCATATCTTGTGTTCGACAATACTACAATCTGACCTCTTTGTTGAGAACTTTGCTTCTGACATAGTGATACTTAAGTTCAATGTGCTTACTCCTAGAATGAAATCTAGGGTTGGCTGACACTTTGATAATCATAAAATAATAATGTTGGAGCATATTGACTCAGACTGATATCTGAAAATAAGTTTCTCAACCAAATTGCTTCCTTAGTAGCTTGTGAGGCTACGATATACTCTGATTTTGTAGAAGATAGAGCTATCAAAGATTGCTTGCGACTGTTCCAGGAAATTGGACCATTGTTGTTGTTGTTATGTAAATCCAAAAGTAGATATACGAGTGTCTATATCTCCTACCCAACTTGCATCTGTGTAACCACTGAGTAAATTGAGTTTCTCGTTGTCGACTGCTCCATAACAAATGCAAAAGTCCATAGTAGCTCGAAGATATCTTATGACTCTGATAAGAGCCTTCCAATGTGTTACACCAGGGTTGGTCATATACTGACTTAGGGAGCTAACTGCAAAAGCTATGTCTGGCCTGGTACAGATCATTGCGTACATCAGAAATCCTATTATCAAATGATAAGGATACTTGCGCATCTGCTCCTTTTCTTCGATTGTTCTACAAAACATCTTCTTCTTCGACGAATAAGGATTTGATGATTGTTCTTGACCTTGAGTCTGTAACTGATTCGATGTAGACTGCTTGGAGCTTTTCTGCTTCTGTCGTTTCGAGCCCTTGTTGACATACAGAGCATGAGACGAAGAGGTAGACGAAGTGTCTTGACTTCTTCGATTATCTTCTTGCAGCAACATAGTGATAACTCTGTTAAGAGTTAAATCTGAGTGTGTCGTGATGATCATCACCCAGTTCTCATATGTAGAGGGCAAGCTTGAAAGCAATGTCATAATTGTATCTTGATCGTCTATGACTGATAAGACAGCGGCCATCTGTTGCAAGAGATTCTTAAACTGGATAATATGATTCAAAAGAGAATCATTATTCGACATCTTGAGTGTGAAGAATTTCCTTCGAAGATGTAACTTAGTAGTTACGTCTCTCACATCATATAGTGAGCTCAGGATGTCCCAAACTTCTTTCAAAGTTCTGACTTCAGCTACATGGCCAATCTGAGTATCTGATATATTGAGGATAATAAGCGAGAAAACTTTACCATCCTTTGACTTCCATTTCGAGTTGTTTGTGTCGTCTTTAGGCTTCACTTCGATACCTGTAACAACATCCCACAACTCGTTGGCGATTAGCAAGGTCTTCATCTTAAATTTCCATAAATGATAATTGGATCCATTCAGCTTGTCTGCGATAAGACCGGCTTTACTTTGAGAATCCATCTAGAACTTCAGACTATCGATGATTTGATTGTCGTTAAGAGAAAGATACAGTGTTGTGGAAATCAATTCTCTGATACCGAAACAAATTGATTCGAACTGAAGAAGAATTTGATATCGCGAAAGATACCAAGCATAAGAGCGATAGTATTAGGCCTTGAAGAATCAATGCTCTGATACCATGTTGGAAAGAGGTGTGTGAAAGATAAGTCGAACTCGACAAGAAAAGAATTCGAATAAAAAGAATTCGAACGACAAGAAAGAAAACTTATCGTCCGCAGCGAAATAAACTATCTTCCTCTTTCTTTATGCATGACTACGCCTATCAATTTCAAACAAAGCAATAGTGATAGAAATCACGTTCCATCGTATAGTAACTAACTTTGAAATCATTAGTACTACAGTGATTACGTAGCCAAACATTAAGCATCGAAACATCAGACAAATAATTTGTTGCGAAACATTAGACAAATAATTAGTCGTGAGGCATCAGACAAATGATTAGTCGCGAAGAACTACAGAAACACATACATTCTGAGACGAGGCTGAACGCAATAAGAAGATAGTATTGATTCAATATGGAAGCGAAACAAATGTAAATGAGTACAACAGTTGCGGATCGAAGCCGCGTACTCTAAACTATCTCTGAGCGACTAAAATGTAATTAGGCACAACTACTGATAAGCAGTAAGCGCCATAGCAATCTCTAATCAACTCTAAAGAACTGAGCTAGAATGCTCAAGAGTGTACAAGCTCGCAGGCTTGAGAGAGAGAGAGCTAACTATTCGATACTTGATCCTCTTCTTGATTATATGATATTAAAATATGAATTTCTATTTATACTAAGCAATTAAGTTGTCAAAAGCGTCATCCAGTTGGCTATTATGTGCTGGCATCCGTCCAGTTAGGACTTCTCTGAAACTACTTGCTGATGGATTAATGCAAGTTGGTGACTTTGGTCGTAAACAGTCTGTCTGCAAAAATGAACGTAAACTGTCATTGTGAGCTATTTCGAGTAGTTTGCAGACTGTGTAAAAACATGAAGAAAACTGCAGGTCTGGATAAACGTTGGACGAAGATTAAAATGTCGATTAGTCGATTAGTGGGAGAATAATCCAACATTGAGCGCATGTATTTTTGCATACAAATAAATCTCATGTGTGGGATATCTCTGTTGACCAAGTGTAAGTTTCCTGCTTTCAAAAGAAACAAGTCTCACTCGCATCAGTCTCGATAGTAAAAGGCTTTTGAGGGTCCACAATCTTGAGCATTGGTGTAGTCAAAATTGCTTGCTTCAGTAGCACAAAACTCCTTTGTGACCTTTCATCCCTCTAGGTCTTGTAGACACATCTAGTTTGTTAAAGCAATAGCTAGCCCGAAGAAGGCATGCACGAATCTATAATAGAAATTCCAAAATCCTAGGAATGACCAAACCTACCTAATTCAAACAGGCCTGGGCAAATTCATCACCACAACCACCTTGATTGGGTCCATAGAAATTCCTTTTGCTGTCACAATGTAACCAAGGTACTCCACCCAAGTCTAACACAACTTGATTTTCTAATTACACATGGTGTTGTAGCTCTCTAAAGACAATTTGGAGATGCTCTCCATGTTCCTCTAATGTCTTAATGTACACCAGGATGTTTTCCATGAAAATCACGACAAACTTTTTGAAAATGTCATTCATGAGCATCATGAATGTCACGAACACATTATTCAACCCAAACGGCATGACCAAAAACTCATAATGTCCAACCGGATCCTAAACACAATCTTATGGACATCCTTTGCCTAAATTTGAATTTGATGGTACCCACTATTTAGATCTATCTTAAGAGTCTCACAAGGCATCCAACAACTCATCAATCTGTGGCACTAGTGGGTGGCATTGGCTAGCGATGCTTTATCTTGAGCTTATTAAGTGCACAATATTCAACACATATCCAAAACGAACCATCCTTTTTCTTAAATAGAAGGATGGGAGATGCAAAGGGTGAGAAATAAGGTTGCATGTACTCCAACTTGAGGTACTCATCTAACATCTTCTTCACCTAATCCTCCTTCCCTAAGACTCATCCTGTATGGTGGTCGACAAATTGGACCAAACTCTAGAATGAGTTCAATCTTATGCTCCACAATCCGACTGGGAGGCAATCCAATAGGATTTTTCTGTGTAACACAATTCTAAACTCTTGCCTAATTCACTCATTTAGATTTTTTAACTTTTTTGATTGCAAATAAATTGTTGATGCCAAAGAATCACAAGATTCAATTTGTTGTACTAGACTAGTATCATGCCTATCTCCTCACTAGATTAACCAATACATCCCTACAATCGTTCACATCCATCACATAACAACAATAAAGATACTATAAATGTAGTTTGTGTAGCTGAGATGTGGGGGCCAGTTGGCAATTTGCTATTACCTCAAACAAACCCTCATGCTTGATTTTGTATATATTGAAATCTATAGCCGGCTGCATTGCAACATGCCAACGCATACCTAGCATTGATATCAAAACATGCTAGTCATTTCAAAATCTATCTTGTCCTTGTGCAACTGTATACTAATGGGCATTGGTACAACCTAATGATCCTAGATCTTTGTAGCCTTCCCATCTGGCATCTCGATAGGCTGAAGGTAACATGAGAATCGTCAATCTCTTGACAAGCTCAGAGGTGATAATAATATAGGATGAGTTCGTGTCAAAGAGGACAACCACCTCACGACTAGCCACTTGTCCCCTCATCCTAATCAACACTATATCATCAAAATGATAACCCATTTGAGCTTAACAAAAAGAAAGCATAAAGTTGCATCTAGAACTACTTTATGTACATAGATAGTCATTACCTTCATGCTAGTAGTCTCATACTTATCTTTGCTACCTAACATGTCCTCCTCCAAGTCCATCGAAGTGGCAATTGGAGTGCCTTCATCCTAGCGAGCTTGCAATGCATGCAGCTTTCTATGTTAATGTTGAGGGCATTCTCGAAAGAGATGCTTACCAAGACAATAATAGCATAAACCTTCGCTCTTGGCCTTTCCCTTATCCTCTGAGCTAAGGTTAAAACCACCAAAGGCACAACGTGACTTTCTGTTAGATGCGTAGAAACCACAATAGGACTAGCATAGTCTGATCCACCCAACAAATGTGCTCTCCTCTTATAGAGAATGCCCCTCCTAGCCCAGCGTGAGACTGATGGCATGCATGGTGACACACTGACTAACTGAACTGCCAGTATTGCATGACACCTAACTGACTGTTGTAAAGCCAGCTTCAAGTGCAAGCTTTACTCCCGACGCCACTAGCGCCAACGTTGTTTCCAGCGCCAACAATGCCACTGCTACTTTTGGTGCCAGCGCCGCTCCCGGCGCCACTGCAACTAGAATCTAGCCGGCGCCAAGTTCCTATGGCTCAAAAACTTTGATCAGATCTAGCAAAATCTAGAGAGCTCGGATTGATGTGCAATCACCTTGCACGATCTGGAGAGTGAATTCTATGTGCAAGAATTCATGCATAGGATAATACATCCAACTAATGTGTTGTGTACCTTCCACTCAAGTGCCCCCTTTCAAGTCGAGCTTGATTTTCTACCATCTGCACATGAGATGGCAAGGGTCTAATGCCACATAGGGCAACTCAAAGCAGTTTTTCATAGTTGGGGACATTACCAAGCAAGTTGAGCTACCAAGGGCAACTTAAGGAAAATGGGCAAAGGATGTGGCAAGGATGTTGCACCAAGGAACTCCAGAGGTCCATCCAAATGCACAATAATTCTTACCAGAAAGGTGAACCTGAGCTCAAAGATCAGCACTAGATACTAGGTGACCAAGGAAAATCTTATCTAAGGATCCTATCTAGGGATGCTCTGACAGAGAAACAACAGCAAAAAACTCTTCCATGGCGCATGAGAGGGCGGCAGCAATAGATTCTGAATCCCTCTAATGCTCCCTTCCTTTCTCTTCCTAGGTGACTATGTTTTAAGTTGTGACTATCAATTTGGTTTGGATTTTTATTATGAATAAATAAACAATTCAAGAAAGTGAGAGGCTGTTGAATGAGAGTTGGCAGTATCTCAGCCTGAGAAATTTAACCACCAGCCAATGATAGTAACATATTAAAGAAAGGGCAGTCAGATCCAGATACAATATGAAAATTATCTAAAAAAAAGAGTCTTACCTGTTGGTCCCAGAGGTCGGTTGATGTGAATTAACAGATATGGTCCAAAATCAGATATGAGGAGTCTTGGAGAGTGCATTTGAGCCATGATATATGATTCCTCATCATAGTTTAAAGATGCAGCATTCCCAGCTGGAAAGAAAAGAACATTGACTTTCAAACGATGTTTGTCAGTGATGTTCGCACTTTCAACCCATACTTGTGTGGAATTTAAAGAAAGGTGTGACCACAAAGCTGTTCCCAGAGCTGTTATTTTTGAGTCATCGAGACTATAGAAAGGAGGTGAATGAAACTGGATCGTGCATGTAAAAGGGTATACACACGTGCACAACAATGGATTCAAAGTCTTAGTTTGTTCACAACTACGCAACGTGCATGATGGTATGGTTGGTGACTTCCACGTCATTGTCATATCTGTAGCTTGCGTATTGCATACATCAGATGTGTTGAAGATGTTATTGCACACTGGGTTCCCTTCAAGCCTGCAGTGAGGGTACCAGTAAAAGTGTCAAAGATGGCCACATGAAATTCTCGATTTTTCATCAACGATGACAAAAGAATGGAACTTGGCCAGCACCTTCGACAGAGCTGGACAAAAGGAGGGACTCACAGATATTTGAAATTTGGAGTGTAAGGTACTTGGTTGATGGAAGTAATGTTGTTCCACTCTAGGCTAACCATAATCAGTTGTGAACTTATATTTTGAGTGGGGAATTGCAGTGTGCCATTTAAACCATTAGCACGGAGCAACCTGTCAAAAAATCCAAGATCGGAAGTATTAGCAGACAGGTGATTTGAGGATGTCATACATAAAAGATCAAAGCAAATTTAGGACGCAGTTACACTGCTTCTAGGTTAGGGAGTCTGAAGATATCAGGTGGTACTGGCCCAATCAAGCTGCAATTCTCAGCAATCCTGCACAAAGAAATCATAAACATAAAAAATACAGAGATTTGTAATCGAAAGCAAATTCTTATCAGAGTGAAATCAGATCTTTTTGAAATCTAGATTCAGAATCTTAAATTGCAATTTGCAATCCTAAAACTTGTGCAGGGAAGAACATAACTCGATCGCAATCTTAAGTAGGCATTCAGAGGGTCCTCTCATAGTCATAAACTTAAGGCAGCCTTTGAAGTACTTCACTCACAAGGTTCTTATTTGTGAGATATTTGAAAACCAGGCAGGAACTCTTTCGGGACTAAAATTATTGCTGCTCAAATCCCTGCCATTTGCAAAAATATAAGTCAAGGAATCAAATTGACAAACCTGCAGCGCTCTGTATGGAGCAGACTCTATAAACTTAGTGTAACAAAAACCACCAAACAGTCAAATTCTGAAGTGTAGATAATATTCATGGAAAAGAATATGACCAAAAGAGTAAAAAATTCAGGAACCTGCAGACGAGCCTTTTGGCATGGCAATAAGTGAAAGTCAACCTTTATGACTTAAATGGGAGTGCCACAAACCTATGGGGGAATTGCAGAAAGACTAGCATATGAGGTATGTCCAGTACAGGCAAGATTGACTTACAAAAACTGAAGATTTGAGAGGGCCGATAAGTCGGGTATGTGGCTGGTCAATCCATTGTCGTTCAGATGTCTGCAAAAAACTCTCATAAGAAACATCCATAAATTTTCCTCATCTTATAAAGCCTCAATGTATAAGTTTAGTATAAGTTTGAGACTTGAAACGATTAACCATATGGTGCAAACTTATGCAACCAGCCGACAAGTCAACACAAGCGAATGACACAATTGGATCAAGAACCAAAATAAACATCCAGATTGGAATGGCTTACAGTTCTTGAAGTGTTGTGATGTTACTTATGGAACTTGGAATTTCACCCAAAAGATAGTTGTAGTCCAGCCTCCTTTCAGAAAGTTAACAAAATAAGAAATTCAGAAGCCTTCAATTGAAACTTCCTTTTAAAGTGACAATAAATGTTGCAAGTCGAACTGAAAGAAGAAAGAAAAATTCACAGCATAGACATGTTCTACAAAAGATCTCTAAAAGTTACTAAATACATACAAGTACTGCAGGGCTGATAAGTTTCCAATCTCTGGAGGGATTCTGCCACTGAAAGAGTTGCTGTCCAAAAATCTGATTCCACGAACCAAGAAAATTCAACATACGTGAGCTTCTCTGTGTTGAAACCATCAAAAGCATTGAAGTCCAAATACGTGAACATATGGTGCTTCCAAGAACACTACAGTTAGCAAGACATCTAAAGTAATGCTTGTACCATTTTGGAAGCAAATGGCCAAAACTTACAGGTGAACAAGTTTCAAGGATTGAATCTCCACTGGAATTGCCCCGGAAAGAGAGTTGTTGTTCATATGGCTTTGACAACAAAGAAACAAATGGCATTGTGAGTGATGAAGTATCATGTGAAGACAAATTTTATTGATCTAGAAAACATTCTTGATCTGAGAGCATCTTCATTCATGCTATGGAAGGAAGCCTGTTACTCTAATTGCCCACAATAAGAATCTTACGTCATGATTACCATTAACCAAAATATTCAGACTCTGAAAAATGTTCTTTTGAAATATATGGAAATTAAAGCCCCCCATAAAATACACGACAGTGATTTTGGTCAGTTTGATTCAATGGGATGGTACACCTATTGACGAAGCCACATGGGAAAATATAGAGGTTTCCTCTAACACTCCTTTCTTGCAGGAACAAGCATGTACCCTTAATGTTGCTATTCAAACAGATCTTGACACTCCTATTTTTGTCACAAATATTACTGCTAGTCCTACTTCTTCATGCTGTTTTAGATCTTCTTAATGCTCCTATTCTTCCTCATGTTGTTTCCGATATATATCAGAAGATCCAGCTATCGGCATCAGTGATGCTCCACCTGCACAACTAATTACCTATTGAATTTTCTTATTACTCCTAGCATAAGAGCATATATCTCTGTGCAAGAAGCACAAGCTTTATTGTACTAAAAGTGGGTTTCCAAGATTGTAGAGGATTCAGCTTTTGGACACCACTAGCACTAAATTTATAATCCATAAAGAAAACTACAAATAACGGTTTAAAAGTAGCTCTAGTAGTTAAAAATTGAGCTCCATTGTGGACAATGTTTTTGAATTCAGAAAGTGTTGTGGACATACAGTACGAGTACCCACAACTGCTCTGATTGCACATTGCACTCACATCTCCAGTGAAACGATTGCAAAAGTGACCATCATCCATACAGTTGATAGCCCAAACTGTAGGATTAACATTTACTGAAAACCAGAGCAAATGACAACCAGATAGCTACTGAAAATAAGATCTGTTTGTGCCTCATCTACTGCACTGGCAAAACGCTGGTTTTACCATTGATCCCCTAAAAAAATTCCAGCCATAAGCTATTTTTCCATAAAAAAAAAAAAAAAATTCTTTTTTTTTTGCAATTCTAGGTTCCAAATCGCGATCCGCGATCCGCGATTCGCGAATCGTGGACCCAGCAAATCGCGATTCGGTGCATCTATGATATATATATATATATATATATATATATATATATATATTTGATCATATTTTAGTGGGCGATATGGGTATCAGCTTGAAGCTCTTGACAAGAGCAGTGCATTTATCAGCTTGAAGCTCTCTCACAGCCTCTGAAAATGGGCACCCTAAAGCAATTTTTATTAGGAAAAATAACAAAAAAATATTATATACTGGTGTCGCCCTGGTACCGCGTTCCACAAGGCGGCGCCATAGAGAGAGAGAGAGAGAGAGAGAGAGAGAGAGAGAGAGAGAGATTAACACACCTACAATTTCATTGAGGCAAGATGCACTAAATTATTCACAATAGTAACTACAAGCATGATAGATGGCCACTTACAAATGCAACAAACTTGTAAGGTTGTCAAGTCCCACATGTGCATCATTTCTTGTTGAGACTGGGAGGGGACCTGAAAGCAAATTTTCCGAAAAGTCCAGCCAATACAGAACCTGTAGGTAACCAAGAGTATGTGGGATCCCTCCAATCAACTGATTCCCATTCAAAGCTCTTTTTGAAGCATCCATTTCGCGGAGAAAGCATTCAACAAATCAGTAGGAGACAAAGTACACAATATTCTTAAAAATAAAAAGTTCCATGTAAATCCATTCCATTTTTTGAAAATTTTGACTAGCTCAAACTCAAAAATCTAGTATCATGCACGTTATTTCTATTATGATAATGATGAAACACACCTCTTCTAGGAGTAAGAATGTGCAACATACAAAAATTCCAGCTTGGAAAGATTGCCCAGCTCGCTAGGAATGCTTCCAGTGAGACCGCACACTTGTAGGCTCCTGAATATGTGCCAAAAAATCATGAAAGACCATTGAGGACTTTGAATCCATCCATCACCATATTTTCCAGAAAGTGATTAAGAAAGGTAGTTTTTCAGGTTTGCTAAGCAAATTGACCTTGCTTAGAACAATGTACACGTACAATTTCTAACATTGACTCTTGGTCTCCACAGTAGGCTAATTTACTTACAAGAATTGTAAATTTGCCAGCTTGCCAAGATCTGTGGGAATTCCTCCTTGGAAATCATTGTATGACAACTCCCTGAAAATCTCACATGCATTGCATTGAGCAAAATAGTTATCTAAGAGCGAGCACAGAAATGACACAACATAAGCCTCGTCAACATGCCATCATTCTGATGACATATGGAACACAGATATTCATCATTCTCTGACAACTGACACATTCTTTCATGCACAGATGGTCCAGACTATGAATGTTATCCACCAAAATCCTCAAAACTAACCCCTCTTTCAAAAATTGTTGCTACTTTTATCCATTCTAAGTCCAAATGTGAGAAGATATAACATCAAACTCAATCAATCAGATGAAAAGAGTCATGTAACATACAAATACTGAAGATTTACAAGATTCCCAATCAATGAGGGCAGTGTTCCATTTATCATTCCACTCAAACTCCTGCCAAAAACATTACAAAAAGTTGAGAGGAGCCACACTAATTTCCAATGCACTCCTGATTATACCCATCTACAGGTGCTCTGCAAACTGTTACACTATGTTTAAATCTCATGAGACGTAATCAAATAAAAACTAATCAGCAACCTTAATTTGTACAAAAAAATTATGAAGGCACTTTGTCATGCTTTGACTCAATAAAAATTGGTCCTCACAATTCGGTTACAACAGAATATTTGGTTTGTGCAGTGCAACCAACGCCTCGCCATCGCAAACCGCATGGATCATCACCATGCCAGTCCAAAGGAGCTGTAGGCCATATCTGCTGAAGTTGTCGGAGGTTATCAACTGCAAACATATTAATTCAGCTATAATTCCATCATGAAAAGAATTGTTAATATGGAAAACGGGGTAACATACTTAGCAATGTCTCCACTACCTTATTGTAGAAATTCCAAGACTTGATCAAAAGCAGAGGAACTGACAACACATGACAATAGACTCTTGCACATGTGCTCCGCCCGGGGAAGTCTAGCAAGTTGTGGGCCACGCTCTGAGAAGAGCTGCGACTTTAGGGGTCCACCTTCCATTCTATGGTAGAGCAATTCTAGTTCTCCACAGATACATGGAGGAGTCAGCAACGGGTTGAGATTAGTTGCTGTGTTTCTCAAACGATGAATTGGGAGCTACTACATGCTACTGTGTAGCTTTCGTGTTCCAGAAGCACTATTTTGATGGTGTACCTACACTGAAATGCCCAAGGCTTTTCAAATAAGGATGCCCCAAAAACAGATTATGTGCATAAAAATGATCTGTCATGAGCCATAGCAAGATGACTTCTTACAAAAGCAAAAGCCATCACGGCCTGTAGAGGACGTGTCAATCTTTCGTTGGAAGCACAACAGGTATAGCTATTTGCCAATTATTCCAGAGTGAGCATGGGAGCTTGATCAACTAGAGAAGAGACTTAGATAAAAGCTGGCATGTTTGACAAAGCTCCTAGTTATTTTAAGGAAATTTATGCTGAGTACGTCTCACTGGTTTATGTTTTGAAACCCTACTGAACATTTTAAAAAGCTTGCTTAACCTCTCAGGCTCAGAGTTAATACCTCGAGCTAGAGTCCATCCAAAACTCACACATGGTTACTGTGAAAATAGATAGCCAAAGAAGCCTCTAGGAAAGGTGCTTGAAAGAGCATTTATGAGCATATTCCCAGAATATTTACTCAGAGAGAACCTCTTGCGAGTTTTCACAAAAGAACTAAATGGGTTTCAAACAACTTAATGCAAATTAGCGGAGAACATGTATATGTGTAGTGGAACTGGCTCGCCATACATAGGAACAAGGATGATTCCACTCTGATAGAGCCAGGCCTAAATGGTCATAGAGACCTGTATGAATAGCTCAGTTCAATGGTGTATGCGGAATTTGCTTTCTTAGCCTTTGAATGTTGGGCAAGTATCTTTGTTTATAAGATGGGTGCGAGCCTCATATGAGCAGTAGCAATCTTCATTTTTCTTGAGTGCAGATGCACGTAGGCTATTAAGAAAAATTAGTACTTCCCATGCCTTAGTCACTTGTGTTGTCCATTGAATGATAAACATCCCGTTTTGTTGATGACGGTTGCTTCTCCTTGATGATGGCATCACCAAGATGGTTACCGCCCATTTTCCAGATGGGTTTCCCATCTTTCAGTTTTGGAAATCAGATGGGTCTCGTCATCTTTCAGTGATTGAGTGAGTGAGTGTGTCAGTTTTTGGAAATGAAGGTGCAGGCTGAAAGAGGCACTTACCATCAGACTGTAAAGTGGCAGACAGAGCAAGCCTGAAACACGCCAAATTCACAGGAATCAGTATCAATGCAGTGAGCTTTAGTAAGCTGATATCTCCCATTCTATCTCTTCCCTTCCTTCTCAGTTCTGCTCACAATATAGCTCATCTGAAGCCGACTATCTCCTCCCTCCCTTCTCAGTTCTGCTCACAATTCTGCTCATCTGAAGCCGACTATCTCTTCCCTTCCTTCTCAACTTCTGCTCGCACTTCTGCTCATCTGAAGCCGACTATCTTTTTCCCTTCCCTCTCAATTCTGCTCACAGTTATGCTAAA
Source organism: Diphasiastrum complanatum (assembly GCA_029204225.1). NCBI lineage: Eukaryota > Viridiplantae > Streptophyta > Lycopodiopsida > Lycopodiales > Lycopodiaceae > Diphasiastrum > Diphasiastrum complanatum. Next base: position 84,639,465 of record CM055092.1, read on the forward strand.
CTGAAGCTATCTCTTCCCTTCCTTCTCAGTTCTGCTCACAGTAAGTCCACGGCAGCCATATGGCTCACGTAAGCTCATGAAGCTCAAGAGTTTCGAAATAATTGAGCACGTGGAAAGCAAGGAGAAGCAAGCCGACGGCCCGTCAATAGCATTCTGAATTGCTGTGAAAAGAGAGAAAGTTTTCAAAAGAGAGGCGTTATTGAGAAAATTGGGAAGGAGATTTGAATAGCCCTTCACGTGAGCAGCTGTGTTTCACTTCTAAATATCATTTTGAAAGGTATAGCTACCTGTCAAAATGCTTGTTCGCCCTACCTTCCTCGCACCTCGAACTTTTCCTTCTCGAACTTTTTAGACTTTTTGAAAAATAGAGCCCCTTTCACACAGGCCAACCTTGAAATCCCAAATCAGGCCCATTTGGGGCTCTACTCAATTGCACAAATTTTTGGCACCCCATGCACAACTTTGGTGTGCGCAAGGGTGCCATATGGAGGACATCATGTTTCTCCTTGCACTGGTAGCCTCATGGCCAATGCTCACACTGACTTTTTCTCAACATGGCCAATCTTTGCCCTTTCCAAGCTTCAAATTGTGTCAATTTTCTATTAAGATATCCGATTAGAAGATGTATCTATTTCAGTTTTAAAAGGTTGATTTCATGCTACTTGTACGATTGGATGGTTCAACTTGAAGTCAACTAGTTGGTAAAGAGACTTTCCCAACTCTTTGTAAGCTCTACCCATGGCACATTTGATCTTCAACAGTGCCCTTGTAGTTGGTCCAGGAGCGTCTTTGCTTAGCACATTAGAATATGGAAAAAAAAAATCTTATTCTACAACTCAAGCATGCCTAGAAGAGGCACTTCATCTTTGAGAATCATCTCATAGGATAGCAATAAAGCTAATTAGCTTGATGTTTATGATTTTTTCATTTATCTAGCAAAACATTAATACAAGTTTAGGAAGGTCGTACAAAGTCAGGTTTGAAACTTTCCTTTCTTAAACTTAGGGGCTCTGGATTTGAAGTTGACCGCCTCTTACATGCAAACTCCTGATTGTGGTGTTATGTAGATAGTTGGCATTTTGAACAATAAAACTTGATTAGACTACTTGGTGTCAATAGCCTTGGTGCATGGGGGCAAGTCAGGAATGAATCTATTAAGTACTAACAAAGAATTTCTCACTAGATGTTGTGCGATCACCTTATAGAGATCGGCTTTTGGTTTAGGATTTAGGTAAATCTCATAATCTGATGAATGTACTTTGTCAAGATAAAACTAGAGTCTTTTTATACCACCATGCTCAAATTAGAAATGCAACTCTTCTGTTGGACCCCAGCTTTCCAATTCTCAGTTGATGGTGCTACCCACATTTGGAAGGTGCAAGTAGCTCTTCATAATGTATGTATTCAACACTTGAATCATATAATCCTCAATTTTCAAAATGCCTTTCTTGAATGTTTTAGTCATGTTCTCCACTATTTCCTTCATAATATATGACCATCTTCGATGGTGCTCTATCTATGAACCATGAGTCTTTTAGTCCTAACCATAATCTATCTGTCATTTTTTATATAACAAAAAAGTAGTTGCTAATCTGATGTAAATCCAAAGTTCAAATACAAAAGAAGAAAAATCATCGATATCTCCTATGCATAAAAAGAAATACTAGATAGAATCATTGAAATGGCCAATATGTTTTCCGTGCTCATCCTCGATTAACATAGATTCAATTTTAATCACAATATTCATCTTGAATATCATTAATAAGTGACGTATTACTTTTCCTAGCATTGTCAAGCTATAAACTAGATATAGAGTCCAAATTACTACCCATTCATCATAACTGCATGTGTCAATATTAAGATCATAATAAATCATCATCATCCAGCGTCATCCATTGATTTTCCAAGTCAAATCTGAGACTTGAGAAACAACAAAAATAACTAGTTAAACTTGATACATGTGTGTGTGTGTGTGTGTGTGTGTGTGTGTGTTATGTCCATGACCAGTACATAGGATACAGTATACTCCTAATCTTGGATAAATGGTACTCCAGTGAAACAAGTTGTTAGTTATGCCACGTCATACTGGACGTGACCTGAAAGTAACTAATATCCTTGTGAGGCCCAAAACACACTAAATGGAGTTTAGACAAGGTATGAGACAGTGTATGCATGTGTAGAGTTATCAATAGCAATTCTATGAATAGTTGGTCCATGCTTAGGACTCTATTCTAGGTGAATCTATGTATAGGAAACTTAGGGCTATGCATGGCTATGTGCCCCAAGATGCTTTTGGCTCTATATATTGGTTCCAAACTTGCCCTACTCCTCATTATGGTTGTGGATTCATTGCCAAGCTCTCACTCTACCTTCATGCTTCTTGTTCCTTGGCTTGGGGGTGAGGCTTCTAGAGTTTGATTGGATGCTTCTACTTGGTTGGGTGGCTTCTCCATAGTGTGTTATCATTGTGTTTGTGATTTGTAAGCAGGATCTAAGGAGCTTCCCTTAGTGTGTGTGTGTGTGTGTGTGTGTGTGTGTGTGTGTGTGTGTGTGTGTGTGTAACTTGTAAAGGAGAGACGAAACCTTCAATCTTGAACCAATTATAGTCATACGATAAGGACCTATCCTATTTGTATTAAAAATCTTGAACTAAAGCTTTTGGTGATTTTTCCAACTTTGTAAAGTGAAAGATTTGCAAAGAAGATAAGCAAAGATTTAGTCATGACTTTGGTTGTACAATAACGATTTACACACTACAATAGCAAAATTTACCAAATGGACTTGCAACTTTGACAAAGGATAGAGCAACCTAGACATGGATACATTCCGAACATAAACCAAATTCTAAATCGTAAATTGTGTATCTTTATTCATGCACTTTGAAGTCTACAAACCCAAATCCTAAACTATAAACTTTGGACATAAATATTAATCATGCACCTTGAATTTTACAATCACAATTTCCAACTTCACATCCTAAAGTCTAAATCCACAAATCTCAAACCTACATCACATATCCTAAACCTTGCCTATTGACGTTTCTCATTATGGTGGAGCTAATGGTGATGATGATGTTGATGGTGATGAGTGAGAGGGAGCTAATGATGAGTGAGATAGGGAGACAATGATGAATGAGTAATGATAAGGATGAGAGAGAGAGAGAGAGAGAGAGTATTTTGGCCCTTTTCAGACTCAGAAATAGCCCTTTCACTAAGCACAACTAGTGTTAATCATGGCAAATGTACCAATAAAGAATTGACAACTAAGATAGGATGGTCTATATGACATGGCACTTTGGGGGTGTGACCAAGGTCATATTGGGCCCCTTTTTTTCTAAATCACTCCAAGATCAATGCAAATGTAAGGCTTCAGAAAAATAAGTCTATTGTGGATCTCAAATTTGATTTCAGTCTTTTAAGGCATTTAAATCATTCTTGGTGTATTACACCAGGTCTAAGTGAAGCCTATTGAAATGCAATTTAACTTAATATGACAAACCCAAGGTGAAACTATTGCGTAGAATATCGAGATTCACAATTCAGAGTGTCATTTGCCCTACTGTTGTTATTGGTCATTACGCATTTGTTTGAATCCACAACCCACTGATTTCCAACATGGTATTAGAGCGGGCATCCAAGTAATCTGCTTCTCATTGCGGATTATTAGTCTTGTTTCTATCAAGGCAACGAACTAGCAAGTTTGCAGCCAACAGTATTCCGAAATTGTTATTACTACCAACGATCTCGCTCAGCCAGAATGGATCAGTCTTCTCAAATCGAAAGACTCGATTGAAAGAACTATCATCTCTGGAAGTTCAAAATGAAGGTAATGCTATTATCCAAAGAATTGTGGGACGTTGTTGACGGTGCATGTGTGTGTGTGTGTGTGTGTGTGCGCGCGTGCGCGCACGTGCGCACGTGTATAGGGGGGTCTCCATCTTGATCCCTTCATGGTGTGTCAATATTTGAATGTTCTTATGAGATACTACTCCTCCATGCATAAACTTTTAGTCTTTGTTTTTCATAAATATGTCAATGAAATGTGCATGAATTTTCTATTACTGAAACATTGCCATAAAGTTGGATGCTTGTATCAAGTGAGTCCACATTTGGGAAGTGATCAAGAGTTTCTCCCACTCGAAAGTTGTGAGTTAGTGGAAAAGAGATTCAAATATGGGAAGTATGGTTAACTTGTCCAAGAGCACGACTTGCCCATTAATATGCCAACAACTTTCTATATCACCATAATATAATTAATCATGCTATATACGCCACACTCATCCAAGTGTGGAGTGTAATGCAATTGGGATATCATGCAAATTCACTCGATAATGGAGTGAAGACAAGGCCCCACTCTCATCCAATAGTGGGGTGCACTTTAGGGATGCCCATCCATTTCATTTCCATGGTCGTATGAGGCCGGGACCATGCCTATACGCACCCCCATCAAGGGTCAAGGATGAGTATATATCTTCCAACATCTAGATCAAATACAAGGGTTAGGAAATACTAGTGTGGCTTTGCTTAATCTTAGCACCTTGTGCACTCCCTGTACCATGTCAAGGAGTGCACTGGGGTAATCATCACCATTGCAATCCTTAGTATAAATTTTTTCATAGTTTTCAACCATAGATGCACTCCCTGAGGGGCTGAAACTAAGCAAAAGCATAGTAGTGTTGTTGTTGGTGCTAGCTAGTAAAGCTCTAGGGAAAACAAGTGTTCTTGTGGTGATAGTTAGGGTGGTTTCACATGGAGTGGGGGGTAAGTCCAAAAGGCCCAATTCTTCCACTTTGATTGGTGGAACCACTTCAAAAAGCCTTCCCCCCATTTCACAAAGGGGTGAGAGTTGCCCCTAGGTGGCATTGAAAGGTGCCAAGCTGGGGTAAGTCAAGACATCACCAAGAGTACCTTGGGCCTCTTGGAGTACTGGGGTAAGTGGTTAGCCATTTCTCTCCCCTCCAATAAAAACCATAAATACCTTATCTAATTTGAACTTAAACAATAAATGCTTTGCCCTCCAAATGAAGGGAGAGTGTAATCCACACCACCACTTCCACAGCAATGGTGGTGGCCCATAGATCTAAGGGTGGGCAACGATCTCATTGTTTTGAAAAAACAGTGCTATCATTGCCCATTTCCATTAGATGGGCATTGCACCACCACTACCATGGAAGTGGTGGTGCACAACATACGCTGCTGCTCTCCTTCAAATGGAATGACTTGGAAGGACCTCGGCTTTCAAAGTGGGGGGGTAAGTGCAAATTTTGAAATGGCGGCCGGCCTTGGACTCTTCCATGTGAAACCACCCTTAGTAGCATGAGATCAATATCAACTGCCCTAAGGGCTAGCAAGTACTAGTGTTGCAATTGGTGCTAACTAGTAGCATGAGAGAAATATCAAATGCAAGGGCTAGGAAATGATATTGGTGTTGTTGGGAATATTGTCTTTGTGTGCACCACCACGATGGTCGGCTCCCACTTATCTAAGGGTTGAAATATATATCACCATCTTGTCTGCACCATCACGATGGTCGACTCCCACATATCTAAGGGTTGGAATATATATCACCATCTTGGAGAGATGGTGAGATGTTGATATTAACCACCATCACCATAAGAATGATGTTGAAGTTAGTTATGGTGTTAGATAATATGCTCATTCTTGTCTTGTTGTTGGTGCTCCCTAGTAAGGTGAGATAAATATCAAGGGCTAGGGAATATTAGAGTTGTTGTTGGTGCTAGTTAGTATCTTGAGATTCATTCTCTCTCTCTCTCTCTCTCTCACAGTTATAATAAAATACCTATTCTATGATTCGATCAAACAAAAGCGTTTGCTCTTTTGGGCAGAGCAGATTCAGCTGTTTATTTCATACTAATTTTATTTGGTAAAGATCTTCGAACAATTTGAGTAAGAAAGCAACAGTTACAAGCCTTTTCACCAGAGCAGCTCACATTGTTTTGTGGCGATATGGTCTCAGAAAATCGGTACAGTAGCTGGGCCTGAGAAGCAAAGCTGAGATAGTTATTCTGAGGTAGTATGTCTGCTTGCAACCTCGCTGATTAATGCTCTTTAGTCATGTTTGTGCCTTCCTTTTTTATTGTTCACGATATTCCTTTTCAATCCATCATATAAGAATTGATTACTACAACTCAATCTCTTATACGCGTGATCTCGAAACAGTACTGGATGCTGTCGTTGGCAGTTTGCTCCTTTCAAGACCAACAGTGTTTCGTGCCCATTCTTCTGTTTTGATGTTCATGTATGCATGATAAGGATAATTTAGGACAAACTAAGGAGTGCGTGTGCGCTTGCATAACAGTATAATATCAATTTCTCGATGATGAACAAAGAGTTGCGAATGTAGAATGTAGCTCAAAGGTTTCAAGCCCAGATGCACAACTTTGTATTCTAAGATATTTTCAAGTTTCAACCGGCCAACAGATTGACGAATCGCAACTTTAATGTGATCTGCAAGGGCATGAGAACTTTCAAGACAACGACATGATCATGTCCCATTTTTGTCTCGATTTCTTGAATTTCGAAGATCTAATAAACTATATTTGTCTCGAAATCATTGGCCTTTGGTTTTTAATCTTGTCTAAATATTTTTGTAGGTGCGAGGGTGGTGTATTCACTAAGCATTGTATGCTTCAATCAAAAAGTGGAAACAGCATCTCTTTGAGCATTGAAGGTTCGAATTTAAGAAGGTGCAATTATTTAGACCACTTAACAGCTAATAAAAGCAGTTCTGATTTTGTTATTCAGATCATTCTGAAGTTGACTCATCTGACCAGTTCTCATCACTTCGACTACAAACTTCAAGAGGATAAGGAGGGCAAAACTGCATGACAGTGTTTTTTGGAGCGAATGCACAATTTCAAAAAATTCAGAACTAGTACCTCATGTGATAGTTACTGTAAAAGAAAACGTCTAATACAATATACTAATACGAAATTGATCTTTCAAAGAGAAAGCTAGAGTAGATTAGATCTAGATCTGGATTCAAATAAGAACTTGGGCCTCAGTAAGATTCACGTTGTCCAACTGGCATAAATGTTAGCATCTAATTAGTGTACAGCTACGACCGACAAAGAGTAATTAGCCTACGTATGTTACAAGATAACGGTGCAATGTGCAGGTAGAGACATGCAGTATCAAAGAAAAAGTGCCTTATACTTCATAGATCTTATCATTGTGTGCGACAGCCAATGCATGAATTCAATTCTACTCTTTCAATCATAACATAGATATTTGCCATCTCTCTGATCTCTCTCTCTCTCTCTCTCTCTCTCTCTCTCGGCCTCACAGGTTGTATCTCTGTTGTTTCTGGTGTATCAGATGGAGATTGTCAAAACCCAAACAGAAGAATTCAGTGCACAAACATTTGGAACTAGCAATATTCACGTTCCATTGATTATTAGCTGCGTGTCTAAATTAGCTGCACGTGTAACGAATTTTATACGTCGCGGAGACTTCAACATGATTAATCGTTTTTTGGCGGATTTCCTTGAAATCAAAGTTCCTGCCAGCAAAACGCCAAGTAATGGAGTTGCTTCAAAGAATGTGACAGTTGATTCCTCGACTGGTGTATGGGCACGCATCTTTTATCCTTGTAGCGAAGGAGAGGTTTACACAAAAAATCCCGATGCTACAAAGAAAAAGCTTCCGGTTGTAATTTACGTTCATGGAGGTGGGTTTACATTTCTATGTCCAAATTTTCTTCTGTATGACAAATTCTGTCGAACTTTAGCACGAGATATGCCTTGTATAGTTATCTCAGTGCATTATCGGCGATCTCCCGAACATCGCTACCCCACTGCATATGATGATTCATATGCAGCTTTAAAATGGCTTCAATCAACAGATCAATTACATGATCTTCCATGTACTGCTGACCTATCCCGTTGTGTACTCATGGGAGACAGTGCAGGAGGAAATATTGTTCACCATATAGGCTGTAAAGCAGCTACGGAGGACTTGAAACCTTTGAGTATACGTGGCCATGTTCTTATTCAGCCATTCTTTGGAGGGCAAGAGAGAACACCTTCAGAAATTCTTCTTATAAATGCTCCAATAGTCTCAGTAGAACAGGCAGATTGGCACTGGAAGGCATATCTTCCCCCTGATGCAGACAGAGATCACCCTGCGTCCAATATCTTCGGTCCTCATGCTGCAGACATCTCCGGGATATCGCTACCTCCTACTCTTGTGACAGTAGGAGAACTTGATATGCTCCAAGATTGGCAGCTCAGATATGTGAAGGGTCTTCAAAAGGCTGGAAAGAAAGTCGGCATGCTTTTCTATGAAGGTGGTATACATTGTTTTCATCTGCTGCTGCATGACAATTTAGCAAAGCAGTTTCGTTTAGATGTATTTAACTTTATACAAGAGCACTGCCAATGTGATTGAAATAGTCGGAATTCTGATCACAGATGATCATATTCTTGTGTTCTATATCGTGGGTAAAATTTCATAGAGATGAAACTTTTGTTTTTCTGCAACAGTGATAAGCTATTCTGACGAGTCTCTCAAAATTGGCATGTCTCTTTTAGGTTTGTTTGAGTTGAGAAAATGTGACTTATTTTAGGTCCTTTTAAATTGCCAGAACTCCCAATGTGCACGGCAAAGCATCCACGATCTTTCAGATCTCCTTGTTTCTACATTCATCAACATGAAGAAATAGAAATATAGGAAATCTAGCTTTTTTGGAATATAGGAATCTAGCTTTTTAGAAATATAGGACTCTAGCTTGATGAGTCCAACCATCTGGTCAATCTTCAATTGACTAGTCTGCACAGATATTCAGTGAGGGATTAATTTAATCTTAACAACACAGAAAAGCAAAGACAGAACGTACTGAAAGACATCAAAGACAAAAATAATGCGCAAGCACTGTCACACAAGAACATGTGACACACAAGAACACAAGAATAATCACAAAGTTCTCAAAAAAGAGGGCACTTACTGCTCACACCATTCTACATTATATTCTTAGGACGGGTATTGGCGAATTTTTACTCGTGATTCCTGACAGGCAAAAAATACGAAAAAGGTGACATTGCATTTTACACGTAATTCCTGACAGGTGAAAAATGCAAAGAATACGACACTTCATTTTTACACGTAATTCCTGACAGGCGAAAAATGCGAAAATGGCAACACTGTCGAGTTTTGTAGAGAGAGAAAACCGGACACTGTTGCCAAACTCCGTATATTTCTGCAGACTGTGTAAAAACACTTGTAGTTCTACTGTATAAAAACACGAGAAAATCCACAGAACTAGATAAACAATTAGATGAAGATTAAAAACCGATTAGTCAATTAGTAGGAATAAGAAGAATCCAACACTCCCCCTTAATTTAAATCCATGAATGCCTTGACTTTAAAACTTAGTTCTGCACATAACTTTCTATGTGCATCTAAGCTTAATGCTTTTGTAAAATTATCCGCTGTCATATCTTGCATTTGACAGTACTGCAATCTGACCTCTTCGTCAAGGACTTTGCTTCTGACATATTGACACTTCAGTTCAATGTGCTTACTCCTAGAATGAAATCTAGGGTTGGCTGACAAGGCAATGGCACTTTGATTATCACAAAATAATAATGTCGGAGCATATTGATTCAGACTGATATCTGAAAGTAAGTTTCTCAACCAAATCGCTTCCTTTGTAGCTTGTGAGGCTGAGATATACTCTGAATCTGTACTAGAAAATAGAGCTATTGAAGATTGCTTGCAACTATTCTAGGAAATTGGACCATTGTTGAGGAATAATGTAAATCCGGAAGTGGATTTACGAGTGTCTACATCTCCTGCCCAACTTGCATCTATAAAACCAATGAGTAAACTGAGTTTGTCGTTGTCGACTGCTCCATAACAAATGCAAAAGTCCATAGTAGCTTGAAGATATCTCATGACTCGTTTTAGAGCCTTCCAATGTAATACACCAGGGTTGGTCATATATTGACTTAGGGAGCTAACTGCAAAAGCTATGCCATGGCCTGGTATAGATCATTGCGTACATAAGAGATCCTATTATCGAATGATAAGGATACTCACGCATCTGCTCCTTCTCTTGAATTGTTTGAGAACATTGGTCCTTTGACAATTTGAGACCTGGTTCCATTGGTGAGAGAGCTAACTTGCAATTAATCAAATTATATCTGACTAACATATTGTAGATGTACCTTTGTTGAGTAATGTAGATCAACTTTCGATTTATGTCTCTATGGATTTGAATACCAAGGTAGCTGTTGTTAAGGCAGTACTCCTTGAATTTGGTTGAGATGTATTCTCCCCCATTGTTGGACCTCAGTGCTTTGATTCGTTTGTCAGTTTGATTTTTTGCATGCTCTTTGAATTGTTTGAACTTGATGAAAGCTTGGATAGTTTCTGAATTTCAAGTACACTGGAAAGGGAAATTAGATGATGAGGACACATGGGAAAGAGAAGATTACTTATGATTGAATTTTCCTAGTTTGCTCATTTTACAAGACTCTTAAAGGGGGAGGGAATGTTACGTACCCATAAGGGAATGTAACAGCCTACTTGAGGTGACGGTCTCGTTATACAGGATAGGATACGTTTTCCAGCGTTTCTGATATCTAGCATCCCGCAATGTATCATCAAGCATTGCTCAATGTATTATCAAGAAGTATGGCAGAGGGAGGGGAGTGGGATCTCCCTTTTCGAGGCATGGTATGGAGTAGCGATTTTGTGGAGCAGTGTGCTGCGACCAGCAATGGAGCTACTCCATGCAGTGGAGCATGTGACCAGAGATGGAGCTACTCCATGGAGGCCTCAGGTTGCCATCACACCCCTACCCAGCACGCAGCAAGCAGCAGGAGAGAGTATATGGAGGGCTCGAAACAATACAGAATATTATACATGAAACTCTTGAAAACAAAATGTTTCAAAATAATGTCTCAAGTGTTGGAATGCTCACATTTTGGAGTGAATCTCAAAACTAAAAACGCTAGGAAGAGCCCAACGATTCAGTTCAGGTCCCTTGTTTTTGAGCTAGCCCTAGTTTTTTTTCTCGAGGTTTGATGAAGTAAATAGTTGTTCTTCTAGAGAATTTGTCAATAAAGGTAATGAAATACGTTGCATCTAGCAATGATGGAGTTTGCATAGGTCCACATATATCTGAACGAATAACATCTAACAGACCTTTTGATGCATGCCTGTGACTCGATCTAAAAGGAATCCTAGTCTGCTTTCCAAGGATGCAGCTATGGCAGACAGGGAGATCGACTTTGCCAAAAGGATAGTCGAGATCAAGTGCTAAAGATTGTCTGGACATGTTCGAAACAGATGCATAATTCAAGCGATGATGCCATAGTAATGCTTTATTGACAAGAACATAGATTCTCAAGGCTTGACTAAAATCAGAATAACAATGTGCCAATCTATATAAGTATCCATACTTCTTTGTGTTGTAAGGTGTATAGGAATGGAAAATCTCATGATGATTGGTTATATGTTGAGTAGCTTTGAAATCCAGAAATCATGAATCATCCAAATTCACGTATTTGTCTTTGACCATAAAAGCCTCTTTGTCCATTTCGACTTCAGGAAATGATGTAACTGTATTTTCTTGTTGATCATATTGTTTGGCTGCATTCTTCGCTTTGAGAATTCAACAATCCTGGATCTCATGGTTATTGCACTTGCAATACTTACAAAACATCTTTTTCTTCAACGAATGTGGATTCGATGATTGTTCTTGACTTTGAGTCTGTTTCTGATTCGATGTAGACTACTTGGAGCTTTTCTGCTTCTATCGTTTTGATCTCTTATTGACATATAGAGCATGAGATGAAGAGGTAGACAAAGTGTCTTGACTTCTTCAATTTTTTTCTTGCAGCAACATAGTGATAACTCTGGTAAGTGTTAAATTTGAGTGTGTCGTGATGATCATCACCTAGCTCTCATATGTAGAGGGCAGGCTTGAAAGCAATGACATTAGGACCAAATCTCCTGAACAAAGATCCTTTTTTTGTAATCTGCGATCATGCCAATCTTTGTGTCTTTCCTTTTCAGCTGCCAGTGTATGCACAGCTAGTAAGCGTGTTTCACAGAGTTTATGCAGAGCTTCGTGGCATAGCTGTAGAGATTTGGACTCATTAAGACGTTGCGCGGTGGCAATCCTTAATGAAGGAACTAAAAACTCTACTGGCATCACAACATCCTGACCATATACCAATCGGAAGGGTGTTTGATCAGTGCTCCCTTTATATGCTGTCTTGAATGCCCACAGTGCAGCATGCAACTTGTGTTCCCAATTTTATATGCTAGCTTCAACTGTTTTTGTGAGCACGCTACACAAGATCTTATTGGATGATTATGCTTGCCCATTACCACGAGGATAATAAGGCGTACTGGCTCTGTGGATCACAAAGAATTCCTCCAATAGGACCTTGATGGTCTCGTTGATGAAATGGCTTCCGCGATCAATGACTAGTTCCACCGGGCATCTGAAGCGCACAATGATATTTTCATAAAGGAACTTGGCAGTGGTCCTAGCATCAGCTACTCTTACTGCCTTGGCTTCGACCCATTTGGTGAGGTAGTCTGTGGCTACGATTATGTATCGAGCCTGGGAACTCCTTGCTGCAGGGTGAATTAGACCAATATAATCCAATCCCCACTTTTCGAACGGTGCTTGGGCTAAGACTGGGTGCAATAGATCATAGTTCAATCTCGTTGGTCTCCTTGCCCTTTGGCACACATCGCACTTTTTCAAGTATTCCTCTGTGTCTTTAGGAATCGTTGGCCACCAACATCCTGATTGCAGGATCTTGCGAACTGTAATGTCAGATGCAAAATGACCTCCACCCATGCCTTCATGTGAAAGTGAAATGATCTGGGTGGTCTCATGAGGAAGAATACATCGCTAAAGAATTCCGTCTGGACCTCTTCGGTACAATTGGTCGGCAATCAACTGATAAGGTCTAGCCTTCAAGATCAATTTCCGTTGTTCCGCCTTTGGTAGTGATTTGTCTGGTTGGCCCCACATTAGATATTCAACAATGTCGGCAGCCCATTCTGGTACTGTATCCACATAAACGAAGGCAGCATCTGCTAGCTCATCGTCGAGTTGGTTTGAACTTAGAACAGCTTGATGGGACGCCATTCGACACACCCATCAACGGTAGCCAGTTGCACAAGTACTAGCCACCACAGTAAGACAGATCCAAATTGGGGGTGGCACGTTACAAAAAACTAATCTGCTCAGCCATCACCGCTACATCTAAGGAGATCAAGCCAAATCAAGCTAAATCCACTAAGATTCAGCCAGATCGGACAAGATCAGAGAAATCCATCAGAATCCAAGGAGGATCTAGATCTCGATAGGGTCAAAAAGGAAGCAGATCATCAGATTTACTGATGGATCTCCTACCAAGAATCCATCAGAACTTCCAGAGCACTACCAACAGTCAGATCAAGCCTGGATGAAGCTGATTACCAGTCTACAAAATTTAAAAATCAGAAAATCTCGAGATCTCATCAAAAAACACTCTGAAAGAGCACTTTTTTCATGATTTTTTGAGATCCCCTTGGAGATAGCTCTTGAAAATGGGACAGTCACCAGATCTGACCTAGATGCATCCATGAAAATCTTTCCAAGAGTTTCTGATGGAGTAATCATCATTTTTTAGTATATGCGAGAGTTTCCAGAAGCAGAATTTTCAAAACCCTCGCAGAGCATCAAGATCGTCTTACCAACTCTCGCAAGGTGTCTAAATGAAATTAGAGCAGTGAAATTAGCCTGCCTACATGGTCTGATCTTGAAAATCCAATCACAGAAACAAGTTGTGCGAGAGATCACTTCCTGCGAGAGTTGAACCCTTGCAAACAGCTTGAACCCTCGCAGAACCTTCGCATAGCAGTCAAATCACCTTCTGAACTCTCGCAGACTTCCTTGAGGTCTTAGAATTTTGTGAAGAAGGTGCCTGCCAAAATTTGGGTGGAACTGAGCAAGGGAAAGTGAATTTCACCTAATATGCACTCTAAATTCAGCTATATAAGGGTTGAATTCGAGTCATTTGTCACCTTTGCTAGCGAAGCTCTGCTGAAATTTCCACTGAAAATACCAAGTTCTTTGTTTTCAACCAAACTTCTTACCAGCTGTCATCTGCTCATATTAAACACCGATCTGCACTCTGAACTACAATCATTGTCATCCAACACTCATTATTCTCAGTTTTCTACTGTTTCCACATCCTTTTCCATTTTCCACCGTTTTTTCTACTTTTCTGACTTTTTCGACCACTAATCATCATTGCTAACATGGCCTCCTCATCCTTTGAAGACTCTGGCGCCAAACAGGTGATCCAACGTGACATCCCCGAGGCCACGCAGATTTGGCCTCTACCCTCTGACACTCTGATCCAACCATGGCTGTAGACAACCGGCCCCCTCCTTGAAGCAATGGGTTTTTACTCGGCGCTCTTCCATTCTGAGATTAACATGGGCCTCGCCCTTCATGCTTACGCCACCTAGGATGAGGACAAGGCTCGTTTTCACTTCCTGTACCAAGGTACCATGTACAAGGTCAGGATTAACGCCGACTCGATGATCACCGTTGGGATTATGTCCGGTGATCGTCAACCCATCTCCCATCGCCACGCCAAAGTTCTGATCAAGCCATTCGTCACCCAAACCACACCAGAAATTCCCATCCAAACTAACAATGGTTACTTGATAGAAGCTATCACGGACCCGTCATTCAGACGGCTGCGCATCTGTTGAATAACTTTCTGGTTATTTCAACATTTTGCAAGGACAGAATCCAGTCTACGCTGCTGACTCAGATAGTCGAATTCTCTCCAAAATTTCCTAACTCCTCCGTTGTGCCATACGACTGGCATAGCTTCCTTATTCAAGAACTAACAAACTCCATCAAACCCAACAACCGTGAGCAAATCGCAGCAGGCGCCCTGTTGTGTAACTTTGCCTGCACACTTTTCGAGACGAAAGTGCGAGGTTTCCAACACTCATCCCTCTTGTCTACCCTTGTGCCACATACTAACCATTACCCACCATCTTAAGAATCTACCTCCTCCCAACCTACAGTCATTAGCACAACGGCCAGCAAACGAATGCGTGGTGCTGCCTCTACATCCACATCTCCACCTGTTACCTGAAGACGAGTCTCCATTGCCGCACTAACCACTCCATCAACCATCGCCAGTTCTTTTTCTGTGCAACCCCCCCCCACTCCAATTTCTGTTGTCGCTACCTCTCTTCCTATTCCATCCACATCTGTTCTGTCCCCATCCCCGTTTCTTTTGTTGATATCACTCCTACTTCTCTTCCCGTGTCCCTTGCTCCATCCATCACCATCGCATCCTCCATCACTCCTGCCACCACCGTTGCTCCTCTCACATTCAATCCTTCTTATTCGCAACTGTCCCCCGACACTCTGGCATGGATGCAAGTTATCAAATTTTCACCCCCACGCCAGACACTTCTGCTCCATCCTCACTTTCTTCCATACTCCACACCACCCTTCAGTTCTCCACTGTTCCTCCCATCCTCTTGTTCGAACAAACCGTCCTCACCCATGTTTCCACAGTTGCTTCTCACACCCCACCTGCTTCGCCAACAAAGGTTGCCGAGGGCAGCCAACCGCTGCCTAATGACGCATTTGTACAAACAATTTTTGTAGCATCACCAGATCGGGCTGACCCTACCGCCCCAGATGGCATCAGGACAAATGAAAACCTGATCGAAGACGATGACGACGGAATTTCACAAGTCGTCGGGGCCGATACAACACAAGCCCTTTCCAATGCCAGTGTACCAGCTGCTCCCACAAATCTAACGATGGCGTACCAAACTCTAGGAAAATACTACCTGGATGCGGTAGCGGCCAAAGCTATTTGGGAAAGCAGGGTACTATAGTTGGCAACGAGTAATACACAACTGTGAGCAGACCTCACCAAGCTGCAGCAAGAGCTAATTCTGGCTCAGCAACACGAACAAGCAGGGCACCAGGAGATTGCCAAGTTGTAGCATAAGAAGGAGGGCCTAAACAAATATATTCAAAGCCTCTCCAAAGCGCTGACTGAGGACCTCCACAAAGGTGCGGGAGCTTCAAGCTCAAGCATCCCAACAGCTTGCTCCCATCCAGGCGCAACTTACACTTTTGGAAGCAAAGAACATGCCTGGGGATGGAGGTCAAAGGATTACAAGACAAAAAGCTCGTCTGGTTAGCTCAATCTGCACTGGACACAAGGCCGCTTTCCCAATCAGAGATGAATCTTCTACGACGTCATGTGCAGATTTATAGCCAAACCCTCAACAACTATCAGACAGAGTTCAATAAGTATCGGACAAGCGCAATGCAAGAGCTCGCCCAGGCCAAACAAGCCCTCAAGGCGTGCCAGAAATACACGGAAACGAAGGCCCAGCCCACCCCTGTGGTAATTCCATTGCCACCTAATTTTGACGCTGCATAGGCTAGTACCAGCCAAGATCAGAGCCAGCAGGCAGCAGGGGGATTTCAACCAGATCAAGGGTCTGAAGGCCAAGACCAAGGGCAGACAGATGTGGCCGCTGAGACGCGAGACCAGAGCCAAGGCGCAACCACCAGCCAGGGCCAAGCAACATCATCCAGAGGGTCGCGAACGATATCTGCCAACTGGGCCTTCCAAAGACCGAAGTCCGTGGAGGAGAACATCAATGAATTTTTATCCAAATATTCCCATGAGTCATCAAGAGACGGCTGGCAGATATCCTTCTCAGCTCAGACCATCAAGTGAAAAGAACTGCAAGCCTTACCCGCACTCCAACCACAACCGGAGTGGCGAAAGCAGTTATTTGAGAGAGACCCTACGGCCATCAGGGCTTACGTGATGAGTCCGCAATAGTTACGGGTGAACGCGCATTTCCTGTCATGTCCAAGAAGATCCAAATGGGCGGAATGTGGCACTCCTCTAGACCAGATCACACTCAACAATTTCAACTGGCCAATCATCAAATCCGAATATGGGTGGACAACGGATGTAGACGCCGAAAGGGCTCTCTCCGCATTCGTCAGTCACTACATCAATTGCCCCGATCCCACAGTCCGCGCGATAGCCACTTACGCCCGGGACTTAGAATATTTAATGGGCATTGAAACAAAATGGGATGATTTCCTTCCCTCCATATTTTTTGATCCAAATAAGGTGCTCGCTTCCGACAAAGTCGAAGACCAGCTGCCAGTCGCTCGCATATATTACCGAGCTGCATTCCTTGGAGATCCCTGGACGAAACGATTCCAAGCATGGGTGGATCAGGAATGGCTGACATGCGTCCACAAGTCCTTCCACACGCCAAAGGACTCGAAGAAACTGGACCATCTCAACTTCATGGAAGACGTTACGGGCTATCTCATCCACCAGAGGTGGTCCAAGAGAACGCTATACTAAACCAGCCGAGTGCCGAGGGACCGGCACTACTTCAGGCCGTGGGTCCTGTTGGGGGTATTCCCAACAAAGTGTAAATAAATAAAATCCTCCAATAAAATGTGTTGCGAGGGCATGACATCTTGCGTGTATAAGCCCATGGCCCAATGAGCACGCAATTGAAGTTGTAAATAAAATAAAACTTGACTTGGGCCTTGTAATTAAAATAAAACTAGAGGCCCAATGTCATTTTTAAACTTAGAGACCACTTTTTAGAGTTGGGTCCAAATTGGGACTCACATAAATCTTGTGATTTCTAATGTACTTTTTGTGGACCCTTGGATCAAGTTGGGTCCAAGATGAATGGATAGGATCATTGTGAATATTAGCCAATAAGATTGAGAGGCAAGGGCCTTCCCCATTTTATAAAAAGGCACCATTTGTACACTAATTTCATGCTTAATGAGAAGGAGAAAACTCTACCATTTTTAGAAGAGAATCATCCTCATTTGCTATTCACTACTTGCTATTGCTCTTGATTGTGTTTTCCATTGCTTTCTATTTCCATGTTTATTGTTTGTCATAGTGAATGTTTTTTCATTAGCAAGCATAAGGAGCATTTGAGCTAACATCCACCCTCACTCTCTATCTCTCTCTTTCTCTTCCCTTCTCAATCTCTTCTTCTCCATTCCTTCTCTTCAACCAAAACTAGAATGAACGTTAGTGTAGAGGAGTAGAGTTAAAGAGGAGTTGTATAGTGGTGAGTAGAGTTAAGGGAGAAAGGAGGAAATTAACTAAAAGTAGCATCTATGCATAGTTAGGCACCTATCCAGTGATCTAACCTTTGTTGACAGGCGGAAGGGCTATACTACGAGAGATCTTCGACCCCACAGTTGTATTTCAAAGTTTTGTAGTCCTTGATGTCATGTCCAGTTTTCTTGCAGTATCTACAAAATAATTTTTGCTTTGGTTGGAAGGATGAAGAATTCGAATTCGACCCTGAGTCAAAATTCGACCGTGGCTGTATGTTACTCTTCTTTTTGGATCTAAATTTTTGATTCTTTGAATATCGTACTTGTGGTTCTGATCTTGAGCCTAAGGAAAAACTGAGCTTCTAATTTCTTCTTGTAGAAGAAGTGAGATTACTCTTAGTAGACTTAGATTCGCTTGGATCAAAATTGCCAAGTCCAATTTTTGTAGGCTTTAGGCAGACTCTTCTGGCTTTATTTCTTTGCTGTCAACAACGTCTCACAATTCCTTGGCTAATAGCATCACCTTCATTTTGAACTTCCAGAGATGATAGAGTTAGAATTAAAGTAGAATCACTATGCTACTGTACTGTGGGTCCTATCAGTTGATAAGGATCAGTTGGCCTCACCACGAGACAAGTCGATGGGACACGCGTCCCGCCAGCGACAACCTGGGTCATGCATGGGTTGACTGAGTGAACAACTATATGTACAGTGTAATTTCATTTAAAGAAATACAGTTGCTATGTGAGCTTGCTGTGGAGAGTATTTTCTGTCTGTGTTACTGTGTAGCATGATCTATGTTCTTGTGCAAAGCAAATTCTAAGTTGGTATCAGAGCCGTACAGGGAGTGTACACAGTACAACATCGCCATTGAAGAGAGCTTCGGGAGAATTGTCTTCTGAGAGTTCGGGGTTTACGACGGGTTGAAGACAGAAGGAGAAACACTGGTGCAGAGAGTTTAGCACACAGAGGCTTGGTGAGATTGAGACTGTGTGAGGATTCAGAGACAAGAGTTGTCGGCTGAATAAGAACCTCAGCAAACGGAATTTTGAAATTCCGAAGTAGGCTATTTGGTGTTTGCAGTCAGTGTGCATTCAATCGGACACCGTTTGACAAACGGATTGAAGCATCAAAGTTCTAGCAGTAGGGCGACCTCAGAGCAAGAAGATAGACCTGTCAGAACATTGTGAATTGGAAGCCAAGAACAGATTTGTGTGAAAAATCCTGGTCTGGGGTTTGGGAGCACAAAATCAGAGATTTCTCTCTATACTGATCCGTTTTGCAAGCTATAAAAACCCAGAGGAGGCACCCTAGCAGTGCGAGTTTGATCAGAAGAGGCCGTGGACAGCCGAGACTCAAAGAGAGAGAGATCGTTGAGGAATCTTCAGGGCAGCCATAGCCGTGTAGAGAGAGGGAAGCTGGCCGCGAGCAGGGAGGTCGCGACTCAATTCGCAAGTGAAACCAAGGAAATGGCATAATGCTTTGAAGTGGATAGCGCTTAAGGACTCTCCATTGGTGCACAAGAGTGCTCAGATCCGTTGGATAGAGAAGTTACAAGATCAACGACTCAGTTCGTGCTACCCAGGAGGGATATCCACAGTTGGATGAGAATCAACCATTGGATGGAGTCTGAAGGGTTGTTGAAGCGGGCCCTGAAGAAGTGAAGTGCATTTGAGTCTTCAACTTCATTAAAAATTTTCATATTGAAATGGGAGTTGGGTCCCTTCACAAGTGAAGAGTGAAGTTTTTTCAAGGTGAAGAAACAGTTCAAAAACAAAGAAAATTCCTATTTTTGGGTCCTTTGTCTGTTTTGACCCAAATGAAAGGCTATAACCTCCAAACGAAGGACACCCAGAATGTACCTGCAAGTATGGTACAGCAAAACAAAGTGATTGTAGCAGAGAAAGTGTTCGGAGTGCGCCAAAAGTGATTTCACCATTCCACTGAGCACGTAGTTGGGAGCTGACGATTGAGTGCATTTCGGAAGGCGATGCCGATTTGGCTTTTGAATTGGTGGAAAAGCGGCGAGTGGCCTGGTAAGGGAAAAAGTGCAGGTCATTATTTTTAGCTTCTGACAGCACTGTTGGCCTCGACATACTGTTTTTGGCCTACGGCAGAAGTTGCAAGCAATTTTGCGATGGCAAACGTGGGAGAGTCCATTTTGAGTGAAAGTAACAAATTGGACAGGATTTCCAACTATGCAGTGTGGAAATTCAAAATGGAAAACATATTGATGGAGAAAGACGTGTGGGAAGTCGTCACAGGTGATGAGACACCAAATGAAGCGGATATCAAAGTGTTCGACAAAAAGATGATGAAAGCTTTGACCTCATTAACTTGTCAGTGAAGGATCACATCATTACCCACATTTGTGATGTTGTTACACCCAGACAGGCATGGGATGTGCTAAAGGAGCAGTTTGAGACGTCAAATCCATCTAGAATCATATTTCTGAAGTCAAAGCTGAATAATGCCCGCATGGAGCAAGGAGAGCACATTCAAACATACATGACCAGAATCAAGACAATGAGGGATGAACTGCATTCTATTGGTGAGCGCATACGTGATGTGGAGCTGGTGCACAATGCATTGTGCGGCATTGCAGAACTCTATCAGATTTTTGTGAGTGGAATAGCATCAAGAGAAAGATTGCCAACCTTTGACGAGCTCATAGGAATCTTGATGCAGGAAGAGCAATGGCGAGAAATGGTGAAAGTTAGACGTCAAAATACTGACGATCAAGCACTTGCAACACGCCAAAAACAAGGCAAGGGCAAGGGCAAGAAGAAGTCTAAGCAGCAATTTGCCAGGTCTTAGGAGGATGAGAGATCTTCCAGTAAGACCAAGAAGAAAGGCAAGTGCTTCCATTGTGGTAAAAAGGGCCATTGGAAGAGTGAATGTCACAAATTCCTAGCGGAACAAGGCAAGGGAAAACCAAAACAAGCAGGTAACCTTGTCGATGAGGGTGAGATTGAAGACTCTAGCATCTTCATATCTACATTGTCATCTAATCAAGATGATCAAGCATGGTATATTGACTCTGGAGCCACAAGACACTTGACAGGTAACAAGAATTGGTTCAGTAGCTTGAAAGTGTTGGATAATGGAACGTCCGTTTCACAAGAAAATGGTGAGGTGTGCAAGATCAAGGGGATAGGCACCATTTCAATCCAACTACCTGATGGCAAAAGTAGGATGATTAGGAAGATACTTTACATACCAGGTTTGAAGAAAAATCTACTTTCTGTTGGAGTCATTACTGATCAAAAGTTGAAAGTAGAATTCGCCCATGATCATTTCTTTGTGAAGGATGTGAACCAAAAGTTCAAAGTTATTGCGGATGGAGTAAGGGAGCCCAATACTAAGTTGTACAGGTTGAATGATACAATCAAGGGGCAACATGGACTCGTATCGTCCATTCCATCGCAAACTGAGTTGTGGCATAAGAGGCTTGGTCACTTGAGCTTGATGGTGTAGCTAAGTGCAAGAATCGTACAATTGTGGAAAGTGCCAGATCTATGCTAGCTGAGATGAAATCACCAAAAGATTTTTGGTCAGAAGCATGTAGTATGGCAGTCTATCTTCAAAATAGACCAAAGATAACACCTGAGGAAACATTCACGAAGAAAAAGCCAAAGGTGAACCACTTGCGAATATTTGGATGTAAGGCCTTTGTACACATTCCTAAGGAAGAGAGACGTAAACTTGATGTAAAAGCTATCAAGTGTATATTCCTAGGATATGATGATCGTGTGAAAGGCTATAGATGTTTTGATTCAGTGGAAAACAAAATCCATGTAAGCCGTGATGCTATCTTTGATGAATCCAAAATGTATGAAGACGAGGATGCTGAGAAGATAGATACATCCAGGGGGAAAGATGGTATAGTGAGGATACCACCTGATGATGATCCATTCATTGACCTTCCAAGTGATGAAAAAGAGGATACATCTCAAGATACTACTACTCAACCTCAAGAGATAGGTTGGAGAGGTAGGGACAAACCTTTTGGTGCAATAAGGATTGAAGTTGCAGGTGACAAATGCAAGGAGAAGGATGTACCGCGGGATATATTTTCACTAGGAAGCCGATCACCTGACAGGAAGCTCCCTAAGTGGTTTGAGAGATTGTTGGAGAGCCGCGACATGGATGACTTTCCAGGATCATCTAGCTAGGGAGAGCTACGAAGATCAACAAGAGAGAAGACACAACCTGAAAGGTATGAAGCAAATTATGCTCTCAGATCTAGCATTATTCAAAGCAAAGAACCTTCGACTTATGGTGAAGCGAAGGATGATGACATTTGGGTCAAGGCCATGGGAGAGGAAACGGAGTCAGTTGCTAAGCATAGCACATGGGACTTAGTAGAACCACCAGTTGGCAAGAAACCCATTGGTTGCAAATGGGTATACAGGACTAAGTATCATGTAGATGGTAGTATAGCAAAGCACAAGGCAAGATTGGTGATCAAAGGGTATGCACAAAGTAAAGGCATTGACTATGAGGAGACCTTTGCGCCGGTATGTAAGTGGAATACTCTACGTCTACTTGTTGCTTTAGCTTCACATTTTGGTTGGCCTTTGCATCAGATGGATGTGAAATCTTCTTTTCTAAATGGTGAGTTAGAAGAAGAGGTGTTCATGGATCAACCTGAAGGCTTTGTAGTGAAGGGACAGGAAAATAAAGTATGTTGCTTGAAGAAAGCGCTTTATGGTCTTAAATAGGCACCACGTGCGTGGTATAACAGGATTGATGCCTACTTTTGTTCAAAGGGGATGGTGAGAACACACTCTGATCCAAATATATATGTCTTATGCTTTGATGATATGGTTGTTTTGATTGCTCTTTATGTTGATGACTTGATTATTACGAGAAATAATCAAGAGATGATAGATATGATCAAGAAAGACCTCATGGAACAATTCGAGATGACAGATCTCAGCCTACTGCATTATTGCCTTGGGGTAGAGGTGTGGCAAAAAGGACACGAAGTGGGTTTAACACAGGTGAAGTATGTCAAAGAGTTGCTGCACAGGTTTAGGTTGCAGGATTGCAAACCAGTGAATACTTCTATTGAACCAAGTAAAAAGCTTTCTAACCTTGATGAGTCACAGCCATTTGATGCTACACTGTATAGGCAGTTAGTAGGGAGCTTGATTTACCTTACCACGACTAGACCAGATATATGCTATGTTGTTGGCATTGTAAGTTAGTTAATGGCAGCACCTACGGAAACGCATTAGCAGGCAGCTAAACGCATTTTGCGTTATGTGAAAGGCACTTCAAAGTATGGCTTGATTTACAGGAAGCATGATGGTTTACTTGAGTTGTGTGGCTATGTGGATGCGGATTGGGGAGGTGACTATGATGATCGTAGATCCACCACATGGTATGTATTTCAGTTTTGTGGTAGTTGCTTTTCTTGGTCTAGTAAGAAGCAAAGTACAATTGCTCTATCCACCATAAAAGCAGAGTATAAGGCAATGTGTAGTGCACCACAAGAAGCTATATAGTTGAGACAAATCTTGGAAGAAGTCAGCTTGAAGCAGAAAAATCCCACGACATTACATAGCGACAATCAGAGTGGCATTCAGCTAGCAAAGAATCCAGTGGTCCATGCGAGAACTAAACACATTGAGATTCAGTATCATTGTATACATGAGAGGCTGCTGAGTCGTGATATTCATGTTGTTCATTGTAGCACATAAGAACAACTAGCTGATATTTTCACTAAGCCACTTGTTGGAGAAAAGTTTGAAAGTTTAGATCAAAGCTTTCTGTACTTAAAGTTTGTTGACTTTAAAGCTATATATATGGCTGTATAAAAAAAAAAAAAGGTAGACTCTACTTTAAGGGAGAGAGTTAGAATTAAAGTAGAATCATTGTGCTACTGTACTGTGGGTCCTATCAGTTGATAAGGATCAGTTGGCCTCGCCACGAGGCAAGTCGACGGGACAAGCGTCCCGCCAACGGCAACCTGGGTCATGCATGTTGGTGATTTTTCCAACTTTGTAAAGTGAAAGATTTGCAAAGAAGATAAGCAAAGATTTAGTCGTCACTTTGGTTGTACAATAACGATTTACACACTACAATAACAAAATTTACCAAATGGACTTGCAACTTTGACAAAGGATAGAGCAACCTAGACATGGATCGTAAAATGTGTATCTTTATTCATGCACTTTGAGGTCTACAAGCCTAAATCCTAAACTATAAACTTTGGACATAAATATTAAATCAAGCACCTTGAATTTTACAATCGCAATTTCCAACTTTACATCAAAAAGTCTAAATCCACAAATCTCAAACCTACATCACATATCCTAAACCTTGCCTATCGACATTTCTGATTATGGTGGAGCTAATGGTGATGATGATGTTGATGGTGATGATGATGGTGGTGATGAGTGAGAGGGAGCTAATGATGAGTGAGAGAGAGAGCCAATGATGAATGAGTAATGATAAGGATGAGAGAGAGAGAGAGAGAGAGAGATTATTTTGGCCCTTTTCAGACTTAGAAATACCCCTTTCACTAAGCACAACTAGTGTTAATCATGGCAAATGTACCAATAAAGAATTGACAACTAAGATAGGATGGTCTATATGACATGGCACTTTGGGGGTGTGACCAATGTCATATTGGGCCCCTTTTTTCTAAATAACTCCAAGATCAAATAAAATGCAAATGTAAGGCTTCAAAAAAATAAGTCTATTGTGGATCTCAAATTTGATTTCAATCTTTTAAGGCATTTAAATCATTTGTCCTTGGTGTATTACACCAGGTTTAAGTGAAGCCTATTGAAATGCGATTTAACTTAATATGACAAACCCAAGGTGAAACTATTGCATAGAATATCGAGATTCACAACCCTGTGAGATTTTCTAATGTATTTCTACAGTCTGTCTTCTATCAAGTATTCATGTTCATTTTTGTAAACGGTCCTTTGAATTTTATTTGAATAAGACTTGAATTAAGGGAGGTCCCTAAAAAATATAGATTAGGCACATGAAGAGTTGCATTTTGAGTGGTACCATAAAAATGCACGATATTTTTTGGTCCTCATCTTAGTAGCCTTCCTAGTGGTTCGTACAATCATCCTCATTGTTCACTTCTACCTTGTAAAGCACACGACCTTGCGATGCTCAGCCTCAAATCCATTTATTAATAGGCATCCTAAAAACTTAACAAAACCCAGAAAACAGAAGGCTTGAGTTTTCCCCAAAAGATCGAAAAATCCAGTATCGGATTTTTTCGACCCAATGTAACTCTTGTCAAAAAGGAATTTTACGACCCTGGATCAGATCGGATCGAGGCAAAAATTATTCGGACATCTTCGACCCTGGATCGTCGGATCAAGTCTAAATTTTCTGACTCCGGAAAATTCGACCCTCAGCATATTTTTTGACCCAATTTAAATTTTTTGATCCTTCGTATAAAATCCGACCCTATGTAATTTTCAATATTGTTCGACCCAACAACTTCGCATTGGCAGTCCGCTTACTTTGTACATGCATTAATGGCATAAAGTCGGTTGTAATTGATATAGAAGATAGCATTCAATGCGAGTTAGTTGTAGATAATTTTAGTATATCTAATCCTAGAATTATCATCAGAATATGCACTTCTGATAATTGTAATCTATCAATCAGATCATCTGTATCAACGTTATCACGCACAACAAGCTGAAGTTATAACTTCATGCAATTGTACTCATTGTTGAATATATAGTCAAAGTGCCATTTGTCCTACTATTGTTATTGGTCATTACGCATTTGTTTGAATCCACAACTCACTGATTTTTGACATGATATCAGAGCGGGCATCCAAGTAATCTACTTTTCATTGCGGATTATTAGTCTTGTTTCTATCAAGACAACGAACTAGCAAGTGCACAGCCAACAGTATTCTGAAATCGTTATTACTACCAATGATCTCGCTCAGCCAAAATGGATCAGTCTTCTCAAATCGAAAGACTCGATCGAAGGAACTATCACTTAGAATTTGCTTTGCACAGGAACACAGATCATGCTACACAGTAACACAGACAAAAAACACTCTCCACATCAAGCTCACATAACAACTGTATTTCTCAAAATGAAATTACACTGTACATATAGGTGTTCACTTTAGTTCAAGATTTTATATACAAAGAGGATAGGTCCCTATTGTATGACTATAATTGGTTCAAGATTGAAGGTTTTGTCTCTCCTTTACAAGTTACACACACACACACACACACACACACACACACACACACACACACACAAAATAAGGGAAGCTCCTTAGATCCTGCTTACAAATCACAAACACAATGATAACACACTATGGAGAAACCACGCAACCAAGTAGAAGCATCCAATCAAACTCTAGAAGCCTCCCCCCCAAGCCAAGGAACAAGAAGCATGAATGTAGAGTGAGAGCTTGGCAATGAATCCACAACCATAATGAGGAGTAGGGCAAGTTTGGATCCAATATATAGAGCCAACAACATTCTGGGGCACATAGCCATGCATAGTCCTAAGTTTCCTATACATAGATTCACCTAGAATAGAGTCCTAGAATTGCTATTGATAACTCTACACATGCATACACTGTCTCGTACCTTGTCTAAACTCCATTTAGTGTGTTTTGGGCCTCATAAGGATATTAGTTACTTTCGGGTCACGTCCAGTATGACATGGCATAACTAACAACTTGTTTCACTGGAGTACCATCATGTATCCAAGACTAGGAGTATACTGTATCCTATGTACTGGTCATGGACATAACACACACACACACACACACACACACACACACACACACACACACACACACACACACACACACACACACACACACACACACACACACACACACACACACACACACACACATCAAGTTTAACTAGTTATTTTTGTTGTTTCTTAAGTCTCAAAGATGACTTGGAAAATCATTGGATGACGCTGGATGATGATGAATTATTATGATCTTAATGTTGACACATGCAGTTATGATGAATGGGTAGTAATTTGGACTCTATATCTAGTTTATAGCTTGACAATGTTAGGAAAAGTAATACGTCACTTATTAATGATATTCAAGATGAATATTGTGAGTAATATTGAATCTATGTTAATCGAGGATGAGCACGGAAAACATATTGGCCATTTCAATGATTCTATCTAGTATTTCTTTTCATGCATAGGAGATATCGATGATTTTTCTTTTTTTGTATTTGAACTTTGGATTTACATCAGATTAGCAACTACTTTTTTGCTATATCAAAAATAACAGATAGATTATGGTTAGGACTAAAAACCTCATGGTTCATAGATAGAGCACCACCGAAGATGGTCATATATTATGAAGGAAATAGTGGAGAACATGACTAAAACATTCAAGAAAGGCATTTTTAAAATTGAGGATTATATGATTCAAGTGTTGAATACATATATGATGAAGAGCTACTTGCACCTTCCAAATGTGGGTAGCACCATCAACTGAGAGCCGATATGTTCCTTTGATTGAGTTTGCTTACAATAGTAGAGAGGGGTCAGATTGAGGATGATGATTCATGGGAAAAGGTTGAAAGCATAAAGAAGAACTTCTCTAGTTTTCGCTTTTGAAGACATAAGTGGTTCAAGGGGGGAAGAATGTTATGTCCATGTCCAGTATGAGAGGGATTCAAAATAATTCCTGACATGGATAGCCAGTTTCTCCAATGTATATGGTTATTAGTTATGCCTCGTCATTCTAGCATTGGCCGATAAAGTAATTAATAATCATATGAGGGCCCAGACCTATAATTGGACATGAGCACTTGCATGGTGTTTGACTGTTATAATGCAAGAATAGATCAATTGCTTATTCAGGTTGCATGGGGATCCTATATCTACTTTCAATATAGAATGTAATTTTTTCAATGAAATATGTCAAAGTATTCTAAAAAATTTCCTCTTACTTTTGCATCAAGGAGGTCAGTTTATTGGTACTCACATTTTTAGCCGATTTTTAGACTTTTGACTTCTTGCTTGTTTCAAGATCAATCAGTAAACTTTAAAACCAGCCGATTGGTTGTAGGACTTGTCGGTTCTTTCTGAGCACCAGCCACTAGACCTGCTATGGCAATGTAATGGCAGTTGATAGACTGGCATAGTAGATCAGTTGGTGAATTAGTTCACCAGGTTAAAAACGAGCAAAATGCATGAAAGCTGGGTGGTGACTTGCGAACTGGATTTGTGAAAATGGGTGGGTGGTGTGCGTTGAGGACATGGCCGTAATTATTTTTTCAATTCCAACGGACATTAAACCCTAAAGAGCCGTTAGTGGGAAGTTGGAAGCCCATTGTTTTCCTTCTCTTTTACTCTCAAGTTACAAACCACACCCCCCCCGGGCCCCTTTCCCCAACGTCTCTCTCTCTCTCTCTCTCTCTCTCTCTCGATTTTTCTTTCGAACCAGGGCTGTTCCGATCCTTCTTGGCGCAAGAGGAAAATCTCGTTCCTCTTCGATCTTGGGATCGGATTCCTTTTCTATTGCACTGTTCGCTCGATCCAGGAAGCAAGAAAATATAGACCGTTTTGCTTCATTTTGTTCGTTGGTTGGTTGTTGGTTTGGTCCATGGCTGTAATCTCAGACTACGAGGAGGATTCAGAGCCCAGGATAGATGTGGCAGCGGGTGCAAGCGGAACAGACACCTCTCATGATGCTGTTCTTGAAGCTCTTTTGAAGAAAAACAACGATGAGCCTTTGAAGTTGCTTGAAACTGTGTTAGGGTTTTTGGGAAGAAAATCCAAGGTTTTTGAGTTAAAAGATGTGGAAGTGAGAATCGCAGAGGTTGTGGCTAAAGTGAAAAGGGCGCAGGCAACGCAACAGGAGCCTGCCACGAAGCTTTCTCATGCTAAGGAAATAGAGACCTCCAAAGAAAATAGTAAAGCACCGGGTTCAAGAGGCGACAAAGATAAAGCAAGTGAGAGTAGCAAATCTGCAAAAGCTATCAAAATGGAAGATCTAAAGAAACATGCAGTTTCGGAGATGAAATCTGCTAGCGTTGTCTCTCCCAAGGCTGCTGAATTGGAGGAAGAAGAGAAGGAGGAGAAAGGAATCAGTGAGTATATTCTGGTTAAAGATTGTTGAAGCAAACTTTAGAAATCAGATCTTACGTTTCAGCATTGTCGAAGCATGGGCATTACATATGTACTGGATAAGTTTAGCTGTTGGTTCATGGCTTAGTTGCCCGTTCCGGAACGGAACGCAGAACACGTTCCGTTCCGGAACTTGGCCAAAACATTAGAAAAAAAATACGTATTTCATTAACGAAGGAATCGAGATATTAAAAATTATTGGCTGGCTTGTTTCGGGATCACATAAGAGCTGTAATCTTCTTCGGCAACCAGACTGCAACGTCACAGTATCTTCTCGATCAGCTTCAACACCATCAAGTCTCTCACATCTCTCTACGTTCTCAACCTCTTTCTTTCTAGATAAATTTTAGGTTCTTTTCTTTATCGCGTCTCTTCTCCAATACTAGATCCTCCAATACGAGATCTTGTCAGGTTGAATGCATTTGTCTCCACTACCTATTCTCCTACCTCGCTTTGTACACTTTTTAAGTCCATTGTCCTCTCCTGTCGCTCTTGCTCGTCATCGTGTTCAAGTTCTTGAATCACTGGTTATTGGGTCTATCCCGATTCCCAATAAGTTAAAAAGTATTGCGTTTCAGGAGCAGCCCTCACATTTCTAAAGCATTTACCTTCGTCCTCCATGCTATACGCTCTGATGTTGATAACAAATTAATGCCAAAAACTAAAGAGTCTGAAGCATCGTTTTTTTATCTAAGAGCTGCGAGAGACCTGTTAGAAACCTGTTTTTCTTAAATTTAAAAAACGTTCCGACCCAGCACGTTTCGGAACGTATTGTACCCAGAACTTAAAGTACGTTCTGACCCAAAAGGGTCGGGACTCGGAACGGGCTTCTAAGGTTCATGCATGGTTGCATGCATATCATGTTAGAAAAGTATGGCAACACAGACATGAAAGCTAAATCTTCACTGCATGTTGCTATCTAGACATGAATTCAACATCTTACATCAATACAACATGTCCTTAATGTGAATGTTCCTGGAATGTACATGATAGCATGACATAAAACATTGATTTTTATGTTTATAGAGGAATTCAAAAAAAGAGAAAGGACACAAATATTCCTTCATCTTGCTTGTTTTTTGTATAAAATTCATGTGTATGATTCTTGACATGCATTATATGTAACACATTCTAGCCAACTATCACTGTCATATTTGGAAGAGGCTCTTGATTTTGGTTACCAACAAATTGTTTCGTAATTTAGTTGATGTTTTTGTTCTAGTTTGTGATTGTGTCAAGTATATTGGGTAAAAAAGGGTTCCATGTTAAGGAGAGGTCAAAGTAGAAGGTAGCAGTGCCCCACCATAGCAAGGTGGTGTGGGGATCCTTGTGAACTATCTTTATAATCCATATTTATACTAGGCATGATTGGTTGATTTTTTCTTTTCCCTTGTGTTTGTTATGAGTTCAATAGTAACTCTTAAATTACAATTGATTCTTTACGTGTTTCACAATATCTAGAGGTTTCTTGATTAGTAGATGTGTTGATTGGTATTGGTTATCATATAATGCTTTTTGGTGTCATCAAATTGGGTGGGCAAGCCCAGTTTATGGTATAATGGAGGAGGATACACTTGATATCAAACATGTTTGGCTCACACCCATAGCCATTTCAATTTGAAACCATCGTGTATGCTTTGGTGACATTTGACAAAAAAAGTGAGGCAACAAGACATTGTATATAAGAAAATTTCGCATTGTGGTCTAAATTTTTAGATTCCAATTTTGGCAAATGCTTTGATTATTGGGGTCCGACATCTAAGAGTATATGTTCTACTTTGCTCTCCTTGTTCATGTTTGACTTGTGGGCTCTACTAAATAAAGTATGTTTGTGCCATGTGGTGCCTTCAAAAATATGCTGTAAAGAGGAAGTTAGTCAAGTTTTAAAATATCAAATAGTGAAGAATTAAAACAGTTTGCGTTGATGGCCTATCGGAATAGAATGAGCACAAAGAGAGCAAGGCTTCTACGGATGTGTTGTAGATTCCGGTATATGGGCATTTAGAACATGATGCTATTTAGATATTAACATCTAGGCCACTAAAGAGGGATGCTAGTACATAGTCAGGGTGCATCGTATAGTGAAAGCATTGCACATAAGTCATCAAGAGTCCATGAAAAGCTTAATGGAGGTTGTAAATAAACTTGCTAGCTGTTAGTTCTCTTCTTATAAGAGCACACCTCTACCTTCTTTTTTTTTCAAGAAAATGTGGCCACGCAACCCCAAAAAAATGGCAAATTTTTTTCTTTTGGGGGGCGTGGCTACTTTTTTTGGGCTCCCGCCAAATCTTCATCAGACATCATATGAAGAGGAATTTCAAGAAGGCAGCGGCTGTAGTGCATTTTGGAGAGGCTTGTACATGATCTTTAGCCATCGTTAGAGCTCCAACTGCTGCAAAAATTTGCAGGTAAGGGTTTTGGCCCATTCTAAAGCTAATGGTAGCTTCACATCAAGCTAAAAATGAAGCTATTCTGAGATATATGGGCTGTCTTCTCCAAAAACGACTTCTTGGGGCGCCCCATATTGGATAGGCTGCTTGGGCAATCAGGAGTTCTATTGCTTTGCATTGGTATTTGTAGTAGGGTGCTGTTTTTTGACCATTCTTCAAGTTTTAAGTTCAATCACATCCTAGGGGAGGCTGGAAAATCATCAGGAGGATCAGGGATGAAGAAAGTCCATTGTAAGTTTTGTGACCATGTGTTTCAAGGTGGGCTACAAAGAGTTGTTTCTCATTTACTTGGCAGTAGTAGAAAGGGTGTGAAACCATGTACAAAGACACCACTAAATGTGAAGCAATCATTACAACTTGAGTCACAAACAGTAGATTCTTTAGAAGAAGTGGAGGAAGGAACAACAGATGCTCAAACATTCATTGAGGGCAGGGGCCCAAGCAGGAGGGGGAGAGCAGTCAATTCAGGCTCTCAAAAACAGTGCAAGAAAGCTGGAGTGTCAAGCGAAGAGCCAAATTTAGAGTTGCATGCAGACGGTTCTTCTATGCAAAAGCCATTCCTTTTAATGTTACTAAGAGCAAATATTTTGCAAAGATGATTACTGATGCAGGAGAGGTCGGGCCTACTTGCAAGCCCTGTATCTTACGAGACTTTGAGAGTGGCTGAGTTGAAAGAGGAGGTAGCTGCCCTTGACAAAGAGTTGCTAGTAATAGAAGAGAAATGGGTAAAATATGGTTGTACTATTAATAGTAGGTGACGGTTGGTTAGAAACTCGAAGGAGGCCTTTGATAAACTTCCTAGCCACTAGTATTTATGGTTTTGTTTTCTTACGTAGTATTGATGCTAGTGGTTTGACCAAGATTGGTGAGTATATTTATCGACATGTGAAGATGGTAATCGAAGAGGTTGGATCTGAAACGTGGTGCAAGTGGTTATGGATAATGCCAATAATTGTCTTAGTGCAAGTCGTATCCTAAGATATTTTTCACGCGTTGCACATGTCATTACTTGGACTTGTTATTCGAGGATATTGGACGCTTGGATTGGATTGAACCTGTTTTGTAGATAGCACAAAAGATTGTTACATTCATCACCTCTCGATCAAGAGTACTTGCACTCTTTTGTAAATTCAGCACCCATGAACTACTAGAACCCAACGAAACAAGGTTTGCATACATGTATATTGTTTTGGAAAACTTGGTGCATGTTAAGGCAGCCCTTCGATGGTTAGTGGTTAGGGAGGAGTGGCATGGATTATTATCATCCAGATCTCATCTAGGAAAAGATGTAGAGAGCATTTTGCTTGCTCCAAGATTTTGAGGTGACGCAGAAAAGAGTATCACTTTGCTAAAGCCTGTCTTGAAGCTGCTAAGGGTCGTTGATAGAGAGGGAGCCACCATGGGCTTCATTTATGAGTCGATGGATCGTATGGTGGAGGGCATTAGAGCATGTGATGTAATCGACCCCTCATCACGTCATACTATTGAGGAATTTTGTATGGAACGCTGGAATATGATGCACTCACCTCTCCATGCAGCTGGGTATGTGTTGCATCCATAGTGGTTGGGGATGGGGCAAGAGAGTGATGCGGAAGTCACAACTGGATGGATGACAGTTTTGGAAAGGTACACTAGAGGGGAAGTTGAGGAGCAAGCCAAGATAGCAGATCAATTGGACACATATAGGAACATGGAGGGTTTGTTTGGACGACGACTTGCACGATTGGCTTCACAGAGGGTATCGGGAGTAAAGTGGTGGGAATCACATGGATCATCCACACCTGACCTACAGCGTCTATCCTTTCACAGGGTTCTACAGCCTCTCCATGTGAGGAATTGGAGTACCTTTTCCCTTATGAACACAAAGAAGAGAAATAGATTAAATCTTGCCACACAAGAGAAATTGGTTTATATCCATTTCAATCTTCGGTTGTTATAAAAAATGAGAAATTGTGAATCCCAGAAACTTGAACTCAAACTAAGTGACTTGGAGGCAAAAGGCGATGTGGATAGATTGATTGGTTTGGAAGCTGAAAGAGAGGCACTTCAGGAGAGAAGGGACATTCTAGGGGCAAGTGGTGCATCTGATCCCACTGCCATTGCTTTGTGAGATTTGGATGATGATGATGATGATGATGAGCATGAATGAGCCTACCGAGCATGTATCTATCGACGATGGCATCATCGAGTAGGGCATTGGTGCTAGCAGCTATACTATAGCATATGCATCACCGTCCTTTTTGGTTTGTCGATTATTGCATTTTGCTACTTTTTGCTAGAGCCTAGTAGTGCTAAGTGGACAATGGACCTGTAATCCAAAATTTCATGTAATCTTCTCTTCAAATATGAATACATTGAGGATTTGTGGTCCTAACTCCTTGCAATTGGTTATTACGTTTTTGATCTACATTTGTATGGTCTTGTTCTGTGATTTTCTATTGCTAAATGCTATCATTGTTATGCATGACTAAGAATGATTTTATTTAGCTAAGTTACATCACAAAGAAACCTATTTTTGTAGTATACAATATTTATATTTTTAGACATACAACTGCAAAAACCTTAAATTTTACACTTTAAAAGTGGGTAAAAAGGTTCCAAACGTTTGGATGAATTTTCCAAACATTTGAAACGCGTTTCAAACGTTTGTTTGCAATTGTGCCGTCAAGTTCTTTTTGTTGCCAAGTATCCCTCCTCCTAATCTACTGGATAGCCAAGATAAGTTATGGTTCAATCCAAAGAAAAGGTCAAATCTGTCAAAGAGACAAAATTGCCCACTTTTAATGAGGGAAGACAAAGATAGAAACATAGACATGTTGTAGATTTTTCTAAGTAAGTGGAGGGATATACATAGCCTAAAAGATGAACATGAAGAATCAGGAATAGTTGGCTGTTGCTTGGCTTGAAACCATACAAGTGGTGGATAAATTTGTGTAGACTGGCTAGTCTCCATGCACTCGGTAGGAGTTTTCACATCATGGAGGAGCTTTTCTTGAAAATGAAGTAAAAAGGGCTTTGGAGGTTTGAAAGAATCTAGAATTGATAGGTGATAGAAGAAAGTTTTTGGGTTCGTTAGGGATGTAAGGGAGAATTTTATTGTTGACCTGAAAAGAAATACTCTTAAATTCACATATGCAAATATCTACTATGATGTCGTGGGGAGAAAAGAAGTCAATGCAATATCAAGTGAGTAAAGGATTTCAACCTTTCAAAAGATTAAGCTCGGATATTTGATTCATGAAGATTGTAACAAAGCTTGGCAAGAGAGTTTGTGCCTTTTCAATGTTTGGAAAAGGTACACAATGTCAAAAATTTGTCCAAGTCAAAGGAAAGGGAGGCGTAGCTAAATAGTCACATAGTGGATTGACTTTTCACTCTCTACTTCCAAGTTTAAAGAGGTAGAAAAGTCACGATTGGAGTAGATTTTTAGATATGATGGATTTGAATAGAGCTGATATGGTGCTTGACTAGCATTGGCTCTACAACTTGGGACCGACTTTCTTAAATAATTACTTGAAGAATACTATTTCCTTCGGGTGAGAAGGAAGATGAGTGAGTGGATTCATTCACAGTGGGAGCAGTTTTTTGATTGCAACGATCGCACTTGTTTGCAATTGGAACGTAGTCACAACTTTGAAAGGAAGGAAGGTTTATTTCAGCCAAGAGGAGGTTTGCTTAACTCCCATGTAAGGAGGTCACTCCATAGATCTTTTGATAACCCACCTTTATAGCAAAAAAGGATCTCCAGCCATTTTACCAATCCAACCACAAAGATTAAGAAAATATCATAGATATTTTTTTCTCGAAACAAAATCAAGTATGATATAACCAAAGCTGCAAAATTCGTATTTGATTGTAAAAATTCACTTCATAGTTGTTTTAGATGATGAAATTTACTTCTAACTGGCCTCTTGCAAGCCATTTGGTACAAAACTGTTGAGGATTCAAAACACAAATTTAGGTTAGTACCATTACTAGCATATGCCATGAACTTCCATCTTGTTGCCAAGATCTTGGGCTTGTATTTGAGTAGCACAAACAACAAATGGCTAGATTGGAGAATAGCCCATCTACAAAGAAACTATAATATAAGCAAATAGCCACTCAAAACATAGCCAAATCCATGCGGTAGTAATCAAGCACGCCAATATTGGATATTGACCCATTCAAATAAGCTGTTCGTAACTAGTTTAAGACTCACAAGTTATGACTGACTGATTCAAGCATAAGGATTGAAAAAATTCATCCTTAAAGTAATTGTTGAAAATCTTTAGTTGAAGATCCATTGAACCTTATAGGTTTGCATGCTTATCACAAGTTAGCAACGCTCTTCCATACAATACCCTAATATATGCTAGCTACACATCCATTATGCACTTTTAAAAAGGTAAATTAAGTGCATACCAATCATGCAAACACAAAATAAGATCGATCAAGATTTGAAAAAAGTATTATCCAGTTTTAAACTTCTCAAATGCATTAAGGCAAGGAGTTTGACTCCAAAAGTAAGGAAATACAAGAGGAAAAAAAATATTCATGACACAATACAATTGACACCTCAATGAATGTTATAATCCTTGGGAAAAAGGCATAGAGTTATCCAACGAGAACAAGGAGAAAGAAACAACGCTACGATCACTTTGGATACTAGCAAACAACGCTACGATCACATTCTTTGCATACAATCACTTTGGAGATACTAGCAAACATCATTTCTCCTGACCTCCATGCATCCTATGCACTCTTGTCATGTCACAAAAGCATAAAGAAATGTGTCTTTTTCTCCATGCCCTCCTGTCTTTATGGTAGGCGTGGAGGAATGGAAGAACTATGAAATGAGGCCCAATCTCCAACTAGGAAGAGGCCACTCTCCAATTTCGTAAGCGTTGTAGTTATATTTGGATACTGTGCCCAACTTTTAATGATAACTACACTTTTGCCTTTTGGGTTTCAAAATTGCCCAAATTAGATTTTTGATCGACTTCCTTGAAAATGTCTACATTTGAAATGTGAATACACCATCCTAAAGCTCTCAGTCTCCTCTTTCTTTTGACCTATAGTGTGCCTCACTTGGATCAGTAACAATAGGTATCTTTTGCCTCGTATAGGACCAGAAAGAGTACGCCTAAGAAAGTGTAGGACGAAACAATCTCCAATGGCTGGCTATCAAAGAGGAGCACGTATCTCAACATAAAACTCCTGGAAGTATTGAAGGCCATCACTTTGGTCGTTACAATGTTAACTCCTAGGCCCCATCTAGAACAGAAGTCATGAAGGCAATCAAGCTGCTCCTGTAGGCCCTCTCGAGTAGGTGAAAGTAGAGCCACATCATATGCATATAGAAGAATGGCGATCAAAATATCTCCAAGTCTGCAACTAGATCCACCACACTGCTGAATAACCCTATCTAGCTCATTGTTATATAGTTCGAAAAGCATAGGTGAAAGCGAACACCCCCCTGTTTCACCCCAATAGTGCCCATGATTTACTCAAAAATACCTCTATCACTACGAAAACAACCCAATATTCTCTCATAGAGCGCTATGACTGCTAGAATTGTGTCATTAGAAAACCCAACGTCTTGTATCCGTTGGATAAGTAGGGAGGATGGGACAGAGTTGAAGGCTTTCTTGAAATCCACAAAGCAACAAAAAAGTCGCTCTCTCCTGTGTCGAGCTTCCTCAATGATGGCTTTGAGAGTAAAGATATGATATGTAGTGGAACAGTGGGCTATAAACCTAGCTTGACCCATGCCATGCAATCTCCTAGTCTCTGCCTCATAACTCACAACTGACTGTAGAATAGTGCCATAAAGCTTCTCAATCACGTGCCCAAATATAAGAGTCCGACAATTACCAGGATTCATGGGATTACCATTTTTGTGTATAGGATGAATTATATTAGTGCACCAAAGAGAGGGGAAACTAGTAACAACAGCTTGATTGAGTAAGGTGGCTAAGAGAGGGATAACAAATTAGCAGCATGGATCGATAACTTAGATTCAAGATCATCTATATCACTGGCTTTACATGTGTTCAGTTTTTTGATGGCATTATGGACCATATCATTAGTGAAAAAGGTGAACTCAAAAGGTATAGGGGAGGTGGAAATGGGTGTGTCAATATGAATAGTATATAAGGAGGTGGCATAATCAGACCATATGCGCAAGTCATCGAGGAGTGGAGGTGGAACATGGGGAATGAACCCATGCCAAAAATCACCTGTGGAAGAGCTATGGAGAAGTCCAATAAGTTGTTTCTCGTAATCATCATAGGTTCGCTTCTTACTGTGAAGTAAACGGGTATAGAGACGTCGAGTGGAGCGTAAGAGATGGGGGGTGTGGCAAGGTGATGGTGAGAATGGCACTCATTGTCATACCAAGGGGGTCGTACTCATCTAGACTTGGTAGATTTGTTGTTGTTGCGAGTTTTGGAGGGAAAGGCTATTGTTGTTGTAGAATGGAGTGCACCAGTAAGGAAGGAAGAGAGAGAGAGAGAGAGAGAGAGAGAGAGAGAGAGAGAGAGAGAGAGAGAGAGAGAGAGAGAGAGAGAGAGAGAGAGAGAGAGAGAGAGAGAGAGAGAGAGAGAGTTCATCTGTCACATCTAGTCCATTTAGTGCAACTCCTTTTCCCACCTATTAAGGACGTGTTTCTTATTAGCTACATCACTTCATACATTTTGGTGTAGTTAGTGTTTTATTTTTCGAGGTACATTGTCAGAACAATTAGTAACTATTTTAGGACCATGTCCTTATGACAACAAAGTTGGCATTAGTTAGATCTACAAGCTAGCATGTATATTGGCCAGTATTTCACTATGGCTTTTAGACGATTTACTTTTTGCGTCAAGCTGAA
Source organism: Diphasiastrum complanatum (assembly GCA_029204225.1). Lineage (NCBI taxonomy): Eukaryota > Viridiplantae > Streptophyta > Lycopodiopsida > Lycopodiales > Lycopodiaceae > Diphasiastrum > Diphasiastrum complanatum. The sequence continues at coordinate 84,678,039 of CM055092.1, forward strand.
AAGTTCCATATTTTTGGCAATTTTTTTGTGTTAGGCAAGGTCTAGACTCTTCGTAAGAACAAATTCATTAACTACTTTTTCTTGGTATTCAACTTAAAAAATTTGTATGTTGGGGTTATGCTTGATAATAAGTTTTGACAAAGGGAATGGTTTTTTAATTTATTCCTTCGTTGTGAAAATGTGATGCATGGGGTTTGCTAAACATAGATTTAGTTATTGGGCTCAAGGACATTATGATGTTTCATGGTAGGTTTCTTATTTTTTGAATTTCACTAAGTTGAACTTTGCATGCTTCAAGAGTGGATGTAAATAAAGAATGTTAATATTTCTTTATGTTCTATAGTGAGAAGAAGATAAGTTTTTTAGGAGAAAAGTTTCAAATGAGTTTGCATTGTATCTAGTGCAGTTCACGAGGTGCAAATTTAAGCATGTGCTTCAAGTTGTTGTTTTAGGTGATATTGCAAAAAGGGGTGTGTTTAGGCTAAGCGTAATAATAATGATTATCATCTCCATTCTTAGATTTTGACAAAGTAATGACGATTTTGCCGATGATGATTATGGTTTATATCGAGTGTGTCAAAAGAATCTATATGGTTATGACTTGAATAAATCTTCTCTGAGGTGAAATTTACTAGTGAATTTGTTATTTTTTTTATCGCATGCGCACACACGTCATAGATGCATGGAATGTGCTGGACACGTTCCAGGATTTTGTGCTAGAAATGCCCTTTGTTTTTTAATCGATATCAAACATCCTCTTAATATGGGTAATTCAATAGTGTCAATTTTTTTATTTATTTGTAGGATCCTTATTTTATTAGATGCTATGTATTGTAAGGTCATGTTTTGGCTAGATATTGTAATTGTTTTCCAATGTTATTGCTTTGCATTAGCATATTTATTTACTATAGTACAATATCCAAATTTTAGATAGAGCCAATATCAAGAGCACGTGGTGTTACAATCTACTTCTTACTGCAAACCTCCAGGTGTCGGTTAACCACAAGAGACCGAACGATTCACGTTCCACCCCGTTGTAGGACCTAATCCGGGTCCACCCTCCGTGCCCTGGCCTGTGACCGTATCAAGCAGATTTGACTTCCATCCTAGACGGCGTCCTATACCACCGCCTAGGCTCTCAGCCATCTCTTGCCCCAAGCTAGCACACATCTTGGCCGTGCACACGCTCTCCGTCCACCTCCTCCTAGGTAGACAGAATGGATGGCAAATGAGCCCTCCTCCCCTTGTATACCTCCAAGGAGGACCCAAGGGAGTTGGGTCCCTAACATTCCCTCTTCCTTAAAAATTCCTTATCTAAGGAAGAAACTCAGGGAACCTCAGTCTAAGGTCATGTTCCTTTTCCCAAGTATCATCACCCTCAGAACTTCCTTTCCAACGAACCAAGTACTAAGTTACCTGTCGGTTTCTGAGCCCACGTTGACGTACGTCAACAATGGCCTGTGGTTCCGTAGGAACAAAGCCTGTTAGGTCCTCCAGCTGAACTATGTCCTGAAGTATCAAGTCATCCTTTCCACCAAGTCCTTCTTTTAAACGACTAATGTGAAAAACTGGGTGAACTTTAACTAACAACTTGAGGCAGCTCCAACTGATAGGCATTTTGATGGAGTTTCCTTACTATACGGAATGGCCCTCATAACGAGGTGATAACTTAGGACATTTTCCAGTCTTTTACACCTTAGAGTCTTTTGGGATTCTAAGATATATACCCAAGCCCCCTCCTCATAGACCCTAGGTTGTCGCTTTTGATTGGCGTAAAACTGGTTCTAAGCCGTTTTCATGTTCTCGCGAGCAACAAGCAACATTTCTTGCATATCATGCAGGAAATTTACTGCTGCTTTAACCTTGAGGCCTTTGAGGCCCACTGAAATGGGAGCTCTAGGCTGGAAACCATACTAAAGAGAAAATGGACTAAAACTCGTCGCTGAATGCTCTGCGTTGTTATACGCAAACTCAATCATTGGAAGGTACCTTTCCCAATCTGACTGTCTTCTGGAAACATATGCCTGAAGCATATCTTCCATAGATTGGTTCGTCTGACCATCCGATTCAGGATGATTTGATGACCCCACACTTGAATTTCTCAAAGACCGCTTGCCAGAATTTGCCAGTGAACTTAGGATCTCGATCACTAACAATGTCATTTGGCAAACCAAACAACCTCAACAACTTTTCAACGAAAAACTGAGCAAGTTCAGAAGCTTTGACAATTTGCTTGGTTGGTATGAATTGCGCCATTTTAGTTAACCTGTCAATTATTACCCAAATGGCATCATTTTGCTTCCCCGTCTGAGGTAGCCCAACCACAAAGTCCATGGAAATACTTTCCCACTTTCTTTCGGGAATTTCCAAGGGCACATTAGTAAACCAGCTGCCTTAAGTCTTTCAGCTTTATTAACTTGGCATTGTGCACACTTGCAAACATATGCTGACTCAGGATTTGGGCCCTTATATCATCATTTTCTGGCACACAAACTTTTCCATTCCGGAAACCATTCCTAATGGAATAGTCTCTCTGTATCTTGTCCTGAGGAGAAATCTTAGAATCCTACATTCCAAGCTCATCACTAGATCTAGTAGAACCTGTCAGGACGTCTAGCCAAATACGACCGAAGTATCTATCGGTCTTACACAAATCTCTTAAGGACAAATACAACTCAGATTGGATCTCAGAAAAGCTTAACTGATTAACCTCTCCAATCCGGCTTAAGGCATCCGCGACACTATTAGAAGTACCCTTCCAATACTCAATGTCATAATGAAATTCTTGGAGCATCTCTGACCATCTGGCCTTACGACCTCTAAGGTCGACCGCATCGTTAATATACTTTAACGCTTGATGGTCAGTAACTATAGTAAACTCGGAGCCATACAAATAATGTGTTTACACCTTCAGGGCATGAATAACAACAAAAAGTTCCTTGTCATAGGTGGAATACCGCCTTTGAGCAGGGTCCAACTTCTTGCTTTCAAAAGTAACCGGTCTACCATCCTGATATAGGACTGCGCCTATAGCATAATCACTGGCCTCCATTTCAAGTACATACGGCTTGTTAGGATCTACTATGTGTAGAATAGGCGTTGTAGTTACATAGTATTTGAGGTTCTCAAAACTCTGATTCAACTCTTCAGTCCAATAACCGGAGGACTGAACTTACTATGCCAGCTAACTCTTTTAGCCCCTCTGAGGACATTCGTCAAGGCCAATGCAATTAATGCATAGTTCAAGATGAATCTATGAAGAAACCCCGTAAAGCCCAAAAAGGACTTAACCTCACGGATGGTTTTAGGGATAGGCCATTCACGTACTTGTCGGACTTTATTTGGGTCAATCTCCAACCCATGGTCCGAAATAATATGACAAAGGTATAACAACCTTTTCTAGAAGAACACACATTTGGACTCCTTGGCAAAAAGCTTCTCCTGCCTAAGTAACTTTAAGACAGTCCTGAGATGCTCCTCATGCTCCTCCAAGGTCTTACTATAGACGAGAATATCATCCAAGTACACTATCACGAACTTTCCTAGACATGGACGAAGAAGATCGTTCATCATCTGTTGGAAAGTCGCTCGAGCATTTGTCAAGCCAAATGGTAAAACCAGAAACTCATAATGGCCATACCTAGCTCTAAACTCGATTTTTTCAACATCCTCAATCTTTATGCGAATTTGATGATACCCTGATCTCAAATCGATTTTGGTGAAGTACTTTGCACCATGCAATCAATCAACCAGCTCATCCATTCGCGGCCAAGGATAACGGTTTTTAATCGTTAATTTATTTAACTTTTTAAAGTCCACACAAAGGTGAGTGCCTCCGTCTTTTTTATCAACAAGGAGCACAAGTGCCCCTCAAGGAGATTTACTAGGCCTAACATGGCCCATCTTAAGGTAATTTTGCAGTTGCCTATTCCCGAACTTGACTTTCCGCTCCCGTTGCCAGCTTCACTGTGTATCGGTGGTCACTTTGCCTAGTTTCCACCTTTAGCTTCTGCAACAAATTAGCGTTAATAAAATTATGTGTAGAACCATCGTCAAATAAAATTGTTACGGCTTGGCCACCCACAACCCCCTTCATCCGAATGTATTATTTTGACAAAGCATTCTTTTGCTTTAAAGAAGTGACAATGATGATGACGATGTATCAAGCGTGTTAGAGGAATCTTTTGGATTGTGACTTGCATATATCTTCTCTCTGAGGCACACATGTTAAGTATATGCTCGATCTCAAACTTTCTCAATCTTTGTGAATTTTGCGTTGCTTGGAAAGTAAGTAACTGGGGATGTATTTTACATATTCACCACTAGATTGAATCAATTACCTGATCTGTGTCCAGTTTTAGAAATCCAAAAGCGTTTTGAATCACAATAATCAACAAAAGAAGTGATACTTGACAATTTTGAGTTTCAAAAGTTAGGGTCTAGTTTATAAGATCAATTTACATTAGAGGGCACTTTCAATTGGCTTTTGCATATTTTCCATAATTTGAAAGATGCATTTCACTAAGCTGGAATTGAGATCGGTTGCATAGATCTTTGAGGCACATATTGTAAATATGTTCTCTTGAGCAAAAAGATAGAAAACTGAAATGATTTTTTCAGAGTTTCCTGCTTGAAGAAGTAAATAGGTATGTAGTGATAATATTTACTATTTTCCAATGTATGACAACTTTGGGCTATGGAAAACGTTAAGTTCACAATTGTGTTCATTGGTGTATCAAATGTGTTAGAAGAAGGTCCTTTGAATGACATGGCTTCAAATTTCAATGATGCTTGTTTGAACTAATTTAATACTTTATTTGCTTACAGTGTGAGGGGCTTGATGATGTTGTTGGATGAAGCATGTGCCTTTCACATTTATGTGCTTCTTTGTTGCACAAAAATGTATGATTCAAGTAATAAATCTCAATATGAGCTATGAGAAAATACACTTCGAAGAATGTGTCGATGATGATGACAATGTATCAAGTGCGTGTCAAAGGAATCTCTTTGATTATGACTTGCAAAGATCTTCTCTCTGAGGCACAATTTGTGAAACATGTTTGCATCCACAAAATCCTTTTACTATTAAAAAATGTTTTGAGTGTACTAGCAACATGCTTGCAAAAGGATGGGGAGAGGGTTCGACACAAGGCATTTTGCTTATGTTCGAAGGGTGCAATTTTCTCAAGATGCTAGAAAAGCTCCAACTAAGCTTTCGTAATATGACCAAAAGTTTGTCCAATCCACTTAATGTTTTTCCAATTTTGTCAACAAACTAGCAGTTTTGGTATATTTGAAGCTTCAGGACGTAATTTCAAAACAGATGCTGTTTAGGGTCAGGGTACCTCCTAAGTTTAAATTTAGTTCAAACTTTATACCTGAAATAGAATAATCAAGCTAATAATTTATAGAGGGCCATTTCCACTTGGTGTTGTCATTTGGAAGTGTGGTTGAGAAGAACACGTCGATGTAATAATTCCATTAAAACATTTCTGGATTCTTTCTAAAGGATAACTGTTGGCTCTGAAAACAATTACAAAATAATAAATTAATTGAAAATCTTCTTGGTACTCTTTGGTGATATATTTGTGCATATCTCCTTTGATGAAAAGTTTCATGCATTGTTGTGGGTGCAAGAAACACCAAGGTAGACATTGATATTCTTTGAGAATCTCTTGGTAGCATTTAGAGGCGAATCTGCGATGAAACTATCATCCTTGTAAAAATGAATGTTCAGAATGTCAACTTTTGCTCAAGAAAAGGAATGAGTTCATTTGATTTCGGAAGTGGAGTAAAAGTTATAGAGATTCAAAAAGCTTTATGAACTTTTCTAATTTAACTCTGAAAAAGGTAAAACTTCTGCTTTGAATATGTTCCACATGAAATATAACATACAAGGGTAAAGTGCAACAAAATCACTTCCTATTGTGTGTAGGAATATTGACTAAGTCTAGGCCTCACAGTTATTGAACTTGGGCCCAAGATGCCCATTTATATGGTTACGTTTTATTTCCATCAAGTCACCTTTTGTTAAAGTAGTGTGGTTACAAGGAAACACACACTTTCTAGTACATGTATGTTCTTTCTTATTTTCACTAATGTTGATGTAGGACTATTTTCGCTAATGTTGATGTAGGAGATAACATGGAGAAACTCTCTTTGTCACATGGCTGTTTCTTATAAACGTTTGTGAATGCTAAAGCACTAATGTTTTTTTGTACTGGGACCTACAATTAGTATCAGAGCCATGTATGAAAAGAATCAAGGATTGGAATTCCCCTTGTGGAGGAGAGGCGTTAGTGCCATAAATGTTGCCATTGATCATTTGCCTGTGCGATGATAAGGAAGCCATTGAGGTTAAATTTTTTGTTGAAAGAGAGAAATGGTTGCTGTGTAGGAGAAACAGGGTGCTGATTCTTTCATAATGGCACCATAGAGAGAGATAGTTAGCTTGAAGAGAATCGCTAGAGAGGCGGTGGAAAGAACATTAAGGATCAACATTAAAGAGAGAAGAAGGCTGAGGAGTAAGGCAAAGATTTGTGTGAACACCTGCAAAATATGTGGTAACAATTAAGTAGAATATGAAACCCATACAAGAGGATTTGCTTTGTTGAAGTAGAATTCACATCAGAGGGGTGGAAGAAGAAACAGCGCTGAGAATCATGGAAGAATAATCAATGCATATAGTTGCGGCAATCATTATTTAGAGAGATCAATGTTGAAGTATCCTTGAAGATCAATTCCTGTCCAGACCTATGTATAAAAGCTTGAAGCCCAACAGAATATGAAGCGTACCATAGTAGGAATGGAGAGCAACAAGCAAATGGTGGAAGAAAGAACCACACATTGAAGGGAGATGATTCTAGGGGAAAAATCCTTCAGGAAGTCCATTGATGAGGACAAAGTACTTAACAAAGCTTGCGCAGGAGGGTGTGAAGGGTCTCAAAATCCAAAACTTCATCAAATTTTTTCAAAGAAAAGGGTCTCGAAGTTTAAGTTGGTCCAACTTCATGTGAGAACTTCATAGTGACGTTTCACTTTTTTCTAATGAAAATCTAAAGCCTTTATGGCAACCCTAGGCTCAAGAGGACTTTCTTTTAAGGTGCTGTCTATTGTGTAAAAAGAAAAATAGAATGTAATTGTCAGATTGTCAATAATCTTTTCTGAAATAGATTTGACCATGGTATAAGGGAGTGCATTAAATGAAGAACCACAAATATTCAAACATGGACACTAACAGTTCAATATAGATTGATCGATCATCACTTTAATCGATCAAAAAGTAGATAGCGTGTAGCATAGTTGAACTGACGACTAGTGCAATCTCTTTCCATTACAAGCTGATATCGATGATTAATGAATTGAAATGGGTGTCAAGATGGATCATAGATGCATTCATGTTATAAAAGGGTAAACTTGACGATGACGGAGATGATCAAGTGTGATAGATAGCAAGACTATGATGGCTTATTTGACTTTGATGAAGGAGATACATGATTGACTACTTGTAGTTTGAGATTTTATTGAAGATGTGGATATGGCTCCTATCACAACTAGCAATCTACCGAGCTCTTGTCAAAGTTTGGTCACTGCACTTATGGTAAGACAGAAAATTTCTTTCGATGAAAATTTTGGGATTCTACTGTAATGTTGATGTAAGGGGCAGAGGTAGGCTAAATTCTCTTACAAAGTAATCACTCACAAATCACTATGATATGACTGCATGACATGCACAGTCGAGGAGAGGAAATTGTTTTCATTGGGGGAATTTTGGCACTATGAATTTAAATGTAGGTTCAAGCTTGCTTAGTTCACCATTAAATTAAAGATCATTTTCCAGTGCAGCTTTTAAGAGAATGAATCACAATTAGTGGAAAGCATGTCGCATAGAAGCTAAATGCGGAATCAAGCAATATGCACAAAGCATGAGACGAAGGTGGAGGGTGAATGTGGGGAAGTTAAGAAAACAATACAAGATGAGCCAATAAACTTTTGGAAGAAAGGCAACAAAAAAAACAGTAGAGAAATAAGAGGACCCGAACTTCGTCATTCTTCCTGCAATTATCCCCCTTATAACAAATTGATCTTCTTTAACTTTTCAAAAATTGTTGATGACCATTTCATCTTCTAGAGGTCTGTTAATCTCAAGGCATAACTGAATCTTTGCATTTCTATCAAAAGTTGATAATCCTTACTAGGGTTTGCTTCATCTTTTATCCTTTAATACTACATGCAAGGAGCTGGCTTCAAGTTACAAAGCTTTCTTCAATTTGCAAAAAAAATACTCTTTGGCTTCAAAACTTTGAGGTTGAGTGAAAAATACTTGCCCTTTCAAGTAATTCAAGAATGCTGTTTGACATCCCTTTGTGTGGCAAGTACAGTCAATTTCACTTCTCCTCCCATTATTACCTGTATAAGTAGAAAGTTTCAAGAATTTTTTCTCTTTTGTTGTCCATCTTTGACTAATTATTCCTGCACAAAAAAATAGTGCTGAATTTGACTTGTAGAATCTCATTTTGCTAACATCTATTTTTTAGTATATAACCAATCTCAATTATTCACATTCACATTTTTCTCCTTTTTTGTCCACTAGAAAGATTACTCCAAAATGGCTTTGATTCTCTACAACTTCAACCATCTTTGTTGTTTCATATTTTTAAATTTCAATTGCATTTTCAATCTTTCCAAGCTTCAAGTTCATTACTCCAAACACAAATATAATAAGATGTGGTTGTACTTATATCATTGTTTCTTCCATTTCTTGTTGCTGAAATGATCCGACTACTTTAAGGGACCTCTCCTTACTATAAAGAGTCTTCAATGACAATTTCACTTGCATATCTGTAGGCATAGAACACCGTGTTCTATCTCATATTTCACACTCTTCATGATCATTCTCATCTTCATAAAACAGACAAAGATCAGGTTGTGAATTTTCTTCTGATTTCTCTTCATATACGTATTCAAAGATGTACACAAAGACTTCATCCTCACCATCATATGTGCACACATAGGACGTGATTTATCATAATCACCCTAAACATTTCAAGCATATCACAACTATAAGAATTTAGATTCTGCCTTCATAGATTTAAGTACATCACTTCCAAATAGCTCATTTATTAGTGATCAACTTCAATTTCCTCATCAATATCTTTAAGGAACCATGAATCATCAGCCAAATAGAAATTTCTGCATTTTCTCTTACCACTTTACCGGCCGGTGGACCTAGCCTTCAAATTTAATGTGCTCTTCATTGAAGTGTGTTGCCATGAACAATATTCTTGTTCTTGTTGCATTTCTTCCAACAGCTTATTGGCTGATCTTGGTTTAAGTATATTGAACTTGGACCCAAGGGGCCCATTTATATTTTTAAGTTATATTCATTCCATGATTTATTGTCGCGCTCCAAGTATTGATGGTTGAGTGCAATGGAAGCCAAGGTCATGATGAGCTTGAAACTTTCTGACGAACAATCTTCGTTGTCAACTGTTGGTTGTGGTGATTACACGTCTCCTATTATGCTTGGATTATGTATATTATGGAGATAAGATACACAAGCTTGGAAAATTTTGAGCAAGCAATCTAGATTTTGGATAGCAGGTCTGGTTGGGGTTTCTAGGTAACAGGATGATATATAAACACATAACGAATCCTCACACAGTTTGTCATTGTTGCAGGAATTGTATCAGCAGCATTATTATGCATAAGTAATTGCTATAGCTGAATAAGAACTTTTAGCATATTGATTGCTAACAACTTGCAATCAAATTTCAGTACTCATGTAAATTTGTATGGAGCTTTTTCGTACTTGGATTTCAAATATACTATTAGCTTCATTGTTGTAGTGGCCTCATTTTTTGGTTCACTTATGTGTTTGCAATGCAGAACCTAATGCCGGAAATGGTGCGGATCTCGAAAAATATTCGTGGACACAGACACTTTCAGAAGTCACTGTTCATATACCTTTACCAGTTGGAACAAAATCAAAGGCTATTGCATGTGATATAAAAAAAAATAAGTTGAAAGTAGGCCTAAAGGGTCAGAATCCTATTATGGAGGTAAGAATTAAATGTGTAGACTTAATAACAGGGTTGTTTATTCTTAGTACGTTAGTACCTAAATGAATTGTGTGGATATATTTGTATGTTGACTCATGTACAGATCATCATAATTTCATGTCATTGATAAGTGTGCAAAAAAGGTGAGACCATGATACTAGAAAAGTACTCATGCTAAGTACCTTGTAATAACTTAAGGTCTTTTCTATAGTTGCGTCCCATGTTAATATGCCCCCCCCCCCCCCCCCTACATGCACACACACACACAGAGCTAGTTTAAGCTGTGTAGGTCAAGTTCATCTCTCTCTCTCTCTCTCTCTCTCTCTCTCTCTCTCTCTCTCTCTCTCTCTCTCAAAATGTACCTATGAGGTGACTTTTGGACTCCGACCTCTTGTGTTACTTTTATGTAACTCCCAATGGTTTTGTACCAACACTATCATGGTTCCTGATGGCGGACAGCCAAGTCGAGAGATGATCCAATCTGACAAGAGGTCAAGAAGAGCACTATGTGTAGTCAGTATGTCCGTCTATGACAAGTTGATATCACATGTCAAAATGGTTGATACTCCTACACAAGCATGGGAGACATTGAAATCTTTGTTTGAGATCACCTCCTTTGCTCGTATTCTCTTCTTGAAGCAAAGATTCTTGAATACGAAGATGTAAGTAAGGCGAATCCATTATGTCTTACTTGACAGGATCAAGAAGATAAATGACTAACTCAAGGAGGTTGGAGAAGAGACAAAGGGTGCCAAGATGGCGATTCTTGTCTTGAATGAGCTACCTCAATCTTTCCATCATGTTTTAACATCAGTAATGTCTTGTGAAAGGAATTCTAACTATCAAGAACTAAGTGGTATTTTTGTTCAAGAAGGCGTTCTTATAAGCCAAACAAAGATAATTTTATTGAAGATGCTCTTATTATTCCTATCTATTCATCAAGAGGTCGAGGAAGGGTCAGCTTTGTCAAGAGGATCAGTCAACAATGTTTTCAAAAAGGGACCTTGTTCCTTTTGTGGAACGAAGAACCATTGGGAATCGGAATGTTGGAAGAAGTATAGAGCCCTAGGAAACTCCAATTCCAATGTAAACTCCAATTCTAACTCGAAGAAAGAACCTTGCAAAGTAGGCCATTGTGAGGCAAAATGTTGAATCAAGGCAAGGGCTTGAATGCAAGATGAAATGGAAGAGGTAATACTTCTAAACCTCCTTTTGATTCTAACCCTTAACCTTCCAAGAAAAAAGTCAAACTAGAGAAGTAGATCTTAATCATTGTTCTACGAAACCAAGTTGCTCACATATTCACTAAAGGACTTACCAAAGATAAATTCTGGAAGTTCCGAACTATTTCAGCATGTACAAACTTATTATTGAGGGGAAGTATTAGAAAAGTACCCATTTGAAGTACCTTGCAACGACTTTAGTTTGTTTCTCCATAGGGGCCCTCCCGTGTTAATAATTTGTAAGTTGCTTCAAGTTGTGTAGGCCAAGTTGGTGGGTCCAAAGCTCGTTTTTACTCGTTCTCTCAAAATGTACTTAGAAGGTGACTTTTGGACTCCCACCTCTTGTGTAACTCCTTTGTAACTCCCAATGCTTGTGTAACTTATGTAACTCATGCATCTTGGCTCGTAGCATTCCCATCCTTGCATTTCTTGTGCCTTTATTTATTGTACTCCCCAAGAGGGAGAATCAATCTCAAGTATTTCATTGAATCAAGCTTCTCTTTGCTTTCTCTTTCGCTATGCCATGAGTTTTGTGAATGCTTTTTGGCTCAGCTTTAAGTTCTAACCTATCCAATCACAAGTAGCGAAATACATATAGGTTATTAAAGTGTTTCCTACTTAATATTTATGGACCGAATCATAGATTTTAGCATCAATGAAGCATGAATTGATACTACATGAAGCAATCTAATTATCTCCCATTGCAGAGTCAATGGCCAAGGCCCTACAAGCAATAGCAAAGGCAAGAGTTTTCCTCGGAAGAGCCCAAGCAATACCAAGTCATAAGCGTAAAAATGAATGTACATAGGGCCTATTTTTACCCAAAAGGAACCCTAAAATAGAAGTTTCTAGGCACTTGACCTAAGCTTATCCACAATAGGGTTACATCAGGAAAAAGAGTGCGCCCTCTTGGAGGGTCTGTGTCGTGCCAGTATGACTCTCACTCTAGTAATAGTTAGGCCCTTGGCATGAAGGAGGCTTTTAGGCTTTGTACGTGAGTAAAAGGGCTTGTGGCCAACAAATGAATATGAATAAATGTAGGCCCTGTAATCCATGTAGTCTATGGTCCTAGTAGTCCATAATTCTGCCCCATCAGTGAAAAATGTTGCCCCCAATGTTGGCAAGTAAAAAGCAGTATCATAGACAAAGCAACATCAAGGAGTTACAACATTTGTAACATTTGCAACATCTGTTGAATATGGTCGATGCCATGTAACACAAGTGCATATCTTGAAAGCTCCAACATCAAGAAAAAAATGAAGCACTGTCAAGGGACATGAAAGGCCCAAGAATGCCAAATGAAGGTGTGTGAAAATGTAAGGTTATGAAAAAGCTACTATCGAAGAATGTTAGAGAAAAGGCACTAGCAGGAACATCTTGACACCAACTAGCAAAGACCAATGCCGCACCAATAGAAATAGGGGTGGCACATGTAAACTCAAAGAAGGCACTAGTGGATCAAGTGACAATAGACTATACCAAGCATTAGGGGCATAGAAAATCATCTAGAAGCACTATGTCAAGGAGGAGGACACGATAGCCCTGATGCATATAACTAACAATACAAGTTGTCCACCCCAAAGCTAGTTTGTTAAACTAAGCCGTCTGCCTGAAAAGGATGATGGAAACCCATAGAAGACCAAAGGAACCAACATCCAAAAAGAGCCCAAATGATCCAAAGAGACCATAAATGCTTGGGAGTAACAGGAAGAAACATCTCAGAAGAAAGATCTTAAAGAAACCACATCTATCTTATAATGTTTGATAGATGCATGGAAAGTCATGACATAATCAAATAGGTCACTTGTGTATATGTAGCCATCATGAAAGTAACTCACAAAGATGGTGATAAAGGAGTCTAATAGGTGTGATCAAAGTTGATACCTTACTAGGATTTGTTCGCTTGTGTGCTTTCAGGGGGAGCTTTACAATGCTGTGAAGGTTGATGACTGCTTTTGGAGCTTGGGTAATAAAGTTTATCTTGATGATGATGCAGAGAGGTTCTCTTAGACCTTAATTAATATATCCATGCAGTTTAGAAGTCTGAAATGCTGGGTACTTAGTCTGAACACATTGTGTGCAGAAGATGAGAAGACTCTGTCTATACTTTTGACTAAGAACAACCAAATGGAGTGGTGGAAATCTGTGGTGAAGGGCGAACCAGAAATCAATACACAAAAAGTTGAGCCTGAAAACAGCAAGCTTTCGGATTTGGACCCAGAGACACGTCAAACTGTAGAAAAAATGATGGTACATTAGGCATCTGTGTGATCCTTAAGTTACCCAATTTCTTATTGTGTTATGAGATTATTGTATACTGACTGATCTCTTGCCGTTCCAGTACGATCAACGCCAAAAATCAATGGGGTTGCCAACTAGTGAAGAGCAACAGAAACAGGATATTTTAAAGAAATTCATGGCAGAGGTATGCCAAAGTTAACATATTTGGTATTGAATCTTGATAATACTTTATTTGCTTGTTTGCTGTCGTTGCTAATTATTGCTACTTTGTTTACAGCATCCGGAGATGGACTTTTCGAAGGCAAAGTTTGGTTGATTGGCTGTCTGATTGTGATTGGCAAGGGTCTGTACAAACCTTGAGTAAGCAGAAACACATTCAAAGACCCTTCGCTGGATGAGCATGTATGTAGGAGTTGACAAATCTCGTATCCCATTTTTCTCTGTTCAAGTGCCTGATGATGAAGTTCCTCTGAACATCTGAATGATGTATGTCCAATCAATTTTGTGTGGTTTGCAGGCAATAGTGTCCCAACTACAGCTACTTTGTTTCAATCAACTAACAAGGGTTCTATGGGTTAATCTTATAACCCAATCAAGTCCTTGATCATCAACATTAGTAAAAAGTAATAGTTTTGTAACCTCTTGTACTGTCACTATTTTTGGTTTTTAGTCTCACTGACAGCATGTAAATCTTTATCATGCAATCCTGTATGAAATCCTTAGACTCAATCGTTTAAAGGTTTTCCGGCATACAAATCTGGTTGATTTCTTTCTTGAATACCGAGTCTCCATTGTCATGTTTGGGAAACAGAGCATGCCCTACCAAGCGAATAAAAGTCACAAGCTTTTAAAGTAATAAATGTTGATGGGTTTCACTACATCACATCAAATGTAGTATGAGAATCTCTTCTTTTTATGAGAACATTTATGCAACTACAGTATCAAGGATATGTAAGTGCTGCAGGCTTAGAAACCTGGACTGATATTTGTACGTTTTTTGAATTATCTAATAACATGGTCAGAGGTTCAATTTATGGCAAACACTTTCTCATCTCAAAACAGATCGTTCAGAATTATTCCAAAATGACTCACAAGTGTTGGCCTGTGACTAATTTGAATGGTACAACTAGTAATTCTTACCTCTTGTATAGAGGATGCAGGAAAGCTTTAAACATTAACTGAGCTAAGATTAATTTTTTGAAGTTCCAAGTCACACGAAAACCATCTTCTGAACAACTTTTCTATTAGATCAAATGCTGAGCAACAATAGATTTCTCAAATGTTGGTCTTCGTTATCAAACACTTTTCACGGCTCCAAAAGTACTCTAGATGAAATATGTTAAAAAAAGTCTAATTCATTTCAGAACCAAGAGTAAACTCAACTTACATATAAACACATGATGTACTATAATTCCTGCAAGAAGCTCCAGCTGAATAAACTAAATCCTTGACTCTCTTCACTATCTTTTGAGGTCCGTAAATACTAGATTGCTGGAAGAAAATCTCAAATATTTGACAGCCTCTTTGTGTGGAACTTACTCTTGCTTCTATATCGTATGCCTTGAATGCTTCTTGCTTCTATCATTATATGCTTCAAATGCTTGCAAATAAAGCTTCATTTACTTGTTTGGGTCTCGGGTTGAAGATTGCATGATACACATGCCCTGTGACATCTTACTTCAGAAAGTTGGTAAGAGAGGACAGAATCATAATGACTTTCTGGCATGACAAGATTCAGCTCTTTTAGGTAATCTCTGAAAATGCTGATTTCTTGTATTATTTTCCTGGAACTCAATTTTCGATGGGAAGACTAGTAGATGCTTCTCTATGTGCTTTACATACACTCTTTGCTAAAGCAAACATTTGTCTCGGTCAGCATTGCTAGTATGCTGTAATGGATAATGCATTGGGACTCAATATTGGGATGTCTACCTCTTCTACATCAATGAAATTTGTTGCTATTAGCAGGTGAGACGAGACCCTTTTGGTCTTATAAATAGCTGATATTTGTAAGGGAGCTTAGTGTGGATCTACAAGGTAAAGTTTTGAAATAATCTTTAACAATGGACGGTAATATGTAAGTACCCTCTTAAAATGCTCCCATTCCTGCTGCTTGGAACTCCATGCTCATCATCTTAACATGCCACAATGTGCTTTTGGATTTATGTTATCGACATATGATTAACAAGCATGCAAGCACACACTAAAACACAATGCAAGCATCATGTTTTGTTACTTACAGATTTGTGTATTGTCAGTCAATATGTGATTTTTTCTCGAGATGGACAATTTTCTTAAAGCCATACTTGCTCACACTTTGATCTTAGTTTCATAATTGAGCCATTGAAAGAACAAAAAGGACATGTCAAGTTTAGGTCCTAGTAAAATGAGTTATAACAAAGAAATTGCAACCTAGGCAATAAGTTACTTACAGATTTGTGTATTGTCAGTCAATATGTGATTTTTTCTCGAGATGGACAATTTTCTTAAAGGCATACTTGCTCACACTTTGATCTTAGTTTCATAATTGAGCCATTGAAAGAACAAAAAGGACATGTCAAGTTTAGGTCCTAGTAAAATGAGTTATAACAAAGAAATTGCAACCTAGGCAATAATGCAATAAAATTTATCAATAATAGAGTTTGCAAGTACATGAAGCACCTCCATATTTATGTACCATTTAATGTGTTATTTGAATCAACTCAAATGGATTTAGTTTAAATGTAGCTTGCAATTATACTCAATCTATTTGAAAATTTTGAAAGTCGTATTTTTCTTGGCATAGACTTTCTCGTTAGGATTCCCAAAGGTATGATTTTTCAAACCTTTAGTAGAGCATGGAGGGTAGGAATCTACCATCCGTGCTAAGGAGAATATTTAAAGAATAATCTTCTTCTTCTTCTTCTCTCTCTCTCTCTCTCTCTCTCTCTCTCTCTCTCTCTCTCTCTCTCTCTCTCTCTCTCTCTCTCTCTCTCTTCATCAATGTCTCTTTCACTTACACGTGCACTCTTTGTCATGCTACTCATCATCGTTTCATCTCTCAAGCATTATCTCTCTCACCCTTTCTTTTTGAGTCATTGGCGTCAACATATAGCTCACTCATCGCCATCATCATTGCCTCCATTGTCATCACCATCATATCTCACTACGATCAATACAACTCACTCAACTCACATTAGTGCTCTCATTCTCAATATCTAATCAACTCTTTTTCACTCATCATTTCTCATCATGCTCACCATCTCTTATATTACTCCTCATTTTTCATCACCTCACTAATTAATCTTGGTATAACTCTCACTTTCATCTTCTCTCATAAGCACTCTACTTAGCATAAATATATCTCATCACATCACATGATATGAGAATAAAATCTTACACACACACACACACACACACACACACACACACACACACACACACCTAATTAAGAAATGCTCTCATTGTTTAATTGCTTGTTTCGGTCACTATAATCACAATGAACGAACTACCTTGAGTTCTTTTGATCAGACTTTGTACAACACTTTGAATGTTAACAACGAAAAAATTCATGTGAACAATCTTCTAATCCCCTCAATATGGTTGTTGCTACTAACGGGTATGAAGAGTTGAAGTGCCATGAACTGATTATGAATTTACTACTCATTGATGCTTAACTTTCATTAATGAGGTTTCCTTTGAAGTGTACTGCTTTTTGTTTAAACCTTTGGTTACACTTCGACTATTTCTAATATAAATGGTATGATGGGTTTAGTTATATGACTTGGATTAGACCTGACTTCTGCAACAGTCGTGGAATCCTTCATACAAGGAATGCTTCCTACACACCGCAACACAACAATGTTGTTGAAAGGAAAAATAGGACCTCCATGGAAGCCACAAGGTGTATGATGGCCTATTCGAAAGCACCAAGAGTTATATGGGCTAAAGCAGTACCTGCAGCCACCTACATCCAGAACATGATTGACAAATCTGGCGTTCCTCACATGACACCACACAAACTATGGTGGGGTAGAAAGTCAAATCTGACGCACATTCGGATCTTTGGCTGTGTCGCTTATGCACACGTTTTAGATAAGCTTCGAAAGAAGTTCGATGAGAAAGTTGAACAAAGATACCTCGTCGGGTATGACAATCATTCATCATACTACATGATCTACATGCTAGAGACCAACCAAGTGAAGACCGTCAGAGATGTCAAGTTTGATAAAATCAGAACAATGGCCAATGATGATTCTGTCAGCTACGAAGTCTTAGGAAAGCAATACTACGACCTGTCGACCATGACAGAGGGAGCAGACCCCAAACACTCAAACGAAGATGTTCGGATCCCATATCAGTTCAGCGACGAATCAGACGAAGAAAGGACCGCAAGCCTACCTATAGCTGGAACGCCAGTAAACCGCAATGGTTCCGCATGACACATTGATTCTATGCAGAAGCGAAGAGCTGATTGCGCAAGTGAAGAGCAACATCTCGAGATAACAGACCTAGGACAAGCCAGATGCTACCTAGGCTTGAAAATCGACCACGACTATGACGAAGGAAAGCTATACCTTCATCAGTCCAGGTACATCCAAAAGCTCCTAGATGATTTTCGGATGACAGTTTGCAAAGGGACCAACATCCCAATGCTTGCGGGATCGATTCTGACAAACAAAGATGGTCTGAAATCCGAAAATCGACAAAGAGAAGGAGGCCATGCAACACATGCCTTACAGGAGGCCATGCAACACACGCCTTATAGGAGGCCCTGCGAAGTAGATTATGTCGCAGCCGCCAAGATGGCCAATGAGATCACATGGCTCAGACAGTTTCTTGACGGACTGGGTGAAACCACCAATGAGCCTCTAATTCTGCAAAACTACAATACATCTGCCATACATTTGACGAAGGATCTCGTGTTTCATTCAAGGATGAAACACATTGCAATCAAATATCGTTTGATAAGGGACCTAGTCGAGAGGAACGAATTGAAAACCACCTCCATTGGAACGAAGCAGTTGGTAGCCGACATCTTTACTAAGCCCTTAGACAAGGGGATGTTCGATGTTAAAATTTGACCATTTTTGGTCACATGCATTGTAATGGCAAGAAGCCATGTAAATAGATGCCACACATGCCAAATCACATAGGATGCTTTTCAAAGACTTCATTCCTCATATTACATTATGATAGCATCTTTAAAATGAGGCCAAAGTGTGCTTAGATAAGCTAGAAAAATTCTAGGAGCAAAAAATAGCACGTTTTACATTGTTTTTGGATCTTGAGACCTTGACCCCATATTAGGGTGGATCCAATGACCTATTAGGTTAGATGTTAGGGTTAGGTTATGATAAGTACAGAGATGCCCTAAAACGGATCCAAGCTTGAAATGTATAAATGTATGATGGGATCTCCATCCAAATATGAAGAAAAATCGAGTTTTTCCACTTCTATCAACATTGTCTTTGGGTGGCGAGTTCTAGCTATTGGATGTGAGTGAAATTATGCATTAATTACTTTTTGTGGAAGGTATTGAAATTTTTTACAGGTCTGAGAAGCTTGCTTCACTTTACTTTAGTGTATTTGATCAAATCTATGTGCCTAGTGTGGAGTTAAATGCCAAATTAGCTAGTTTTGGTAACTAGTCTTGATTCTAGCTCATAGTTTGGATCTAGATCTTTGATTTGTGCATTCTCCATCATTTTTAGGATTGAGTTTGTCATGGTATCAGATCCTAATCAGAAGTGAGCTTTAGATTTGATTTTCTCAAGCTTAGATCCTAGATTTGAGTAGTATTGGGTTTGCCCTTGCTACTAGTTGCTAATCTAGTGATTGTACTTCCAAATTTGGTTTCATTTGAGTGAGAGTAGATCAAAGGGAACTTTTTTTGCTGAGTTATAGTTGCAGGAACCGAGATTGACCCATTTTCATTCAACCAAGCCAAATTAGAAAGTTCTTATGAGTTGAATCTTGGAGTACATGTCTCCTAGTAGAGATTATCAAAAGGATTTGAATGCCACCACTCTTTAGAAGTTTGAATCAGCCATTTGAGAGCTTAATTAGGGCATTATTAGGCTTCTTAAGGTCCTAAACTACACCTTTTAAATTCAAATCGAGTGTTTTGATGATTTCTTCATCTAGAAATGCAAAATGTGTTTATATTCTACTCGCTTTTGGATAGGTTTGTGATTGAATATGTCAATGTGATTCAACCTGAATTTAGGAGGCTTTATTTGTGAGACATTTGTGTGCTATAAAGTGCTTTTGGTTCAGTATAGGTGGATTCACCCTTCTTGTGAAGTTGAGATCAAGGAAGAGACTAGTTTTGATCAAATCTATAGTAAATTGAGCTAGGTTTGGATCTAGTTTGGATCTTGAAGATTGATCAAGCCCAAGATCACCTTAGATCTTGTTGAGAAATCAGAGAGTGATTCATCTCAAGTCCCAAAGAGAGTGGGATAGCTAGTAGTGATCATATCTTGTACAATCTATCTTGTTTCATTGAATCTATCTCGCTATCATTGAATATGGCATCCATAAGTGCCTATCTTTTGGATTCTAGTGATAGATTGAACTCTTCAAATTATTCAATTTGGAAGTTAAGAATGGAATCCATCCTTATCATGCAAGATTTGATGGATATTGTGAATGGAGAGGAAGATGAGCCAATCCATCCACAAGAAGCAACTAAATACAAGAGAAGGTGCAAGATTGCACTCCATTGTCTTAAAATTAATGTTGAAAATGATTTGCTCAAAGAAGTAGGAGCATGTACCCCATCCCAAGAGGCTTGGGAGTCTCTTCAAAAGATCTATGAGTCCAAGAATACCTCAAAATTACTTTCCCTCAAGAACCAAGTTCTTCAATGCTTCCAAGGGAAGAGTGAGAGTGGACATCAATTTCTTTTGAGAGTAAAAGATTTGAACAAGGAGCTTGCTTATGTTGGTGAACCTATTAAAGAGAGTGAGCTTGTGCAAATAGTTTTGAATGGCTTATGTAGTGAATTTACTAACCTTGTCCAAAGCTATGCCATCATGGAAAACCTGCCTACACTTGAAGACCTTCAAAGTGTGTTGATGGCCAAGGAGAGTAGGAAGGCTCATATCAAATCATAGGATGGAGAGGCTCTCCATCAATGATGATAATGACAAAGTCTTATTTTTCAAGAGCAAAGTAAAAGCAAAGAGCAAGGGAGGAGCATTCAAAAAGGATCAAGCAAAGGATGGAGATCAAGGAGGATCTACATCATCATCATCACAAGTCAAGCCCAAGATGGGGACAAATAAAAGACCAAGTGCTACTATTGTAACAAGATGGGGCACTATGCCCCGAAATGCTTCAAGAGGAAGCAAGATCAAAGGCAAGCCAACATTAGAAAAGAGGAGGAAGAGAGTTATCATGAGGACTCACTCGTGATGTTGTTAGCAGATTCCAAAGAATCCTCGGATGCCGAGCCAAGCTGAAGACACAGAGTATCTCTCACCCATCATTGAGGAGGTCTCAGGAGGAGGAAAGCAGAAGAAGCTAAGAGCCGAGCATGAGAGCTGAGAAATTACTAGCTAGGATAACAATGAATTATCTATGTGAGCCTACATGGTGTATCCCAGAGGAGGAACGACCATGTAGGAGCTAGTAATATTTCCTAGGCATTGTAAATAAATGTAGACCCCTCTTAAATAATTTAGAGTGAGCCACCTTTTGATGGTGACCTCTAGTGGAAGGGCAATTTTCACATGTAATTTTTAATTTGGTGGAATTGCCACTTGGGCTCCACATGGACAGCCCTCTTGCTTATTTAAGGGGCCCCCTCTCTTGTGAGGGAGCTTTGAATGTATTGTCAAGTTCTCTTGAGTGAATAAAGAAGATCTTCCACAAGTTCTTGATGGTTGCTAAGCTCCTTGTTCATGGCAATGTTCTTGAGTGAAATTCCTATGAGCATGTTTTGATTTCCTTTTGTGTTTGTGAACTAATTAGTTTTCTTGCTTACTCTCTTGCTTTAGTTGTGGATTAGATTTCATTTCTTGTTTGTGGATTAATGTAGGAATCAGCATTCAAATAAACTAAATAGGCTGGATTGTGGTGTAGATCTTGCATATTCTTTTACAAACATCAAGAAATGGGTGTTTCTTGATTCTTGGGCTGCTAGAGTGCTGTTAGAAATTTAGTTTTCTTGTTTCTTGTTTTCTTGATTGAGTAGTTTAATCTGGTCCTTGTTTGTTCCCTGATTTTCGTAGATAATTTGTAGAATTGCTCCCTGATTCAGAACACTAATCTATACTGAGCTAGGACTGGTTGCATGGCTTGTTTATGCATGTAGTTGAGTAACGAATCTGTCTCTCCCCACTAACAGGCTGGGGAATACTCGCTGTAATATGAGAAAATGCTTCTGTTTGGAAACTGTTCTAATTAGAAGACCAAACCGTAAAGAACCGTAACCTACAGAAGTAACAGAAAAAAGAAAGAACAAGAAGAAATTGTGCTCACAGATTTAGTGGGATCTGTGAACATCATGACACCATTCCACAACTACACAGAAACTAAACCAAGCCATATCTTTCCGATCTGTGCCGCAGAACAATCTCTCTAAGGTCTCCCATACGTTCATTACAAAGCTCGCCACTTTGATCTTGACCGACGTGCAGCTCAGTTCTCGACCGAGGCTTCACGTCCTTACCAAGCCGAGCTCCATGACTCTCATCTGGACCGGACAACTACACATCAACTCTCGACCGAGCCACTACTTAAAAATCCTGCCAAGTCCTGAGTTAAATTTCAACTGATGCTCATCGACTAGATCTCGACCGACGCCTCTCGTGAGATCTCGACCGACGCCTCTTGTCAGATCTCGACCGACGCCTCTCGTCAGATCTCGAACGACGCCTCTCGTCAGATCTTGATCGACGCCTCTCGTCAGATCTCGACCGACCCCTCACTTCAGATCTCGACCGACGCCTCTTGTCACATCTCGACCGACGTCTCTTGTTAGATCTCGACCGATGTCTCTTGTTAGATCTCGACCGATGCCTTCTCTCGGATCTCGACTAGAGCCGTCTCTCAGATATCGACCAACCATAGCCACCCTTGCACCGTAGCAACCACCTTGAGCTGTAGTGACCGCCTTCCACCAACCACATTGCAACTACATTCGCCCTTTAATCGCAAACACACCACATTCAAACCACATCAGCTATTGAACGTGTTCAACCGCACACCAACCATATCAGCTGTTGCACCGTAGCAACTGCACCCAATCGCATTGAACTATATTTAGCTATTATTCTAGCCACATACACTTTTGCACCGTAGTGACTGCACTCACCCACAAGCTAATCACATTACCACCACATCCCCTATTTTCTGACATTGCACTAAATCCCACTACAACAGAATCGAAACATACCGCAACCCACCGCACCCCAGCTATCGTAGTCACCCGCACCCCAACTACATTCACCCTCCAATCACAATAGGTCGTATCCAACCGCAACCCACCGTAAGCAACCGCACCGCAGCTATCGTAGTCACCTGCACCCCAACTACATTCACCCTCCAATCACAACAGGTTGTATCCAACCACAACCCACCGTAAGCAACTACACCCCAGCTAACGTATTCAACCGTATCCAATCGCAACAAACCGTATACACCTGTAATATACTGCACAGACCGCATTCCAACCGCAACGGCTGCATTCAACTGGACCCCATCTCCATATGCCCTTGAACCGCAACAGACTGCATTTGTAGCAACCGCATTCAGCCGTTCCAATCATTCAATCGCACCCACCGTGGAACCATAGCAACCGCATTCCGAACAAAGAATCCAACGAGTTAAGTTACCAAAGAGTCCAAGAGGCCTATTTCGACAATCCTAAGGTACTATGGAGTGTTATGGATCGTCCTTACGATCCGAATTCAACAGAGGACTATCCACCAGAGATGGTCTTCCCATCCACCGAACATGCTCGTTTTAATAGATATTCCAGGATGAAATCCCAAGTCCAAGAGCCATCCACCAACCCATTCGACAGATGGGAACCCATGCGTTTTGAAGCTCCATATGATCGACCACATTTTCACGCTGCCGAATCTTCACATGCTCGAGCTCACTTAAACGGAGCTTTTGCAAATAATGTTCCACGTACTGAAAACATACTCCAAAGCTAGATTTACCTAAGTATGACGGTAACACTGATCCTTAAAGATTTTTTCAAGTCTTTGAGAATGCATGTGATGTCTATGGCGAGACATCACCAGACGCCATGGTACAGCTCTTCTCGATGACCATGATCGATCGACCATGAGAATGGTTTTTTAACCTTGATCGTGAAGATAAACGAGACTGGTCACTCTTGAAGGAGGCATTTATCAAATGCTTCAAGCCATGTCACTTGATCGAAAGTCCTTTTGTCAAGCTAAGTAACATCAAAATGACAAAAGATGAGAAAGTATGTAACTACATTGAACGATTTAAAAGATTAAAAAGCTAGGTACAAGAGCAACCCACTGAGTCCATGCTCATAATTTGGTCCCTCGTTGGACTCCCATGATGGATATGACGTGAGCTTCGATCCAATGATGAATACACATCATTGAAACAAGCCATGTCTGATGCCATGTGGGAGGAAGACGAGGGCTCATATGTCAACGAGCCACGTGAATGGAGAGCACATCGTGTTGTCCAAGAAGCTCGACCAAACGAGGAAACACGAGAACAGTTGTGGAAAACACAGATGGAGTTGCTTAACCAGCAACACCAACAACAGATGGAGAAACTCACGAAAGAGTTTCAAAACACTCTTAGGTCTATTCAAAGTTCGATGCCAGGTCAGTTACCCACTGGCCAAATCCACCATAGACGAGAGAACACATGGTGCCCTCATTGTCGAGGTGCACACACTGGCAATGAGTGCCCTTCATACCAACCGGTCCCAGATACTTCATTGATCAAATGTGACATCTGCGACTTTATGGGTCATACATCACTTTATTGCTATTATAACCCAAGGAATAGGACAACTTATCCTACCAGGCCCAAGACCAAAATGGCTGATACAAAGGAATCAGAGAAGTTCGAAAGAAAATTCCCTCCCAACATGAGGGGGGGCAAAGAGGATATAGATCAAAGCCAATACTCCACCAGGGCCGAGATCATTGCAGCATTACAACTGCAACCAGAATGGTGAAATAAGGTCCTAAAGGATAGCAAGCGGCTCCAAGAGTACTTGAAGGCACCGACATGGAAGGAGTGGATCCATTTTACATGTCGCTCAAACGCAGAAGTCCATGGCTGGTAGAAAAGCCACGGATTGAGGTGGTGAACTGGCCAGTGATTCTGAGAATTTCAGAGAGAATCTTCCCGGATGATCTGAGGCTGTAGTTACTTGATTTCGGACACAAATACAAGACAAGTGTCCATCTATGCGTTCAAGAAAGTGCCGATCTATGGCCTTTCTGATGCAGCAAGATTGTTTTTGGGATTGTGGTTTAGAGCCGATCAAGATCAATCCCAACATAGCCCTCCAGTCAGAGGAAGACCATGAGATGATGGCCCAGCTATACTACAGAGTGGATTTCATGTCGTCACGATATGTGACCATGGTGAAAGACTAGCAGGAGATGGGCTTTATTGAAAAGATAAGAGAGTACCTGGGGCCACTAAATTTTGGAAGTAAGATCCGCTTCCAAGTATTTGAAGCCCTAGGGCAAAAGATGAGCAAACGAAAACAAACGGCAAGACGGCGAGGCGAGCAGGACTCGCAAGAGGTGCTCAATAGGGCTGGAATGTAACGGCCACCGAGAGACCTTCATATTTGAGAAACAGTTTTGTGGATAATAGCACCTAGTTTTACGGAAGCGAACGAGGATGCACGCTTTTTCAAGTGCCGAGCGGAACGACATCACCGATGTTGTAGTGGGTCCTGCAACAGATTAGGGGTGGATAATGTTAGCGGATTCTAGAGAATCTCCGGATGCCGAGCTAAGCTGAAGACACATAGTATATCTCACCCATGACCGAGGAGGTCTCAGAAGGAGGAGAGCAGAAGAAGCTGAGAGCTGAGCATGAGAGTCGAGAAATTACTAGCTAGGATGACAATGAATTATCTATGTGAGCCTACATGGTGTATCCTAGAGAAGGAACGACAGGAGCTAGTAATATTTCCTAGGCATTGTAAATAAATGTAGACCCCTCTTAAATAATATATAGTGAGCCACCTTTTGATGGTGACCTCTAGTGGAAGGGCAATTTCCACATGTAATTTCTAATTTGGTGGAATTGCCACTTGGGCTCCACATGGACAGCCCTCTTGCTTATTTAAGGGCCCCCTCTCGTGAGGGAGCTTTGAATGTATTGTCAAGTTCTCTTGAGTGAATAAAGAAGATCCTCCACGAGTTCTTGATGGTTGCTAAGCTCCTTGTTCATGGCAATGTTCTTGAGTGAAATTCCTATGAGCATGTTTTGATTTCCTTTTGTGTTTGTGGATTAATTAGTTTTCTTGCTTACTCTCTTGCTTTAGTTGTGGATTAGATTTCATTTCTTGTTTGTGGATTAAACAGCATTCAAATAAACTAAATAGGCTGGATTGTGGTGTAGATCTTGCATATTCTTTTACATTCCAGTTCTTGATTGTTCTTGGGCATTCCAAACATCAAGAAATGGGTGTTTCTTGATTCTTGGGCTGCTAGAGTGCTGTTAGAAATTTAGTTTTCTTGTTTCTTGGTTTCTTGATTGAGTAGCTTAATCTGGTCCTTGTTTGTTCCCTGATTTTTGTAGATGGATTGTAGAATTGCTCCCTGATTCAGAACGCTGATCTATATTGAGCTAGGACTGGTTGCATGGCTTGTTTATGCATGTAGCTAAGTAACGAATCTGTCTCTCCCCACTGACAGTCTAGGAAATACTCATTGTAATCTGAGAAAATGCTTCTGTTTGGAAACCGTTCTAATAAGAAGACCAAACCGTGTAGAGTTGTAACCTACAAAAGTAGCAAAAAGAAGAAAGAACAAGAAGAAACCATGTTCACAGATTCAGTGGGATCTATGAACAGATGTCAACTTTTTCATCATCAAATGTCAAAGGTGAAGATTCTTGGTGGATAGATAGTGGGGCTAGCTCCCATATGTCGGGTAGAAGGGAGTACTTTTCTCAACTCACACCTTATGTAGGACTTATAAAGTCCATTTTTATAGCAAATGATCACTCATGTAAAGTTGAAGGTGTGGGATCCATTCCCTTATGCTTAGGGTCTTCCAAGAAGACTAAGATAGATGGTGTTCTCTTCATTCCTAGCATCACTAAGAATTTGCTTTGTGTTGGCCAACTTTTAGATCATGGTTTCATTGTGGAGTTCTCTACTAATATATGCAACATCAAGAAGAATGGGAAGATCATAGCAAGAGGAAAAAGGTTTGGGTGATAGTAGCCAAGGAGGACAAGATGACCACAAATGATTTGTGGCACAAGAGGCTTGGTCACATCAACACCAAGTCTATGGAAGCCACATGAAAAGAGGACCTTGATCTAGGCCTTCCAAGATCCATGGAAAAGGAGGAAAAGGTTTTTGAAGCATGTGCTTTGGCTAAAGCACATAGGTTGCTTTTCTCTAACACTATCACTAAGACTACTCACTCTCTTAAGTTGATTCATTTAGATGTACATTTTGCTAGCACAAAGAGCAATGATAGAGCCACAATGTTTGTAATCTTGAATGATGAATCCTCTAAGAATCATATTGGCAAAGATATGGTTGAGATCAAGGAGGAGCTTAATCAAGAGGAGGAGCAAAATCCGAGAGCTTCAACTATTCCAATGAGAGCCATAAGAACAAAGATGGAGCTATCAATGCTCATTTTTGTGGACAAGGAAAGACAAGTTGGAAAGGGGGGTATAGTTTGTACTTCATTTGCTAAGTTTTGTAATTTTAAAGTATGGAATGAAAGGTGGTTGTCATATCTACTTACTCTTGAGTGTGCTAGAAGTAAGCATGACATTTTCATTCATAAGTTGAAAGATTTTGAATTCATTTTCAAAGAGACATATTGTGAACCTTGTATGAGAGTAAGTGAATCATCCTTGAAGGACACTTATATCCATACAAGAGTATTTGGCCTCATTAGTTTCAAGTTCAACAAGTATGTAATGCAAATTTGCTAGTGGTAAGCAATTGTGGACTAGTAAATTTGGTATAAATAATCTTGGTGATTAGTTTGCTGAATTGAAATATCATATTGAGAAGGAGAACATTCAGAATTGGAGAGTTGACAACAAAGTCCTTGAGAGTCTTGAAGAAGATCATGGTTTGGATCCATGTTTTCATCATCAACAACAAGAGGGAGTGAGCATGATGAAGAAAAAGGACATCAAGGAGAAACCCGAGACCTGAATCTACATCAATATGAAGGTTTGGGTAAAGAGAAAGGAGCAGCAAGGAAGTTTTATCCATATCTCCCTATACTCATCTTATTTTGTGTTTGATTAAAACCATGTCATGTATTTGACAAAGTCCTTTGATGATGCTAGTATGAACATTGTTTTTCATCCTATATCTTATGATGATGAAATAGTGATCATTACTACTTTGATTGGAGTTTCAAATATTTATTCAAAGGCCTCATCTTGTGATCCATTCACTCTTGAATTTCCAAGGAATGAAGACCTTCATTGGAAGGATGCCAAGTTGGAGTTCATTGTTTTGGTGGATAAAGTCAAGATGCTGATATCTCAAGCTTTGATTGTATGTGCTTCATACAAAAGTTGGATCTTATGGAAAGCTGCTGTTTTTCATGTTTATTTTGAGGAGGAGACTCACATTTTTCTGCCCAAGGTGATCATCCAACAACCTACCAAAGACAAAGCTTGGATCTTGAAGACAACCTTTATGGAGCTCTCACTACATTTGACAACTTGGAGCTCAAATTATGTTCTTATTGTAATGAGTGATCATACTCACTACATACATCAAGAACATGTTAATTATGTTGTTTTTATGCATGTAATTATTATTGATCCAGGATAGTCTCATCAAGCTAAATTGTGAGGAGGAGTGTTGAAATTTCAAAATTCTAGCTTGACCATTTTTGGTCACATGCATTATAATTGGCAAGAAGGCCATGTAAATAGATGTCACACGTGCCAAATCACATAAGATGCTTTCTAAAGACTTCATTCCTCATATTACATTGTGAGAGCATCTTTGAAATGAGGCCAATGTGTGCTTAGATAAGCTAGAGAAATTCTAGGAGCTAAAAATAGCATGTTTTACATTGTTTTTGGATCTTAAGATCTTGACCCCAAATTAGGGTGGATCCAATGACCTATTAGGTTAGATGTTAGGGTTAGGTTATGATAAGTACAGAAATGCCATAAAACTTTCAGATCCAAGCTTGAAATATATAAATGTATGATGGGATCTCCATCCAAATATGAAGAAAAATCGAGTTTTTCCACTTCTATCAACATTGTCTTTGGGTGGCGAGTTCTAGCTATTGGATGTGAGTGAAATTATGCATTAATAACTTGTTGTGGAAGGTATTGAAGTTTTTTACAGGTCTGAGAAGCTTGCTGCACTTTACTTTAGTGTATTTGATCAAATCTATGTGCCTATTGTGGAGTTAAATGCCAAATTAGCTAGTTTTGGTAACTAGTCTTGATTCTAGCTCATAGTTTGGATCTAGATCTTTGATCTGTGCATTCTCTATCATTTTTAGGATTGATTGGGATTGAATTTGCTGTAAAATTTTGTCATTTGAGAGGCAGAGGACGAGTTTGAGAATCATAAAGCTACCACGCTTTGAGAGGGAGCTGAAGAAACTTAATATTTCTAGCCACAAAGCTTTGATATCTTTCGAGTTTGTGTCCGCAGAAATGCACAGAAAGGACCAACAGGTCTTTGTATCTTCATAAATACATAGGAATTGCCCATGGGCAGAAACCGGCCCAGACAAAAACCACCATAAACAGGCAACTTCCACCCAAGCAAGCCATCCAACTCAGCCGACCAGTTAGACCCCATTCCCCAAGAGCTTAACCCATTCACGTTCATGCAAGGAACACTCATAACCACAAGCCGCGACAGATATGAAGACAATCAATTCCTGGAATGAGTGGTCCCAATAGCATACCGCTGACATCCGGGACTGAATGGTCCCGACGACATACTGCTGGCGTCCCGATCAAAAAGTTTGAAGCGGCCTTACAACTGGCACTTTTACCGAACACTGAAACCCAGAAGGTAATCAGAGTCAGTTTGAGAAAAATGCCACTTTATTAATAAATTTGAGAATGTTACATTTGAAGTATGTGACCGACCCTTGTCTCCGAGGCGCTGGCATGCTAAGGTGGGCGCCATGACAACATTCCAAGAAGGGCAGCTAAGACGTGGTTGGAGCTCGCAACCCGCATTCCCCTATAGTTTTGGTGGGATCTGGCACCTCCCCTCATGCCAAGTGCTCTGCCCAAGCTGGTAAAACACGTTTTTTCTCTCTAGGATTTTCTCTCTCTAGATTTTATTGATCCCCAGGCTTCCTTTTATCATGCCTATATCGTGTGAGGTGATTGCATTGCACATCGATCTGAGCTCTCTGGACCTCGCTAGAACCGATCAAAGAGTTTCAGCCATAGGAACTTGGCGCCGGCTGGATTATGGTCACAGTGGCGCTGGGAGCGGTGTTGGCACCGATGGTGCATCGAGTAGCAATGGCGCTGCTGGCACCGGGGACAATGCTGGCGCCAGTGGCGGCGAAAGTAAAGCTTGTAAAGGTAGCTTTACAACATTCACGCTCCAAGTACAAAGGAGATCAAGCAAAGTACTAGGAGGAGAGCCACCTCCACGGACAATGTCGACGACAAACTGAGTGCCGGTATAACGTGCTTAACCAACCGTTCTTGTAATCAATGATTACCATGTATCTCAATACATATATAAACAAGACGAACACGACAGAATCGACTGAACATCATTGTGAGCTAGGCATAGAACTGCCAACCGATGTCCAAGAGTCCGCTAGTAAGTGAGATTGTCTGATATAATTCGTGAGAGACATAGTATCTCTTGCGCCAACGCACTGGGTGATTTTGTCACACAACGCTCAAGAAAAGATCAATGATAATAATGCATATGTTTTTCTTTATCTTGAATGATATCAAATGTTTTGATGCCTGATTGTTGTCACGATCAACTGTTTATTCTTATTCTGCACACTGGCTCATTCTTGTTGAATGCTTAAACAAATTAAAAAAAAATGTAGGTCAGCAGTGTCTGTCTACAGTCTGGAAGATTGTCGATATGATCTAGCAGCCATAGCCACTAGTCAGAATCGAATTCTATTCAAGTACAATGAACTCATTGTTTGTGCTAAGATACACATCAGTTCTATCAGAGCAATCGAGGTTTGAAGAGAAGAGAGTGCGAACATGAATCCCTTTCGGTTTCGTTTCATGCAACAATTGTCTTCTCGACTTCTCAACACTCTGAAACCATGCTCGAACAGATTGCTTCAAGCCATAAAGTGCTCTATGGAGTTTACACACATGATTGTGTTTACCTTCAATATTGTAACCTTCAAGTTGCACCATGTAAATGTCCTCTTCTATAACTCCATTAAGATATGCTGTCTGTACATCCATTTGATGTATTTCCAAATCTGCTGCAGCAGCAAATGACAATAGAAGTCTAATAGAAGACTGTTTAACTACTGGACTAAAGGTCTCAGTGTAGTTGATGTTCTGTACCTGAGAGAATCCTTTGGCTACAAGTCGAGCCTTTCTTCGATCAATACTTCCATATGCCTTGTATTTGATTTTGAACAACCATTTGCAATCAACTACATTTTTGTTGGTAGGTAATTCTAGGAGTAAGCACATTGAAATTAAGTATCACTATGTCAGAAGCAAAGTTATCGACAATGAGGTAAACTTGCTGTACTATCGAAAAAAAGATATGACAGCATATATTTTCACTAAAGCATTAAGCTTGGATACACACAGAAAGTTTTGAACGGAACTAAGTTTGAAGGTCAAAGCATTCATGGATTCAGATTAAGGGGGAGTGTTGAATTACTCTACTATCAGAGTGTTTCAGTCGAATAATCGATCTTTAATCTTCATCCACATTATTATGCAGTTTTGTAGTTTTATTTGTGTTTCTACACAGTCTGTAGAAGGATGTCATCCGACATATCGACGACAGTCGAAGACTTCGGCCATGTTGATGAAAGACAGTTATTGCTCCACTTGTTATGAAGCTAAAGACTTGCCCTAACCACTTAGCAAGTAAATTTTTGGGAAGTCCTAACTGGATGGATGACAGCACATTATGGCCAATTGGCTATTGCGATTTGCGACTTGATTAGTTGTCCTACTGGACATGCATTAATTGCTTTAGTATAAATAGTTGACCATCAAAGACTTCTATAACTCTCTTAAGCTCTAGCTCAGCTTTCTAGCTCGATTTCTTTTAGAGTTCAATTAGAGTATTGTTATTCGCGCTTTTGGCTTATCAATAGAAGTGCATCAGACATAGTTCAGTTACTCAGAGATGGCTTAGAGTACGTGATTTCATCCGCAGTTTTTTTGTGCTCTTATGATTTGATTTGTACATGCTACTTACTGAATCAATCTGCTCCTTTTTATTGCGTTCAGTATTATGTCAGAATGTATGCATCTTTGTAGTTGTTTGTAACTGATAAATCTCTTATTTTTTTGTATGACTATTCAATACTTTATTGTTTGGCTACGAAATCACTTTAGTGCTAGCGATTTCAAAACCAGTTGCTAAAAGATTGAACGTGACTTTTGTGATTATGCTTTGTTCAATATTAATAGGCGTATTCATGCATTAGGAAAGGAGGCTTATTCCGCTATGCTCGATAAGTTGCTTACAGTCTTCGACTTGTCGAACCGATTGAATTCACCTCTCTCTTTTTCCAATAGGTACAATACAACTTTACTAGTACTAGGCTAACCGATTATAACACCGCACTAGTCAACTAAAGATGCACCATATTGTGCATGATGAGTTCGTGTCTAGATGTGGTTATAGTGCAAGACATGAAGTAGCCAGCTTTGCAACATAGTTCTTGAATGGGTGAAGAAGTTGTAAAGTCTAGAGAAATGTAACCCTAATAGCCCATAGCCAATGCGAACATGTGATGCACTATTACGTTTCCTTGATAGATATAATGGTGATTGTGGTTTTTTGGACCAACTAACCTAACTTGAGTAGGACACAATTAGATGTGATGTTGTATCCAAAAAATCGTGAAAAAAATAGACCCTACAGATTAACTGGCAATGTACGCCATGAATGAAACCCTAGGCTATGCGTAATGTCGGTTTGAAAATTGGGTTGTAAGACAAAACAATGGGTAAAGTGGTGGATAAATTACGCGTGTCGTTATGTTTGTGGAATGGTAGCGTTCTCCTGTCCTTCCGGTCTAGGTGTTTCACTAGACAATACCGGAGGCTGGTGTGACTACTGCGACTTAACAATGACGACGTGTTTCAGTCGTACCTAGTGGACTACCTACTCTGGTATTTCATAGAGGTTGGGCCCAATTAACTCGCTCGCAACATTGAATTTGAAATACGATTCCAGCTTTTTTTTGGAGGCTCATCTCTTTACATTGATGTAACTTGAAAACATTACTTTGTCTGGGAAAAGCATAGATTTCATATCGCTTACATAAAACCTGAAAACCTTATTAACTGATCCTGATAGAGGCGCTGTTGAAATGTTCACCCCTGTTGCTTTTGACTTTGACTTTGGAACTCCTTTGAGCTACAGATTTGTCCTTGTCGCACTTTGTGCTGGGATCCCTGAGCTCCAGATTTGATCATTTCTACACATATATCAAGGCTTCCTAAGCCCAAAGGATTTATCGCTTACCGTCCACTTTGTGGTCCACTTGGTGCCTTCTTGCTTTGCACCTTGACTTCTCTCCTTGTCTCAGCCTGATCTCGCTTTCTTTCATTTGAAGGGGCAAAGATTGAATACTCTGCAATGCATTTCTCACTTGGCTCGAAGTAGTTGTCATTGAACCAAGCAAATATAATCATTGACTCGGCCTTAGGTGATCGAGGGTCAGGGGATTGCACGAGCTTGATCCGAATACGAACTATCTCTTTGCATTTGTTTGAAGCACCATGTCTCTCGTGCAAAACATGACCTTCAATTCTATCACTGATTAGTTGCCTTACATTCAAAACAATAAGTGTACATCTCACTTGGCTTCAAGTAGCTCTCTTTGAACCAGACACATGCACCCAGAGTTTGCACTAGTCTGATTCTAATATGAATTGTTCCTTGGCGTTCGTTCGAAGTACCATGTCTCTCGTGCAAAACTTAACTTTCACAGTTCCTTCGTTGATTAGCTACCTTTCACTTAACACAAGTCAATGTACTCATTACGTTTCCTCATCATTATTGGTTCAAGAAAAGCCTATAACAAACTTTTCTTTTCACAATAATAACTTGTTGACATATTAGATCGGAAGTTAACCAGTCTCCTTGTGGGAGTATGACTAGGTCACCTTGAATTTGCCCCCATTTTTTATCAACTGTCATCCATACTTTGCACCAAGAAGAGGGGTGTGTGATAGTTTTTCTCCCACTTCTAAAATCAGTTGACCAGACATAGAGTTGAATTCTTGGATAAAAGCTTTTCCAACGTCTTGTTTTCCATCTGCTAGGATTATGGCTTGATCCAACTTGTTGCCAATCTTTGAAGAGGATCCTAGTCTTTCCCCTTTGAGGAAAAACTCATTGAAATTGGATATCCCCGGAGAGCTGCAAAACATCCCGTCGGGGCCGCGGAGGGGATGGCGCCTTGTAGGCTGTCTGCGTGGTCGCGCGCGCGGGATGATGCCGACGGCCCCATGCTCAGTGAGTTTCAATTTTGTTGCGTTTGGTGGGCGTTATCGCAAATGAGACTAACTTAAGTAATAGGCTACCCATCCAATTCTTTGCAAACATTGAGTCATTTTGTGAGAGTACCTGAACTGCGAATACGCCCCATGGACTTTGTAATCTTCTTAGCTTGATGGTATCAGCCTCCAAAAGAAAAGTTCCTTCTTGAGCTTAACAGCTCCTTGTATCACAGGCAATCATGAAAACTAGGCAAGGTGCGGGTACCAAGACTCACCACGAATACATACAAGCAAGACACTCAGGCATGTTTACTAAGAGGTAACAAAGACAAGGTCCCCCTTTGAGATAGCCCTACCAAGGACCTTTGCCTAGCCACGCACATACAAAGCTATCATAGAATCAGCCCACGGAGAACACCCATCCAACTATCCATGCTTTCACCATTAAGCAACACATTGCCTCAATAATGCCCCACCAAATCTGGTCGACAGCCCTTATAGCCACTATCTTGCACCAACAGCTAACACCCGTGCTTTACACCCGAATCGAACAACATCTTTGTATCAATGGTTAACCCGTACAGTTTGAATATGTCACCCCACACCCCACACCCCCCAAGGCACAGACCGTGCTTTCACCTACCTAGGCAGCACTTTGCCTCATCTTTCCTATGTACAGACGGCGCTAGGCCCAAACTGCGAGAACTGGCCATGCTTACATCTCTAGGACAATACCTTGTCACATCAAGTCCCTCGTTTTTTTTTTGCCGACCACTATGACCATGGACACACCCCACCCTGACCAAGACTCCCAAAGGGAGCCAACCAAAACACATCATCCACTACAAGGCATAACCACCCACCCTCCCTCTCTTTCCAAGCAAGGCAATAAGGAGTAGATAAACAAACATGTCTCCAAGATTTCACACATTCTCATGAATCATTCACACCACTTTGGAATACATCCCTCCATCATCTTCAACCATCTCAACCACCAAGCAAAAGATAGCATGCTAACCTCCACACAAGCATAAGTAACTATGAGATGCGAGCATAAATTCCACCACCATCCAACAGGCAAACTAATAATCACAAATAACAAGCAACCCAAGCAATCAACCCCCAAGCAACTAACTTCTTCCAACAACATCAATCAACACACTATGCTCAACCCTTCAACTCCTCAACATGAGCAACTAATATTCAAGCAAGTAACTTGTAAGCAACTAACATTATTTCAAAACAACTAACATTGGAATAACTAACACCAAAAATAGAACTAACAACAAGCAACTAACCAATAACTGGCCCTCAGAATCTTTTGTCTTGTGAGCTGACCAACAAAATGGCCTTCACAAGCTAAATCGTGGCACTCCTCGAAGATAAACTTAGCCTCCTTGGGAGTCACACAACGTTGATAAAGTCCTTCTACCCCTCGTCTGTACAAGGTGCCTCCTATCAAGGTAAACTTTAGGGCTTATAGGTGTAGCTTTTGTTTATCCTAAGTTGTCATGCTCGTGGGTGTTTCTAATGTAGACAGGTAGGTTGCCAATGCAGCATACCACTCAGGGATCATTGTAGTGTCTACCTTCAGTAACTCTCTTAGGTGGTCGTCTCCCACTCACTATCAGTCTCGGTTACTCTCCTAGTCTGTAAATACAGTTGTTCAACTCTTGTAGTCTAGGTGAATTTCTATGGACGATATAGTCAACAAATTCCTGTAGGGATATTATCCACTTCATCAGACGCTCAGGGGGTTCTAGCTTGTTCATCATCAGGGTGGCCACAATACTCTCGGTAAAGAAGGTCACCTTGCAATGCACTAGGTAATGCCTAAGTTTTGCGGCAGCAGAAGCTATATTTCTTGGCTTTGCTATAGTTGAATGCAACTTTGTTCAACTTCTTCTCTATAAAAATAATGGGATGATAAACTTCGTCCCATATTTGGGCCAGACAACAGTTGATGCACATGTATTAGTAGTGCTCGTAAAAATGTAGAATTCCCTTGCTCGTTCATGAGCCGTTGTTATGTCCCAGGAGCGTTAGTCAGCACAAATGGCATGACATGATAGGCAAAGACTCCGAACATGGTAGTAAATGTGTCTTCAGCTCGTCTTCTTTTGCAATGACTATCTGATTGTAGCCAACGAAATAGTCCATGAAAGAATACCATTCTCTCTCGGCTATTTCTTCTAGGACATGGACGATGTGGGTAATAATCCTTTTTTGTCTATTTTTTTTAACCTCTTATAGTCCACACACATGGGAATGTGCATGGGCTCAATATTCTCAATTGGGAATATTAGGCCGACGTTCGAGAGTTGTTCTAACTCTGTGTAGACTCCTTCCTTTGACGTTGTTTCTATCGTATGAGTTTAGCTCTCTCTTTCAATGGTATCATATGAGTCACTAGGTTAGGTGGAAATCCTTTCAAGTATACATATTTCCAGGCAAAGACATGCTGGTATTTTTGCCTTTCCCTTGTCTTCTTGGCTAACCCTAGGTCCTCGCTGTAGGAATTGAGGGGTCTCAACAGTCCAGCTGTTTTGTCTTTCTGGGGTCTATGGTTCACTGGTCCAAGCATTCTATTCCCAGTATTCAAAGCGTCTCTTTGTGTCCCCAACATCTGTCCTCCAAGTGTCTTGATCTCTTGCAGTATCCACAGACCTGGTTGGGACACTTGCGGTTCAAGTGGTTCCCTCTACAGTGTCGACATACTAAGGGGCTAGGGCCTTCTATGGGCACCTCTGACCTATCATGTTCTATTTTTGTTTCAAAAAGTTTATGTCGGCCGCTAAGGTTTGCATATTCCCTCTCATCACGTCCATATAGCCTTTCAACATGACTCACATATCACCTATTTCTACATGAAAACCGGTGCTTTCATAGCATCTATCTAGCATTGGTCCTTGCAGTCTTCTGGCGTCCTGGGTTTGCGTGTTCCTACTTTGTTGGGGTTCAATAGCCTATATGGGGCCTACATCCCTGGCAGTCCTATAGCTATTTGTGATCGGGCCTCCTCTCTGCGTCTTAGGTCTGAGGTTCAAGCTGTTCACTGCTTGTGATAAGTGGGATACGTGGGCCACTACAATCTGTGCATCTTCTACCACAATGGCCTTGTCTACTGCCCCTGCCTCTGACGTATACTCTATTTGTCCCCTTGTTGTAGGGAGGTCAAGGTGATCGACCGTTTGGTGGGGGGCATACTCAATAAAAAACAGTAAATGAAATTCCTGTGGCCAAAAACACCATCTTGTGATGTGGATCCATGATGCGGCTTCTGAAGCACAGACATCAATTTGCTCTTCGGTGCTCTCATTACAAAGCCCCATGATTCAGGTATTGATAATGAACGAATGGGTTTTGTAGAGTATTGGTAAATTGATTGTGCATTGTGGTAAGCTAAATAAAATGTACTTGGAATCACAGTTACTATACCATTACTATATGCTTTTTCTAGTACATTAGGGACTAGTTACTTCAATTATATCGCACCTGCCAATTTTTTGACATGATGGAATACCTTGTGATTTTACTATGATAGTGTAAGTAGATACTAAGGTATCTTGTTTACTCCATCATGTTATCTACATTGACGGTTCTATATCAGTTTCATTCCGTATTGGCTGTTTTTTGAGTTACTTGAACCATGTTTATTATGGAATCATCTATTCATTCTATAATCGGTTTTGTTAGTAAATATGCATCAGTATTATGAAATCTAGTAGTGCTATAGGTTAGCCAATTCTCGGACAAACTAGTTAACTATCATAATCACTTATTTGTGGTGTGCCAACTACAACATTAATAAAAGTGGCCAATAAATTGAGTATTGTGCCAAGTAGCATAAAATTAATTAAGTATAATTAGGAGACACCAATCTAACATCTGATGAGGTTAGATTTTGTAAAGGTGGTGGGGTGGATATTGTAACACTAGCTACAAGTGCAAGACTTACTCTCGGCACCAACATTGTTCATGGTGCCAGCAACGCCACTGCTGCTTCCAGTGCCACCCTTTCCGATACCACTGCGACCAAGATCAATAAATATTAGAGAGAGAAAATGACTTTATAGAGAGATAAAATCTTAGAGAGAGAAAAGCGTGTTTTACTAGCTTGGTCTAAGCACTTGCTATGAGGGAAAGTGGGGAATCCCACCATAACTATAG
Organism: Diphasiastrum complanatum; assembly: GCA_029204225.1. Lineage (NCBI taxonomy): Eukaryota > Viridiplantae > Streptophyta > Lycopodiopsida > Lycopodiales > Lycopodiaceae > Diphasiastrum > Diphasiastrum complanatum. The sequence goes on from CM055092.1 coordinate 84,716,584, forward strand.
GGGGATGCAGGTTGTGAATCAGGGCGAGCTCCAACCAAGTCTAGGTTCCCCTTGTTGGAATGTGCCCCGGAGACTAGGGTCGGTCACACACTTGAAATGTAATCTTCTCAGATTTATTAATAAATTGGGATTTTTCTCAAATTGACTCTGATTATCTTTTGGATTTCAGTGTTCGGTAAAAGTGCCAGTTGTAAGGCTGCTTCAAATCTTTTCGATCTGGCACATAGCTGAGGGTCGTATCCCGAGACGCTAGCGGTATGCCGTCGGGACCATCCGGTCTAGGATTCACGGGCCAAATTTTATTCATAAATACAAAGGCACGGGCTTTATTCACCGGCCGGAAAAGACCAACTTTAATACAAGAAAACACTTTTGCACTTAGCACAAGAAAAGCGTAGATCTAGTTCACTTACTTAAAACCTATGTAAAGTTACAACCTTAGTTAAAGTACTTAGACCCCATGAAATAGGCGGCCTGCTTTATTAACATGGAAGAAAAAATACCTAGGGGCCCCATTGAGCCTAAGATATGTCGTTTTGTAGCACATTCGAATGAGTCCTCTGGGACTAGATTTTTTGTAGGTTGCACAAGTTGAGCTCCTTAATCGGCACTTGGATCCGTCTTTGATGTAGAATCTGCAGGCAATGTTGGCTCTGTTTGATCTTGTCTCGTCTGATTTGTCTCTACTAACCTTCCTTCGTTAAAGAGGTGAATGAGATTTGAAGAAATGGTTGGCTCAAGTTCAGTTGTATCGTTCATCTCCAATTGATCTCATGGCACAACTTTGATGACGCAAGATCTTCTGTCATTATATAATAAGACAAGGTTAACCCCCTTTGCCAAGAAGGCCACCACGTGTTCGTTAAACCAGCTTAGTCCCAAGATGGCGTCGAAAGCATTCATCTTCAAGACTGTGAACATAGTCAGTTTTTCCAGGTCCCCAGTGAGATTGGCAAATTGGTTGCCAATCTACAAGTTCTCATTGTGCCTTTGGCGATCTCCACACAAATAGGGGTCATATTTTCTTCAAATAGAATGCCCAATTCCTCTGCCAAGCTTTATAACCTGTAGTTGTGCGATGCTCCCAGATCTACCATGAAGTGAATGATCTTGCTTTGAATGCAACCTTTCACATTCAACAACTTCGATCCTCTTGCAAGAGTCACCATGAGATGTTCACGATATGCTGCAAGTGCCCCTATTTGTTGTAGGACATTCAGGTTTGACTCCATCAAATCCATTTTTGAGTCTTCTTTGTCATCTTGTTCACAGTCCGCTTGATCGGATGCCTCTCTTTCCATCTTATCAAATACCTCGGTCACCGCCATAATTTGTTTATTTAACAGCTTGGGGCACGAGCTCCAAGAGTGACCTTGCTATTGATAGTTAAAACAACGCAAAGAACTGCCCATTGTTGGTGAGCTGTTGTTGTGAATCAATGAAGGACCAAAGTTATTCCTTCTCTGAAAAGTATTCCCTCCACTGCTGCCTTGGTTGCCAAATTAGTTCTTACTGGGAATCTATTCACACTACTTGGGGCTTGGTTGCCATTTGAAGCTTAGTCCCCCCTTGGAAGGAAGCTTGGACTCTCGATCTGATCCACTAAATACCTTTGGTGTCATTGAGGAGGCAGTTTGGTGCCAGTGTGGTCTCATAATTGCAAACCATTTCAGCCGCCCAAATAGTTGAGTTAAACAAAGAGGTATACCTAAGAATGACAAGAAGTTCCTAAACAAGGATTAGTCAACTATAGTTCATGAACATTGAATTTAATTTAACCTCAAGTGTACAATACGGGAAGCAAAGGAGTATTCAGACAATGACGGTTATCCAATCACAATCGTTTGTTTTGCCAGACGATATTTTTAAAAATTGCCAAATTTTGGCCGAGAAAGCCAAAAAAATTTCCGTCCATGAGGCACTATTATAGTTCATCGCAGATGGACACAATCTATTGGGCTACTTGGACATTGAAAGCGTGCGAAGTCAACAAAAGCATCTTGACAAAGGGCCCATTTTGAGTTTTAATATCCCCTAATGTGATGTGGCTCACTCTATAAATGCCAAAGTAAATCATTAATAATTGAGGAAAGTGTTCAAAGCTTAGATGTCAGAACAAAAAAAAAAAAGATCTGACTCAATTTATACAGGTAGCTTTGCCTCCTTCTCAAGTGCAAGAACCTTCATCAAACTATCATAGATTCTACAACAATCAAAATCAAATTCAACTCTATGTTCTAAGTTTGTTATCTTGCTTGTACTGAGTAATTTCTTTTGCAAACCAAGGACGTAATCTACATTAGGAATGGACTTTATTTTTCCATTTTGGAAATGGAGGTCTATGGTACCTTCACCAATGATACAATGAGCATTGTCATATAACAAATTTGTTGGTGACATTTGTGAGAAATTGCCAAAAATTGGCAAATCTAGCTTGATCAAAACCATGTAAGTTGTACGTAAGTGGGTCCCACACATGTGAATCCTTGTTGGCACACGTGAGATGAGGTCAAAGTAGTTAAAATCTCATCCATAGGGTTATTTAGACTTGTTTAGTCATAATTCCTAAATTATAGGGCCAAATTCCTTGAATCATGGAGGTGGATAACCAACCTAGCCACCAACTTGGCAAAACTCTACAATTTAGAGAAAAAATGGTCAATCATCTTCCTTATTAAATGCTGGATTTTCATCTAACTTGAGGTGGGGAAGAGAATTTTGTACATACAATCCATCTCTCATAGTAATGCCTTAGAATATCTTTGAGAGCTAAGAGGCTATCTCGACTTCTACCACTACGTACTTTGTTTCCTTTTGGATCTAAATGAAATCTAAGTGTTCTAAACTCTACTTACTATCTACAAGCCATCCTAAAGGTCGTACCACATGTGTGGGGGCTGGATCTTCATAATGATCAATGATTGATGATTGCTCTTGCTTGATATGTTTAAATTTGCCAATCTAGACCTTGATTTTTACGGGTATTGAAAAACCACCAAGAGGAAGGAGCAAGTTTTAGCCATATTTTTGTCCAAAAATTTCAAAATTAACTTGATGTGATAGATCTTGGATAGAATCTCATCTTATCTTCATTTCATCTTTGTGAGGGAGTGTAAGAACCATGGCTAGAAGTCCATTGAAAGGGCTATTTGATATAGTCAAGAGAAATGAAAACTTTGTGAGTTTCTAGGTTCAAATCAATTCCAATTTTTTGAGAATTGTTTTGTAGAATCCTTCTTAAGAGTTCTTTTGGATCAAGATCAAGAGGATCTTGCCACTTATGTCTTTGTGAACATCTGGTGAGTTTCTAGTAAGGAAAATTTTGGAAAAGAACTTAGGAAGGGCCAAGAAGTACAATCAAGTACAATTCTTTAGGAAGATGAGAACTATTGGAGTTTTCCTTCTAGATCCTAGTGAAAGATTGATCTCGACAAACTATTGCATATGGAAGGTGAGAATGGAGTCATTATTGATACTCGAAGATCTCTTTGAAATTGTCCTAGATGAAGAGGATGAGCCTCTTAGAGGACAACAGTTGGTAAAGTACAAGAAGAGGGCTATCAATGAATTTTTTATTCAGCAAGACTTTATATCAAGTTCAGCTTATTATAATCTCTACTGCAAATCAGTGAATTCATCTTTTGCTATAATTACATTATATGTTGACAACACATTACTTTTTGGTAATGGTATTAGAATGTTGAAGGATGTCAAAAAGATGTTATTTTGATATGACAAATTTTTTGCCTTAGTATACAGATTTTCAAAGATCATGATCATAGACTAATTTCCATCAGTTAGCAAAGGTACATTCATAACTTGATGTTCAAACATCAAATGGCCAACTGTATATCAGCCAAAACTCCAATGGATCCAAGTTCGAAATATTTGAAGGACCAGTGTCCCCAGTCTTTCAAAGAAGTTGAATAGATGAAACAATATCCTTATCATTCTATTATTGGTTCTTTCATGTATGCCATGATATGTACTGGGCTTGACATTGCTTATTCAGTTAGTACACTAAGTCATTACATGTCCAGGTTTTCTTAATTGGAAAGCTCTACTTAGAGTTCTTCGATATTTACATTGACACATTATTGCATTTATTATGGTGAAAATTCGAATGATGATTCAAATGGCCATGTTAATCTTTATCAAGGTTTTACCAATACAGATTGGGCTAGAGATGTAATATCCATGACAAAGTCCTAGACCTGGCTATCTACTCAAGAACCTGCTACAGTTGAAGAACCTACAAATTTACCCACAAGTTCAAGATAGAGTTTGCAAAGAGTCAAATGATAGTCAACAGTCCCTCGACTCGACAGATGCACAAAAGCAAGTGTGAGAAAATTCAATGAGATAGTAAGTAATGTTCTTATTAACAGATTATTAGACACATATGTACTGATCTGATCTAGAGCTTTGACTCAACGACATACTTAATGTTCTTAGCCTAGCATTATCGATCAACTCTAAGTTGCTCTTTTACGCCTATACACTAATAAGTAGATTTTTTTTACAACAATCTCATGCACATTTGTGCATCTTAATTATACTTCATGTTCTTCAAATCGGTGTATAATGTGTGAATGTTTTATTGTTATTTCTAAATTTGTATTTGTGAATCGAATGCTCATTAATCTCATAGTATGTCAACTCAAATGAGTCGAAGAGCAGATTCACGGCTGTCATTGACACCTTCAAATTATGTATCCATGGTTATCTTCAAAACCTACCGACTCATCAATTAATCGAATGGATTTGTTGTGTCAGATGATCTAACATGGTGCTCTTTATTCAGCCCACAGTGTAGTTCGACTGTGTCTCTCGACACTTTGAACTGTCGGCCCAGTTTAACACTAATCCAACACAAGTATCATTCCCGTAGCAAGCACATTGAGATAAGGTATCTTTTGGTCAAAGACAAAGTACTCAAATATCATTCTAACCTTTTGCAGAATAGAGTTCATGATAGTGAATATATTTACTAAAGCGTTATCATTCAACAATCATTCTCAGTTTAGTAGTATGCTCAACTTAATACCTCAATTTTTTATGAGTTCACATTAAGGGAGAGTGTTCGATTTCATTCTTTAGATCATTTTGTATCGTGGGACTAGTTTGTAGTTCTACTCACATTGTCTAGACAATGTCGAAGGTTTTGAAACCGTCTACAAATACACGTATTGTCAACACAGAGTCGAATCAAATTGTTGAGAGTTACCAAATAATGACTGAAGCAGATTTGATAGTGGAATCTTATTCACTACATATTTCAAGTCCAATCCCATAACTCCACATGGCACCTGCCAGGTGGATAACGGCGCATTCCGTTAGGGCTATGCCATTTACAACTATAAATATATTTATTAGATCAGTTCGTTTTATCATCATCAACAATTTCAGTAGTTGTTCATTAGAAGTATTTATTTTTCTCCTCTATGTTCTGCCATAGGCGTACACTGATCATCAATAAGCTATCGTGATTACAGCTTCTGTAAGAGCAGAACTTATAGCAAAATTAGATGTGTTATAATTATTGTGCAATCAGAGTAGACAATGGATGTACTTTTCATCATTCAACAATACAAACTGCTTTCGACAATTCGACACATGACTTGTCTTGTTGTACTATTTTTGTTATTCATGCTATTATGATATGAGTTCTGATGTGATCTTTCTCTACCGTTCATTTTCCTCACTTGTGAATGATAGTAAAGTTGTGTTCATGATAGTATCAAAATAGTTTTGTTATTACATTAACTATTGGTTTCTGCTATCGACTATCGAACTATCGGTATCGAATAGTCATTCAAACTATCATTGTCAATATTGACCACTTCTTGGTCATCAGATGACCTATGTGAAGTGCATTAACGTTAAGTTGGCTAGCAACCAAAAAAACGTCAAAGTATGGTTCTTCTACGCACCCACTTCACGAAACCATGAAGTCTTCTTTGCCTCAAAACTTATGGGAAAGACTACTCCTTTCAAATTATTTGAGCATAATGTAGAGCATCAAAGCTTCATGCCTATTGCATAAAAGATGATTTGCAATTTTTTTTCAAAAAAAAAAAAATCATGAGCTGCTAAAGTTCTTTGGCTTATTAGAAATTTTGGGAATCTCATTTCTCCTACAAGCCTGAAATGGTGGACATAGTTTTTCTATCATAGGATGAATCTAAGGTTGCCCCTTACACCTTATTAGAAAGGTGTCAAATGAACCCTACAACAAGAAATACATTCTCTATTAGGCTTCAGCTACAAAAATGAATTAAAGACCAACGACATGAACTATTAAACTTTGAAGTGAAAATCAAGTCACATTGATCATGAAGAGATAATTGTCTGAAAAGCCACTAAAATCACCTCTTTGTGAAAATGTATATTTTAACACATGAATCTATACAAGATATAATCGAAATGTATACGATGATAACTAGAAACCTTTCAAGGGGCCCCTGCACTAATTGCTACAATAGGTTTTTTGCCATACATGTTAAACAACTAGTGGTCGTTACAACATATAGTCTCCTTAGATGTCACTACACAATGGTCGGGATTTGAGCTTACACGTGTCTGGTGGTAGTCAACAACTCTACCCATGCACCCCACTGTGATGGACATTGTTACAATATTGAGATTCACTCTTATTCATTAGCTCTTCAAGACAACAATTAGTGTGCAAAAGTTAGTTCATAATTGAGAATTGGAATTTATCTAAAACTTGAAAACAAACAATATCAAAAGTCGATAGATGTTGGTCTCTATTATAGTGAGTGCTTTCCCCTGCCTCTCGCAAACCCGAGCATCCCTTGTAGGGGACCTCCTTGCTTTATGCCTATTGCGCATCTTTTCCAAATGACTATGTTTGGGGTTTCAATCGATGAGCCAAAAGCGATGAATTGCAAATTGGGGAGAAACAAAAATCATGAGCAAGGAAAAAGGCATTTGTGTCTGTGAAGACTTTAAAAGAGCACAATGAAAGTGAAGATGTGGAATGTCGACGCTCATCATCTCCAAGGTGTGGTCACTTTAAAATTGCCAGCAAAGATGCTACGTGAGGGCAAGCGACTTGCCATGTTGATCAAGTAGATACAATGGATCCTACTTTGGCACTTACCATTTGCACTTGTTTGTGAAAACACCCTTAATATTCTAAGGGATGAGGAGGAGGGACCAGGGTCATGTGAAATTCTAGTCTAGTCCTTTCTAGAAATCTCTAGTTCTTAAACCCTTGTTCTACCTCACCTTGTTCTACCTCTTTCTAGAAACCTCCTTTTTCGAATCCTATATAAACCCTTGCTCTTGCTTGCTTCCCAAGAAACCTCGTATTCGTCTCGTCTTCTGAATCTACAGCAAGCTTCAATCGGTAATTCGATCGGTAATTCTACCAGGATTGATCCAGCGTTTGGGCTTCGAGTAGCAGATTTGTTTTCCTCTGAGGTGAAATTTGCCAAGGTATGCTGATTTGATCCATTTGGTGACGTTTCATGTGTTACTGCTGGTGCTTGTGATCAGTAATTTTTTTCAGCTCTGAGCTTCTGGATTTTTGAGTAGCAGCAGATTTGTTTTCCTGAGAGGTGTCAGAAATTTTCCCAGCTTTGAGCTTATGTGTTTTTTTAGCAGACTTGTTTTCCTTAAGAGTGAAATAGGCGCAGGTATGCTGATTTGACTCATTCGGTAACGTTTCATGTGTGGTATTGCTGGGGCTTGTGATTAGAAATTTTCTTAGCTTTGAGCTTTTGCATTTTTAAGCTGCAGATTTATTTTCCTGAGAGATGAAATAGGTGAAGGTATCCTGGTTTGATTCAGTGACATCAAGAGTGTTATTGTTGCTGATACTTGTTTTTGTATCCTGCCAGACATTTCTCCGAGGCTGTAGGTTTAAATAGACAGTTAATTTGGTAGACAAGATAATAGCAATTTTTTGCTGCCTTTTATTCAGGCGTTATGTGCTTCCATTATTCCCCTGGTTTGAGCATTCCTACTGTCTATATGAAGCTTTGGTGCTTTTCAATTATGCTATGTGGCGTTCTGGTAGACATTAAGACCTGACTTGTGTTCGTTTGGCTTCAGGATCTTGAGCAATGGCGAGCCGGTTATTCTCGAGGAAGTTATCTTCTCTGGCACTGAGGTTGCCAGGTCATAAATCCATTCTTTCACCTGCTACTGACAACGGAAATTTCAATTCCATATCTGGAAACTTGATTCGAACAATGTCTACAAATGCCGCTCGGGAGCCAGCTGAGGCCAACCAGAAAGAGGTTGTCGATGTCAGCGGAAGAGAGACTACAGCCGCTCGCAGGGGTAGACCACGAGATTTCGTTTCCCCTATTGCGCCATTTGGTGTTTTCGGTGAGGATCTCTAGGCTTTTATTGATTTGAATGCCTTGTGGCTGATCAAGTCCCTGCATCAAAGTCCGATAGCATAAATTGTGAAATACTCCTTCCAAGCCAGCGAACAGTGTATTGATCATCGTGAATTGTGGTTGCATTTGCAGATCTTTGGGATCCCTTCACCACCACTAGTCGGAGTTTGAGGCAAATGATGGACATAATGGACAGGTTTGTTGATGACGCTTTTACCTCACCATCGTCTAACCTTCTGGAGCGAACCATGCGAAGTGGGATGCGTACACCCTGGGATGTTGTTGAGAAAGAAAACGCATTTCAACTGCGTGTAGATATGCCAGGGATTAGCAAAGAGGAAGTGAAAATTTGTGTTGAAGATGGCGAGCTTGTGATTCAAGGAGAGCACAAAGCCGATAAGACGGAAGATGACGAGTTCCAGAGTAAAAACTACACAGTCTACAACACCCGCATGAGTCTGCCAAAGGATGTGAAACAAGATGAAATCAAGGCAGAGTTAAAAGATGGCGTATTATACGTCGTAGTGCCGAAGGCTCAGGAAAGCAAGAAAAAAGTTGAAGTGCAAGTTTCATAGAAAGCAAGATATTGTTGTTAGTGATTTGTCGTTCTAGCCATGATATGGAGTTAAACCTGCGTATGCTTTTTGAAGTGTGGCAGTTTTCTTGAGCATGGTTGAAATCTGTCCAAGTATAGATCTAGTGATAAATCTCGTAAACAGCAGTTTTTTGTGTCTTGTAAGCAGAGAGGCGTTGATGCTCTGCCAGCTACCTTTTAGAGAAAGAGAGGCAGATCTCTTTTTGTTGTTTTCAGCATAACAAGTATGAAGTGTAACAAATCTGCTTTTAGCATGGTTTATATAACATGTCAAGATCTTTTCTCGTGCAACCTCTCTGTCTCTCACTTACCCATAATTATGCTCTCTCTGTCTGTCTCACTGACTCACTCAAAACCGTTATAGCTATCTTGCTCTATAAGAATTCCAGCATGACAGATTTTTCATTTCTTTGAATGATGCAGCAAATAAGTTCTGCATAGCATAAATTTCTATATTCCATTGGAGAAAATCTTAATAATACACATTTCTTGGCAGTCCATTTTCTTAGCATCACACGTTTGACGCAGTAAGTTACAAAGCAAAAACGCTCGGAGACTTACAATTCCACACAAAAGTTACTATCGAAGCAAATCGTCTTCTAATTTCTGGGAGTATCTGGGGTTCGTTACTTACGTGAACAGGGGTAACTTCCACTCTTAGCTAGCCAAAATAAGGGTCACTCAAACTGCCCCAGTGATGCAGCTTCTTGATGTTTTTAATCTCTGGTCTCTGTAAATAGCATACGGTAGTGCTATTGTAGTAAATGATATGCAATTGTTGTTTCTTTTCCGAATCCTCTTGTATGTGATCATCTAGTGTCTCGAGAGCAGCTTGTTCATCTTCCATGGCTTCTCAAGTTTGGAATGTAGATTAGATGCTCTTAATGTCTGTGTAGACAAGGATGGAGATGATGCGAAAGGAAAAGGGACTTCAAAAGCCTATTACTGCGCTTGAGATCTTGGCTGCATATTTTGCCAACGAAGCAAAGGGTACGTACAATGCTCTTGATATCCTAAGCCTTTTTAACACATGCTTAAGACTTTTAGAACACTTATAAAGAAATGTGGGAAAAATTTGAACTACAGGGAATGTAGCAGATCGTGTGTAGCTAAACAAGCAATTGGCTCTTGTGGGCATGGAAGAGGAGCTTATCATGACATACATTCAAAAATTGCGCATTGCGTTATGTGATGGAAGAATCAGATGTAATTGGAGATATACCTATTTCGGAGGAACATCAGAATCAGATGAAATTGGAGCTATGGGGTGCACGCAGCTTTCAGAGGCTTGGTGATCAGAGTAGAAAGTATATCCGATAAAATGAACTTTGACTTGGTGGTAGCAATGCTGCAACGTAATGCCTTGTGCTCAGGTGTCCTTTGTATTTTGGGACCACTTCCAGGATCATAATGTTCATCCAATTTTCTCTCTCCTATGAATATGTCATTCTCTCTCCTTTCTCCGGTGGAATGCACGTTTTCTTCGATGGAATGCACGATCTCCCTCCTCTCCGGTGGAATGTGCATGTGCTATGTGGCAGCCCGTCATTGGCTGTCCACATCTACAATCCACCACAAACATAAAAAAATTTGCGAAAAAAAAAACGGCAAAAAATCGAAAAAAAAAAGAAAAAAGAAAAAAGAAAAACTGGTCCACGTCGTACGGTATGGCCAAGAAACGGAAAAAAAAAAAAAAAAACTGGTCCACGCGTATAGCCAAAAAACGGAAAAAAAAAAACCTTCGCACAATGGCATTACGTAGGGAAAAGCCTGAAGCCCTCGGGCCTTCCTTGCTGGTCGGGGCCTGCCCTCGGCTCTCACCCTCGAGCAAGGGCCCTCTCAGCAAGGAAGGCCCTCAGGCAGGGCCTTCCTCCCCACAAGAATATTGATATGTGACATGCCAAACTCAAGAATGTAGGCCTGGAATGCTAGAATGGCCCAGAGTCGAACAACTTGCTCCAGAGAAAAAGTGGGCGGTAGCGAGAGAGAAAATCATGGCTTGAGGAAAGATGTAGACAATTATACAGCGCTGATGGTGAGAGGTACAAGCAGAGAGGAGTTCTCCACGAATTGGCCATGATAATGAGAGGAAATGTAGACAATCATATAATACCAGTGGTGAAAGGTAGCCCAACACACTTTGCTCCAAGAATTGGCCATGAGACAAGATAAGAGTGCCACTGATGTGCCATTACTACAAAAGGGTTGGACGTTGTTCCAAAGGAGTGTAGGAATAAGCTAGTTTCATAGGAGGAGAATAGAAAAGGTGAACCAAGTGGACATGAATTTTTTCTTTGCTACTTCTATCGCATATGACGACACTTAGGACTGTGGAAGTGAGTGGCTTCAAAATTTAAGAAACCTTGCACATGACCACCACATTGAGATTGATTATGCAGGAACCAAATAGTGAAAGAACCAAGGTTGGTGAGGATGGGGATATGATAGCACGCATAAGGCATGATTGTTGGAAGTGTGAAAGCAATGGTACTCAATGGGATTACAACTAAGTTGCACGCTATAATAGACGTACCATGGCTCAAAATGAACCTCTTGTCAATAAGCAAAATATGTAACTTATGAAGGGTATATGATCATCGGCAAAAGCATGCATTATGGGATTGTGTCACTTGAAAAGCTTGAGATACCGAAGAGGTGTGAGAGTTGGAAATACTTAGAGGGGTGTCTTAGACTAGAATCAATGGTAGCATTTGAGACATGTAAAACAATCATGAGTGAGGGATAAACTTCAATCATTAGAGGGGTGTCTTAGAGTAGAATCAATGGTAGCATTTGAGACATGTAAAACAACCATGAGTGAGGGATAAACTTCAAACATGCATACAGTTCTCGAAGGGAAGGGTGCTAGTAAGGAAGTGAATGGGTTTAGAAGGTGAAGCTAGTAGTACGTGACACCATAGAAAGATTCAAAGCTAGGAGTGTTGTGAAGGGCTACTCTCAAATAGTTGAAGTTGAATTTTGACATGTTTGCTTGTGGCCAAAATGGGATCAATCAAAAGTTGAGTAGCAAGGAAGGGCCTACACACACATCAAATGGATGGGAACACTTTGTTTGCAAAATTGCACAAGGTGCTATATGGTTTGAAGCAATCATTGTGTGCATGAAACCAAAGAACATATTAGTACTTCACAATCAAAGCATTCAAAATAAGTGTAGCTAATCGAAGTGTCTACACCAAAAACAATGAAGGCATTGTGTATGTAGACAATCTAATAATCATGAAACAATTCATCAGGTGCACTAACAAAGACAAATGATAGATTGAGTCACAGTTTAAGATGAAGGATCTAAGTTGTTTGCATCATCTCTTAGGAATCTAAGTGCAGAGAACAAATGACCTAACTCGGGTTAGGATAAGTCAAAGGTGTACTACCTATGAATGTACCGAAAGGTTTGGCGCGGAAAGGTTTGGCACAAATTACTGCAAGGCAGTTTCCACTCCCACAGATCTCAAATGCAAAATATTGTAGGAGTCATGTCGACCACACATGAAGAGAAGGAGAAATGAAAGATAGAACCCCTCAAAATAGTCTAATGGAGCTTCATGTATGTCGTGATCGTCACTAGACCATACATGGCCTTTGCGCTAGTAACCTTGAGCAAATTTGACAATAATGTGGGCCCAACACATTGGGTAGCCCTAAAGAGGTTGGTAAGTACATTCAAAACATTGATTCAGTTTGTTAGGTCCATTTCTGGCGGGGGATTGGTCTCATCGGAAAGTCCTAAAAAGGGAGAATCCCACACTGCCTTGATGTGATCAGTGTGGAGGAAAACCACTTTCAATCCTGAGGGTCCACTCAACTACCCCATGCTCCTACTGACAATGGAAGCGTTTCAGGCTTCCAGGAGTATGGTTGGAAGAGGGGTGAAATCAGTTCTTGTGACCTATTTGATTGATCGCTGGATGTGAGCTTCAAGAATCAAAAGAATGCTAGTCTTCTGTAGACCCCAAATGTCCTTCACCATGGCGGGTCACATGGTCTGCCCCTTGGCCTAGGAGGCGATGATGGAGGGCGCTGCGGTGGTGGATTTCCTTGGTGGCCTACTTACATTGGGACCCTACTATGATGAAGGCGAGTAGTTTGCTTGGTGTGGGCCATTCGCTGTCCTAGTATCGGATCAACGTGTGTGTGTACAAACCAACAATGAGGCAATATAGGAGGCGCGCGCTGAATCGATATCCCGAGAACAGGCGGCAGTCGATAGTGGATCAACATGTGCAGGTGAGTGTATTGAGATTGTAGTGCGTACGTCATGCGTGTTGAAGCGATATCTGGGTTGTGCGCGATGAATTCGAGAGCATAGTGTAAAGTTTTTTGTAAGTACATATTTGTGCTTATGTAGAGTTGGAGTTAACAGTGTTTGGAGTTGCATACAAGTAGAAAAAGTAGTGCATCTTGTGACAGTGATCTTGGCATTCGTGTGTGGCTTTTGTTTAGCAGAGAAGTGTTTATTCAGCCTTTGGGAGTAGGAAAGTTCTTGCTTAGGCCATTGTTTGTTGTGTCAAGTCTTTGGATCGAATCTGAGTCTTCATACTTTTCACATTACTGATCTTTGTTTTTTGAATGATTACACACTTCGAAATCTTTGCCGAAGTCGAGAATCTAGAATATTCTCTCTGAAAATTAGAATTATTTCTTTAGTTTTGATCTTATTTGTACTAATATCGGTTCAAAGAACAGAACATTGATAGAATGTGCCAAGTCAATGCTAGCACATGCATCTCTCTCTCAAATGTTTTGACATAAGTGTTGCAACAATAGCCTAAATTCAAAAGAGATACCTTACCAAGAGTCTAAACAATCAAATTCCTACTTCAGTTTGGACCAGACAAAAACCTTATCTCAAAAGTTTAAAAGTTTTTGGTTCATCGCTTATGCTCAAATTTCAATGAATTAAGAAAGAAGCTAGACAAATCTAGTATTAAATCAATTTTTGTTGGTTATTTTTCACTTATTAGAGCTTATAAGTTTTATGACCCTACAATAAAAAAAAAATTGTGACCAGGAATGTCATCTTCCTAATTGAAGGAGTTCTGATTCTTGTGGATTTTCTTGGAATGATAGGTTTTCTTTGTTGTTGTGGTTGCTCTTACTATCTTTATTCTTCTTCCTCAGATTCATTGTCGTCTAAGTGAACTCTTGAAGCCTATGTATCAGTATATTTCAAAGGTTCTGCTGACATCTTGTCTTTCCCTTTAAGGTTCATGAATTGTTTTTCAACTAGATTCATAGACCAATCAATATGCTACTTTACTCAAGAACTTGCAACTTATCAAGAAGCAATGGAGAAATCAGATTCAAAATATCTAGAAAGAGGCTATAGACAAGGAATACCAATCTTTGATAAGGAACCAAACTTGGATGGTGGTCATGGGTTTGCCACCTAGCAAACATGTCATTGACTGTAAGTGGGTTTTCAGAATTAAATATAATTTTGATGACAACATTGATAGAAGAAAAGCCAAATTAGTGGCATAAGGGTATTCTCAAATACTTAATACTGACTACTCAAAAACTTTTTGTCTTTGGTCAAACTTTCTTCTATCAGATTAGTATTGTCATATGCAACTGCAAAAAACCTGGAGATTTGCCAAATGGATGTGCAAACAACTTTCTTGGACTATTCTTGTTCTTGTTGGACCTGAGTTCCTAGGATTTCATGTTCTTGGTCTTATTCCCAAGTTCCTAAGGCTTTGTGTTCTTGTTCCTATTCCTTAGCAACGTCCTGCGACTATTCCTATTCTGGTTCATGTTCTTCTCCTATTCCTAAGTTCCATTCCTATTCTTGTTCTTGTTTCTAAGAGCATCCTTAACCATAGATGCAGCGCGTTTCTGAAACGCGGTTCGAAACGCGGTTCAGAACATAGATGCACGGTAGAAGACATCTCTAGATGCACCAGCTTGAGGGTTGTGAACTCAAAGGCAAGGAGCATATGGTGTGCAAACTCCATAAGGCCTTGTATGGATTAAAGTAGTCACCAAGAGCATGGTTTCAAAAAATTTAATGCTTTCTTTATGAATAATAGAAAACCAAGGTCTTATTCAAATGTAAATAAGGGTTCTATGAACTTCTTTTATTATTGTATGTTGATGATGCATTACTTTTCGACAATGACCTCAAACTTATTAAGGAAGTAAAAGCTATGTTGTCAAGATAATTTGACATGATAGTTCTAAGAGAAACTTAGTTCTTCCTTGGCATCCAAATCCAGAAAATAGGAAGAATAGACTAAATTATATAAGTTAGTAAAGTTATCTTGATAATCCGTGGAGTTCGGCATAATCTAGAGAAATACACAAAGTTTGGTGTAGACAAAAAATTATCGAATCATAGAGATAAAACAAAAATGCCAAAGCTATGAGTAGGGCAACGTGACGAGTTGCATAATTCCAACTTAGCAAAAATGTTGAAAGGTTTTGGTTGGCAAAATTACCAACTTTGACTAGTTTGAAAATGTCGACTCAATGAAATGTAGTGGAAATGCTAACTTTGACCAATCAACAGAAATGTTGACAAATATACCCATCAGCAAGGCTTCGGCAATTTCATTATACCACTCAAAATGGAACTCTTCCTCTTCCCAGTTTAACTTTTGACTAAAAAATTTTACATTTTGAAAGTTCAAGTCTTATTTGAACAAAATTCAACGCACCGTCTACAGAAATGATTGAGAAGCTTGCAAATGCAAAGGAGGTAGTTCTCCTAATACTTACTTTTCAACTGGTCCTTGTTCACACGTGTGTCACCAGATTGATTATTCCATTGACATGCTCTTGGATCATCTTATACAACTGGTCTAGTCTTGGAATTTGGCCCCTAACATGCACTGGTGTACTGACATTTTTTCTAGTAACATTTTGGTCATCTCGTAGAGTTGATTACACAAATATTGTTGATGCATTTCATGAAAGAAATGAAAGAATTTACTGCTTAAGAAATTTGAGCATTTGAAAAAAGCCCGTTAGATCAAACAATCATTTGTGAAGTTTCAAAAGGTCCCATTATCGAAAAATTGAAAAAGGTATTTGAAACACAAGCTAGAACAAAGGCAATCGAGAATGAGATGATTTTCAAACTCTTTGTTAATTTCTCGTAATTAGTATCATTACATGTCACATGAAGAAAAACCAACTTTACAATTGAATTTTGGATTTAACTTTTAGGTTGAAGGCACATTTGGTGGTGACTATAATAATTCAAAGTTTATACAAGGTTTAATATTCGAAATTTTGAACTTCATAATCAAAGTTGACTCAACATATTGTTGCCTCTATAAAAAAGAAACAAATGTTACAAAAGTTGAAAATTTACAAGCAAAAGTTGTCAAATTAGATGGTTCTTCTTGAAGTCATTCTAAAGGATACATGGATTGATTTAATTAAGGAAATGTCATTTATATGGTATTTAGGAGAGTGAAATGGACTACGTTCAAAATTTATTTAGGTGAATGTGAAAGAAAATTTTTGCACAAATGTTTACGGTATGATCATTGGTTTAGATAGATTGAAGACAATAGTGAAATAGAAGAGATGACCTTAATTAGTTTTAGTAGATTAAATGTGATAGCAAAATAGAAAAGATTACCATTATAGTTTGTTTGAACTTTAACATTTTGTTATTTGTTCTTGGCTTGATGATGATAGAATTGTATTTTTCTCATCTACAATGAGCAACAACAACAACGCTAGCATGAAAGGTTATGCAACGATAGACTATATAGATCCAAAATATTATTTTATTTATAAAGTCAACCATGAAATTTTCAATGTCTTTTCATTTCTATGTCGAACAAGCTTGCTTCATTCATATGTCACACAATCCTTTTTGTAAGTTCAAGAGAAAGAGATCATGATGCTATGATTTGGAAAGAATGCAACAACAATGACCCAACTTTCAAAATCCAATACAAGCAAATCACATCATTTGATACATATATAAAGCTTCTTAGCAATAATGACAGTTAATCCCCTGTACAATATGATAGCTTCTGTTTGTTTTGGTTTTCAAAATGCATGAATTACAAGTTAGTAGTTCATCATTGTGATGCTAATTCAAAGACAAGAATTCAATAAATTGTGACATATGTCAATTCGATTGGAACAATGAAAATCGTCATGATACACATGAATATTGTCAACAAAGTTAAAGTAAATCCTTGGAAAGAGCGAAATACATATATCATCAAACAACAAAAAATGAAAGGGATACATATAGGATGACAACGATGAAACAAAATCTACATTCATTAATTATAATTCAATTTCATTAATTGCCACAGATATTGATTGTTAACAAGTTTAAGAAACTCCATCAAAACTCACAAGTATCAAACAACAGCTTCACTTATTACTTGAGAAAGTATATTAAAACAAACAAATATTAATAAGTATTAAAACAATCAACAAACACAATCACCCATCCATTCCAAAATTTCAATGAGAAAGAAATCTGTCTCGAAGATTACATACGGAAATATGTAGAAAATTCAAACAAAAATGCAAAGTGTATAGGAAGAATCAGTGATTTTCCTAAAATAAGATGTATTTGTTGTGATAGATTATTTTTCTATTCTCGAATTTGTACTCTCAATGAGAAAGTAATCATTTATCTAGAAAAAATAAAACTACTTGGGGAAGAAGAAATAAATGACATTCATCTACATAAAATATGCAAATCTTGCAAAGCTTCTATATCAAAAGACATGTTGTTTGAATATGCATCACATTAATGCATTAACAAGCCATTGAGCAAAGTAAACCAACTCAATGACCTAAAAGAACGCTTGATATCATCAAAAATTGATTTTTCACAAATAAGAGATGTTTCATTTGAGGGACAACTTGGAATTATCGAAAGTATTATCAATGTTGCTGCAAATCTAGATCAAGTGCAAAATGTGTTACCAAGATTTATGCATGAAAGTGCCTCTATAATTGTTGCATGGTGATGCAAAATGCAATACAAGTTCAGATATATGAGCCAAATGAATATTGAACACGATGCAAAATTTCATTACATTCAGTTGTTATGTTAGATTGAATGTGTTCACCTTCGTTTTCTTGTTTTGTACATATTGGTAATACTTCTATTATACTTATTGATTGTTAGATGAATGATAAGGTTTCACATAGGTTCCGCATTTAGCTACACACTCTACATCACTTGCATTTGTCTATGTAATCAAATGTTTTAGATACTAACGATTTCAAAGTTAGTATCAGATATTCAAACATCATATTCGTTTTATTGATAGGCATAGTCATGCGTCGAGTAAAGTTCATTATCCATGAATTTTTCCATCATGGTATTAGAGCATATTACTTATGTCTAATACATATTTGACATCAAAAATCATCTACATTCTTTAGTCATAGACAGATGTTTACGAGTGTCACAAACATACGATTCAAGATCTGCATAGAGAAGCATTGGCAATGGTCTATGTTGTGCAACAACTAAGACATTAGTTACTAGGCCAGACCTTTGCATTCTACACTTACCATCAAGCCCTATTATATACCGTTAATAAGTCCTGTAAAACAGGACGTATCGCTCGATGGCTATTCATTTTAGAGGAATTTAATTTCCGCGTAGTCGTTCGGAAAGGGACCCAACATTTCATGGCGGATCACCTTTCCCGACTACCAAATGCTGAAAAAGCAACTGCACTAGTCAACAATGATCTCCCTGATGCATTTTTTTTTCAGATTGATACTACACCCTTATGGGCTGAGGAGATCACTCAGTCCCTAACAACAGACAAACTCAAAGAAGGCTTGAGTATGACGACAAATTTTTTTTTTTGCTAAAAGTAGCGCCCTTTCAGTTAATAGCGGGACAACTTTACAAAAGGGGCATTGACAGTATAATTCGACGATGTGCTTACGAATCTAAGATACGACCTATCATATCTCAAGCTCATGAGGGTATTGGCGGAGGCCACTTTTCTGCTAAAGCCACAGCTAAGATTATCCTTCGAGCAGGACTGTGATGGCCATCTTTGTTTAAAGACATGTTTGCTATCATTAAAGTGTGTGATGTCTGTCAACGAGCCAAGAAAGATACCAAAGCAGACTTCACACCACTGACTCCCATTATAGAAGGCGAAGCCTTCCATAAGTGAGAAATTGACTTTGTTGGACCAATCGGTCCAACCACAAAACATACCCAAGCTCGTTACATCCTCATAGCCACAAATTATGCCACTAAGTGGGTTGAGGCTCGAGCAACGAAGGATGCCAATGCCAAAATAGTCGCGCGTTTTCTTTACGAAAAATTATTACACATTTTGGCAGTCCTATAGAGCTAGTTAGTGATTGCGACATGCATTTTTTAAATGCTATCATTGTTAACCTCCTACGCCATTACCTTGTCGTTCACAGACAAAGTACACCGTACTATCCTAGATGTAATGGCCAGGCAGAATCAACTAACAAGACAATCTGTAAAATCCTGACAAAGATAGTTGAAACCAGTCGCTCAGATTGGGAAACAAAACTTTTTTCAGCTATCTAGGCTTACCGCACCACCCCGAAGAAAGCCACTGGGTGGGTTACCCCTTTCCACTTAGTATATGGTCAAGAGGCGGTAATGCCTGTTGAATTCTTAGTACCGTCACTAAGAGTCATGTAAGCGTTTTCAACAGATCTCTGTGAAAAAGCTGCAATCAAACAACAAGTCACAACCATGCTATTTACGTTAGCCCAGTTATGCGAGACAAGACTTATATCTTACCACGCACAACTGGTTAACAAACGACGCCAAAAGGCCTGGCATGACCGTCACCTACGCAATAAAGATCTACACTTAGGTGACCAGGTGCTTCTTTATACATCAAAGAAGCACCCCGGCAAATTGAAATTCAGAAGTGAGGGGCCGTATATTATTAATAAAATCTTTAATGGTGCAGTCCAGTTACAAACACTTGACGGAATACTCCTAGACACTGTCGTCAACGATGGTCATCTACGACGGTATTATGAAGAGTTGTTTTTGGTTGACCCAATTTAACAACTTTTCCCTAGTATCTATTTTACATTTTTTTTTTCTCTTTTTATTTCCTTGCTTGTAATTCTCGTTCTGCATGTCTATTTTTAACCACGTTCCTTGTTTATACTTCAAACCATTAATCATGGACTTTCTATGCATTTTCTTTTTCCTGTAAATACTCATGGGTCATGGATGTTCTAGGTCCACAAAGGATAGGCTACACCATATGAAATGATTTTCACACTTTTAGCCACCTCATTTCTGTCTAACTGGTATCTCAAGCATACACACATTCCTGGAGATACACCCTTAAGAACAAACAGCCAATAACAGTACTAGGATATCTTATGACAGATTTCACTATTCACCAAGTACAGAATGGGCCAAAGCTTCAACAACACCTGCAGCTTGCGGACAAGGCATGGGACATTCCCATTGAGTCAAAAAAGTCCAAGCATGCACGATCACGGGCTACTTCACCATCGGGTTCTCAGCATAAAAGAGTCAACACCAACATTCTCCCTTTGGTACAGAAGCAAAGAAGCCCACAACCGGACCCACAAGCAACCGCCGAAGCTCAAGAGGCCGATACTTCCAAGGCCCAGTTGCCAGACACAAGGCAACAAAGGATGCAAAGAAAGCTTCAGGCTAGGAGCACATCACCAGCAGGATCAGTCTTAGATGGTCCCACTTTTGATGATGGAAGCTCATCCACAGCCTCACAACAACACTCGCCACCCTCACATGTCATCGACGGGGGTGATAGGGCAACGACATCTACAGCAGCCCCAGATATGACAACATCACAACTTGCTGCTCAACTAGACAAAGTAACCACCCCCCCACCCACACTGATTACCACGCCAACGCCACCGACGTCATCACATGCACAAGTTTTTTTTTTTGGGGGGGGAGGAGTGGGGAGTTCCAGTCCCCAGGACATGGAAGCGACTCAGCAACCAAAGGATCAACAACCACAGGATCAACAACCACAGGCCCAACAAGTCCACACATTGGACACATCGTAATATTTTGATGATGCGGACCTGATGGAAATAAGCGACGACGAGCCAAAGAAGGTGGAGCAGCCTGGAAGAAGTCTGACCCCTCCACTAACCACCACCACCACCACAACAGTTACTAACATCATCCCTCCACTACCTCCACCTCCATCTTCAGCTCTAACACAACGTCTATTTTTTGGTTTAGCCTCACAATCCCACACTCCTGATCAGTACCCAACCCTTGCTAACCCTGAGAAGCTCACCGAAGCAGCCAAATGCTCAGTGATCGGCCTATTCGAAACAAGCTACCATATGCATTGGTTGATAAGCCAATATGAAATGCTCGAGAACAAGGTCCGGTCAGTACCAAGACCAAGAAATTACACATCATCAGAGGCTGGCCAAAGAAAAAGAAAGAGAGATAGTGGAAATCAAATCCGTGATGGCCGGGGAGAAGACCACTCTGGAAGAGGTCTAGCAGCAACTGAAGCACCAGATGGTCCAAATTGACCAAGTATGAGACAGATCATTGGGGGCAATGATAGTCGATGCTCCTCTAGTCAAGCTTGAGGATATACAATTCTAGGCCCCATAGGCCTTAGCCATCCGGATGGAAAAGTACGTACGCTGATCCAAGAACGAGAGGCCGAGAAGAAAAATTTTGAAAATATTGTGGCCAAGCAAGAGAAGATCATCCTGGAGTCCCAGAAGCAGCTGGAAGACACAACGAAGGCCCTGCAGCAAGTCTTGGACAAGGTGAACCAATTGTGGGACACGGCGTGCAAGGCCCAAGCAGGTGCTCATTCAAAGAAGCCACGGGACAATGATGGAAACGATGGAGCAGGGAATCAAGGCGGGCAAACCCAATCATCAGACGGTAGCTCGGGATCGGGTGGCCAGAGAGCTGATGGTGCTTCCAAGACTTTTCCCCGTCCCCCTCCCACTTTTAATCCCTCATCCTACTCCGCTTTTCACTTTTCTGATACATTTATTCCCACTTATCCTACTTTTTCATCTTCCCTCTCTCCACCACCTCCTAGCAAAATAATGGGCCCATCAAAAGGTCCAACTGACACATACAAAGTCCGACGGGACGAGTTCCTTCAACAACTCCACTCCCCCGATGCGGCGTATAACTTGTTAAACCCACCGCCTCCTAAACCTGTTGTTCACGCACCTCTCTCTCCAGATCACTCCATTCCTGACCTTCTAGAAACTAACACCGACATTGGGGGTGATCATGACTTCTTGGCAGATCAACCGGAAACCAGAAGGTTCTCGCCCAGACAAGACACGGGCGCAGTTGAGCCATCAACAAGCGAGAGAGCCAAAGAAAAGTATATGGGCACCAAGGCCCTAGATGATTACCTGGCGAGGCCACCGCAACCACGTAGGACAACTTCCCTTACCAAGCCCAAAGGCAAAATGGTGGACACCAGAGAGTCAGAGAAGTTCGAGAGAAAATACCCTCCCAACATGAGGGGAGGCAAAGAGGACATAGATCAAAGCCAATACTCCACCAGGGCTGAGATCATTGCGGCATTACAACCGCAACCGGAGTGGCGAAATAAAGTCCTGAAGGATAACAGGTGGCTCCAAGAATATCTGAAGGCACCGGCATGGAAGCGAGTGGATCCCTTCTACATGCCACTCAAACGTAGAAATCCATGGCCGGCGGAAAGGCCACGGGTGGAGTTGGTAAACTGGCCAGTCACTCCGGGAATTTCAGAGAGAACCTCCCCGGATGATCTGAGGCTGCAGTTACTCGACTTCGGGCACAAGTACAAAACAAGTGTCGATCTTTGCATGCAAGAAAGTGTCGAATACTGCAGCTCTATGGCCTTTCTGATGCAGCAAGATTGTTTATGGGATCGAGGCTTAGATCCCATCAAGATCAACCCCAATGTAGCCCTCCAGTCAGAAGAAGACCATGAGATATGGTCCGGCCATACTATAGAGCGGCCTTCATGTCGTCATGATATGTGACCATGGTGGAAGACTGGCAGAAAATGGGCTTTGTTGAAAAGCTAAGAGAATACCTGGGGCCACTCAACTTCGGAAGTAAGCTCCGCTTCCAAGTATTCGAAGCCCTGGGGTGAAAGATGAGCGAGAGAAAACAAACAGCTCGATAGCGAGGCGCGCAGGACTCGCAAGAGGTTCTCAAGAGGGCTTGAATGTAGCGACCATTGAGAGACTTCCATTTTTGAAAAACAAGTTTTGCGGCTAATAAGCATTTGGTTTTACGGAAGCGAACAAAGATCCATGCTTTTCCAGGTGCAGAGCGGAACGACATCACCCATGTTGCAGTTGGTCTTGCAACAGATTAGGGGTGGATAATGTTGGCAGATTCTAGAGAATCCCCAAATGCCGAGTCATGCTGAAGACACAGAATATCTCTCACCCATGACCGAGGAGGTCTAAGAAGGAGGAGAGCGGAAGAAGCTGAGAGCCGAGCATGAGAGCCGAGAAATTACTAGCTAGGACAACATTGGATTATCTATGTGAGCCTACATGGTGTATTCCAAAGGAACGACCACGTAGGAGCTAGTAATATTTCCTAGGCATTGTAAATAAATGTAGACCCCCTTAAATTAGTTAGAGTGAGCCACCTTTTGATGGTGACCTTTAGTGGAAGGGCAAATTCCACATGTAATTTCTAATTTGGTGGAATTGTCACTTGGGCTCCACGTGGGCAGCCTTCTTGCTTCTTTAAGGGCCCCCCTCTCTTGCGAGGGAGCTTTTTGAATGTATTGTCAATTCTTGGACTGTTAGAATGTTGTTAGGAATTTAGTATTCTTGTTTCTTGTTTCTTGATTGAGTAGTTTAATCTTGTTCTTGTTTGTTTCTGATTTGATAGATAGTTTGTAGAACCGCTCCCTGATCCAGAACGCTGATCCTCTTGAGCTAGGACTGGTTGCATGGCTTATTTATGCATGTAGCTGAGTATCGAATCCGACTCTCCCCTCTAACAAGTTGGGGAATACTCACTATGATTTCAGAAGACACTTCTGCTGGAAACCATTCTAATAAGAAGTTCAGAACCGTAAGAACCATAACTAACAGAAGAACGAAGAAAGAACGGAAAAGAAGAAAAGAAAAAGCCGTGTTCATAGATTCAGTGGAATCTGTGAACATTCATAAAATAGGTTGCAGTCCCTCGAGAGAAGTCATCGCTAAAGGTTAGGAGGTATAGAGCTCCCCCTTTGGAAGCAGTCTGCATCGGGCCACAGATGTTGCTATGTACAAGATCTAGCAGGCCTTTGGAAGTTATTTACAATCAAATGGCCGTACTAAAGGTTGTACCAAACGTGTGGGGGTTTGATCTTCAAGTAGATCAATGATTTATAGTTGCTCTTGATTGATATGTGTAGAATTGCTAATCTAGATCTTGATTTTGCTCAAGTAAGGTCCAAAATATTGTACTTCAACATAAACAAATTGCAAAAAAGAAACACTCGGATCATTATGCATGAACCGCAATAAAACAACAAAAAACCATTAAAAAAACATTTTTTAATGTAGAAAAAAAATTGCAATTTTTCTTTTCTTCGAAAGTACGTAGTATGCAAGGATAGGCCCAAGGGCCTTGGTCTTGGACCAGGCATTTCGCAGGCCCCCCCCTCTCCCCTGTTGGCCATTAAAGACATTCCCCAACACTTTGGCCCTAGCATGTTGCCAATGCACCACATGGCATGCCCATTATAAATTTCAATGTTTTTTGTCAACACACAATAAATATTTTGAGGTCTGGTTTAGTTCTGTTCCCTACACATGCAATGTCTGGGCCTCATATTTTTCAAAGACCTCCACAGTCTCATGCACGTGCACACACACAGAAACACAAACATGGATTTTAACCTTTTTTTTATATGTAGAAGATGCAAAATATGCCAAAACTTGTGGGATAAAATCACTAGTTTCAACATATCACACATGGGCAAAAAGTTCTACATAGTGTTTGTTGATGATCAAGACGTGGTGAACGGGTGGCCATGCGATTCGTCACCCGCTCAGCCCGTTCTTGGGTGAGAGGGTTTGATTTTGAGATTAACTCTGAGAGAGCATTGAGTTGGGTTGATTTCCAGCTTGTGCTTTGCATCTGATCTGTTCCTTCCTGTCAAATGCAAGCTTGGCACGTGACAATATGGTTGCAAGCTTCACCGATGAAGGAGAACCTCTGGGTGCACCTGAATGGCAAGTCGGATCTGTTGTCCAACGGGTTGCTGCATGGCAAGAACAATCCAACACTTGGTGAATTATGCTTCACAATGATAGGATGAGCCGACATCAAAAAGCAACGCCGCAAGACCTATTGCAGTGTACAATGTCCCCTTACCCGTCGAAAACCTAAACAGGTGACTGACTGATCCCATGGAAAGAGCCCTTAAGCCGGCAGTGCCTATAAAAGGGAGGGCCCACTTTATCAAGAGCAACATATTTGAAGGAAGCTACAGCTAGGGTTTCATGCAGCAGAGCTTATCTGATATCACAGAAGCAAAATACAGCAGCAATTCTATTTCAAACAATTATGGAAGAAAAACTAGCTTTATGCATACAGATATGAGCAATTTTTCTGATCAGCTTATATTTTATTGACAGAATTCAAACACAAGAACAGACAATCACCAGCTATGGAGGCTCCGAACATGGAGCTGCTGATGGAAATGCATGCACAGAACCGATCTAAGCTGCGACAGGCCATGGCCTCATCAGGATCGGCTTCTGGGGTTGTGCTCTTGCAAGGGGGTGAGGAACAGCTTCGCTATTGCACAGATCATGTGGATCTGTTCAGGCAAGAGAGCTTTTTCGCTTATTTGTTTGGAGTAAGGGATCCGGGGTTCTTTGGTGCCATTGATCTGATTTCGGGAATAGCTGCTCTGTTTATTCCGCGGCTGGATCCGGAATACGCAGTCTGGCTGGGGGATATTCACCCTCCGTCCTATATCAAGGAAAGGTATCAAGTTGATGCGGCTTATTATGTGGATGAGATGGTTCAGATTTTGCAAGGGTTTGATCCAAACAATGTTCTGTATTTGCTTTATGGTTTAAATACAGACAGCAAAAGGACCTGCAAACCGGCGTCCTTTAAAGGAATTGAGCAGTTCAAGGTGGATCTTGACACTTTGCACCCTGTTTTCGTAGAATGTCGTGTTCACAAATCAAAGCTAGAATTAGATCTGCTGCGCTATGTGAATGATGTCAGTTCCGCTGCACATGTGGCTGTGATGAAAGCTGCGAGAGTAGGAATGAAAGAGTATCATTTAGAAAGCACGTTTCTGCATTATGTTTACATGCAAGGCGGCTGCCGATACGCTGCATATACTTGCATCTGTGCCACAGGGGAAAACAGCTCCGTGCTCCATTACGGCCATGCCGCAGCTCCAAATGATCGGACCTTGCAGCATGGTGATATGGCGCTACTGGATATGGGAGCCGAATTTCATTGTTACTGCTCAGACATAACCTGTTCATTCCCTGTTACAGGAAAATTCACAGACGACCAGCGTGTGGTCTATGGCGCTGTTCTTGAAGCGCAAAAGGCTGTTATTTCTAAAATGAGACCTGGTGTTGCCTGGATTGATATGCACAGGTTAGCAGAGAAGAAGATTCTTGGAGTTCTCAAGCATGCAGGTTTTCTGCAGGGAGACGAGGAAGAGATGATGCGAAGCCATTTAGGAGCAGTTTTTATGCCTCATGGACTTGGCCACTTTTTAGGACTAGATACACATGATCCAGGGGGTTATCCAAAAGGCTTGGAAAGGGTTAATTCTCCAGGGCTACGATCTCTCAGAACAATCCGAGATCTCGAAGAAGGTATGGTGATTACAGTGGAGCCAGGTTGCTATTTTATAGAGGCAATACTAGTCCCTGCGCTTGAAAATCCTGAAACTGCAAGGTTCTTCAACACACAAGCCTTTCAAAGATTGAGAGGCACCGGGGGTGTGAGACTTGAGGACGATGTCGTTGTGACAGCCGATGGTTGTGAGAATTTGACTAAATGTCCTCGGGAGATGAAGGATGTTGAAGAGGTTATGGCTGGTGGTTCATGGAACATTTCACAAGGACGATGATGAGATTTTCACAGAAACATAAAAAGCGGAAAGTTGATGTGCATTATGGACACATTGTATATACTTTCACAAGATTCACATCACATTCCTTTTCAAAACTTGACGGGGTTTCCTGATTAGGTTCAGCACGTTCACTGTTTTGTTGTTCAGAATCTTGATTGGTATGAAATATCTTTCTGCTCCAATGCCATTATACTTTCTTCTAGCTATATTATGTGTTTAGTTCTATTGAACTTCTGGATGCAGTATGGAAGATGTGTGAATATCAAAAGAGCTGTCAAGGTTATGCTCCATCAACTGAGGATAATGTACCTCAATTTTTTCAAAGGAGGTACAGCTGAGTAATGGACATTAGTGATAAATAGGACGATATTGTTGCGTTTTCAACTTTCGTATCTGGAACCTTGAAATTGCGGATATTGCTTAGACATTTGAGTTTCTCCATTTCTATTGGCTATGGATTCATATAATTTGTGCTGTTTTCCTTCCCTTTCTTGTATCTTGATTGTACGGTTGTCCTTACTCCTTTTCAGGAAATTCTCGTTGTTCCTTTCATTCAAAGAAAGAGGTAGAAAAAGCTTCATGACAGAAATCACCAAAACTAGGTAGACAATCACTTGGCCACTGGAGCAGCTCAGAGAGGAATGAAGCAATCTTTGTTCTCTCCCGAATGCCCTAGTCATTTGTTTTCAGTACACTGAACTATTTTGTCATACTTTTGCTAAGCTAAATTTCAAAAGGATGCAAGGCATACAAGAGCTAGGAAAGACAGAAGCTACTGCCCCCTGCAAACAGGAAATTGTTTTTGGCTGGTTCTGTCATGTATTGCATGTAATTAGCCCATGAACTAACTAAATGCAATGCTAAATATAGCCATGGAATTAAATTAGATTAAAATTAGTCAATAAGACAGTTAAAAAGTGGCTTGAACAACCGTGCTATATCTGTAAATAGTGGGATTGTAATAGTGGTTGTAAGGCCCATTTTAGCCACAACGCCCTAAACTTATAGTAGAAGCACAAAGGACCACTATAAATAGCTGAGGGCGTGCTAAATCTAGAGGCTATTCTACATTTGTGATTTTTGAACTTTTATTCTTCTTTAAACTTCTCTTGTAGAGTTTTTTTTATGGTGTTTGTGGTTCGTGTGCCTAAAGTCACATGAGATCTTTGATCATGCTCTAGGTTCAGACCCTATTTTTTAATGATCAACAATGATGAATAATGATTCTTGACTTTGCCTAGTTTGATGAAGTTTTGCTACATTTATCTATATATCTTTATTTTTTACTGGTTTTCTTGATTTTCTTTTTTCCAATGTTCAAGAATGAATTAGATGTTTTAATGCTAAGATTGGCACGTGACAATTCTAAATCCTTTTCCCATCAAATTTGATGGTTTTCTTCAAGTTTGGTGGAGCTTTTTTTACTAGTTTCTTTGTTCTTGAATTTTTTAAAATGTTTTGGTTCAATTTTTGACCTATTAATTTTTATTATTTGTGTGATATCTTGTTTTAGATTAGTAGCCCTTTTTATTAGCTTTGTGAGGTATTGATTTTTCTTGATTTGAAGTTTTCATGACAAAGTTATGGTCAATAACCTACAGGTCAACCAAATGATATTGATGGAAGTTGTGATTACGATGAAGAAAATTTAACAGTTCACAACAGATGCAACAAAGGAGAGCATCATCAGGAGATATAATTACATCCCAATCACTACATTAGTGATGACGAAGACTACCATGATGACTATGAAGCTTGTACCCAACAATATGGTGGCAGAGAAGACAATGTTAAATATTAAATGAAAGGAGACAATACCATTTATGGGAGCAAAAGGACCGAGCAGCCCGTTAGGGACAATTCAACACCAATATATCAATATTCAAAAAAATTATGATGATATTTTTCTTGAGAGCATACCAACCTTTGATGGAAGACTAAGTTCTTTACATATTGAAGACTGGTTGTCTATCGTGGATGAGAATCTTCAACTAAATTCAATATCTGATCAAGGCTAGATTACAATGACAACATCTTACTTTCGAGGAAGATCTTCTGATTGGTGGCAGTTAGTGTTATGTCATTTAGAATTTGAACCCAAATCGTGGGAAGATTTCAAGGAGTTTTGTGCAAAAATATTCATAGATTATTACATGGACTTATGGTATGTGTTGGAACAAATTGGTTTTGTGAAGGCATATAATATGAGTTTTTGTTTTGTATCGTCTAAGTTGAAGTGGCTTAATGAAGAATTATCCGTCCAACACTATCTACGTGGTCTTCAAGATCACATTCGTCAATATTTGGATAAAGTCTTCCAAGCAACTCTAACATTGATGGATGTAATGCAAAAAGCATTCATTCAAAATCAAATGGCAAGACGACAAAAGATGAAACCAAGGAACAACTTGGAATCTCAACATGGACAAATTGTTATGTCATTGTGTTCAACTCTTCATCAGCAAGATCTCTTAAAGTAGTCAACGTGCAAACTCCCAACACACCAAAGTGATGGTGTGAACAAAAATATGTTAGAGGAAACTTCTTTAAATGATAGTGGTCTAAATAGATCAAAGAATTGTAACATGCATCTCTTAATCATCCAATAGAGTTTCAACATCAATAACATGTAGCTTATGATATATACTTTGAGATTAATGATTTGAGAGCTTATGGGGTCAATGCTACTACTAACTATCGATGTGTATAATAATATCATCTTTGAGGATCAAATTGCTGAAAAATCTTTGCTTTCAACAAAATGAAGATGAGCTGTTTAGATTCCAATATAACAATGCCCTCTTTAAACATAATGATGAACAAAACCAATGGATCCATGGCTATCCACTTTCAACAAGACAATGTTACTAACGTTGCTCATATCAATCCATCAAGACGAAACTCCAACACTCAATCAAATTACTCGGATGAGAAGATTGCTTTAATCAATGCTTTGGAGTTACAAAAGGATATCGTTATCCTACATTGAGGAGCAACGAATAAGGCAACAACACCGGATGCAGGGACAAAAAATATGCATCTGGACTTGGATAGCCTATCCAACCAAGGAAGATATTGAGGAAAAAGACTCTCAAATGTCCTATTGCTTGTATTTTGTCAACCCATGCAGAACTAATGCAATTTAAGGCAATAATGTGTTTCATAAACCTCTTCTTCAGTGATCTTACAAAATCTATGGGATAAATTTGTAGATCAAAAGTTTTCTTCAGAATACTTGCCGCAACCTTTTTACAATAATAAGTTGGAAGCAGAACTTGAGTCAACAAAATCTGATCAACAAAAGATGGCTACTGACAAGAATAATATATGGGAAGATTGTTCCTACGTCAAGATGGCTAGAGATTTTTCACTACTACCAAAGGATTCACAGGGCATGGCAATCGACAAAGAACTACACGGTCTACAAGAGAGTTTTGAACTCGTTAATGTGATTCTACAAGAAACTAGCATTAGGCACTTTTAATGAGAAGAATTCTTGATGTAACTTAGAAGTTATGTCTCTCACATCTTTACCATCCTTCAATTTGTAGTTGGAGATGGTTGTGTCATCTACATCGGGTTCAACTTCCTGTGACAACATTTCATAATTCCTTGACCACTAGCATGGCTCTCATTTTTAATTTCCATAGAATTGGATCCAACTAGTTTGTCTATAGTGAGACTAGCTTTACCTTGTGAATCCATATGAAAATTCATGATTTCGACTATAACCTTGATTTTTGACAAGTCAGTAGAAATAACGTCCTTTGAAATTATATGCCCGAGTATGACTCCATGGGTGACCCATATTTGACGTTTATCAGGGTTTAGTGATATTCCAAATCTACGACAGTGAATGAAGATTTTCTCTAGTGCGTCAAGGTGCGTAGCTACTGAGGAATGTACACCCAGATCTTTGAGATAAATCTCCACAATCCTGTGTAACAGATCTTGGAAAGCCAGTTGCATGACTCTTTGGAAAGTTGAAGGGGCGTTGCATAAGCCAAAAGGCATAACATTATAAGCATAAACGCCGTTTTTTGTGGCAAAGGCCATTTTATGTTTATCCTTAGGGGCTATTTGAACAAGAAATACCCACTGAATCCATCCAAGAAGCTGAAAGCTTCAGCTCCTGCCATTTCCTCTAAGATCTGGTCGTTAAAGGCAAGGGAAAATGGTCTTTCTTTGTAACCGCATTAAGGTTCTTGAGATCAACACATATACGAAGCTTGCCGTTTTTCTTGGGTACAATCACAATGGGTGATACCCAATCAGTATGTTGAACTTCATAAATGAAGCCAACATCCAGCAATTTCTTAATATCTTCGTCGATCCGCTCACGATAGATGGGGTTACTTTGATAAGGTTTAGCCCTAATAGGCTTAGCCTTGTCTTCTAAAGGAATTCTATGGACCACTATTTCAGGTGGGATCCCATTCATTTCTGTATAATTCCATGCAAATACATCCCTGTATTTGCTAAGTAATGTTTCCAGATCAGAAAGTTGGGCTGACGACAGATGTGCACCAACATGAACTATTCGATCTATCTCCTCGCCAGGATCTTTAAGGTTTAGTAGAATTGTTTTAGCATGTCCTTAAAAGGAGTTGGAACTTGGTGTAGGTTCCCGATGTGGCTGTGGTAACTAGATAACAACGTCATCCAGTGTGAATTCTTTGAACTTCTGTGGAAGATCAAAAGGCGGTTCCACAAAGTTTTCTGGGACTTTGGGAATAATGTGAGGTGAGGCACTTCTAGAGGTGGAAGCTTGGTCTGATTGTTTGGTTTCTGTCCCTTTAGACAAGGGCTTGATCGGCTGTTTAAGCTTCTCACGCATTTGTTTTTGACGCTTACTTAATTTTGTATCAATAATTTGAGTTTTTTTGTAACCGAGGGTTTTGTGGTTTTTGGGTGGGCGATGTTGGTGCCTCACTTATCATATCATCGTTGATTGTATCCCAGACTTCATCGGGATACACATCCCATGTATATTCTTTGGGTTTGGGCTTGTATGCTTGTGTGTTGGGTACCTTGGATGTCAGTTTGACGTGAGCCAACGGTCCTAGGGTCTTGATCCCTTGAGGAATTGATTTTGGCGGATGAGGTTGTGCATCTAGATATAGGAGTACATGTTCATCCGTCATTTCTACATCATGCATGGAAAGAATACCTTCTTCCGAAACATGGGCGGTAGAGACACTAGGTTCTCCTGGACACCATGCTATAGGAATCGGGTCAATCATCATAAGGGGGATGATGGGTGTGTCAATGTCCGTAGAAGATGGGAGAATATCCACATCTTCTATAGCAGTTTCGATATGACATCGATTGGAATCAGCACAGTCCACAGTGGCTAGTGCATGACCCCAATTGATTATGTTCGTGGATCTTGTATAGTGGCCTTTTGGTTGGATCGGGACACTATTTGATTCGTCATATGTTGTGGATGACCAATCATCGTATACCTTGGTGGGCTTGACATGGCCTGTTGAGTCAACCATGACTCGTTTATCGTGGTTACCAAAGGTAATTTTGCTATGCTTCCAATCTTGGACAACACCTGCCATTTGGATCCAGGGTGTACCAAGAAGGAGTTAATATGTATTGGGATCTTCTGATAAATCTAAGATGACACAATCTATCACAAATTTGACACCTGTTATTCGAACTTTTATATTTGACAAATGACCAGCAGAGTTGGTAACTCGTTGATCAGCCATGCAAAGTTTATATCGTGGTTGATCGAGGGTATGGAAGCCCCATGACTTTGCCAAGGAAAAGCCATTATATTAACGCCTGATCTGCTATCTAGGATAGTAGATACTACGGGATAATCTTTATAGGACAAAGGTAGGGTGATGCTAGTCCCCTTAGCAACACCTATATTCAGTAGATTCATAGGAATCTGGAGAATTTCAGAAATCTCTTTTGTTTTTCGCTGGTCATCAGGAATAGTAGGCAGCTGAAAACTTCGATGGATATAACGTTGAAGCCCAGTGAAGGAACTTTTTTTTGATATGGAACGACATCGTGAGTTGAGCTTATAGGAGGTCAGGAAATACTTCAAGTCCCTATAGGGACTGCTCCTTTTCGGGGATTTGAACTGATAACAGACTTTT
This sequence comes from Diphasiastrum complanatum, assembly GCA_029204225.1. NCBI lineage: Eukaryota > Viridiplantae > Streptophyta > Lycopodiopsida > Lycopodiales > Lycopodiaceae > Diphasiastrum > Diphasiastrum complanatum. Next base: position 84,749,768 of record CM055092.1, read on the forward strand.
TGGATGTTCTTTGTCTCGCGAAAACTCATCTTGAGATTCATTGTATTGTCTTTGTTCGACTTGTGGGTCTGGGTAATCTTTTGGTAATGTGGAAGCCGTCAAGTGGCTGCCCTGGGGGTCAGCTAATTTGATATTATTTTGCTGCTGTTAGTGTTGTTGGCATTGTGCTCTAGTTAGAATTCTACAGGTTTGCATTACAACAGGGGACCAGTCATTGGCATTGGCATCGATGGGGAGGCATCTACCATCACAGACGTGGATAAGCTATCTATAGCTTTCATGCAGTTGGCTGTATTTGCAGGAGTCTAGGCTTGGCACAGGTGTTGGAATTTCATAGTGCAGATTCTCAAGTGGTGAGATCAGGGATAAGCCTAGAGGAAGTCACTCAGAGCCATATACCTCAGTACGATCAGGGAGACAGTAGTCTCGGGATCCCTTGAGCGACGACTCAAAGATATGCTTGCGGTGTTATGGTGTCGGGTGGCACATAGCCAGGGAGAGCGAGCAGATGCTCGGAGCCAGGTGGAGCAGGTGATGCTTTGGAGTTCAGCTTGTCTAGCAGGATGGTGACCAGGATCGGAGACATCAGGTGAACATAGTATGTGGATGACGAGTCCATTGGGGTGGCACTCAGGGAGATGCTACAGTTGTTCAGGTATGATATGTCATTTGATGTATGGACGATGTTCTTCAGCTGGTGCATCATGTGGTGACCTAGGGAGGGTCAAGCCTACTTGGAGGTAGGTGGCATGGAGTGTACCTAGGGTGGTACATATCCTAAGGGCATGGAGTGCATTACGGGGTGATGTGGATCCAGCATGCCCATGGTTGTGAGCCGACAGGGATGGGGATGGTTGCTCAAAGAGTGACAGGTAATACTTTGGTGAGTAATCAGGTGAGCTACATGGTTATATGCACAGTTATCTCCAGGTTGGCGTCACATGTTGTTGTTATTCGTCATTATTTGGTAAGCAGAATGCAGTTTTTGGTTAGATCCAGTTGGAGTCTAGTTGCACTACAGGTGGACAGATTCTTGGGAAGCTATCAACGAGTAATGGATACTTGGTGATCAGATGGTACAGGGTTCTGGAGCTATCCTACCTGATATGCTATGGATCGTGGGTGAGTTATTCATCACGATAGTGGATCTAGTTTGCATTTGCTTTGGCTTGCACGCTATGATGGATACAGTGTTGGTGAGATAGGCTTCTTGGTGGGAGGCCTATGTACTGGTCAAATAAGAGTTGGCAATGTCAAGCATGGAAAGTTGAACCTACATGGGATGTAGGACAGACAGATCATCATCAGTATCTCTGAGAGGTAGGCGAGCTACTCAGGTATAGCCTATGGTGAGGTTTGTGTACATTCATTCATTGAGTCCTTGGTAGAATCTTGTGCTTGGAGCATGGATAATGGATGGGGATCAGTTTTCAGGGCTTATTGGACAGGATGTTAGGGCAAAGCGGCTTGGAGAATAGCTTTGTTTGGGAGATACATCAGGGATGAGGCTTGGAGCACTCATTGGTTCGAGATGGTTGATCTTGGATGATGTATGAGGACATCTATGTGATATGCTTGGACGTGAGGGCATCTTGGTTACAGGTGCGGGCCATGGTTGAGGACCTGATTTGGTGACCAGTGGTGTAGTAGCGGATCTACAGTTGGCACATGTGTTGGTACAACAAGATATCACTTATGGGCAGGCCTTGGTCATGTATTTGACGCTTTATCATTCATGTTGGTTTGCATGAGTGTGTGTGGGCTTGCATGTTGCCTTGTCACGGGAGTCTAGATCTGAGTCGGAGTCGTATGTGGTTGTGCATTTGCTACAGTAAAACAAAGTAGTCATTGACTTGTCATTGTCTACTAGCTGTCTATCTGGTGAGGGTGCAATCTTATGGTGGCAGTAAGATTTCCTCAGGTTGAGCCTCAGTCGCTCATTTATGTCAGCTTTATAGCTTTGTGCTTGTAAGTGTCTGATAGGATGTCAGCCTAGCTAGATGGAGGATGTAAGTCTCATGGTGGTAGTGGGATTTCCTCAGTTTGAGCATGTCGCCCATGTGGTCCACTTGTGTTCAAGTCGGATTGGGGACAAGTCAGTTGGTCTTGAGTATGGTAGACTCTCTGTATGAGCATTGTGTTTACATGATACTTTGTGAGTCAAACCTGGTGGTTTGTTGGTGTGCTTGAGTGTGAGTCAAGTATAGAGTAGTAGGATATGCATAACATCTTTTGGACACTCCAGACATTGTTACAAATTATTGTTTTTCACTCTTATCACATTTGAGCTTAAGGGAGAGAGTTAGAAATCAGTTGTGATCTGATTCATTAGTATAAGCTCTTGATCGGGCACTGATCCCATAGCCAGCTACTTGGGTTAGTCGAGTAGCCACACGTAGGAAGAAATTAGTCTATACAGTGATTTTTGAGTTCATTATGCTATACTCAGGGGCATGTCCTGGGTTTGTCAGTATATGTGGCCATATTGGGCCTAACTCTAGTTTGGCAGGTGGTAGGCCAGTTTAGTGACACCTGTTGAGCCCATGCAGTTTGGGGCTTTGCTATATGTATAATGTTTCTTCATAATAGACTTAACTTTTGTTGTGCCATATTTGAGATCTTGTGAGGAGTGGCTATGGTGATTGTGTGATGTGATCTGCATATTGCAATAGATCCTAACAGAATTTCAACTAGAACTCACACTATTGAAGGTAAAGGTACTGTAAGATTACAATTCCAGCATGATCAATTCAAATTACTATCAAAAGTCTTATATGTTCCTAAACTCTCTACAAATCTGTTATCAGTAAGTAGAATTACAGATTTAGGTCATAAGGTAGAGTTTAAATCTAATCAATGTAGAATTATTGATAGGAGTGACAAGATCCTTGCACTCGGCAAGAGGCAAAGCTACTTGTATAGATTGGCACACTGCTATTCTGAGTCAAGTCAAGTCTTGAAAACCTCTGTTCTAGTCAATAAAGCATTACTATGGCATCATCGCTTAGGACACGTAAATCATGCATCTAATTTGGACATGTCCAAACAATCCATGGTTCTTGATCTCGACTATCCTTCTGGTAAGGTCAATCTCCTTGTCTGTCATAATTGCATCTTTGGAAAGCAGGCTAGGATTCCTTTTAGATCAAACCATATGCATGTAGCAAAAGATCTATTAGATGTTGTTCATACAGATATATGTGGACCTAAGCAAACTCCTTCATTGCTAGATGCAAAGTATTTCGTTACCTTTATTGACGAATTCTCTAGAAGAACAGTTGTTTATTTCATTAAACACAAATCAGAGGCTTTCATCAAATTCAAAGAGCATGCTGAGAATCAAACTGGAAAACGAATCAAAGCACTGAGTTCAGATTATTGGGGAGAGTACATCTCCAATGAATTCAAGGACTATTGCCTTAACAACGACATTGAGCAACAATACATCACTTCCTATTCGCCTCAGTCAAATGGTCTTGCTGAAAGAAAGAACATAACCTTAGTTGAATTGACAAAGTGCATGTTATCACATGCGACACTTCCGAAGTGCTTCTGGGCTTAAGTTGTTTCAACAACAACCTATATTCAGAACAGATGTTCTACTAAAGGCCTTTTATACAAAACACCATTCAAAGTTTGGACGGGAACCAAACATTCTTTATCAAACTTACGAGTTTTTGGATGTACTGCTTTTGCACAGATTCCTCGTGATCTCAGAAAGAAGCTCGACTTCTAGAGTATCAAATGTGTTTTCATCAGTTACACTACTTCAGATCAAGCCTACAAGTTGTTCGATCCCATCGAGTCGAAGATATTCACTAGCCGAGATGTCATCTTCATCGAAGATTAGTTTCAAGACCTCAAAGGAAAGGGCAGTTTCCATGTAGCTGACCTATCAGACTCTCCTGATGCTTTGAACTTTCCAGTTCCTCAGTCGACTATTTCTATTGAAGCTCCAAACTCCTCTACACTTGATGAACAACAAATCAACGACGAATCAGAAGATGATGATGTTGCATATCAGCAACTACAGTATGTGAAAATAATCAACTTCCTGCATTACCCAGAAGATCTTCAAGAACCAACAGACCACCTAACCGGTATATCAACGAGTCTGTAGACTATCTTGTTCAAGAACTGACATTTGTCCAAGAGGCACTCACTCAGCCTGATTCAGATCTTTGGAAAGAAGCTATGGATAAAGAGTATTTGTCTCTTATCAAGAACCAAACGTGGACGATTGTCGAATTACCTGCTAGCAGAAACGTAGTTGATTGCGAAAGGATTTTTAAAGTCAAATACAACACAGATGGAAGCATCAACAGAAGAAAGACACGACTTGTAGCCAGAGGTTTTTTGAGGTATACAATGTCGATTACATTGAGACTTCCAGTCTAGCAGTCAAGCATTCTTCTATTCGACTTTTGCTATCATTTGCAGTTGTAGCAAATTTGGAAATACATCAAATGGATGTCCAGACATCATATCTCAAAGGAGTCATCGAAGAAGACATTTACATGGTGCAACTCGAAGGTAAACACAATCATGTGTGTAAACTCCATAAGGCACTTTATGGGTTGAAGCAATCTGTTCGAGCATGGGTTCAAAGGATCAATACTCTCCTTATTGATCACGGCTATACACCTAGCTCTTTAGATTCAAACGTTTATATCAAAGCAATGCAACAGTCTTTTATCATTATCACTTTGTACGTAGATGATACATTGCTTTTCAGCAATAGTACCGATTTGATAAAAGAAGCCCAGACAATGCTATCTTTCAAATTCGACATGACTGATCTGGGCGAAGCTCATTTTTGCCTTGGTATACAAATCCACAGAGACACAAAACAGAAGTTGGTCTACATTAAACAACAGAGGTACATCTACAACATGTTAGTCAGATATAATCTGATGATATGCAAGTTAGCTCTCTCACCAATGGAACCAGGACGCAAATTTTCAAAGGACCAGTGTCCCCAAACAATTCATGAGAAGCAGCAGATGCATGAGTATCCTTACCATTCTATTATAGGATCTCTTATGTATGCCATGATCTGTACCATGCCAAACATAGCTTTTGCAGTTAGCTCTCTAGTTTATGACTAGTCCTAGTATAACACATTGGAAGTCTCTTATTAGAGTCACGAGATATCTCCGGGCTACTATGGACTTTTGCATTTGTTATGGAGCAGTCGACAATGACAAACTCAATTTTCTCAGTGGTTACATTGATGCGAGTTGGGCAAGAGATGTAGACACTCGTAAATCTACTTCCAGATTTACATTCTTCCTCAACAATGGTCCAAATTCTTGGAAGAATCGCAAGCAATCTTCAATAGCTCTATCTTCCACTGAATCAGAGTATATCGCAGCCTCTCAAGCTACAAAGGAAGCAATTTGGTTGAGGAACTTACTCTCAGATATCGGTCTGAATCAATATGCTCCAACGATATTATTTTGTGATAATCAAAGTGCCATCGCTTTATCAACCAACCCTAGATTTCATTCCAGGAGTAAGCACATTGAACTGAAGTATCATTTCGTCAGAAGCAAAGTTTTCAACGAAGAGGTCATATTGCAGTGTTGTAGAATGCAAGATATGACAACAAATGTTTTTACTAAAGCATTAAGTTTGGAGTCACACAGAAGATTCTGTGTAGAAGTAAGTTTGAAGGTCAAGGCATTCAAGGATTCAGATTAAGGGGGAGTGTTGGATTATTCTCCTTCTACCAATCGACTAAACGATTTTAATCTTCATCCATTGTTTAATCCAATTCTGCGGATTTTCCTGTGTGTTTACACAGTCTGCAGAATTACAAGTGTTTTTTACACAGTGTGCAGAATTACATGGAGTTTATGACCATATCACATTTTTCGCCTGACAGAAATATCGTTTAAAATCACAGTGTCGCATTTTTTGCTTTTTTCCAAAGAGTCTCAAATGTTAAGGACATGACTCTGGCAAAGTGTGGGGCAACTCTGAATGAGATTTAAGGGCACCTTCGTATTTTTTGCCTTTTTCGCAAAAAACCCGACAGTGTCGCCTGTGGTTGTTTTAATTCATTTCTACAGAGCTATAGTTTTGGTTCATTTATGCAGACAGAACATTTACGGCCAATTTTACCGCTTATCAACAATCAATGACAAGGACCGGATGGATGCCAGCGGATCACCAGCCAACTGGTACAATAGAATGAATACCACCTTCACTTATTCTTTCTTTTCCATGAAATAAGAACAACAAGGACTTGGCCTTGTACAATGGAGATCCCCTTGGATATGCTTGTTGAGGATACTCCTCTTCAAACCTCGACCCCCATCATAAGTTGGCTTTTCTCCATAGAATGAACTTTTGATGCAATTAGAGACACTATGCTCTTGGCCCCTTCCAATATTGAAGATAGATCTTCATAAACAATAACTTCTCCATAATCAAACACCTTTGAGATAGAGAGTGTAAAGGCTCTGTAGCCTTCTTTGGTGGATAAGCATCCAACCATGATCGATAATCTTGGATCACCATCCTTCCTTGCTTCCAAGAAAACACATGCAAAGCAATAATCTTCAAGAACACTAAGGTACACAACCTTAGGTTTATAGTTGAACAAGACTCCATATAGTGCACTCCTTCCAATAGCTCCATAACTCCAAAAAGCTTTGCATAATGGAAAATACACGTGCACCATAAAACTTGAAGAGACAAGACATAGCCATCGGTTACTTGTGAAACCATCAATAAGAGTAAAAAAGCAACAGGCAACTTCCTTGCTTATAGATGAAGAAAGGTGAATATCTGAGTGTTCCAACTCCAAAAAATGTGTTTTCTTGGTAGAAGACATGAAATATGGATCCACATGTGATTTTGTCATAGAACAAGCCACTCTTGGCTTGATCTCCTTGACCATAATAGACATAGATTTGAAATTGGAAACATGCAACTTCCTATGCCATACTTGCTCCTTGGAAATACAAGTCATCAATGCAACATCACAAATACTTGCATTCTCTTGCAAATCTAGCTTGAAAATGCCACCATATCTAGATCCACATGCCAGGATCTCAACACTTTTCTTTATGAAACAATTATTGACATTGAAATTCCACTTCAAAACCATCATCAAATAACTTTCCAACACTAATCACATTCTTTGTGAGATTAGGGACATAAAGTACATTGAAAAGTGATAAACTCATAGAAGATGCAAGATTCATATATTGATTCTTGAAGTTCTTGATAAGATTCAGTAGAAATAAAAGAACTCTTGGTGCTACTCATGTGTGATGATGCACCATTATCAATATACCAAGATACATCTTTGAAAGATAAAGATGATAAACTAAACATCATGAGAGATGCTTCTCCTTCACTTGCATGTGAGTCTTCAATGGTAATATTGGCTTGATCTTCTTGAGTCTTCTTCTTGAATAAGAAGAATGAGTTGAATCATCTTCTACTACTCCTTGGTCTTTGTCATTTGCTTTGTCCTTTGATTTGTCCTTGGTGAAGGCTTGAGAAAATTTGTTCTTGCTCCTTCCTCTTGACTTGTCCTTGGCAAAGTGAGCTTTGTCATAACCACCATCCTTGCCTTGAAAGTGTGTTGATCTTCAACAACTTGTTCTTTTGCCTGCATTCTTCAACAATAAGAACATCATGCAGAGCCTCCATAGATGGTAGCTCCTCCATGATAGCATAAGTTTGCACAACATTTGCATACTCTTCTCTAAGTCCATTAAGACTACTTGAACAAGTTGACTGTTCTCTAGAGTATCACCTATGCATGTTATCTCTCTGTGAAGATCTTTAACTCTCATTACAGAACTTGAAGCACTTTCATCAACTCTTTGAAAACTAGAAAAGATATGATTTCTAAGAGTAAGAAGTCTTGATGTGATCTTTGCTTCAAAAATGTTCTTAAGGATTTCCCAAGCTTGCTTGGTAAAGTTGCAAGAATTTATTTCTCTCAACATCTCATCAGAGATGTTTATCTTAATGATATGAAGAGAAATTATTGCTCTTTTCTTGAACCTTTGAGCCTCATCATAAGCTTCATGTTCAACTTCAATTCCTAATACAATGTCCATTACACCATAAAGAACCAACAAAGATTCTGTTCTATGCTTCCAAACTGAATGGTTGGAGGTATTCAGTCTTTCACTAGCTCCTAAGAGATAACCTCCTACAAATGCCATGAATGTGAAGACTCCTTGTAAACTGGACAACAAAGAATGGAATTGAGTGTGTTGCTTCTTTTTCACTAGAGGAACCAAAACAACTGCGTGTACTACCAAATCCTTGTTGGATTTATCTCCTCTACTGTCCTGAATCCTATTTTAATCTGCCTCCATTCATGCTGCATTTTTTACTCATGTTGTTGCACAGTCTACATATTTACATGCAAAAACCTCGACTGTCTGCATAAATACAAGTTTTCACAAGCGAAAAAGATGAAAAAAATGCGACACTGTGTTTTTACACGTGATTTGTGACAGGCGAAAAAGACGACACTGTCTTACAAAATGCCGAAGGTGCCCTAAGAAAAGTGGAGGCACCCTATAAATCAAATTCTAAGACATTTGTCAAAGTGTCGCATTTTTTGCATCTTCACCAACGTTCATTTCAGCAAAGACTAACGTCGTGGCCTTCTCACGCTCATCCCATGCAACTGTGCTAATAGATTTGACAACGACAACAGCCACCCATGATCTCCTATAGACATCACATCCACTTTGTACTTTCTTCACTGCACACCTATAACATTGTATATATATATGACAAGATGTGAGATAACCGTAGTGTGTGAAAATAATAGCATCAAAATCTTATCAGAGATAGACAAAGTAGATGCCTTGCGCACTGATTCTTTTGCATTGTCAGTAATAGGTTCATTTCTTTTACAGATTGAATTAGCTTTGTAGAACACACGGTTTCGTCTACTATTGTCTTGTGCTCCACAACATTATTGACATGTATATTTTGCTATACTTAATCTGATAACAGCTCTGTCTTGTTCTGCGTTCAGATTTGTGTCAATATTGCTATGCTTTTCTACATTCTATCTGACTCTCTTATTGCTCAATCTGGTAATCTGTTCTTAGCGAATTATTATTAGTCTAGGTGTTCGCGACTAATATTTAGTCTTGCCTTTCGCGACTGATTATTAGTTGAGCTTGGTCTAGCTCTTTGCAAATCATTTGCGACTAATAATTTGTCTAGCTGTTCGCGACAAATTATCCTTCTGATGTTTTTGTTGCTTAATGTTTGGCTACGTAATCAAATCGACCGTGATTTCTATCACTAACGTTCTGTTCGTTTTTTTATAGGCGTAGTCATGCTTAGGGAAAGAGTAATATAGCTCATTCTACTGTGCACGAACACTTTCCGTTCGAGTTCATTTCTCGTTCGAGTTTCAAGTTCACTTTTTTTTGTGTTCGTTTTCTTTTAGAGCTAAATTTTTGTTCCTCTCTCTCACACACCCTCTTTCGATTCCCAACATGGTATCAGAGCTATTCGTAGTCTGATAAGACTCTACTAGCCAATAGAATAATTGTCTTTTTGTTCTGTAATTCAGACCATATTTTCATACTTAAGTCGCTGATAGTTTTTCCTATCACTTAGACTAATCTTCCACATGGATTCCTAAGGGAAAGCCAATCCTATCATGAACAAGCTTGATGGAGCCAATTACAATATGTGGAAATTTAAGATGAAAATTGTACTAATGGCTAAAGAATTGTATGAGGTTGTTACAAGTGCAGAAGGAAAACCCAAAGCAGACGACGCAATAATCACTAGATGGAAACTGAAGGATGGAAAGGATTTCACGCCGATCATCCTCAACATTACGAATATCCAGATAGGCACACTATACGAAGTGCGAGATATAGCTTCCAAGCTACATCTCAGGAAGAAATTTTACTCCCTCAAGATGACGAATGGTGATTCCCTGCAGAATCACATCAATCAATTCAAGAACCTGCTAAGACAAATGGCCGCTGTCGGATCTGTCATAGACGATCAAGACGCAGTGCTACAACTGCTTACAAGTTTGCCAAGCTCATACTATAGCTGGGTGATGATCATCACGACACATCCAGAAGTGACTCTTTCGAGAGTCATTACTATGTTGTTGCAGGAAGACACGCGGAGGAACGAAGCCTCAACTTCCTCAGTTGATTCTCACGCTTTATGCACCAACAAGAGCACGACTAAGTAGAAGAAGAAGAAAGGCCCGAAGCAATCAAAGCTAGACCAGAAACTAGCACAACACAAAGAACAGTTAAATCCGCAGGCGAAGAAGAAGCTGTTCTGCAGATATTGCAAGCAAAACAACCACGAAATTCAAGACTGCCGGATACTGCAAGCAAAGAACAACAACAAGGGGCAGTGGAATCAAGTGGAAAATGCAGCTACAGAAGCTCCACTTCCTATTCAAGAAGCGAATCATGATGCCTTCATGACCAGCCATCAAGGAGCATCCAGCAATAATTCTTGGTTTTCTTGAATTCTGGAGCCACTCAACACATGACCAACCTCATTGGCTGTTTCGAGTCCTATACACCTTACAGTACCAATAAATATGTTCACCTTGGCGACAATAGCACACAAGCTATTAAAGGTGAAGGTACTATAATATTAAGCTTTGAAAATGATCAGTCTAAGCTACTTTCTAAAGTCCTATATGTACCAAATTTATCTATGAATCTGCTCTCTGTAAGCAGGATCACAGATCTAGGACATAGAGTAGAATTTGAATGTGATTAGTGCAAAGTAGTTGATAGGATATGCAAGATCCTAGCACTCAGAAAGAGACGTGGATACTTGTATAAAATAAGTCATTGCTTTTTTGCCTCTAGTCAGGTGCTCAGTATTTCTATTCATGCGAATAAAAATTTACTCTGGCATTATAGGCTTGGTCACTTGAATTGTGTTGTTGTACAACAAATGTCTAGACAATCTATTGTCCTTGATCTTGACTATCCTCGTGATAAAGTCAAGTTACCTGTCTGTCAAGACTCTCTAGTTGGTAAACGGACTAGGAAACCATTTAAATCAAGCCATCAACATATTGCTACAGGATTGTTAGGCATTATACATTCAGACGTTTGTGGCGGCGATGAAAAATCCTTCGTTGAAGGATGCAAAATATTTTATAGCTTTTATTGATGAATTTTGCAGAAGGACTATGGTGTACTTTATAAAGAAGAAATCAGAAGCCTTCAACTGCTTCGAAATTTTCAAGGAGCGTGCAAAAAAGGAGACTGGAAGGACGATCAAGGCCCTAAGGTCAGACAATGGTGAAGAATATATCTCTATCGAGTTTAAGGAGTACTGCCAAAGCCAAGGCATTGAGTAGCAATTCATCACTCCTTACAGTCCTCAATCTAATGGCTTAGCCGAGAGGAAGAATCATACCCTGGTTGAATCAGCCAAATGTATGCTAGCGCATGCATCGCTGTCCAAAAGATTCTAGGCCGAAGCTGTCTCCACTGCAGCTTACATCCAGAACAGATGTTTGACTAAGGCTCTCTCAGGCAAGACACCCCACGAGGTGTGAACAGGCTCTAAGCCTTCTGGGAATAACCTAAGAGTGTTTGGATGCGTTGCCTACGCACAGATCCCAAAAGACATGAGAAAGAAATTGGACTTCCAAGGTCTCAAGACCATCCTGATTGGATATATTTCATCTGATAATACATACAAGCTGTATGATCCTGATATCCTTGTATAACTGGGATATAGTCTTTATCGAGGATTAGTTCGTCGACATCAAAGACAAAGATATTGCTCTAGGAGAACCTTCATCGCCTACCATTGACACGACTGTCTGAGCTTTTGGCTCAGGCATGTCCATTGTCAACCCACTTTTTGACAGCAAATCAGACGAAGACGTTGCTGCTACCTAGCAACAAGTCCCAAGAGTGGTTCATCACTCAAATCCTCCCAGAAGATCAAGCCGAGTGCGCACACAACCCACAAGGTATACTCCTGAGTTTGCATGTCTCTTGATACAGGAACCGACGACAGTCGAAGAGGCACTAGGCCAAACAGACTTTGATCTCTGGAGAGAAGCTATGGACAAAGAGTATTCCTCTCTGATAAAAAACAGACGTGGTCACTAGTTGAAGTTCCTATTGGCTGCAATATCACTGATTGCAAATGGATCTTCAAGCTCAAATACATTGCCAATGGAGCAATTGACCGAAGGAAGGCAAGTCTGGGCTCTTAAGCAACAATACCAATTCGGTCAAGGATTCTAAGCAGATGCTGTTTTCGGAGTTTGACATGACTGATCTGGGTGAAGCTCACTTTTGTCTGGGCATTCAAATCCACAGAGACAGAGCAAGATGACTGATTTACATCACTCAACAAAGGTATCTTCACAATGTTCTTAAAAGATACAATCTAATGAATTGTAAATTAGCTCACTCACCGATGGATCCAGGCCTGTATTTGTCAAAGGACCAATGTCCCCAGACCAAGCAAGAAGAGGAGCAGATGAGAGAGTATCCTTATCGATTGATACTTGGATCTCTCATGTACGCAATGGTCTGTACAAGACCAGATATCTCTTTTGTAGTAAGCTCACTCAGCCAATATATGGCTAATCCTGGCATTACCCATTGGAAGGCTTTCATAAGAGTAATGAGATACATTCGAGCTACCATGGACCAGTGCATCTGCTATGGAGATGTCATCAACAAAAATCTTCATCAGCTCAGTGGATATTCTGATGCAAGCTAGGGAGGAGATGTAGACAATTGTAAGTCCACATCTGGATTTACATTTTTCTTCAACGACGGTCCTATCTCATGGAACAGTCGTAAGCAAACCTCTATCGCACTTTCTTCTACAAAAGCAGAATACATTGATGCTTCTCAATCTATTAAAGAAGAGTTTTGGTTGAGAAATTTACTATTAGACAAAAATTTGTATCAGTACAACCCCACAATTTTATTCTATGATAATCAGAGTGCTATTGCCTTATCGGCCAACCCTAGATTTTACTCTAGGAGTAAGCACATTGAAATTAGATATTACTACATCAGGGGCAAGGTTCTCAACAAGGAGGTGAGCTTAACGTACTGCAGAACGCAGGACAAGGTTGCATATATATTCACGAAGGCATTAAGTATTAATGCACACAACAAATTTTGTGCATTGCTTAGTCTGAAGATCAAGGCAGTCACGGATCCATATTAGGCGGGGGGTGTTGGATTTATCTCCTCTACTCGCCTAAATCCTATTTTAATCTGCCTCCATTCATGCTGTATTTTTTACTCATGTTGTCACACAGTCTGCATATTTACATGTAAAATAAGACAGGCAAAAAACTCGATTGTCTGCATAAATACAAGTAATTTTCCACAGGCGAAAAAGGCAAAAAAAAACACGACATTGTGTTTTTACACGTGATTTGTGACAGGCAAAAAAGGCAACACTGCCTTACAAAATGTCGAAGGTGCCCTAGGAAAAGCGGAGACACCTTTTAAATCAAATCCTAAGGCATTTATTAGAGTGTAGCATTTTTTGCATCTTCACCAACGTTCATTTCAGCAAAGGCTGACGTCGCGGCCTTCTCACACTCATCCCATGCAACTGTGCTAACAGATTTGACAATGACAATAGCCACCCACGATTTCCTACAAAATAGCACATCCACTTTGTACTTTCTTCATCTGCACACCTGTAACATTGTATATATATATGACAAGATGTGAGATAACCGTAGTGTGTGAAAATAATAGCATCAAAAGCTTATCAGAGATAAACGAAGTAGATGCCTTGTGCATCGATTCTTTTGTATTGTCAGTAATAGGTTCATTCCTTTTACAGATTGAATTAGCTTTGTAAGACATGCGGTTTCATCCGCTATTGTCTTGTGCTCCACAACATTATTGACATGTATATTTTGCTATACTTAATCTGACAACATCTCTGTCTCGTTCTGCGTTCAGATTTGTGTCAATATTGCTATGCTTTTCTACATTCTGTCTGACTCTCTTATTTCTCAATCTGGTAATCTGTTCTTAGCGAATTATTATAAGTCTAGCTATTCGCGACTAATATTTAGTCTTGTCTTTCGCGACTAATTCGCGACTGATTCAGTCGAGCTCAGTCTAGCTCTTCGCGAATCATTTGCGACTAATAATTTGTCTAGTTATTCACGACAAATTATCCTTCTGATGTTTTTGTTGCTTAATGTTTGGCTACGTAATCAGATTGACCGTGATTTCTATCACTAACGTTCTGTTCATTTCTGATAGGCGTAGTCATGCTTAGAGAAAGATTAATATAGCTCATTTTGCTGCGCACGAACACTTTTCGAGTTCGTTTCTTGTTTGAGTTTCGAGTTTGCTTCTTTTCGTGTTCGTTTTCTTTTAGAGTTAATTTTTTTGTTCCTCTCTCTCACATACCCTCTTTCAACTCCCAACAATCCTATGTAAAATCTTGCAACAGCTATGTGAGATCTTGCTTACAACAAAAAATCAATCAAATTGAATGTGTTGCTACTTTTTCAATCTAGAATCTAACTTGAAAAGTTGATCCAACCTCCTGAAATCATGGAACAGCTATGTGAGACCTATCTCACAACAAAGAACCAATCAAATCATGCAACAACTATGTGAGACCTATCTCACAACAAAGAACCAATCAACTTGAATTTGGATCTAGCCTTGATGAAGCACTTACAATTCTGATGTCAAAATTTTCCATGAGTTTTAAATGAATGAAAACACTTTAGAAACACACATGCAACTCAAACACAACCCTTTGTGTGAAATGATGTGACTATGACAACAGAAACTTGTCTTATCCAATTCTATCTTTGATTGAGTTTCAAAAACTGTGAATGATGAATCATGCATGCAATATATTCAAATCAAAAAGTGTCCACTCGAGTTTTGGGTCACTCCCTACCCTTCTTAAAAGTCTAATAACTTTCTCTAGGATCATCAGAATGATTTGAAACCAATTGCACTGAAAATTAGACTCTTCTAGCTTTCCAACAAGCTATAATGTCAGTACTTTTGGACCTAGCGTCAAAGAAATAGAATGAAATGATGTATTCTGGTTTTCACACGTGTGAAAAGTTAGAATTCCGTACATCCTCTGTTCTGGACTAAAAATATTAGTTTTATCTACTAACAGATCTGAGGCTAGAGCACAATCTAGAATTCTACAGATCAAAGCCACATTAATTTCTCACAAATAGGGAAAGTACACAAGCAAAATAATGTATGAAGAATACACCAATCTCGATTTAGAGAGAGACTACCAAAAAACAAGCAAAATAGCATGAGATCCAATTTTGACATTATGACCTTACCAAAGCTTGATTCATCATGAGAAATGAATGAGAACCATATGTACGTATATTGGAGAGCCTTAGATCGTGGTACTACTAGCATTCAATGCATTTCCTACACCTATTCAAGTGTAAACTACCACTATATTGACACCTAACAACTTGCATGCAAAGATTGCACCTGACTTCTACCTACTTTCTCCATGTGTCAAAATTTGCAGTATGAACTTACAATTCTTATAGTTTTGTCCTTTTGCTTTTTTGAAATGTTCCTTTTGATGATGGATGCATCAAAACCCAAGAGTTTTTTTGAATATTTTCTTGGCACCCATAATCCATTGTCTCTTTCTCATTGAAGAGAAGCACATAGTCGATTGAGGAGCACGGCTTCCTTGATGGCGCCATTCGTTATGTGCAGGCCAAAATTTGAAATATTGAACTATGAATCTGAGAATATGTGTAGGCGAAAAGCCATGAATCTGAAAATATGTGTAGGCAAAAAGCCATGAATCTGAAAATGTGTAGGCAAAAATTTGAAACACTGAACTATTTGGCGCTACGAGTTAACTCTAGTTAACCCTATAAACCATGATTTGACAATACAATTACATTAATGTTATATTGATTTTCTCAACCCAACCATCTATCATATTCATTTTCAATATTTTTGGGCCTCTTCGGACAGTGATGAGCTGGAAGGGCAGGCCTCAACATCCAATAGCATTTCCACATGCTGCCCGACGAAACATATATATATTTAAAAAGTTTTTATTTTATTTATATCTGAGAAAGGCTACGTTACGTAGAAGCCTGATATCAAGGTTTCTATTGGTCCACATGGCTACGAAAATGAGAAAAAAAAATAAAAAATGCATCTTTTTCAGAGGCCCTCATCGAGCTCTAAGTTTCTCTAATGGAAACGGAATGACCATGTATTTCTAGGCATTTGAAATAAATGCAATTAGACCTCTCTTAGAAGTGAGCTGCCTTTTGACGGTGACCTCTAGTGGAGAAGGTAATTCCACTTGTAATTTGTTTTAATGTGGAATTGCTACATGGGCTCCACCTAGGTGATTCTCTTGCTTATTTAAGAGGTCCCCTCTTTGTAAAAGGGAGCTTCAGTGTGTAATGCAACTACTCCATGTCCTAATGAGAATATCCTCCACGAGTTTGGTGCATCCATTAAGCTCCTTGATCATTCTTGTTTTCTTGAGTGATGCATTTATGATCTTGCCCTTCCACTTTTGATTGTGGATTAGTTTAGGTTTCTTGTCTTTGTGGATTTAGTTGTAGATTAGATTTCTTGTTTTTGTGGATTAAAGTAGGATTCAAGCATTCAGGTAAACTATATAGGCTAGGAATGTGGCTGAGATCTTGTAAATCCATTGACATCCTAGTTCTTGATGTTCTTGGAATGTTCAAGAATCAAGAAATGTGTGATTCTTGTTTTTTGTACATTTGTAATACTTTCTATTCTAGTTTCCCATTTCTTGTTTGTGGTTTAATGTAGGTTTAGATTAGTTTCAATTTGCAAGAATCTGTCCATTTCAGTATATGACAATTAGTTTGTAGGAATTGGTGCTCAACAAAGTGAGTATAGTTCAAGAGTGACAAACTCGTGTGTCCTCTGACAGGCTAGACAATACTACAATGCTTTCAGATCCCTCTGCCTGATTTGGGGATCAAACCAAGAACATGTAATATCTGGAAATGCCCGAACAAGCCTGATAACAGGCAGAACAGAACCGTAAGAAGAAGTAAGCCAAAATCGTTGACAGATCTTAAGCAAATAATTAGTAAACACAAGCCAAATTATCACACAACTACAACACACAAGAGATTTTGACCAGCAACAACACATTTATAGAATCATATTAGTTTTTCAGCAACCACGCTTCTCATGCTTGAGAAACCATCTAAAACTCCTCTACTTTGGAAGATCTAGATTCTGACGAAAAGTATAGGATGAAGCAATTGATCAACCATAATTATAGTAATAAGAATAACAAGCAATTCAGAACAAGTAGCAGCGCCTGCATGTGCTTGTATCGATATATTGTCTGCTGCTGTTTTGCCATATTGTTGATCTGAAGCTTTCCGCTACTAGAAAAGGAAATGAGAGGCGACAGATCGATCGTTGGCAATGTCGAAGCTGCATCGCCAACAGAAACAATGAAGGAAAGAGAAAGAAGAACACGTTCCAATTTTGGTCTCCCATCACAACAAGATTCCTTTTCTTTGCTCTTAGAAGAATGTCAATTAAAGCTTCACATACTTTTCCCTAGAGCCCCCAGCATTATCAGAACTCGTTTGTGGCAGATTGGGCACCAATGACTTCCTGTGGCAGAGACGGCTGCATGCAGCGACAACGAGGAGCCTCAAAAATGGCAAGAAACGTGACGATGAAAGCTCAAAATCTAAGACCGCATAAGAAGCCACGTGTCAATCTCTTAATAATCAAGAAGTCCCAACCAAAATATATTTAAATATTAAAAAAAGAGGTGTTGGCAGAGAGCAAGCAACACCGGGCAGTGCACACATGAGCACACACACACTCGAAACATATGTGCAGTTTGCATATATATCCCCTCTCAAAAATTTCATATAATCACTTATGGGATATATTTTGGCTGCCTGGACACATGGCACCGAGGCATCCAAAAAAAGACAATGTGTGGCTGTGGTGAAGGTGGGGCCAAAATGGGGCATTGCTCTGAAGATGCAGGCTCCCCGAGGGGATGTCGTTCCATGAAAGATATATTCGTGAATTGTCGCCAAATCCACACTATTTTCATATTCAAACATTTCTGCTGAACCAACACATGATTCATGCCTCTCACCCAATTCTCCTCTCCTGCGCTTGCGCAGCACAGAGTGGGGTCTTGAGACAGATATTTTGTTCGTGAATTCGCTCATTTGGCACATTGCTCGCAAATTAATCTACGCCCTGCCATGTATTTTGATGGTTAACTACGCAGGCATGGTGAAATGCCATATGCTTTCTTTGGAACATTTGCAGCAAGCTTGCTTTGCTTTTGGAACAAAAATCTGTTTGTGCTCATGCACACACACCTCTGCAGTTGTTGATGGTAGTGTGCAAACAGCATCATGTATCTATACAGAATTCCAGCTCTGTATAATTTTCCTGGTGTTTTGTGAGGTATTTATTAATCACAGAACTTTCGAGATGGGAAACAAAACCTCAAAATTCATAGCATAGCGTAATCAATAAGATTTGGAAAAGAAGCTATCCAAGGGAAGGAGCGTGCTAAGCACAGATTGCTCTTGTATTCATCCAGAGTTCATGTTCAAGAACGGCTCCATTGCAGAGCACGGCAAAGAGCTTTACATATAGCTTATGTAATAATCAGAATACAGCATTTATGTGAGGGCAATTCTTGAAGAAAGCATCAGTTGTTGGAATCGGAGCAATCACCGAGATAAAAGGGGGTTTTATAATTAGTGTGTTATAATTCCAGTCACAAGCACACACAATCACCAGCAATGGAGGCTCCGAAGTTGGAGTTGCTGATGGAAATGCATGCACAGAACCGATCTAAGCTGCGACAGGCCATGGCCTCATCAGGGTCGGCTTCGGGAGTTGTCCTCTTGCAAGGCGGAGAGGAACAGCCTCGCTACTGCACAGATCACGTGGACCTATTCAGGCAAGAGAGCTTCTTTGCTTACCTGTTCGGAGTAAGGGAGCCAGGGTTCTATGGTGCCCTTGATCTGACTTCAGGAAAGGCTGTTCTGTTTATTCCACGGCTGGATCCGGAATACGCAGTCTGGCTGGGGGATATCCACCCTCCCTCCTATTTTAAGGAGAGATATCAAGTCGACGCAGCTTATTATGTGGACGAGATGGTTCAGATCTTGCAAGGGTTTGATCCAAAGAATCTTTTGTATCTCCTTTATGGTCTTAATACAGACAGCAACAAGACCAGCAAGCCAGCGTCGTTCAAAGGGATTGAACATTTCAATACTGATCTCGATACATTGCACCCTATTTTGGTTGAATGCCGTGTTCACAAATCAAAATTAGAGCTAGATCTACTCCGGTATGTGAATAATGTTAGTTCTGCCGCGCATGTGGCTGTGATGAAAGCTGCGAGAGTAGGAATGAAAGAGTATCATTTGGAAAGCACGTTTTTGCATTACGTGTACATGCAAGGTGGCTGTCGATACACTGCATATACATGCGTCTGTGCCACAGGGGAAAACAGCTCCGTGCTCCATTACGGCCATGCCGCAGCTCCAAATGATCGGACCTTGCTGCATGGTGATATGGCACTGCTGGACATGGGAGCCGAATATCACTGTTACTGTTCAGACATAACCTGCTCATTCCCTATTACAGGAAAATTCACGGACGATGAGCGTGTGGTGTATGGCGCCGTTCTTGAAGCTCAAAAAGCTGTTATTTCCGAAATAAGGCCTGGTGTTTCCTGGATTGATATGCACAGATTAGCAGAGAAAAAGATTCTTGGAGCTCTCAAGGATGCGGGTTTTTTACAGGGAGATGAGGAAGAAATGATGCAAAGACATCTTGGAGCAGTTTTCATGCCCCATGGGCTTGGTCACTTTTTAGGTCTAGATGCACATGATCCAGGGGGCTATCCAAAAGGTATGGAAAGGATAGATGCACCAGGACTAAGATCTCTCAGAACAGTCCGAATTCTTGAAGAAGGTATGGTGATTACAGTGGAGCCAGGCTGCTACTTTATAGAGGCGTTACTGATCCCTGCACTTGAAAATTGTGAAACCGCCAAATTCTTCAATAAAGAGGCATTTCAACGATTGAGGGGCTCAGGGGGCGTGAGACTCGAGGACAATGTCGTTGTGACGGCAAATGGTTGTGAGAATTTGACTAAATGTCCTCGGGAGATCAGGGATGTTGAAGAGGTTATGGCTGGTGGCTCATGGGCGATTTGTTAAGGTCTGTTCTGATATATTTAATTCAAATGGAAAAGCGAGAAAATTCAATGTACATCGCGCGTGTGTGTATATTCTTTCACATCGATCCTATAAGAATTTCGGGGATCTTTTTCAGCTGTAGAGCAGCAACTTACTCGTTTCGTTCTTCAGAGTTTTGATTGCTATAGATGACTATTGATGTCTGAAACTTTTTCAGCTTCCATGCAATCATACTTTTTTTCTAGCAAGATCAAGGGTTTAGTTTCAATGAACTTCTTGACATGGTGTGAAAGATGTGTCAGTATGACTGTAAATTTTCATAAGTTACAACTTACACCATGAACTGTCCTACGAACATCTTGTACCCGACAATTTTCAGAAAAAGGAGGAATTATTGAGCATAAAATACTAATGGGTTGGTAGACAAGAGGGTCTTTAGTGGAACCTCTTCTATCGTGGTGTTATTGTGAAAGTTTATTCTTTTCCATCATGCTTGGAATTTTTCCTATTGTCTGGCCTGTATTACAGTGTGTAGTACAACTCTTATCCTATCCGGATTCTGTTTTGACTCCCTATGTTGCAATTTAGATAAATAATTGTGGTTTTTCATTCCTTTTATTGTAATTTTGGAGGATGAACAAACAGTTTCATGACACAAATCAGCAAAATCAGACATCACTCATCTCTTAAGTGCATTGAACGATTCTTTTTACTTCTCCACTTTTCTACACAGTATAGGGAGAGAGGAGGCACACACTTCTTTCATAGTGAATAGTATCTTCCTTGAAGGTTGGCAAGTATAAAGGATAAGTAGGTGCTGGAAGAGAGAGCAGGAGCTCCGAGCTTGGATCTTCCTCCAGCATCTCCTGTCAGGAGATTTGCTTTCCAGCCAAGGAGATTTCACGTGCTTTTTAGAACAAATGGAAGATTGTGACAACAAGCTGTAGTTGTCTTTTTGGATGATGGATCAAGAGGATCCCCTTGCGCTTCCTTCTATGGATCCTAATGTCTCCTTGATTACCGGTCACATTGCAGTCTAGTTCTTTGACTTGTTTTTCTCTGCTACCTTTCTGTAAAAACTTGCATAATGATTGTTCTACCAATTGGATTTAAATTTTATGGTGTTGAGGGTGTAGAACTAATTTTGCATGACTCTATGCCAACTTTCGCGTCTCCCAAGAACCAATAGAATGATGACTGGCATCAGAGAGACCTACTCCTATATATATAGGTTCTTTTTAGGCACTCTTATGCACATGTCAAACCTAGACACACGACACATGATATCTCCATATACAACAGTTTATAGCTCCATATACAACAATCTATCACCTAGCCTTGGGTTAGCCTTGTGTACCAATCAGGGAAAAGAACATTTTCTCTCCCTTCAGAATTTACCATTTGTCTTATGTTGGCAATTTCTAGCCATAACAATGGATAAATAGCATTATATTCAATCTTAAAGGGCCAAAAAGAGCTTTAAAGACTCAAAGGCCATCCAAGGTGCGTTAATGGGCTAGTTAGGAGACAACAGATAGTTAAGCAATCAACGAAAGTATATAAGGCTGAATGCCATTAGATTTGAAGGGTTTTTGTATTCATTTTGTGTTACAAGACCATTACTTGACCAAACCTAACAATACTTTTAGGTGCAGCTAACCACCGGAGGGCAGAGGACAATGTGAGTCAGTGGCATGCATGCATAAAAATCATTCCATGCAATAGTTTCAGCATATCCATGACAAAATCCAAGGCCTAGCTATGGAGTATCTTAACAACATAGAAAGCACACCATGAAAGCTTAAAAAAACTAGCTATGGTGGAGTAGACACAACAAGAGAGAGAACGCAAGATAGATTCCAACATTATGAAAATCAAATTAGAGGTGGGCATGGAAACCCCTCAAGACCAAAAAGATATTGGGGCCATGGGTTTACAATCCTGCATGTTTGAACCTGTTCAAGACTTCACATGCATACTTTGCTTGAGAAATAAACATATAATTTTGCTTTTTCCAAACCTCCAAACCTAGGCAATAGTGGATTAGACCCAAATCTTTCATTTCAAACTCATTTGATAAATGAGCCTTCAACTTTGCAATCAGCTTCCCATTGTTACTTGTGATGACTAAGTCATCCACATAGAGAACTATCAAGATGATGTTCCCATCTTCCTCCTTCACATACAAGTTGCAATCCGAATGGCTCTTTATAAATTGCTCCTTGGCAAAATAGTTGTCAATACGACCATACCAGGCCCTGGGTGCCTATTTCAAACCGTACATGGTCTTCTTAAGCTTGCATCTATAGTTTCCTTGCCCTTGGTCTCAAAGCCTTGTGGCTGGTCCATGTAAACTTCTTCAGCCAGCTGTCCATTTAAAAAAGCACTCTTTACGTCCATTTGATGTACCTCCCAATCATAGAATGTAGCCAATGCTAAAATCGTCCTGATAGACGTCATCTTAGCCACGGGTGCAAAAGTCTTATCGTAGTCCAAGCCTTCCTGCTGTGTTGCATATCCTTTGGCCACCAGCCTTGCCTTATGCTTTGCGATGCTCTCATCCAATTTGTATTTGGTCCTATAGATCCATTTACACCTGATAGGACCTTTTCTTTTGTTAACTTCACTAAGTCCCATGTATTATTCTTGAGGATGGATTCATACTCCTCTTGCATGGCTTGTTGCGATATCTTCTCATTTACTGCCTCGTCAAATGTATGCGGATTTTGTGAATCCAAAATAATGGTCATAGGCGCAAAGTTTGTTTCCTGGTCTCCATGCTAGTGGGCTTGCCTTCGAGATCTTCTTGCCCCTGGATTGCTGCTTTCTCCCTCATCCAATATTATACCATCCTGCACAGTTTGCCAATACCACTTGGGAAACTTCTTCCTTGCAGTTGGTGATGAAGACGATGAATAGGACTCAACAACTTTGCCTCTTTCCTTCCGCTTCTTAGTCTCCTCAGATTCTTCTTCTTGATTACTCATATGATCATCTTGAGACTCTGGATGCGGTTTATCAAGTATTGGGACGAACTCACTCGTACCTTCCTTCTCTTGTTCCTTCACAGGAGGCGTATGATCCTCTTCAAAGACTACATCTCGACTTATGATCCTCTTTCTACTAGTGATATCATAAAGTTGGTAGGCTTTACTTTCCTTAATGTATCCCAAGAAAATACATTTTGTTGATTTTGCATCCAACTTCTTTTTGTCATCCATGGGAACATGGACATATGCCGTACATCCAAACACTCGCAAAAAAGCGCGCCACCTTGGGCTTAATGCCGCTAAATGCCTATTCTGGAGTCTTGCCTTCCTATCTTTAGTTATTCAAAAGAAACATTGCTGCGTGCATTGCCTTGCCCCCAAAAGAGTTGGGCAACCCCTTTTCCTTAAGTGTGCACCTTTCACACTCCACAATAGTTTGGTTCTTTCTGTCGGCTATGCCATTTTGCTAAGGTGTATGAGGAGCTGTAAGCTGTCTTTTTATTCCATTAGCCTTGCAAAATTCCACAAATTACGTCCAAACGTACTCTCCACCACCATTTGACCTGAGCATCTTTATCTTCTTTCTTGATTGCTTTTCTACCAAAGCTTTGAAATGCACAAAGTACTTGAATGCTTCAGATTTTTGTTTCAAGAAATAAATCCAAATCTTGCGTGAGAAGTCATCAATAAAGGTCATAAAGTAACATGCCCCCTCTGCAGATCTGGTTTGGGTGCCCCCACAAATCTGAATGCACCAAATCAAGTATACCTACTGCCTTGGTGGTGCTTTCCTTGGGAAACTTTTGTCTTTGGTACTTTCCCATAGCGCAAGCCTCACATGCTGAAGAGCTTGACTTAATGGCTGGATGCCCCTCCACCATATGATGCTGGTTCAACACCTGCATACTTTGGTAGCCAAGATGTCCATACCTCTCATGCCACAACCTATCCACATCACCTCCTTTTGTTGCATAAGCATGCTGACTAGAGATAGAAGTGTACAACCTGTATAGATTATCTTCCTGCAATCCTTTGGCCACAACCTTCATATTATCATTCAAATACAATACAATACAAAAAGTAGCATCAAATACTACTTTCATATTCTGTTGAGTGATAGCTCCTGCTGAGGTAGGTTTTTAGCAAATCCTGGTACATATAAGATGCTCTTAATGACTTTGACTTCTCCTGATGGAAGCTTTATAGGAATTGTGCCCTTCCCCTTGACCTTGTGTGTTGAGTTGTCACCTAGGCACACCTCTTGTCTGCTGTAGAATCAAGGATGCTAGAATAGCTCAAAATTTGGATTCAGGACCCTAGAGATGCTATTTGAGCCTAACATGACTAGGAATGGAACATGCATCTAAAATACACAAAGAACAACAAGTTGTAAATCATAAGAATGATCCTAATCCAATTCTCTTTGAACTTTATTTATCGTCTATTGAATGAATCAAGATGTGGACTATTTCCTACCTGTTGGCCACTTCAAATAGGTGCCTCAGATATGTAAAAAAACAGATTCTGATAAGCTTCTATATGACTTCTATCCACTTTGAAAGAAAGAGCCTATGCAAGAGAAACCACAAGCAAAAGATCCCATCCAAAGCTGACAATAAATGAAAGAGATAGGATGAATAGAAGAACCCGGGTCCAAGTCCAACGCTCTACTCCAGAATGTTAGATGGTTGTCCTGCCTCCAGAATAGCAGAATTCGAATGGGAGAAGGTCTAAAAAGGAGTGCCCTCCACTATGGATCAGATTGTAACAGATTTTATCCAAATCGGATGAGTGATGAGAGAGAAACTTGTGAATTCCCTGATCTGATCCTGCTGTGAATTCCTACACAAAGATTTAGATGTTGAAGACAATCCAATGATGAAGAATGAAAGCTTATTCCAAAAATCACTCCTCTCCAAATCGTGGAGGTTCCATTTAATAGAAATGATGTATGTACAAAGCATGGCATGCTATTGCCAAGTGTCCAAGGTATGTGGCAATTTGCATGCCTATTTGCATGTGTCTAATTTGTCATGCATGCATCTTGCATGTTGCATGCAAACTAGGATATGTGGCAAACTTACTTCTTCTCCCCCATGCACATGTGCATGAGGGTCTACCAAACTCAAGTGGACAAGTGGCATCATCATGCAAGAAGGCCCTCCACGAGTTTGGCTTATAAAAAAATTTGCCTAAGCTACTTTGGGCCTTAAAAACTTTGTACCCAAGTATGACCATGTACCATGTCACATTTATTTAATTAGGTTTACAAGTTCAACAACTCCCCCTTAAACCTATTAAATAAATAACTCCCAATGCTTCTCGATGCTTTTTAAATAAGCTCTTATCCAAAGGTTTGGTAAAGATGTCAGCTACCATGTCTTCACTTGGCACATACTCCACTTTGATGATTTGCTTTTTCACCAAATCTATGATGTGATGATATCTCATCACTATGTGCTTAGTTCTTGGATGAAATACTGAATCCTTGATTAGTTGGATAGTTGAATCCATGAGAAGTAAGTAAGGATTTTCTTGAAAGACACCAAGCTGGTTCGAAATATATTGCATCCATAAGATCTCATTGCATGCTTTGCTACATATTCCGATTCACAAGAAGAATGAGCGACAATTGATTGCTTTTTACATACCCATGAAATTGCTGCACCTGCAACTAGACAAACACATCCAAAGATGTTTTTTGAATCATCCTTCCTGGACATCCAACTTGCATCTGTATAGGTGATAATCTCTATACTTTTGTCATGGGAAAAATAAAGTCCATAGTTTATAGTATATTTGAGATATTTCAAAACATGCTGTGCTAACTTCCAATGCTTCAAACTTGGATTAACATTGAATTGAGTAAGGCTGAAAAATGAAAAAGCTATTTCTGGCCTAGTCCAAGTTGCTAGATATATAAGGGAACCAATGAGATGTTGATAAGGAATAAGAGCCATCTATTCTTTTTCCTCCGGTTGTAGGACAATCATCTTTTGATAGTATGGTTCTTGTAGGCATATGAACCATTTTCCCCTTACAATCTTGCATGTTAAACTCGTCAAGAAGCTTTGAAATATAGAGAGATTGATGTAAGAAATAGCTAGAGCTTTCTTATTCAATTTGCACCCCAAGATAAACCTTGGCTTCTCCCATATCAGCAATTTCAAATATAGAGGATATTTGCTTCTTGACTATCTTCATATTTTTTAAGGACTTAGTGGCAATCAATATATCATCAACATAAACACCAATGATTACTATTTCCCCATTAAGGTACTTTGTATAAACATTTGGATCAGCACTAGTGGGAGTGAAACCAAGAAACTTCAAACCTTTATTCTTCTTTTGGAACCAGGCCCTTTGTAATAGATCCTAACACCACAGCAGGGCAAACACTAACTGATCCACCCAACCTTGCCTACTCCCTGATATAGAGTAAGCCCCTCCTAGCCCAGTGTGAGGACTGGTAGCATGCTACTGCCAAGTGTCGGCCACGTGGCACTGATGTGGCCGACTGCACGTCGGGACCCAACTGGGGGCCCTATCCTGCTGACAGGGTCCCTAGGCTGTGTTAGGCCCGCCATGGCTATGGACCGTGCTGGGGCACACTACTCACACTGTCTTGCCCTGTTGGTCATGTACGCTGGACACGACCCTGACTGTGGTATCTGACCTATCTGTGTTCTCTAGGGTTTGGCACTGGTTACGAGCTCGTAACACTCCCTCCCCCTTAAGAACCGTCTTGGTCCTCTAAGACAAAGTCTGGAAAAATCTTGCGAAGGACGCTGCCTCTTTCCCAAGTGGCATTCTCAACAGGCTGATCATTCCACTTAACCAGATATTCTTGGTATAGAGTATGACGAGTCTGCGTCTCTCTACTATCAAGAATTTCCTCTGGTTCATGTGGAGGTTGTTGAGGATCCAATGGGAGAACTAGAACACTGTCCCCTACCAGATTATCTGATCTGGTTAAGGCTTTTCGTAACTGACTTACATGAAAAACTAGAAAAACCTTACTGCTGTGTGGGAGTTCTAGTTCATAGGTGACCTCGCCTAGTCTCCTACTGATGGTAAAGGGACCACAATACCTTGGAGACAACTTAGCACACACTCCTGATTTGAGGGTTTTAGAGTCAACTGGGACTCTCAAGTAGACTTTCTCACCAGTGGAGAACTGCACATCCCGTCTGTGTGGATCTGCATAATGCCTGGCTCAATCCTGGGATTGTCTAATGCTATGCTTAGCATGTTCTATCATCTGGTTTAGGTCTTCTAAAAAGTTTCTGGCTGCTTCAACTTTTTCTTGTTTAAACCCTACAGCTGTGGGTGAGCGTGGCTGAAAACCGTACATCAGCATAAATGGGCTGTATCCCGTAGCTGAATGTTTGGTACTGTTGTAAGCAAACTCTAATATTGAGAGATACTCCTCCCAATTAGTCTGCCTCTTGCTAACGTATGCACGAAGCATATCCTCCAGCACTTGATTTACTCTTTCTGTTTGACCGTCCGTCTGTGGATGGTCAGTGGTACTCATATTAAGTTTAGTATGGAGATGATGGAATACTGCCTTCCAAAAATTTCCAGTAAACTTACTGTCCCGGTCGCTGACTATGCCGGAAGGTAGACCGTACAATTTAAATAGCCCGTCTACAAACAACCTCGCTAACTCTGGAGCTCTAACGGTTGTTTTGGTCGGAATAAAATGAGCCATTTTGGTCAGACGGTCAACTGTGACCCATATAGCGTCATTACCCTTTTGGGTTTTAGGCAGGCCTACTATAAAATCCATGGAGATACTCTCCCATTTACCAGCTGGTATTTCTAAGGGATGCAACAACCCTCCTGCCTTTAAACGCTCTGCTTTATTTACTTGACATTTCTGGCAACTGGTTACATACTGGTG
Organism: Diphasiastrum complanatum; assembly: GCA_029204225.1. Classification (NCBI taxonomy): domain Eukaryota; kingdom Viridiplantae; phylum Streptophyta; class Lycopodiopsida; order Lycopodiales; family Lycopodiaceae; genus Diphasiastrum; species Diphasiastrum complanatum. The sequence continues at coordinate 84,777,888 of CM055092.1, forward strand.
GACGTCCTTTTTCATACTGGGCCAGAAAAATTGCCTACGAAGAAGCTCATAGGTCTTCTGTATGCCTGGGTGTCCCGCGCTAGGATTGTCATGACATTCATATAGGACCTGCTGCCTATAATCCTCTGAATTGGGGACACATACTCTATCTCTATAGAGCAAGTACTCATCCTGAATGGAATACTGTTTCCATTTGAATCCTTGAGTCAACTGACCCTCAACCACTGGGGTTTGCTTGGGTAATACAGGCTCAGAATCCTCAACGTCATCTGACGACGTATACTCGGACTCATCATCATCCTCAACGGAAGCTGCCGTATTCTTGGATGAACTGGCACCAGCCCCGGGAACTGGTTTTGGAGTCTGTAACTGTCTGTTCTGGACTGAGTTCCAGATAATAGAGAAGAATGCATCATGCTGGCATTTCCCTCTCAAGGACTCGAGTAACTCATTACGAATCTGAGTAAAACTCAGCTCGTTTATTATAGGCATTCTGCTAAGGGCATCTGCTACTGTATTGAATTTTCCACGCCTATATCTGATAGACATGTCAAACTCTTGCATCAACTCTGCCCAACGAGCTTTCCGACCTCTAAGCTCAGGTTGATTGCAAAGGTATCTGAGACTCTCATGGTCTGTCAGGACCTCAAAGTTGGCACCATACAAATAATGCCTCCAAGTCTTAAGGGCATGGACTATAGAAAAGAGTTCCTTTTCATAGGCACTGTACCTAGTCTGAGCTGGCTCGAGTTTTTTACTCTCGAACGCAACTGGTCGTCCACCCTGAGTTAGCACAGCGCCTACTGCAAAGTCGCTAGCATCTGTTTCGACCACAAATGGCTGATTGGGGTCGACGACCTTTAAAACTGGTGCTGTAGCTAAGGCTGTTTTGAGAGCATCAAAGCTCTCCTGTTGTGCGGACTCCCAAATGAACTCCTTTCCCTTCCCCTTAAGGAGATTTGTCATAGGGACTGCTATCTGAGCATATTCCTTGACAAATCGTATGTAATATCCCGCCAGACCAAGAAAGATTTGAAGTTCCAAAATATTCTGAGGGTAAACCATGTGGCAAATCTTCAGGAAAAACATCTTTAAATTTAGACAATAAAGTTTCTAATTTACTGATTTTCTGCTGAATAGAACTGGAAATAGAAACTTCAGGAATAAACTGAAAGTCACATAAGAATACCTGATGGTCTTCGTCTCCGATTAGCTGACAGAGCTCTGAACTGCAGACCATAGGGCTGTTGGGAACATCATGTTCCCCATGCAACTGGATCTCTCGGCCTTTATACTGAAAGCTGAGGGTGTTCTCCTGATAGTTTCTGTGGAGGGAAGGTCCTAAACTGTAGAGCCAATCCTTCCCGAGAACAATGTCTGTTCGATCCAGGTGCATTATCTGAAAGTTTATTTGATCTTGGTACCCCTGAATACCAAGATTTAACTTACTTACCATAGTTTCCCATATTTTTTTATCTTCACCCTTAGCTAATGAAACTATGTACCTATGCTGACTAGGTACTTCTGGTAGTTTAAGCTTTTTAACCAGGGTGTGGTTGATGAAATTATGGGTTGTCCCATCATCAACCATGACTCTTACTGACTAGTTACCAACTTTCCCATGCATACGTACTAGGTCATGCGGCCCAAAGCTGAAGGGTCTCGCTAGCATTGCAGAGGTCAGCTGGCAACAGTGTTCATGATCTTCATGATACACTTTGATCTCGGAAGCTGCCGAGTCACTGGGGAAACATACAGTCTGAACAAGATGAACTTGTTTTTTATCTTTTTTAGTGAAAGGCCCCTTGGGACACTGTCTGACTGTGTGTCCCTTGCCCATACACACAAAGCACAAACGTTCTTGTTTGGCTTTCTCAAAATCATCTGGTTTTAAGGGCTGTATGAGTGAAGGGCGTTTCTGAGGAGCTTCACCTTTAAATTTATCTTCTTTCTTTCTTTTTAAAAATTTCTTTTTAAATTGAAAGTCTTTCTGAGGAAGCTGCTCAGAAAGTGGTTGCTGTCTCGCTCTCTTCCTACCCACTGAATCATCATAGATTTGAGCATATCTGAGAGCTTGCTCAAGGGTAGTAGGCGAGTTTCTCTGGACCTCTACTTTATATTCATCTTTGAGGCCACGGACAAATCCCCTGATTTTTTGATAGTCATCCATATTTTTAATCTTTAAAATTGCTTCTCGATACTGCGAGATATATTGGATGAGGGACTTGTCCATTACTGTTCTTTCCCAGGCTTCCCAGGCTCTATCAAGTTCATTCTCTGGTAGAAATTCTCTTAGGAAAGCTTCTTCAAAAGCTTTCCATGACCGGGGAGTCTGCCCAGTCTCCTGGAGATTTAACCACCACTTATAGGCCATAGGCCCTAAAGAAAGACTGGCCTCAATTGCTTGCAAATGGTCAGGGGTCTGTTTAAGAGCATGAATGTTCTTCCATTTGCTGAGGAAGGTTTGTAGAATATCTGCATTTCTATCCTTCTCTTCCCCATTAAAAGTAGGAGGCTTTAAATCTTTAAAAACACTGGGGTAAGACCGTAAAGTCTCACCCGAAACTGATGGAAGTGGAGAAGGGAATAACTGAGAAGTGGAGGGAAGGCTTCCTTTCGCGGAACTCAAAAACAAGTTTTTGAGTTCAGCGAACGAGTCGTCCACACTGGACTTGAAATTGGCTAATGCCAACTTCAGTTCATCCACTTCTGTTACCAATTGGAGGAACTGCTCCTTGGTAACCAGTTCGTCGAGTTCTTCGGCGAACTGTTCCTGTTCTTCCACTTCCATGGGTTCCTTCCCTTTTTTGTAAGCCAAGGCTTCTGTTTCAAGTTCGTCGAAGCCTCTCTCCGGGGGTTGATCAGGTCCCTGAGGAGTGGTCATCTTCGGAACTGAAATAGAGCTACCTTAACTTCTGAATGAAAAAAAAGTCTAAAAGACTAATTTACAACTGTACAAGGAGGGAAAGAAAACTTAGCTCTTTATGAGAACTGTACTTCCACAGAGAGAATCAAGAAAAGCCCTTTCAGCTCTTCCTCCACTGCTTTCAGATCTGCTGTCCGGAAAAATCAGAGATCAAGGTACCAAGAAAAAGAAACAAACTTCTGATCGTCTTGGCCCCTTCCCTCGCTGTCTGAGGTGTATACTTTTTGCTCCAAAATTCCCGTTTTAGGACCCAAAACAGTTGCAAACTTGTGGTTCCTGCCAAAGACCTTCAGCGCTGGACCTGCACCCACGATTCTGTCTCAGATCCGCTCCAAATTCCAGAAAATTTCACTCCAAATTCGAAGTTTCCACCCAATTTGACAGCGCTGGACCTGCTCCACGTTTTCTATTTAAAATGTGCTCAAAAATCCACAACTGATACATAAAAATCAAGGGTAAATCCCTGATTTTTCAGCGTTGAGCTTCTACAAGGGATTGTGCCTCAAACAACTGTAAATTCCCAGCAAATTTCAAGGATTTGAAAGCTGTTCCTACAGCGATTTTCCTCCTCAATTCTTTCCTGAGAATCTGAGAAATCTTTCCTATCTTCTGATAGCTTTCTCTACTGCTGTCCTGAACTCCCTAGGATGGAGATGGCTCTGATACCAGTGTAATAGATCCTAACACCACAGTAGGGCAAACACTAACTGATCCACCCAACCTTGCCTACTCCCTGATATAGAGTAAGCCCCTCCTAGCCCAGTGTGAGGACTGGTAGCATGCTACTGCCAAGTGTCGGCCACGTGGCACTGACGTGGCCGACTGCACGTCGGGACCCAACTGGGGGCCCTATCCTGCTGACAGGGTCCCTAGGCTGTGTTAGGCCCGCCATGGCTATGGACCGTGCTGGGGCACACTACTCACACTGTCTTGCCCTGTTGGTCATGTACGCTGGACACGACCCTGACTGTGGTATCTGACCTATCTGTGTTCTCTAGGGTTTGGCACTGGTTACGAGCTCGTAACACCCTTGTTGATTGCTTTAAGCCATATATGCTCTTTCTCAATGAGCAAACATGATTAGAAAATTCATGGGATGTAAAGCCCTCGGGCTGCTCCATATATAGCTCCTCTTGTAATTCTCCATAAAGGTAGGCTATTTTTTCATTCACTAAGTGGACAATTTAACCATGTTGGACAGCAAACGAAAAAATATATCTCACACTAGAATGTTTGATGACCGGGGAAAAGGTGTCATAGTAATCTATACCATACTTTTGTGTAAAACCCCTTGATGACTCGGGAAAAGGTGTCAAAGTAATCTATACCATACTTTTGTGTAAAACCTTTTGCCACCAATTGAGCTTTGTATCAATTGATCTTGCCGTTTGGTCCAAACTTGTATCGAAATATCCATGCGCACTTGATTGCCTTCCTTCTTTCAGGTAGAGGTTTGAGATCCCATACCTTCCTTTGATGTATGGAATCTATTTCATCTTGCATGGCTAGCAGCCATTTGTCTTTTTCCTTTCCTCCTATAACTTCCTTATAGGATTCGGGTTCTCCTGCAAAACAACATCCACGAGGTAGTTGTGTTGATTCTCTCTCATGGGCTTTTTACCAAGCCTTGAGGATCTTCGAAGTAGCTCTTTAGGTATATCTCCATGCTGAATTCTCCTTGGTTTTGCTGAGCTTCCTGGATCTTACATGTCATCATGTAAATCTACATATGGTTCTGCACTTGGTTCAGGTACTTCAGAAACAAATGGATCATAAAAATCAAATCTCGTTTGATCTATGTTATCTATAAATTTGTCTTCTTCAAAGATAACTTCTCTACATTCCAAAGTGGTATTTTCTGAAGGGAAATAGACTCTGTAGTAAGAAATGTTATTTACATACCCAATAAATATACCTACTTTGGAATGTTGGTCCAGCTTTGTTCTGTTGTCCTTAGGCACAAACACATGTGCTAGGCATCCGAAAACTCTTGCATGAGCAATACTTGGCTTCCTTCTCCACCATAATTCATATGGAGATTTTGGATATAGAGAAGTTTTCAATACTCGATTGAAGAGGTAATTGGTTGCTCCAATTGCATCGGCCCAATATCCTTTGGGAAGATGTGCATGTGCAAGCATGCACTTGGCTGCCTCCACCAAAGTCTGATTTCTTCTTTCGGCAACTCCATTATATTGGGGAGTATAAGTTGTAGTCACCTGATGTGTAATACCCTTTTGTCCGCAATAGTCTAGAAACTCATTAGATATTCTCCTGCTCCATCACACCTTAAAAGAATGAGTCTGTGTTTTGTAGTCCTTTCTACAAAAGCTTGAAATTCTTTGAACATTTTGGTTGGGTGAGCACTGCTCCGATGGCATACTTGGATGCGTCGGTTATGCACGTGAAATTCTTTGGAGTAAACAAGAGCCCGGAGAATAGGTGCATTGGGGAGGGCTTCTTTCAACTAAATGGACGCGACTCGTTTTTCATTAGTCCATTTGGGAACAACAACCACCTATGAAGAATTGCCAAAAATTGGCGTGGATACAAGCGCGTGGATGTTCCACGCAAATGTCATTTTCGGCAGCAGATCGGCCGGATGTCATGAAATTCAAAATGCGTGGATTATCCACGCCAAGTCCGACTACCGGCAGCCGGGCAAACCTTCGACACCTAGAGCCGGAAATAGGAATTCTAATTTCGCGTGGATACGCCATAGTAAAAATTAAATAAAAAAGGCTTGGCTTTCGCGTGGATAATTATCCACGCGTGGATTATCCATGCAAAATCCACAGAGTTGAGGCCGTGGATATTGCGTGGATAAATTTTTTTTATATCCACGCGGATAGGTTTCTGGAATTTGCGTGGATTATCCACGCGTGGATTTTGGATTTGGCCTAATCATCATGTGGCATGTGTACTAGCTCAAGTTACCTCTAATGCCAAAATTGGCCTAATTACCTACTAACGTGTAGTGACACAAAAAAAAGTCAATATGGCCTCTAACTCAACATAGATAACTTTTTCTATTTTTGACAGATTTCTATTATTGAAATCTGTGCAAAATTAACATAATTATGTTTGTTTATGTATCCATTTGGGTTGGATCAAGATGTGCACAAAAGTGTGCATGTCAAGCACTTTCTCAAAAATTGATATGTCAACATGTTTTTCATATACACATTAACGATTAAAATGATTGGGCCATTTTTTTTTAGAATTGAAGGCATCATATACAATAAGAAAACACAACGATTTAGTACATGTTTGTCTATGTAAAAAATGAAAAAATTAAATCACAATTCAAATTCATTGCAGTGCACTTACGCACAAAATATTAGCACAAACGAGTCATATTTGTTACTCTCTATTTCTCATAAAAACCCTTAATGGTATAAAAATTGGAATATTTTTCTAGACCATTTTCTTGCGTGAGTGTTAAGCAAAAGATATCTCGAACCCATCTTTTGAAAAAATTGTGCCCCTTGTTGGATCCAATAAATCCTTCTAATCATGAGCTACTTCTCTTGCTCCACATTCCAATAAATTTAGGAGGAGAAAAAATTGTTGGTTTTCGTCACTATAGTTAACTTTTCTTAAACTTTACACAAATTGTCAGTTCTCGTAACAATTGATGACTCTAACTTAGTGGAAATCATTGATCACTCTAGGAAACAACATATACATTAGTCATGTTTCCCATATTTTTCAAGTTTAAGGCTTGCATGGCGAGTAATTTGTGCATGTAGTCAATTTTTTTGTTGCCTTATTTAGTTCATGCGTATATTATGAGTGATGCTTCATCAATATTTCTTGAAACTCTATAAGTTAGATGGAGCTGACTATGAGTCAAAATGAAAAATGTTCTAGTGGACATGTTTGTCTACAAAATCAATCTAACAGATTTTGATGATTTTAAAGTTAGAATCACTTGAAATTCGAACGTGACAATAGTCGCGATAGTTTTGTTTGAATTTGATAGGCATAGTCATGCATTAGGAGAAAGATTATTTCGTAGAGCGCAATTGTGCATCTATAGAATGCAACCATTTCTCTATCGAGCATCCTTTCCTTCTTCCGAGATATCCATCATGGTATCAGAGCATATTATTTGATATCCATCATGGTATTAGAGCAGTAATTTTTGGCATCAGATCATTTCTATTGATTGTCAACGTTGCATGGTAACAGTGTCTTGATATTATCAGATATTATGTTTTATCTTTAAGTCATCGAGATATCTATAGACTAACTTTCAGATGGATTTAGAAAGCAAAGCTGGTCTCACAATAGACAAGCTAAATGGATCCAATTATCATTTGTGGGAATTTAAATCTTTCAAACTAATCATTCTCAATATATCATATACCTAAATTGGCCATGTATATGAAGCTCAAATTTCAAAAGAAGTATGGGGCATCTTGAGCGCATTATATGATGTGAGTGAATATTGATTGTGAATATTCTTAAATACTAAAATAATCTACAACGTAATCGTGATTAATATGAATGTTAAAACGTTATTATTCAAAATAAAGATTGCGCTTGCTAATCTTCATTAGTTGTGGTAAAATTGTTCTATATGTTTGAATGAAGACAATGATTATCTTCACAAATATACAGATTTGCAAGTTTTTGATCGTGTTGCAATTAGAGATTTTACCACATGCTAAAACAAAGGCGATGAGGTACTTTTAATATTATTCTTCTTGCCATTAGTTAATATCGTTGTCTATCACACAAAGAATAAACAAACTAACAATTGGATCGAAATTTTAGGTTGAAGGAACATTGGTAGTGAATGGAATCAATCAAAACCCATTACATAAACTAATAAAAATTACAAATCTTATCATTTTCTTAAAACATTAATTCACATATTTCAAAATCATTATACACACTAATTACACAAAATAATTTATCTAGGCTCTTCAATTCATGGGCCAAAATGCTCAAAATATTTTTTCAACAAGATTAAAATTATTATACAAAGTCATATAACAAATTTATCCTTTTTAATTAGGATTTTGATTGATTCAAACTATGGGCCATTGTTTGCAAAAGCCAACAAGTACAAGAATGGAATCAACATCTTTCTCTAAAACAACAAGTTTGTACAAAACTCATAATAAATATTATAGATCTCATCTAACATTCAAATATAAAAATTTATCACAACAATATAAAAAACATTTTAAATAAATCTTAAAATTTTAGGATTCATGCTATTATGACATCGCAAGGCCTTTGTGTACAATACCACATGGTTCGTTTTTGTTAGGAATCTCGATCATCAACCCATGAGATCACAAGAGAATTTAAAAGGGGGGGAGGGGGGTCCTCGCATCTTGCGGGCACGGGCCGCATGAATTGCGGTTTGGCCCCGGTGCGCTCTCAGCCACCAGTGTTTTTCTTTTTTTTTTTAAATTGGCTGCCCAGACACGTGGTGTCCAACCAGCCAGTGTTTGTCCCATAAGCATTCCTGACAGATTATGGGGAGGGCATATATACAGAAACTCTCCATAACCTTGTATGTGTGTGTGTGTGTGTGTGTGTGTGTGTGTGTGTGCCCTTGCCCACCGCCCCGGCGCCACTTGCACGGTGCCTGGCTCCACCCTCACGCTGCTCGGCGCCTATCGCCACCCCAGTGCGGCTCCACATAATTGTAGCACCCTGGCGCGTCAGGGTGCGCCAGCCAAGGGCTGGCCAAAAAGGGGCAAGTAGGCGCCGTGGCGCGAGGGCGGGTGCGCCAGGGGGCAGGCAGCGCCCAGGTGGCGCCGGGCAGGGGCACTAGCGCCAGGTGGGTGGCGCTGGGCAGGCCCAGGTGGCACCGGGCAGGCAGCGCCCAGGTGGCACCGGGCAGAGAGCACCAGCGCCAGGCAGGCCCAGGTGGCACCCACCTGCACACATGTGAGTAAGTAGGTGAGTTCAGTTATATGTAGGTACTGGTTTATCTCAGAGATTTGCTTATGGGATAAACCCTGGTACCCGACACGTGGCACCAGGGCAAGCAGTTTAAGAAAAAAAAAAAAAAACCTCCCTACCTGGCCCACCCTAACGCGTGCGCAGGGTGCTAAATATTAGAGGAGCCCCCCAGTGCCAGCCCGCCCGCCCGGAATCTGCCCTGGCGCCGCCCAGCGAAATCAGGCGCCCCAGCCGCGAGGGGGGGGAGGGGGCGGGGGCACAGGGGCCAAACCCCTCCCAGGCGCGGGCAGTGCTCGTAAGCCCCAGCGGAGCGGGGTTGGGCAAGATGGCCCACATCTTGGGGGTAATATATGATTTTTAATCTGGCACCGTTGGATAATCTGAAATGCAGCTGGATTCTACCACGTGTCTTTTAATCAGCCACGTATTAACTCTTAGGGGCGTAATACATACCGTGTCATTAAGCACTACTGGATCCCCGTTCTCTCACCGTTTAGGGTTTAGGGTTGCTCGATCGATCTATCGATACATTTTTTCCGTGTTTTTGCTGATCGATCGATACATTTTGGTGTCGCTGGATCGCATCTGTGAATGCATTGATTGTTGCAAAGGCGATGGATGGATCGCCAAGGAAGGGGTGAGCGAGTGAGCGAGAGGTCGACGAAGCTGCTGATATAAATAAAAGCGCAGTAAGAAATCGTGTGTTCTGTTGTGGTCTGGGATCATGGCTCTCACCAACCTGTTGCTAACAGTGGTTGGGGTGAGCGCTGTGTGGCTGGTGCTTCGGGGAGATGTGCGACAGTCATCCATCACCCTGCGTCGCAATCTGCGCCATATCCGCAACTGGCTGGAGCACGACCTTCCCTCGGAGTCAGTACTTTCCTTTCTTTCACGCTTTTGAATTTTTGGTACGTTCTTTGTTATGTGCTGCCTGACATCTTATATTTTGAAATCTCTGTTGCATTGGAAGCCACCATGAATCTATCTATTCCTCAATTTAGAAAGATTTCTATTCTGACCTTATAGGACCTGAGCTTCAATCTTTTGCCTGCCATGGCCGTCCTTTAGAACAATATGCTTTCTTGTCCGTCGTTGCAAGTTTCATAAATTTTGAATTCAGACTAGAGGCATGCCAAATGTGAGGTAGAACAACTATTAATCTGTTAAGTTGTTTGCATTAGTTTGTCAGTTTTGATGATGTCATTGTTTTGCTCCATATGTATCAGAGATGTTACTTTTCGAAATATAAGCCAGATTACGTCTCGTTGGTGAGACCCCATACCTCCCTCGCGTTTATAGCTTACTTGATGAGTAATTTTATCTAGGTATTGTGTTGTTCAGAGTATATATATTTTTTGCAGGAATGGTTTGCATAAACCTAAAAGCATTGTAGGCGAAGGCGTGGCTAAACCAACAGAAAGCGTACGTCCTGAAAAGCCAACTTCTAAAGAAGGATAAACTTAGATCGCAGGCATAAGTGCACGTATCAAAGAATCATTTGCTAATAAAGGGCCGGAATGATTTCTTGGTGAGATGATGATGACAACAAAGAATCATTTGCCGAAAAAGTTCCCGGATGATTTTTTGGTGAGATGATGGTGACAATAAATTTCCAGACCCATTCTACAATTTGGCACGAGAAAGTTGCTACAGTGCTTTTGCCTCCCATATAATTACAAGTCAAAACCGTCAGTAAGAACACCAGTTTTTTGCTAGTACAAACTTCTGCATTGGCATCTTGCTAGCATTTACTGTCAGAAAAACTGTGAAAATGTGATCGTCTACTTGTTTTTGGAGTCACGCCATCTTCTTGCAGTCATAAATTCAGACAACATTCTATGAGATTTTGCCAATGTTAATACTGCAAAGTGCAAGGTCTGGCATACAATATGGAAGATCCATTTCAAAAAAATTTAGGAAAAGGCCTTTTCAGTAAGAATTGTATCCTTTTTGCAATATACAAAGTCCTGTAGTTGGTGCCCTAAATTTATCAATCAGGATGGATTTTTTTTTCTGAATTTTGTGCATCATTAAGTTGTTCCACAATTTCATGAGCTTTTGTGTTCTTGTATAAGGTCATTTCTTTGTGTAAGGTCAAGAAGTGCTTGTAGTGAGATTTTTGTGCTTTGTTTTATGGTGGACGAAGTTCAACTTAGTGAAGTTTGAAGGAACTGCCTCAATGAGTTTAATAACTAGTTTCGATTTTGGACATAGACTTTGCCAATCATGTTTATAACAAATCATTAACTAGAATATGGCAAACAGTTTATATTGTTGAGAGTTGCTTATTGTCTATTTGCTTGAAGCACATGGACTGGCAGATTAGCCTTGCAACGGATATAGTGACAAGTCTTGTGCTTGCAGCCTGAGTGATACAATGTTTTGAAGCCTAGATATGATATGCGCCCATCTATATTTTAAAGCATTTTGGGCCCTTGGAATTAGGGACTAGACTACAAGTAAATTGTGAATTTAAACCCTTCCCTCTAGATATGTTTTCACAATAAGACAGGTGGTTAAGTTTTTAGATAACTATCAATAGGAGCTGTGAACTATATATGCAATAGGTTGAAGGTATAGAAGTTGTGTAGCTAGTGCAGCTCAAATAATTGAAATCAACATGAGTAAGAATTAGTCGTTGGGAAAATTTTCAGTATTGTCCTTTTACAAGACATATGTGAGCTCCTTTGATAGGTAAAATTCCCTACAATAGAATGTGAACTGTGGCAGGAAGAGGTTGGTTCAGAAGGATGTTCTTGCAAGTGAATGGTCGCCTCACACAAATCATTGATGATTGCAAAAGAAAACACATGCACAGAGCAGATGAGCAAAAAGGTGAGGCAAAGTTGTATACTACCTGAAAAATGTAAAGCATACATAAATCTTTAAAGCTTATACATTATCCATTCCCAAATCAGGTCTTCTTACGGCCCTTCCCATTACACCCCCTGTTGTAACCACATTTCCTATAGCATCCCTCTAACAACTAACTAACTCCCTTTTTTACATGCTCTAAATTATTAGATAGATTTACAATCCCTCCCCCCCCCTCCAATTTAGAACTGTCTAAACTATTTAAATGTAGCATTGATTCCAAATACATAAAACATTATTTTGACAGAGGTTTTGGTATCACATTTGCTATCATTTCCTTGGTAGCACAGTAAATTATAATCCCTTTGTCATCATGTATCATTTTCTGCAGAAAATGTTACTGGAGTGCAAAGTGTTTGCTTTTCTTGTGAAATCCACCATTTTTCCCTAGGAAAATGCATCCTTGATTGTCATTGTAAAGCTTTATTGGCAGCCGTTCAATTCCTTGCCCTTTTTGCGTGCACATAATTGCTCTCAAGGATGGTTGACACATATTAGTCTTGATTGTATTTCCACCAATCTGTCTTCTGGTCACCTGTAGTGCAGCTGCCCAAGATGTTTCATCTCAAACCTGTTTTCAAGACACTAAGAACAATTTCACGTTCCGTTGAACAAAAAGACTTATATCAACAGAGCCACAATGAAACGATACAGTAGTAGGATTGAAATTGCACTCTGATTAATAACAACAATGAGTAAAATGGCATGAAGTTGTAATTTCATCTTGCTGAGCGTGATAACGCTGATACAGATCAACAATTAATCAAACTTTGAATTCTCAGAAGAAGTTTTCTGATGAAGATTAACCTATTTGATATCTTACAAATATCTACAACAACCTTGTATACAGTTATTACAACCGCCTCATTACTATAAATGCTTTGTACAATGTAGGTGGTGTTAGAAATTATAAATGATAATGTTAGTTTCCCATAGGTTATTTTGATTCAAAAGGTTAAGACTTGTGTAACCATGGGATAGGTTTATTATTTAGACCATGTTAAGATAGTTTTAGTTAAGTTGGAACCAATTTTTGGTCTAGTGATAACTCGTGGGTCCAAGTAAAGTCTAATTATGTTAAGGGACCCTATCTTGATTTTTGGGAGTGCCCTATAATTAGTAGTGGGTTTGGAAGGTTCTACAACTTAGAGTTTGGAAGAGTCTAGGCCCTTGGAAGGCCTATTCATTTGTACTCATTGTTCATTTGTAATTCATTCCCTTTCAAGCATTGCTACTACTCTCTCTCCTTGAGGGCACCTAACCTTATCCCTCTTCTTATTCTTCTTCTTGTATATGGAGATTGAATGTTAGAAGAATCTTGGCACTTTGATTTCCTACATGGATGGTATCAGAGCCATGGATCTTCTATGCTTGATTTAGGGCGCCCTACCAAAAGAGACCGTCTTCACTTAGGGATCACAAAAATTCAGCACCCTTGTTGATGTTTTGGAGTGAAGATCCGTTCAATTTTGACTCTTTTCCGTTTTGCAGGAGGACGCCACACATCAAAGGAGATAACAAGATTTTGGGCGCCCAAAAATCAATTGGTTGTTTGTTGATTTTTCAGGTTGCAGGAAGGCGCCATTAATTATCTTCTTCTGGGGCTGCTTTTAGGTCGCCCACATCCGTGTAGGATTATCCTACTTCCGTTGGTCCGCTGCTGCCCTATTTTTCAGATTTGCTTCTTTGCAGGAGGGCGCCCATCTACAAGCAATTTTTATCTTCTGATTTGGCTAAAAAATCAGCACCCTTGCTAATTTTACAAAGTGAAGATCCGCTTCTTTTTGCTTGTTTTCAGGTGTGGAAGAAGTCGCTAATTTTTTGTGATGATCCGATCACATGCCGCTGAAAATTGGACAACATACTACCATTTGTAGGGTGTTTGCAACATTCCTATCCGTGTTGTGTATTGTTGACACTTTTTGGCAAGAAAGAAGGGTTCCGGAAAAAGCTTTGTTGGAGGCTACCCTAATTCTTTGCTTGCTGGTTTTTTGAGTTTGTAATGCAATTTCAAGCTGAAATTTTCAGCACACAAGGCTTATAGGAGGGCGACTTTTTACATCCATCTAATGTGTGGTTTCGACACATTCCAATGCTGATTTTTTAGATTTGATACTTGTTGGTTTTTGTGTCTTTTAGGGCACATTTAGGGTTTGAAAAAGTTTATCTTCTTGGCTGGTTCTTATGGCAAAAGATTTGGGAGCAATTTGTACTTGTTCGGACGAAGATATGTTGGATGACACCAACTATTTTTCATGGATTGCAAGTTGAGGCATCGACATGATGATCAAGCTCTTTCATTGGTTTATCGGTAACAAGATCTATCTTATATCATTTGAGATTTTGCAAGACCTCTAAAAGTGCTTGAGAAACACTTTCAAAGATGTATCGAATAAAAGATTCATCATCATGCTTTCTCCTCTCTACTTCATCCTCTTTGAAGGTAGAAGAGCAAAGACATGCAAAGTTTGATCATTGTCTTTCTACAAGTACAAGTTTGCATCGGAATGTTGGTATGGTAGAGCATTCTTCTTCTCTTGAGCCATTTGTTGCAAATGATGGATGCATTAGTGAAGAACTTTATGAGCAAGCTTCTCAAGTTAATCTTTTGGAAAAGGCTGAAATCAAGCATTCTTTGAAGCCATTTTGTACTAATGGAGGAGGGGAAAAAATCATGTCAATTAGTACATTGGTTCAAAGTGGCGTGTTGCTGGATTTTTTGGGTGTTCAAAGTGGCAAACTGCTGGTTTTTTTTTCTTGAAGATGGTGGACAACAGATTCAGCCATGGTTTATTGATCATTTTCAGCCTATGTTACATCGTGAGCATCCTATTATGCATCGGGAACGGCCTGCGGAAGGTTTTTGGACAATAAGGTCCACATTTGGAACACTTTGGACAACAAAGTGTTGGTGATTTTGTGACAGCCTGCTACAGCCTCTTGTTGGCTGTGCGAGTCTTTGCGGCATATCAAAACATCTTTTTACCTTGGAGGAAACACACATGCCTCACCAGAATCAGTACCTTATGCTGATTTTCCTGTTTTGATGCTTACTTCTTATGATGACGATGTTGCCTTACCTAGTGTTGGTGAGCAGATCATTGATAGTAAGATTCGGGAGGATGTGATGGTAAAAGAATATCATACTCTTTTTTATGTTTCTTGTAAGAAGACTTATGGAATCATGTGAGAACCATTGATGAATTGCAAATCCATATTTTGGCTTGTGGCTGGTTTTTTGGTTACTTATTTTGGATGGAACATGCTTGTCTTCACTCTTCGACTTGATGCTACCGCAGTTCGTGCTTTACATCTCTTCTACATAGGGCATGATTGCGGCTGAGATTTCGACTACTTCAAGCTGAAGTTTTTTTTTTTTTTTGGCGGCATTAAGCCTGGACAACAAGCTACATCTTTTCATTTTTGGCTACATAATGTTTCGCGCAACATGCAACACTTTGCATTTTTGTTGTAATTTTTCATACTTCGTGTCATGTTATGTTTTTACATTATCATTCAAGGAGGGTGTTAGAAATAATAAATGATAATGTTAGTTTCCCATAGATTACTTTGATCCAAAAGATTGAGACTTGTGTAACCATGGGATAGGTTTATTTTTTAGACCATGTTAAGATAGTTTTAGTTAAGTTGGACCCAATTTTGGTCTAGTGGTAACTCGTGGGTCCAAGTAAAGTCTAATTATGTTAAGGGATCCTATCTTGACTTTTGGGAGTGCCCTATAATTAGTAGTAGATTTGGAAGGTTCTAGAACTTAGAGTTTGGAAGAATCTAGGTCCTTGGAAGGCCTATCTATATGTACTCATTGTTTATTTGTAGTTCATTCCCTTTCAAGCATTGCTACTACTTTCTCTCTCCTTGAGGGCGCCTAACCCTCTCCCTCTTCTTCTTCTTCTTCTTCTTCTTCTTCTTCTTCTTCTTGTATATGGAGATTGTTGGAATGTAAATGGAATTGCTTACATTACCATAGATTACTTTGACCCAAAAGGTCGAGAGTTGTGTAACCATGGTCATTTATTATATCAGGCCTACTAAACTTAGAGTTAGCTAAGTTAGTATGAAATTAACTTGGTAGGGACTCATGGGTCCACTAGGCCTAATTGTGACATTAAGTACCCCAACTTGACATATTGGAGGTACCTTATTCTTTCTATGTAACTTATAGAAAATTGGATAGTCAATAGTCAAGTAGTTGGAAAGCCAATAGTCAAGTAGTTGGATAGCCAATAGTCATGAAGTTAGATAGTCATCTTGGACTATATATATGTGTGCATCCCATTTGTATAAGACACTTTTGTAAGCAATACTGACTATTCTCCTTGGCTGTCCACGAGTTTCTACAAGAGGGTTTCTAGCCATCTTTCTCTTTCTTTTGAGAATGCTTTGTGTGATTGAATAGTTAAGATCCTGGATCCTTAGGCTTCTATTTTCTACATGGTATCAGAGCCTTTAGGTGATCAGATTGCTTGCAGGAGGGCGCCCAATAGAAAGCTATCTTCTTCCCCTTTTGGTTGCGGAAAATCATCAAGTTGCTAATTTTTGCATGAGAAGAATATGTTCATCTTCTTATAGCTTTTTTGCAGGAAATTGCAGGGCACCTTCACCTATTTGAGAGCTAGCAGTAGGGCGCCCATGCTCAAACTAATTGCATGTGATCTTGACTCAATTACATGTTGATTTACTTCTTAAATGAAGATACATGTGTTTTGGACACATTTCTTGCTGAAATTTCCCTGTTGGTGAGCTTGGAGTAGGGTGCTACCATCAGCTCTATATGCACATAGTGTGCACTCTTTTCAGTCACAAATCTGGTTTTGGCTTCATTCGAAGTCTACCTATTTGTGAGCATTCTATTTTTTTGTGCAGAAATCAGCCACCTATTTCATTACTTGTTGAGCAAATTGCATGTGGAGTATTGTAATCTATTGTGCTCATAATTTTAGCTTTGAGGTTGCTGCCCTTTGAGTAGATTTTGTCTTGGAAAGTCTATTTTCTATCTACTACAAGCTGATTTTTTTGTTATGGCTAAAGAATCGGAGTCTATTGGTTCTTTATTTAATGAAGATAGGCTGAATGACACAAACTATTCCTTGTGGTGCTACATGATAAAGAACCTTCTAATTGCTAAAGGTTTGTGGAAAGTAGTTAATGGTGACGAAGAAAGGCCGCCTACCTTGGCACCTATTACACCATCTAAAACTACTTCTTCAACTACGGAGGTGTCTTCCGATGAGCAAAAGAAGTGGGATCGACGGGATGCACAAACACATTCTGTCATTGCATTATCAGTGAAGAGATTTATCCTTCCACATATTAGATCATGCAAGACTTCCAAAAGTGCTTGAGAGACTTCTTGCAAAGACGTTTCAAGTAAAAAATGCGGCAAAAGTGGTATATCTTCGAAATCAACTTTCTATCTTGAAGATGCAAGAAGGTGATTTGCTTACAAACCACTTGACGAAGATCAAGGATCTTCGAGAGGAGCTTCTTAGTATTGATGAGGTGATTGAGAACTCACAATTTGTATCTATTACTCTCAACTCTCTTCCTAATTTTTACCTTTCATTTGTGTCATCATTGAGCATTTCTCTTAGGGGACAACAAATCTCCTTCGACGAACTTGTTGGCTTACTTCTTCAAAAAGAGCAAACAAGGATCAACTTTGGTGAACAAGAAGATCAAGCTTTCTTTGCAAAAGGCAAAGGCAAAGGCAAGTAGAAAGGGAAGCCTTCTTTCAACACTTCCAAAGATGATCAAAAATCTAAGGAAGCTCAAGATCAAGGCTCCAAAAAGAAGGGTAAGTGCCACTATTTCAAGAAGATTGGGCATCACATCAAAGAATGTAGGAAGAGGCTTGCAAAGGAAAAAGAGAAAGGTAACGATACAAGTACCGCAATCATTACTTTGGAACAACAATTTTAAAGGAGGATAATCTTTTCAATAATGATTATGCTTTTGTCACTAATAATCTCATCTCTCCTAAGACGAGATTTCTGCCACTTCAAATTTTGCTGGTTTTTCAGCAGAAAACAACTCATCTTCAACTTTACAAGTTGCTGTTTTTTCATCTATTGATTGGGTGATTGATAGCGGTGTCACACGCCATATGACTTATCACAAAAAAGTCTTCACAAAGCTTGTGAAAGTGCATGATGGAAGCAAAGTTCAAGGTGTTGATAACACCTCTTATCCTATCAAAGGTATTGGAGTGATCCCCATTATCTTACCCAATGGTGAGGAAAAGTACATTCGTAATGTACTTTATGTTCCAAAAATAAAAAAGAATCTCACTTCGGTCTCTACAATTATGAACCAAGGATTGGTTGTGGAATTCAAATAAGACAAATGTCTTATCAAAGACCCAAAGAGATCTCTTATGATCATTGCTTCGGGAACATTACGTGGTGGATTGTTCCTTATGGATACCTATGAGCAAAGAGCTTCATCATCTTTTTGTCTTGTTGCATCAAGTTCACATTCTTTGGATTTGGCAGAATTATGGCATGCTAGGTTCGGACATCTCAACTTTGCTAGCTTGAAGATGTTGAAGAGATTCAATATGGTTGAAGACATTCCTAATATTGAGCATCCCGAAGGACATGTATGCGAATGATGCATACTTGGAAAATTTCAAAGGCAAGCTTTTCCAATTGATGGAACTATTAGAGTTGATGGCAAATTTGATTTGGTTCATAGTGATGTATGTGGTCCAATGAGGACCGAATCCATTGGAAGGTGTAAGTACTTTGTTACTTTTATTGATGACCATTCAAGATTTACATGGATTTATCCTATGAAGGCAAAATCTGAAGTTTTTCAACGTTTTAAGGATTTTCTAGCAATGATAGAAAACTAGTTTGGGCACTCTTTGAAAATCTTACGTACCGACTGAAGAGGAGAATATATAAAGAATACGTTCAGTACTTATCTTCAAAGCAAAGGTATCCATCATCAAATGACAACCCCTTACACACCTCAACAAAATGGTGTTGCCGAAAGAAAGAATCGCACTATTATGGAGATGGCTTGATGCATGCTCAAGGCAAAGGGCCTACCTCACAAGTTTTGGGCTGAAGCGGTTATAACAACGACTTACATTAGTAATCGGTGTCCTACTAAAGCCTTGAAGGTATTACCTCATTATGAAGTTTGGTATGGTAAGAAGCCTACTGTTTCTCACTTACGCATCTTTGGTTGCACGGTTTATGCTTTCATTCTCGATAAGCTAAGAACCAAGCTTGATGATAAAGGAGTTAAATGCATATTTGTTGGCTATAGTAGCGAAAGCTTAATATGGATACTAATAAAAGCATAGTGAGTCGTGATGTTCATTTTGATGAAAAGACCTCCTATGATGTTGCGCCCACTCATGTTATAAAAGGGGACTATCATTTAGTTGTGTCTATAAGTCTTTGAACTCCTTGAATTCATGTCTTGAAGTCCTTTATGTTGGCATTTTGGGGTTTTTTTAAACCATCAATTCAATCCTTTAAAAAAAATTAAGGGTTTTATTTTGGTTTTTTGAAAAGTAGATTCTTACAATTTCAACTGACCACTGGAGATGTATACGTTATGTCTGGTCATGTAATGATTAAATAGACAAGGCTTGCCAACCAAAGGTTCTATTCCTTTCAAGCAAGTCATCTTCCTTTTGCCTTTTCATGTGTTTTGATTAGGCTTGAGATGAGTATATAAGTTTGCATGTTGAATCTTGTCAACACTACATGTGCTTACTTTATTTGAGATATAACTACATTAAATTCTTTCCAAACCTCTATACCCAATCTTGGAAGAAACCAAGAATCAATCTAAACTCTTCACATAAGTATTTATGAAATTCTGCTATCAAAAATCATCTACCAATCATTTTCAACTCATCACATAGGTACTTATGACTATTACCTAGTGATAATCTTAATTATGAGATTATTAGTAGTAAGCGTTTTTAGCTATGTGCTATATTTATCTATAGGCTCAACTTGCAAAAGAGAGATCTGAAGATCTAAAGAAGAAGTTAACCTAAAAAGATCAACTATCTATGCTAGTTATGAATGTTGTTTAGGCTTATCCAAATAATAGTTGAAGACAATTTTTTGGTCGTAGATCCAAATTGGAGCTTAGCCATATTGTGTTGTCACTTATTCGGTTCGGTTGGGCTTCTTGGAAACTAGCAGAAATCGTTAGGGCAAGTCATTAGCTTCAGAACAAGTGGAAACAAGTTCTATTAACATTCGATAGTTCGAACACCTTTGATATTTTTTGTAACCCGACTATTAGTTGTTCTTGTGTAATTCTGCAGATTGTGTAAAAACATGAGGCAAAACTGGATAAAGAAATAGATGTAGATTAAAGATCGACTATTTGGACAAATCCAACACTTCCCCTTAATCTGAATCTAGGGAGGAGGAGGAGAGAATAATTTTTTGATGTTCCCTCCAAAAATCTTTGAAAACATTTGAAAGGTAGATTATATAATATGCATGTTTAATGATTTTCAAGCTTGTTTCGGTTTCGTGTGAATCGTTTTTCTCATTACATGATTTAGTTTGTTTGATTTTGAAATAATGGAAAAGTTTGATCTTCATATTGTGCTCCAACTCGATTGTGCTCCAATTTATAAGAAAAACACCAAAGCTGGTCAGATTAATGAGACTTGTAAGAAAGAACTTAGAGAAAAAAATTGTAGAAATATTGATTTGTAGACAGTTGGATCAATTTATCCCAAAGATCCAAGTACATGATGTTTTTTGGACTTACTGGCCAATTATCAAGAAGTGGGAACAAGAAGAAAAGGATTCAAGCATTCAAGTAAGTATTAATCAAAAGAGCAAATGACACGCTTGCTAAGTTTTTATGTGCTTGTTTTTCTAATGCTTGCTAATTTAATTATTTATTATGTCTTGCAGATCATCTTTGGTCGCGAGAGAACATTATAAAGATTCTACGAATATTGGAAAATCTGTGGGTTCCATATTGTTATCAAAAACTACAAAAGAAATGTTAAAGAATTCTCGTTATGACATGATTAAGAATGATACTGCTGCAGTGATTATACAGAGCATTCAACATGTCTTGGATGCAAGAGTTATTCAGGGAGCATGTGATGATTCAGGAATTAGTCGTAAAGCATATACTCTATTGTTTAAAATTGTAAAAACACATGTGAAGATTCAAAAGCTACCTCTTCCTCGTCCATTTAGAGTAAAAAAAACAAGATATTGTCTTGATGAGAGTATGACTATGCTTATAGGTGAACCATTTCATATCAGGAAATTGTATACATGTGAGAGTGGAATATTGGAATACAATGAGTCCAACAATTTATTTTTGGATATTAACAAAGTAGTGGCATACATGATTAAATATGACAAAATATTTGAAAGAGAAGTCCAAGGAAAATTGATATTGGTTATTAAACTTAATGAGTCTAAAATTGTTAAGGGACAAAAATTGGAACGACTAAGTATCACCTTTATGAACAGAGCATTGAACAATACTGAAAATGATGCAAATGATTCATCATTTAGTGTTCAATCAGAGAATGAAATATGGTATTACTCTAGTTTTTTTACCAAGCATATGGTCGTGTGAGGCTTTTGTTTAAGATTTTGTTGTGAAGAGTTTTATTTTGTGAGCCGTGCATGTGATTTTTGTCACTAGATACTAAGCATATTGCTGAGGTGGTGGAAGCTGTCTGAAGGTCTTGAATCGGATTTTGGTGGATCTTTTGTGAAGAGCTCTACTGTGAGCTTTATGTCAAATATATGTGTCCTTATAGTTAGAGTAATGTGGCAATGGTGAAAGTTTTATGAAGAAGCTCTTGTATCAGTTCTTGATGCTATCTTCAGATGATAGTATCATGTGTATGGAGTACGGAGGAGGAACCTGCAATGCGGCATGCGCTGCATGCAATCCTTGAACCAGTTTCTGAACACTGTCACTCGCATGATTTTGTCTTCGAAGTCAGCGTCCTATGCTCCAAGTAGCATGTTGAAGTTTAGATTCTTGAGAAAAGAGTTAGAAATCATCACATCCATAGATCCTTGTAAAACTGAAATCAGTCCAAGCTTTGCATTGAAGCTGGTGAGATGATCAGCCTAGATTTTGGTTGACCCAGAGAAAATATGGGACGGTGTCGCTCTCGTCCAAAGAGCTGATCTAAACGTCGTGGAGTATCACGTTAGTGATATGACCCATGATGATGTGGTCCGTAATGGTGACGTTTACTCCTCTCCCATCGATGGTGGTGGAGTTTCTCACCCACAACATTTCCTTAAGTACGATCTCCATATCTCATCTAAATTTTATCCAGACTCCACCATTTTAATTGCCTCCAAGCCCGAGTGCATACCTCAGCGTGCTTGCTCAAGCCTCTTTGGATTGTCATCAAGACTGATTACTACGTAATTTTGTCCTTTGGTACCTCCTATTACTATGGACTCAAATCCAAAGACACAACTCACCAGCTTCTTTCCTTGTCCGCATTCATAAAATTGGCACCTTGTTCGATCGGGAATGCAGAATCCCTTGCTAGTGTAATTGTCTGATCAACCGCAAATAACAACCTCTCAGCTCAATCGACACACTGTACATATGACAATAGAGATATTATTTGGTGCTGCAAAGTTTCACAGGTTCATTGATCTACCATGCAACATGCTAATATGCGGTGTAGATCATGTCTGTTCTTTTAATGCTCTTGATTGAGTGAACATTATACTTTTGAAAAACATGAGAG
This sequence comes from Diphasiastrum complanatum, assembly GCA_029204225.1. Taxonomy (NCBI): domain Eukaryota; kingdom Viridiplantae; phylum Streptophyta; class Lycopodiopsida; order Lycopodiales; family Lycopodiaceae; genus Diphasiastrum; species Diphasiastrum complanatum. The sequence continues at coordinate 84,800,372 of CM055092.1, forward strand.
GGTAAGTTCATGTCAATGGCCATTGCGTAGTAGGTAATGGCCATTGGGAGGGCCATTACCATAAATAATCTGGGACCCGACAACAAGTGTCCGGGGACTGGATTATTTGTGGTAATGGTCCGACCAATGGACCATTACCTCACGTAATTGCCTTTCGGCTGATTTTTTGACGGTTCTCTCTCTCCCTCACATGTGCTCTCTCGCTCCCTCCCTCTCTCTGTTGTGCGCTGTCCCTCTCTCTTTGCACCGTTGTCCCTCTCTCTCCTGCTACGCTTTTTTTCTCTCTTGCGATGTCCCTCTTTCTCTCTCTCCTTTTCTCTCATGCACTCTCTCTCTCCTGTTGTGGGCTGTCCCTATCTCCCTCTCTCTCCTGCTGCGCTTTCTCTCGCTATCCCTCTATATCTCTCTCATGTGTTATCCCTCTCTCATGCGTTGTCCCTCTCTCTCTCCTGCTGCGTGCTCTCTTGCCCATGCTTTATTTCTGTCTCTCTCTCTCTCTCTCTCTCTCTCTCTCTCTCTGTCTCTCTCTCTCTCTCTCTCTCTCTCTCTCTCTCTCTCTCTCTCTCTCTCTCTCTCTCTCTCTCTCTCTCTCTCTCTCTCTCTCTCCAGCGTTCGCTTTCTCTTTATGCTACGCTCTCTCTCTCTCACATTTGATTTAAAACGAGAAAAAAAAATGGGCCCTATATTATGCAAAATAATATAGGGCCCAAAAAGGCCTTAAAATCACCCGAACGGCAATTACGTTTTCTTATGGCTCATGTTAAAGAAAAAAAATATGTTGCTTTTGTTTTTGCATGCGTTCTGTGGTTTTGAAGAAGATGCGAGGGTACGTTCCTCTTAATGTGGCATTATGAATTGTGATTTGTTAAGTTCGTTATCATGTATGCAAATTTTGTTTTCCCTTGTCATTTGATTTAATTAAGGTAGTTAATTATCATCGTGAAGCCTTCGTGTCAAAATTGATCTCTATCAAATTATAGTTTTTTTTTTCTTTTGCAGGACATATAGACAATGTCTTCCATATTGGATGAAGAAATGATCGAATTTTCAGAGATGCACCTTGAAGATTACTTGATTGATGATTTGTGATCGTTGAAATTGCGAATATTGAGATTCTGAGAAAGTGAGATTATGTGAATCTGAGAAACTGAGATTCTGAGATCGTGAATGTTGTGAATAGTGATCGTGAATATTGTGAATATTGATCGTGAACATTGTGAATACTAATGTGAAATTGTGAATATTGAGAAACGTATACTATGAGATACGTGAATATTGTGAATATTGATTGTGAATATTGCCTTTGAATATTCTTATATACTAAAATAATCTACAACGTAATCGTGATTAACATGAATGTTAAAATGTGATTATTCAAAATAAAGATTGCGCTTGCTAGTCTTTGTTACTTGTGGTAAAATTGTTCTATATGTTTGAATGAAGACAATGACTATCTTCACAAAGATACAGATTTGCAAGTGACGTTACTTCGAAGTTGCATCTCAAAAGAAAATTCTTCTCACTCAAGATGTCAAATGGTGATTCACTTCATAATCATGTTAACTAGTTTAAGAATATCTTGCAATAGATGACAGTTGTCAGATCAATTATCGACGATCAAGATGTAATCATGACATTGCTATTGAGTTTGCCACCTACATATGAAAACTGGATGATGATCATTACGACACACTCAAATTTAACTCTTTCAAGAGTAATCACTATGTTGTTGCAGGAAGACAATCGAAGAAGCACATATAGCTCTTCGAATTCAGTATTGCATATTCTATATGTAAACAAAGACAACAAACATCAGAAGAAGTAAAGCTCTAAACTATCGAATCAGAAGTCGACACAGAGTCAAGAGCAATTATCGAATTCATAGTAGAATAAGAAGATGTTCTGTAAGTATTGAAAATGCACTAATCATGAAATTCAAGATTGCAAAATAGTTAAGAGCCACTCAACATATGACCAATCATCGCGAATATTTTCATTTCTATACGCCTTACAATACAAAAAAATTCATTCATCTTGGCGATGATAGTACACACACTATTGAAGGTGAAGGCACTATAAGATTAAAGTTTCTGCATGATCAATTCAAGTTACTATCAATTGTTATGTATGTACCTAAACTGTCAACAAATCTGTTATCGGTAAGCAGAAGAATCATTGATTTAGGTCACAATAGAATTTGAATTTGATCAATGTCAAATTATCGATAGTAAGATCCTTGCACTCGGAAAGAGGCTTGGAGACTTATATAGACTGATTTATTGTTGTTCTAACACAAGTTAGGCCTTGAATACTTTTGTTTTAGTTAATAAAACATTACATTGGCACCATATGTTAGGTCACTTGAATCATACATCTATATCAAACATGTTTAGATAGTCCTTAGTACTTGATTCCGATTATCTAGACAAGAAGATTGACCTCTATGTCTGTCATAGCTGCATTGTCGGAAAGCAGACTAGAATTTGATTCAGATCGAATCATAAACATGAAACAAAAGATGTTCTGGACGTTATTCATTCGAATATATATGGCTAGATGCAAACTTTATCGTTGCTTGGTGCAAAGTACTTTATTACCTTCATTAAGCAAAAAATGATAAAAGAATCAAAGCAGTAAGGTCAGACAATGGGGGAAAATACATCTCAACCAAATTCAAGGAGTATTGTCTTAGCATAAACATTCAGCAACAATTTACTACAGATAGTTCGAAAGAATAAATTGGTTTGATATCTAAACTGTGCTCTTCTGTAGAACCATTGAAATAATTGATATAAGTAGCATCTCTTTGAATTATATCCTCCATGGTTGGTTGCTCGATGAAAAGCTCCTCTTGCTTGCCAATGCGATTTCTCCATACCTTGAGAAGACCATATGCTCATACTTCCATATTTTTTTGCAAAAAATATGGTGTGATGTAATAGAATATGCTGCAACCAGTAAAATACATATATCAGAAATCAAATATATGATGTTGTAGAACAATTTTTGCACAAAAACAGATAGTGAATTACCATATGGTGTGTAACATGATCCTTTCTCCAACATTTTGCTACCGATTTGACAAATATCTCATAATATTTTTGTAAATTTGCAATGTCGATTTCAGATAACTTTTCTTTTCGCAACATGCCAATCAAATTGTCGAGATTTTGCCATACTGCAGCTTTTTTTAATCTTGTGTTGCCCCTCTCTTCAAAATCTGCAACAACATCTTTCCAAACATTATATGTCACAGTAGAAGACTTTTCAGTGTGATTGGATAAAAACCTTCTAGCTTTTGCACCTTTAACAGATGGCTTGTTTGGAACGTTCCCTGATTTACCCGACAGTTTTTCACTTTTTTCTATTTTTACATTCCCCTTGTGCAAACCTGCTTTTGAAAGTACTTGCTCTAATTTCTCAATTCCAATTTTAGAGGCCGATTCAGGTTTGGTACTCCAGACATACAAAATATGATTGTAAATCAATATTTCAATAATTCGTACCTCAGCATGCAATGTGCATATGTGAACATTGATCAATGGAATTGCCAACACAGGTCTAAAGTTCGGATCCTCTCGATCTCTTGTTGAGCCAACTCTTGATCTTGTCAAATTCAAGTCTTTACAATTCTTCATACAATACAAACAAGGATGTTTAGTATTTGCCCCATGCGAAACATTATACATACATTTCAGTGTTTTTAAATCACCTGCAAGATGCCATAAAATTTGATAGTTTGGCACATATATTTTGTTTTCACCCATGTGCTCTTCAATAATCTTCGCATAATTTGATGTCGAAAAAATCCACGACAAGATAGCATGGTCTTCTTTTAAAACCTGAAAAGTAACAAACATATACAAAGTTACGGACATTGACATTAGCAACTTAGGTGATAAAATACAATAATAAGTAAAATTGAAATATACCTGAAATGTTGTTAACCACCATATTTCATTATCTGATTGAACACTAAATGATGAATCATTTGCATCATTTTCAATATTGTTCAATGCTCTGTTCATAAAGGTGATACTTACTCGTTCCAATTTTCGTCCGTTAACAATTTTAGACTCATTAAGTTTAATAACCAATATCAATTTTCCTTGGACTTCTCTTTCAAATATTTTGTAATATTTAATCATGTATGCCACTACTTTGTTAATATCCAAAAATAAATTGTTGGACTCATTGTATTCCAATATTCTACTCTCACATGTATACAATTTCTTGATATGAAATGGTTCACCTATAAGCATAGTCATACTCTCATCAAGACAATATCTTGTTTTTTTCACTCTAAATGGACAAGGAAGAGGTAGCTTTCGAATCTTCACATGTGCAAAGGCTTCCTATACAATTTTAAACAATAGAGTATATGCTTTACGACCAATTCCTGAATCATCACATGCTCTCTGGATAACTCTTGCATCCAAGACATGTTGAATGCTCTGTATAATCACTGCAGCAATATCATTTTTAATCATGTCATAACGAGAACTCTTTAACATTTCTTTTGTAGTTTTTGATGACAATATGGAACCCAAAGATTTTCCAATACTCGTAGAATCTTTATAATGTTCTCTCGTGACCAAAGATGATCTGCAAGACATAATAAATAATCAAATTAGCAAGCATTAGAAAAACAAGCACATAAAAACTTAGCAAGCGTGTCATTTGCTCTTTTAATCAATACTTACTTGAATGCTTGAATCCTTTTCTTCTTGTTCCCACTTCTTGAAGACAGATCATCTATGTCTTTTTTTGGAAGTCGTTTGCATTTTCCTATATTTAATTTTCTCCTGAGAAATTCGCCTTCAGCAATAGCACTCAAGATTTCCCTTTTAAAATTCTCAACGTCTCTCAACATAACTTGATTGGATATTTGAAGATCAGTAACGATAGTTCGACCTTTTGGGTCAAAGTAACCTATGATAATGTAAGCAATTCCATTTACATTCCAACACCCTCCTTAAATGGAAATGCATAACATAACATGAAGTAACTTCTCAAAAGAGAAAAATGCAACTTGCTGTCCGAACTTCATGTTGCCAAATAAACTTCGCAACGAAGTAGTCGAAATCTCATCCCCAATCATGTACAACATATAAAAGGAAAAGAATGCGTAATAATGAAGCATCAAGTCGAAGGGTGAGGATTTTCATGCTCCGTCGTGGGCATGACATTCTTCTCCCATTATTCAAGTTCTGACCTCAGAACTAAAGCTAGGAAATTTTCTTCTTGAGCTCCCTTTTTGTTCCCAAGAATCATCATCATTCGTGCGACTCTTCCATCGAACCGCAAGCTCAGTAACTATACGATTCCTCAATCTTTTAGTTCTTGTATCCAAGATCTTTTTGGGTTCAAGTTGGGACAAACCAGTATTAGCGCAGAAGTTAACTCAAACTAAACTAGAAGCCCATCAAGAACAACTTTTTTGTGCTGGATTTGAAGAATCTAATGAAGTACTCCATGTTGGAGCAGCCTGGGAAAGTGAACAGAAAAATATCACTCTGCCGATATAACATAAACAATTTTTCAAAGAAGCAATCGTGATAGATGGAGGTTTAGGAGTTAATCTGGGCTGATCAGACGACAATTCGAACACGAGGGGTGGTTGAAGACATATTTGTCAGAATTGCTAGGGTTCAATTTGTCATTACTTTTGTAGTAATGGACTTATCTGGTGCACCAAATGTCTACCGTGTCCTATTAGGAAGTCTGTGGTTATGAGTTGCACAAGTAATTCATAACTGGGGTACCGGACAAATCACTGTTGAAAATCATGAATGTGTAGTCAAAGTTGATCCAATCACTTGGACTATTATGACTCACAAACTGATTCTGTCAATTGGAATCAAGCTCTTGCAACAATTGATTGTACAACAAGCTATATGTGTCAACAAGATAATCAGTTTGACTTGAGTGAGATTTCATACTGGATCGAACTTTGGATACACCTATTACTTTTCCATTGAACGTGCTGAATGTAGTTTGGATATCAATGGAACCCATACCAGATCCGATTGAAGACGAACTCATTCATGTGAGTCACGCCTTGACTTATGATGACAATGCAAAACTTACTGATGACTAGATTCTAAATCACATGGATCCTACCAGATTTGGAGTACGTAAAACTCCGGATGAACCAACAATAAAACCGCCAGAAGCAGTTTTATTAAAAGAAGACAAGATTACAGGACCAATGATGAAGAAACAAGCTAATCAATATTATAATACGGCCCTGAAACGGAAAAATCCACCCCAAAAGGTTGATTCCAAGAATGTACCACCTTTATTGGACAAAGGCAAAGGGAAAGTCGAGGATGATTTTTCAAGCCAGAGTTCTCGCAAGACATCACCGTCCAGGAAGTCATCACCTTCGAAGAAGAATTCATCTTCTCGGAAGTCATCGCCTCCATGATCGATTTCTGCTAAGAAGGCTAAACGAAGATCCAAGGCTAATCCTTTTGTCAAAGAAAAATCAAATGAAGTCCAGCATGATATGCCAGAGCATTTCAAATGCTATACTTTGGATGATGTGGTTATTATGTTACCAAAAGCACATTGTAAGTCTGAAGAACAAGTGCCAGAATCAAAAGATGTTTACAATGGCCCAGCTAGGATGCAGCCTATGAATCTTGCTGGACCAGGAGAACCATAAAACATTGTACAAGTTGGAGCACAACTTACACCTGAACAGTTTCAAGAGCTACGGAAATTGCTTATGAAGTATCAAGACCATTTTGCTTGGACTTATAAGAATCTCAAAGGAGTTCTGACATCAATTATTGAGCATACCATAACCTTAATGTCTGATGCAGTTCCAAAGGTCACAAAATTCTATCGCTGTAATCCTAATGCTACGGATTTGATCAAGAAAGAGTTACAGAGATTTCTTGAAGCCGATATCATTTATGAGATCGAGCACACTGAATGGGTTTCACCAATTTTCATTGTTCCTAAGAAGAATGGGAAATTGAGAATTTGTGTGAATCTCAAAGCTTTTGAACAAAGTGACGCGAAAGGATCACTTTTCGTTATCGATGAAAGTTTGAATAAATCAAACTAATATCAGTGTCTTCAATCGTGTCTAATTCTGGTCTATGTACTAATAGAGCAGTTTGTACTTTGATTGAATAAAGCATGCGGATTTAAGAGATATATGCGTGAGTGTGATAGACAATTTTAGACAATCAAATAACTGAAAAAAAATCATTTGTTGAAAAACTTTGATCAGTCGAGTGCAATGATTGGTCCAAATTGACAAATGAAATCAAGAAATGCTATGAAACATAACCTCTTACTTTGATTGGACCACCTACATGCCACCTCTTACAATGGTTGGACCATTTTGGTGTATATTACAATATGATTGGTCCAAATTGACAAATGAAATCAAGAAATGCTATGTAACGAGACCTCTACCATCAAGCCAAGTGTAAGTAGCCTACACTATCACAAGCTAATCCACTTATAAATTTGGCCTAATCACTTATTTACAAGTGTACAATGAGTGGTTTTGATAGAGGACCCCCAAACCTCAAGATAGATGACTTTTACAATTTCACAGTTTTTCACAATTGCTATTTTTGGTTGAAGATGGATGAATGCATGCCATCTTTTGCAGGCAAAGCCATTGTATGACAACATGCATGTTGTGATGAATTATTTGCCGTAGTTGAAAAAAAAGGGAAAAATTTCATTTGTAGGCTTTGACAAGAAACTTCTGCAATTGTTCTGGCAACAAATTTTACGATGGCAAATCCTATTACAGTTGCCTTTCACATGGGATTTCTTTTATTAATAGTGCTAATGAATGTTTTTGTAAAAGAGATTCTACTCCTTTTTGTTGTTAATATGTTTTCTTGGACGTTGTACTTATTGAAAGGTAGCGTAGTATTAGTATGGTTTTCTCTTTTTCTAAATACTAAATCTGAAAATATTCAATCATAAACAATAAATTGTGATTTTTTTATATCGAATGTGAATTTTGTTAATTATAACTTTCATCAATTATTACACATTGTTATCATTTTATGGGAATGTGAATGTGCATCATGAAATCGTAAATATTACATTGTGAAATTTACTACTATAGCAAACATTAATTTTGAAAATTTTATATTAAGCTATAAAACTACAAATACTTTATAATAAAATTTACCATTACTTTTGAATATGTATTGCAATATTGTGAATCTACAATCTTAAAAATTATGCTTACTTTTGTGACTATTGATTCAAAGATTGTGATATGATAAATGATCAAATCTAGAAACAATTATTATTATTTGTAAAGTTAGAAAATGGCTTAATAATTTTCATCTATTCATACTGAATGGTCATTTCTCGTTTCAAAAGTTTACAGATCTCAAAACACCACAATAATGGCAAGGCCTTTGCGGTACGCCACAACGTTCTTGTTTTTTATATAAGATGTTTAAGTGTTAATTTGTCTTTGTTGTAAGCATTGTTAAACAATTTTTTCCCCGTAGGGCCCCCATGTAAGTGTCAAGGCAGGTCCAAGCTTGTTGGCTAAGCCAGAGTCTCGGAGGGTGTTATCTTCAAACATTGCTCCACTAACTTGCATAGTGCTATGTTCTTAATGAAGAGATTGAGGAGATGTCGAATTTGGAACCACCGTTTAGGGTGGTTAGGATGGATTTTGATGAGAGTGGGTGGTTTTTACTAATTTCAAGGTAGAAAAGGGAATTTAGGAAGACTTGAATTCAATTTTTTTAACCTTGGAAGCTGGGAATCATTGAATTTTGAAAATTGTTTGTTTGGATTGGAGTTCGCAGTTGAAATCCAAGAAAATTTACATCTTAGCTGTAAAGACAACCCAGTGTCCACAAGTGGTCATGGAGCGTTGGAAGCTGGGAATCAGATTTAGTGATTGGCGTTGAAGGTTGGAAATCATTCAATATTCATCGTTCACACCTCTTGGCAAGTAAGAAGCTCATTGTTTAGTAATCTTCAAAGTTGTGAGAATGATTTGTTGAGTTCATTATCATGCATGCAAATTTTGATTTGATTAAGGCAGTTGATTATCACCGTGATGCCTTCGTATCAGATTTTGCTGTGAATCTCTCTAGTTTTTTTACCAAGCATATGATCGTGCGAGGCTTTTGTTTGAGATTTTGTTGTGAAGAGTTTTATTTTGTGAGCCGTGCATGTGATTTTTGTCACTTTATACTAAGCATATTGCTGAGGTGGTGGAAGCTGTGTGAAGGTCTTGAATCGAATTCTGCTGGATCTTTTGTGAAGAGCTCTATTGTGAGCTTTACGTCAAATATATGTGTCCTTATAGTTAGATTAATGTGGCAATGGTGAAAGTTTTATGAAGAAGCTCTTGTATCAGTTCTTGATGCTATCTTCAGATGATAGTATCATGTGTATGGAGTATGGAGGAGGAACCTGCAATGCGGCATGCGCTGCATGCAATCCTTGAACCAGTTTCTGAACACTGTCACTCGCATGATTTTGTCTTCCAAGTCAGCGTCCTATGCTCCAAGTAGCATGTTGAAGTTTAGATTCTTGAGAAAATGAGTTAGAAATCATCACATCCATATCCTTGTAAAACTGAAATCAGTCCAAGCTTTGCATTGAAGCTGGTGAGATGATCGGCCTAGATTTTGGTTGACCCAGAGAAAATATGGGACGGTGTCGCTCTCGCCCAAAGAGCTGATCTGAAAGTCGTGGAGTATCACGTTAGTGATACGACCCATGATGATGTTGTGGTCCGTAATGGTGACGTTTACTCCTCTCCCATCGATGGTGGTGGAGTTTCTCACCCACAACATTTCCTTGAGTACGATCTCCATATCTCGCCTAAATTTTATCCAGACCCCACCATTTTAATTGCCTCCAAGCCCGAGTGCATACCTCAGCGTGCTTGCTCAAGCCTCTTTGGATTGTCATCAAGACTGATTACTACGTAATCTTGTCCTTTGGTACCTCCTATTACTATGGACTCAAATCCAAAGGCACAACTCACCAGCTTCTTTCCTTGTCAGCATTCATAAAATTGGCACCTTGTTTGATCGGGAATGCAGACTCCCTTGCCAGTGTAATTGTCTGATCAACCGCAAATAACAACCTCTCAGCTCAATCGACACACTGTACATATGACAATAGAGATATGATTTGGTGCTGCAAAGTTTCACAGGTTCATTGATCTACCATGCAACATGCTAATATGCGGTGTAGATCATGTCTGTTCTTTTAATGCTCTTGATTGAGTGAACATTATACTTTTGAAAAACATGAGAGGGTAAGTTCCTGTCAATGGCCATTGCGTAGTAGGTAATGGCCATTGGTAGGGCCATTACCAATCTGGGACCCGACAGCAAGTGGCGGAGGCCACGAGCTGTTCGGGGACCGGATTATTTGTGGTAATGGTCCGACCGATGGACCATTACCTCACGTAATTGCCTTTCGGCTGATTTTTTGACGGTTCTCTCTCTCCCTCACCTGTGCTCTCTCTCTCCCTCCCTCTCTCTGTTGTGCACTGTCCCTCTCTCTTTGCTCCGTTGTCCCTCTCTCTCCTGCTACGCTTTCTCTCTCTCTTGAGATGTCCCTCTTTCCCTCTCCTTCTCTCTCATGCACTCTCTCTCTCCTGTTGCGCTTTCTCTCGCTCTCTCTCCTGCGCTATCCCTCTATATCTCTCTCTCATGCGTTATCCCTCTCTCCTACATGCTCTCTCTCTCCTCTGATGTCCCTCTCTCTCTCTCCTGCTATGTGCTCTCTTCGCCCATGCTTTATTTCTGTCCTGCTCTCTCTCTCTCTCTCTCTCTCTCTCTCTCTCTCTCTCTCTCTCTCTCTCTCTCTCTCTCTCTCTCTCTCTGTATTGACCTCTCTCTCTCCAATGTTCGCTTTCTCTTTATGCTACGCTCTCTCTCTCACATTTGATTTAAAACAAAAAAAAAATGGGCCCTATATTATATGGGCCCTATATTATGCAAAATAATATAGGGCCCAAAAAGGTCTTAAAATCAGCCAAAAGGCAATTACGTATTCTTATGGCTCATGCAAAAGAAAAAAATCTGTTGCTTTTGTTTTTGCATGCGTTCTGTGGTTTTGAAGAAGATGCGAGGGTATGTTCCTCTTAATGTGGCATTATGAATTGTGATTTGTTGAGTTCGTTATCATGCATGCAAATTTCAAGATGTCAAAAGGTGATTCACTTCATAATCATGTTAACTAGTTTAAGAATATCTTGCAGTAGATGATAGTTGTCAGGTCAATTATCGACGATCAAGATGTAATCATGACATTGCTATTGAGTTTGCCACCTACATATGAAAACTGGGTGATGATCATTACGACACACTCAAATTTAACTCTTTCAAGAGTAATCACTATGTTGTTGCAGGAAGACAATCAAAGAAGCACATATAGCTCTTTGAATTCAGTATTGCATATTCTATATGTAAACAAAGACAACAAACATCAGAAGAAGTAAAGCTCTAAACTATCAAATCAGAAGTCGACACAGAGTCAAGAGCAATTATCGAATCCATAGTAGAAGAAGAAGATGTTCTGTAAGTATTGAAAATGCACTAATCATGAAATTCAAGATTGCAAAATATTTAAGAGCCACTCAACATATGACCAATCATCGCGAATATTTTCATTTCTATACGCCTTACAATACAAAAAAATTCATTCATCTTGGCGATGATAGTACACACACTATTGAAGGTGAAGGCACTATAAGATTAAAGTTTCTGCATGATCAATTCAAGTTACTATCAATTGTTATGTATGTACATAAACTGTCAACAAATCTGTTATCGGTAAGCTGAAGAATCATTGATTTAGGTCACAATAGAATTTGAATTTGATCAATGTCAAATTATCGATAGTAAGATTCTTGCACTCGGAAAGAGGCTTGGAGACTTATATAGACTGATTTATTGTTGTTCTGACACAAGTCAGGCCTTGAATACTTTTGTTTTAGTTAATAAAGCATTACATTGGCACCATATGTTAGGTCACTTGAATCATACATCTATATCAAACATGTTTAGATAGTCCTTAGTACTTGATTCCGATTATCTAGACAAGAAGATTGACCTCTATTTCTGTCATAGCTGCATTGTCGGAAAGCAGACTATAATTCCATTTAGATTGAATCATAAACATGAAGCAAAAGATGTTCAGGACGTTGTTCATTCGGATATATGTGGCCCGATGCAAACTTTATCGTTGCTTGGTGCAAAGTACTTTATTACCTTCATTAAACAAAAATTGATGAAATAATCAAAGCAGTAAGGTCAAACAACGGGGGAAAATACATCTCAACCGAATTCAAGGAGTATTGCCTTAGCATAAACATTCAGCAACAATTTATTACAGATAGTTCGAAAGAAGGAATTGGTTTGATATCTAAACTGTGCTCTTTTGTAGAACCATTGAAATAATTGATATAAGTAGCATCTTTTTGAATTATATCCTCCATGGTTGGTTGCTCGATGAAAAGCTCCTCTTGCTTGCCAATGCGATTTTTCCATACTTTGAGAAGACCATATGCCCATACTTCCATGTTCTTTTGCAAAAAATGCGGTGTGATGTAATAGAATATGCTACAACCAGTAAAATACATATATCAGAAATCAAATATATGTCGTTGTAGAACAATTTTTGCACAAAAACAGATAGTGAATTACCATATGGTGTGTAACATGATCGTCTCTCCAACATTCTGCTACCGATTTGACAAATATCTCACAATATTTTTGTAAATTTGCAATGTCGATTTCAGATAACTTTTCTTTTCGCAACATGCCAATCAAATTGTCTAGATTTTGCCATATAGCAACTTTTTTTAATCTTGTGTTGCCCCTCTCTTCAAAATCTGCAACAACATCTTTCCAGACATTGTATGTCATGGTAGAAGACTTTTCAATGTGATTGGATAAAAACCTTCTAGCTTTTGCGCCTCCAACAGATGGCTTGTTTGGAACATTCCCTGATTTACCCGATATTTTTCACTCTTTTCTATTTTTACATTCACCTTGTGCAAACCTGCTTTTAAAAGTACTTGCTCTAATTTCTCAATTCCAATTTTAGAGGCCGATTCAGGTTTGGTATTCCAGACATACAAAATATGATTGTAAATCAATATTTCAATAATTTGTACCTCAGCATGCAATGTGCATATGTGAACATTGATCAATGGAATTGGCAACACAGGTCTAAAGTTCGGATCCTCTCGATCTCTTGTTGGACCAACTCTTGATCTTGTCAAATTCAAGTCTTTACAATTCTTCATACAATACAAACAAGGATGTTTAGTATTTGCCCCATGCGAAACATTATACATACATTTCAGTGTTTTTTAATCACTTGGAAGATGCCATAAAATTTGATAGTTTGGCACATATATTTTGTTTCCACCCATGTGCTCTTCAATAATCTTCGCATAATTTGATGTCGAAAAAATCCATGACAAGATAGCATGGTCTTCTTTTAAAACCTGAAAAGTAACAAACACAGCCAAAGTTACGAACATTGACATTAGCAACTTAGGTGATAAAATACAATAATAAGTAAAATTGAAATACACCTGAAATGCTATGAAGGCATCACGGTGATAATCAACTGCCTTAATCAAATCAAATGACAAGGGAAAATAAAATTTGCATGCATGATAATGAACTCAACAAATCATTCTCACAACTTTGAAGATTTCTAAACAATGAGCTTCTTACTTGCCAAGAGGTGTGAACGATGAATACTGAATGATTTCCAACCTTCAATGCCAATCACTAAATCTGATTCCCAGCTTCCAACGCTCGATGACCACTTGTGGACACTGGGTTGTCTTTACAGCTAAGATGTAAATTTTCTTGGATTTCAACTGCGAACTCCAATCCAAACAAACAATTTTCAAAATTCAATGCTTATAATACGCCTGATTCCCAGCTTCCAAGGTTAAAAAAATTGAATTCAAGTCTTCTTAAATTCCCTTTCCTACCTTGAAATTAGTAAAAACCACCCACTCTCATCAAAATCCATCCTTACCACCCTAAAGGGTGGTTCCAAATTCGACATCTCCTCAATCTCTTCATTAAGAACATAGCACTATCATGCTGGACTACATTTGTATGTTTCTTTTCGAAAGGACTTCTCTTGGATCTTCGCTTAGCCTTCTTAGCAGGAGATGATCGTGGAGGTGATGACTTCTGAGACGATGATGTCTTCCTAAAATTATGACTTGTAGAATCATCTTCAACTTTTCCTTTGTCTTTATCTAGTAAGGGTGGCACATTCTTTGAATCAATCTTTTGAGGAGGATTTTCCCATTTCAGGACTGTATTATAATGTTGCTTAGCTTGTTTCTTCGTCATCGATCATGTGATCCTATCTTCCTTCAATATAATTGCTTTAGGCGGTTGTATTGTTGGTTCATCAGGAAAATTACGTACTCCAAATCTGGTCGGATCTATATGATTGAGAATCTGCTCATCCGTAAGTTCTGCATTGTCATCATAAGTCCAAGGCATGACTCACAGGTATGAGATCATCTTCAATCAAATATGGTGTAGGTTCTGTTGATATCCAGGCTACATTCAACACATTCCGTGGAAACGTGATTGGTGTATCCAAAGTTCGATCTAATAAGAAAATCTAGCTCAAATCTGATTGATTATCTTGTTGACACATATATCCTGCTGTACAATCAATTGTTGCAAGAGCTTCATTCCAGTTGACAGTATTTGTTTGAGATTCGTAATGAGCTCCCAAATTTTTCTCTAGATAGTCACAAGTATGATCCATTGTTGACGAATCGTCATCTTCTTTTTGAATCATTGGTTTGATAGTCCAAGTTGTAGGATCAACTTTAACTGCACGTTCACGATTCTTTCCCAAGCGGCTCCAACATGGAGTACTTCATTAGATTCATCAAATCCAGCACAAAAAAGTGGCTCCTGATGGACTTCTGGTTCTTCTTGAGCTAACTTTTGCACTAAGACTTCTTTTGCTTTTGGCACCAACTTCAAGAAATCTCCCAATGAAATATTGATCTTACTAGACAAGAGCAGTTCTGTTTGCGGTGCTTCTAGTTCAGTCATCTTGAAGGTTTCTTCATAATGATGCAACGGATTATTCATATCTATACGTGAACTTCTTGGTGGCTGCAATGGTGAAGAACGAACTTCTGCTATTGCTTTAGCAGCTTCAAGCCCCTCTTCTTCTTGCAGATGTTTAATCCACTACCTCATGTCCACATGAGGATTTGGATAGACTCTCGATGTTGTTGGTGTATCGTTCAATGGTATAGAATCAGCAGGTACTGGATCCACGACTGATTATTTCTGCTTCTGTGCTCTAGTGACCACCATTAAGGGTGCACTTGGTTTATTCTGAGCTACTGGTCTTCGCTTGATTGTTATCAAATTTACAGGTGTTGTAGCTGGTGGTGGCTTTGGTCTTGCTAAACAGTCTTTATAGCAATACCCATAACCACAGTCACGACGGAATGGTAAAAAATTTTCTTTATTTGGACATTCTGCAACTCTGTGATTTTCTCCACATGCAAAGCATCCAAGTGGTGCTCTGGTCCAATTCCTAGAGGCTTGTTGTTGAGCGGTAGCATAAATAGTGTACTGTTCTGAAGATCCACCTGCTTGATCAGTACCATAGTTATATTGCTCAACACTTCCGTAAGGTTCTGGTTCCATCAAATTGGTAGGAGGAGCGGAGTGTTTTGGTGGGGCAGGTAAGGCTAAACGTTCCGGGTATCCAAGAGCAGATTGTCGAGGTCTAGCTGCTGGATTTCCTCCATACTATGGTTCTCGATATCTCATTTAGGCATATCGTTGCTGAATTATCCAAGGGTTAAAGTTGCAAAAAGCAGTCTCATAATCAGGCGAATTACACAAATGGCAAACATCGATTTCCATTCGTTTTTTCAATTGAGGACACTCATTCACTATGTGATTTCCTGTGCAAATAGAACACCAAACATTTTTGTTGGTAGGAAAAGTCTTTGCAAACTTTTCAGGTTTCTTGTTCGCTTTTCTGTGGAAATCTTCCAATGCTTTGATCTTCTCATCAAATTGCGACTGCAACTTTTTCATCTGTTTCTGCTGGTTCTTCCCAAGTTTCTCGAACTCATTGAGCATCATTTCTACAGTAACGTTGGCATTCGTTGATGCAATACTGGTGGATATCGTAGTAGTCTGCCCTGCTGTATAAGGCAACATACTGATATTCGGCTCATCATCAGAATCTTCATTCTGCTCCCGAATTGCATCGTCCATAGCATTTTGCAAGTGCATACTCATTATGGCGTTTCAACTCACGCTTGATCCGTTTAGGTAGACCTGACAAAAACCACATAATCATGGCATTTTCGTTAATCAGCTCAGGTTCGCACTCAGATCTGAGGCGTTTCACCCGTTCAATGTAATCTCGAACCATTTCTCTCTTTCCCATTTTAATTTTACTTAGAAGTAGGAAAGGGTCTTCCACAAACTTCGACGGTTTGAACCGTGTGATAAGGGCTCGTTTAACAACCTCCCAATCTGTACGCTCAATTTCATCTTGATTATGATACCAATCTTGAGCTGCGCCTGTTAAGGCCATAGGAAACAGATTAAGTTTATCTTGAGAATAAATCTCGCCATAGATTTCACAGGATTCAGCATAGATCTAAAGAAATCTAACTAGATCTGTTAATCCATTATATTTGGGTAGATCCAAACGGGGTGCTCTTCTAACAATAATTGGATTGACTTCCTAAGGAGCACCTCCAGGAGCGGCTCCAGGAGCAGCCATCATTATAAACTTAGATTAAGCAAACAATGATATTGGATCTAGACTTTTCAATTAAACACTATCTCAGATAAGATCAGCTAGATATATTCCACTTTCCAAAAATCTGACTTCTATATCGTGAAAAAGATTTTAAAATTCAATCAATCGATACTTCTCAAAAATGACAAGTTTCTCAAAATCCAAATAAGAATATATCAGATTTGATTCAAATTTTGACAGAGACGAGATCCGGAAAATCAAATCCTAAAAATAGGACTGGAAAAGGTTCCTTAGGCGAAGATTGGCTTGGTGAAGTTTCAACAGTGCTATTTTGGGAAGAAAAAAAAATCTCTGATCAACTTTTCTGACAGTTTCTCGGGTAATAACATTTGCTAACCTCTCAGATAAAAGATCTGACAGAGATAAAACTATGAAAAATCGGACGAAGATTTCTGACACAAGAAAATACAGTTTCTGTAGTTTGGCGAGGGTAAAAATCAAGATTTTCTAAAATATGGACAAGAAGAATCTTTGCCAAACTCAAAAATAGTATTTTACTATAAATAGAATGTTTTGGAAATTCGGCAAAGGTTTTGGCAAAGGATCAAGAGTAATACTAGTATTTTTGCAAGAAAGTGACTTTTTTGACAAAAAATATGGCAATATGACAACTCATCCACTATAAACCCTTCTATTTTTGGTATTATTCTTCGCCGACCTGGCAGTAGATAGATTAGAATCACACCTATGCATAGTAAATCGAACGAAGGTTCTTTTTCTGTATTTTTAGGGTTTTAATGATTTTTTGATATTTTTTTACGATTTTTCTAATGTTTCTGAAAATATGTTGGAAATTAATCTTCGCCCTTCAAACTGAAGGTTCTGTGATCAAAACCGAAGGTGTCTGCAGCTCAGCAAAGGTTTTAGAAAGAGAGTAAAAATTTATCAGCTCTGGTGACGATTTTTGTCTCTTTTTCACCAAAATCTAGCAGATTTGACCGATTTTTGTTGTTTTTTCTGATATCTCAAATCCAAATGGATCTTACGATTGATCTGAATAGATTTCTCTGTTTAACAATCAGATTAGATTTCAAACAAGCAAATCCACTCAAATCAAGCAAAATCACTCCCAAACTAACCCTAAATGCAGATCTAACACTACTCATGCCACGACAAGATGCCTAATGCAAGCTAACCATCCAACAAACATGCTGCAAACTGAAAAATTGGCGTAGCTCCCCGGCAACAGCGCCAAAATTGTAGTGGATTTCTTTCCTTGCCTAACCTGAATCCAAGATCTAGTCAATCTAGCATCAAAGAGCCGAAGTTAGTTGTCACGTGTAGATTCGTTCCCATGAGAGCGATGGTATAGTTCAGATTTCGATTATGAATGGAGGATTCACATCTAACTCTAACATCCATTAACCCTACGATCCATTAACACTACAATGCACAACAAAAATAGCTTACCCTTTCTCTCTCTCTTTCTCTCTCAGAAAAAGTATAATAACACAATTTCAATAACATTCAGTTCCAACAATTAGCAAAAACCAAAGAAAGCATGAGAGATGGAGGAAAAGTGATAGAGAATAAGGACATTCATCAATTTATTTCTGAAGAGAACCAATCTGCTTTATTGAAATGAGGAGATGAACATGAGGAGCAACTCGAGTTGGTCCCTTTTTATAGTAGAGAGGGGGACCCTGACCTCTGAATCCTATTGGTCCATTTCTACCTCTCTAATTATTCAAATTTAAAAAAGAGCGGGAACCATCCAAATTGGAGATAAACCCAACTTTATTCACTAACTTGACATTTAGGCCCTGCAACATTAAAAGTCTCGTAAAAAGGCCTAAAGTCCTTTTATTGACTTTCTAATTAATAAAATCTCTATGTGATCATCGAGTTGGACTTACACATGCAGGGTGCCAAATCCCTCTCATTTATTAACTAGGGTTAGGGTCGCCTTGGGATCCGCAAACCCTCCAACACAAACATATTTGACAACAATAGCAGCCACCCACGATCTCCCACAGACAACACATCCACTTTGTACTTTTTTCATCTGCACACCTATAAAATTATGTATATACATTGAATACCATTTGTGTCAATATTGCTATGCTTTTCTACATTCTGTCTGACTCTCTTATTGCTTGATCTGGTAGGTTGTAGCGAATTCACAACTAGAAAACTTTGTGTTTATCCACGCAGAGTATCCACGCGAGACCCGCTTAGTCGATTTTCCAAAATTTTGTTGCGTGGATTATCCACGCCAAAAAAAATTTGAACACGCCTCTGGCCAGTCCATCGGTGTTTTTCTGACACTGCACCGAAAAATTTATGCGCGTGGATTATCCAAGTAAAATTGAATTTTGAAAATTCCGGCAATTGTTGGGAGGGAAGGTTGGCGACACCGGAAAGCAGTTTTAGCGTGGATTATCCACACAAATTTCAATTTGTTCACCGGACCGGACCGGAAGTTAAAGATATGCACACGTGGATATCTTCTGCGCGGATTATCCACGCATTTTTTTTTTTTTGCATATTGATAATGACATGAAATTAGTTAAATAAATATATTTCTAAAATACAACCATCAAGGCTCAAATACAAGGAAGAGAGGAGCAATTACAAGTTGATGATTGTTTAATTTTTATTGCTCTTATTACTACCTTAAGTTTGATGATGTTCCTTCAAGTGTGAATGAAACTATAGCAACAAAAGAGTGATGTAATGAAAAGTGAGTATATGATGCATTGTTTGAGATACTTTTAAAATTATTGATCCTCCATCAACAATACAAAATGTTACTATTTGCAATTGGGTCTTTAAGATCAAGCTTAATTAAGATGGTAGTGTGAACAATTATAAAACAAGACTAGCTGCCAAGGGATATGCTCAAATCAAGGGGATTGACTATGATGAAACACTTGATTTTGTCATAGTTTGTGGTGGTGATTTCATTAACTCACATGCTTTTAGTGATTTACTACCTTTGCAACAATTGTTAAAAAATGAGAATTTTCTTGGAACATGAAGCCATACATCTATCTTCACCGACATTATCTCCAAAAAAATGGGATTGAAGTCAAAGTATGTCTATTCTTCTCACTTACTTGACCATAAATGAGATTCTATTTTGGCTAAATAACAATCATTTGAAAGCATTGCTTTTCTGCCTCTAGTCAGGCGCTCAGTACTTCTATTCATGCAAATAAAAGTTTACTTTGGCATTATAGACTTGGTCACTTGAATCATGCTACTGTACAACAAATGTCTAGACAATCTATTGTTCTTGATCTCGACTATCGTAGTGATAAAGTCGAGTTACATGTCTGTCAAGACTGTCTAGTTGGTAAACAAACTAGAAAACCATTTAGATCAAGCCATCAGCATATTGCTAGAGGATTGTTAGACATTGTACATTTAGACATTTGTGGCCCGATGAAAAATCCTTTGCTGAAGGATGCAAAGTATTATATAACTTTTATTGATGAATTTTCCAGAAGGAATATAGTGTACTTTATAAAGAAGAAATCTCTTCAATTGCTTCTGAATCTTCAAGGAGCATGCAGAAAAGGAGACGTAAAGGTCTTAAGGTCAGACAATGGTGGAGAGTATATCTCTACTGAGTTTAAGGAGTACTGCCAGAGCCAAGGCATTGAGCAGCAATTCATCACTCTTTATAGTCCTCAGTCGAATGGCTTAGCCGAGAGGAAGAACCATACCCTGGTGGCTGAATCAACCAAATGTATGTTAGCGCATGCATCGCTGCCCAAGAGATTCTGGGCCGAGATACAGTCTTTATCGAGGATCAGTTCGTCGACATCAAAGGCAAGGATATTGCTCTAGAAGAACCTTCATCACCTGCCATTGACACAACAATCTGAGCTTCTGGCTCAGGCGTGTCTATTGTCGACCCACTATTTGGCAGCGAATTCAGACAAAGACGTTGCTGCTACCCAGCAACAAGTCCCAAGAGTGGTTCATCAATCGATTCCTCCCATAAGATCAAGCCGAGTGCGCACACAGCCCACAAGGTATACTCCGGAGTCTGCATGTCTCTTGATACAAGAACTGACAACAGTCGAAGAGGCACTCAGCCAATTAGACTCTGATCTTTGGAGAGAAGCTATGGACAGAGAGTATTCCTCTCTGATCAAGAATCAGACATGGTCACTAGTCGAAGCTCCTATTGGCTGCAATATCATTGATTGCAAATGGATCTTCAAGATCAAGTATAATGCCAATGGAGCAATTGATTGAAGGAAGGCAAGACTGGTAGCATGAGGATTCACTCAGATCTCCAACGTCGACTACAGTGAGACTTTTAGTCCAGTAGTCAAGAATTCGTCGATCCGAGCCCTCCTATCATATGTTGCAGCTGCCGACCTCGAAGTACATCAACTTGATGTACAAACAACTTATCTAAATGGAGTTATACAAGAAGACATCTACATGATCCAGTCCAAAGGATACGTTTTGGAAGGTATGAAGAATCATGTCTATAAATTTCATAAAGCACTTTATAGCTTGAAACAGACTTATAGCCAATTAGATGTATGCATAGTTGCCCATTCTGAAACAAAATGTGTTCTAGAACACGTTTTCGGACGTGTTCTGTTTCGGAACGTGGCCAAAGAAAAAATCGTCATGTTTAATAAAGAAACAATAATTGTATGTGATGGTTATCCTTGCTTACATGGTACCAAATGTTCTTGGTGTAATCTTCTTCATGCTCCCAATGTTAGGTTGGATAGAGAACTCTAATTGGCAATTAATACGCCTAGTGGTCTTATAGGTGCTTCTCTTATAACTTGAATAATCATCCTATATGCATGCTTAGTTCATCAAAAGTTAGATTGACATTGTATATACATGGCTTGGAATTGGATTATAAATGTTATCATATTGTGTAGTGCAATCTCGTATGTAGGAGAGATTATACTTGCTTTTGTTTACCATCAATATAGTTTCACTAAATCACCAATTCGATGCTAATCGATCGTGATTCCAATTCGAATCCAATTGATTCATCTGATTCAAATCTCCAAATCAGATTTCTCTAGAAAAAAATTTTTCCCACAAAACATGACTACTGAGGGGTCCCATTTTTCTCTCTTTTTTTGTTGTTCTTCATTGTGAGAGCGCAATGAGGGAGAGGGGGAGGGGGGGGGCAAGAGAGAGAGAGAGAGAGAGAGAGAGAGAGAGAGAGAGAGAGAGAGAGAGAATGAGATTAAATTTACGAGTTACTATATTTTTATGAATTATTTAAAATTTAAATTGGAATCTAGATTGTTGAATGTTGAATGTTTTGAGTTTATACTTTTATAATTTAATTGTGGCCAAATACACCGATTCGATTCCGATTCGACCAATTCCGAACAGGAAGGAAACTCTAATTTAGAATAGGAACTTTTTGTTTACGAATGGAACTAGCTTTAATCATCATGATATTTTTGTAAATGCAATCTGGTCTATAAATAGGACATGGGATGCATGAAAGCTGGCTCGACCTTTTGAAGTGGGCAATTTACTCTTGCTCTCCATATCTTCTGGAACTAGAAGGTGCTTACTAAATCTGAATCTACTTAACTATATAGTGGCGTAGTATAAGCTTGTTGATCACCTATGGTGCTTGAGATCTGCATTCATCCATAGAAAAGTAACAAAAATTAATTCATGTATTTATCACAGTCACTATTCTTGTTTTGTTGTATGCTAGGTAGACTAGTTTTTCAATATCACTGCTTCCATGCAGATTGCTTTTCAGCTTTTATGTTTTTTACTTTGGGTCTAACTCAAAACAACCATCTAAACTAGGCGCACTTCCAAAAACAAGAAAACCGTAAATGAGGGAGATCGTGGCCAGCAAGTGCTTTAAAACCATTCTTTTTTGGATTGAAAAAAGAAAATTTCGACCCAATATGTTCTAGAACAAACTATACGGAACATACAATACATTCCAACTGTAAAGGGTCGGAGTGGGTTTTTAAGGATGTATGTAAGACAGCATCCATAGCCAAGCTAATAACACGTCATAATAAGTACTCACACAATAAGGACTCTTTATCTTGGAGTTACTTCATTGCAAAGACACGAGCTCAAATAATCCTCACAATTCTAATACGAAATTGGATATCTTTTAGCATACAAACATTCTTATAGACATCCTTCAAATACATTTTTAGTTCATCATATGGTACATCAAGCCAAATCTGCTCATTGTAAAAACTTCAGACTCCTGATGATGCTTCACAAAAAATACTTCCCATCCGGAACTACAAAAGCCATCAGAGATTGGCCCTAATATCTCACTTTGCTCTTTAACAAAGTCGAATGTTTGTGGGTGAACAACACTGATCAAAACATCTCCTCAATAACTAGGGAATTCACTGTATGCAATATTTTAAGAAAAGCTCATTTGAGACAATTTCGAACTGCTATTTCAAAGTTCATGGTAATTTATACTACATTGCATCATCAAGCAATGAGCTTTGGCATATTTGATGGTCAAAAGTTGAAGAAACACATCATGCAAAGCTTTGAGTAAGATGGTCAAAAAATGTTTCAACCGTTGCCATTGCTTTCGATGCTGCACCAATGGATCCATCATACCTGTCAATAGATCCACTTAATTGTTAACCTGCATTGGTTGAGAACAACAAATTCAATGTTTCTCAATTATGAACTCCTCAATGTTGGTGGAAGAACTGAGTTGCCAAAAATGAATACTAGACATTTTGATTGCAAAGACTGAATATAAAAAAGAATTGCCTATCTCATAGTTCTACGGTTGCAACAAAAGAAAACACAACAAAACCGTAGCCATAAGGACAAGAAAAGTATTTCATCTTAACTCATGCTTATGCAAGGCTTAACACCCCTTGAAAATGTCAACATGAATTTTTGAAAGATAATTGGATTGATAAACATATACAATCTAGAACTACAAAACAGGATTAACAAAAACATTCCCAGAGAAAACTTGTGAGCATTTAATTACTATGCTATGATTCTATTGAAGGGACTTTGGCAAGCTAGATTCATGTCAAGTTACCAAGTTGATACTATAACCCTAAACCAATACAAAATACTCAAGATGTTATTGAAAGGGGCTCTGACAAACTACAGCCAAGCATAAAAAGTGTTACTATGCTTCTTGGTTTCCAAGGGGAGGCTCGAACCTGAGACCAAAGAAACTTTGGATGTCAAGCTAACCAAATGAGCCAAAACGCGTTACTATGACCCATGCCCTAAATCAATGCCATACAGTTGAGACATGGTGATTAGGCAGGCACTTTAAACTAAAGGGCAATGTATATACCAGAAAAACTACCAACACGATAGTAATTTAAAACGGCTAAGTATTGGTGCATTCTGAAAGTTGCTTGCCCTGAACTAGAAACACAAGCTGTATAGAAGAGATTAATCACAACGCATAAACCAGACAACCTCACCCTGTAGAGAAAACCTTCACCAGACAGGAGCAAGGTTCTCTAGCCCAGCACTGTTGTTCACTACTCTAGATAAGAGACCAACTTGAAGAATTACATCTGCACATTATGCAGGTAGCAGGTTGAAGGAACAGCTAAAATGAATAAAATGGTGATGATTCTTGTCAAAATAATAGTTAACTTGGATCTTGCCTGAAAATTATATTTCTAGTCAGAGGGGCTGCAATGCGATCATTGACAGTAGCATTCATTTTTGTTTGTTACTTGCAACCCCAGATATTGCAAGGCATAATAGCAGATGTTTTATAAGTTTCAAAGGATGACATTGTCGATATGAAGAAACTCAATGAATTTGATGATAACGTCCATCCAAACCTAAGCAAAACCCATAGTGGTTTTGATTGTCTTTAAGGAAAATAACACTTCATTATTAATAAGTCCTCCCGTAAAACCCCAAAAAACCAACAAAATAGCAGAAGTAAGAGCATATTAAATCGTGAACTTTGGAAAACTTACGTTGCAACAATGGCATTGAAGGGAGTGCAGGCAATTATAGCTCCACTTCCAGCCGGGTTTACTGAGTTGAGACAGCGACCACAGTAGATATGCTCATGAATGGAAGTGACTACGTCTGGCCAACATTCAAGTTGGGTCATGAAGTATGCACACGCACATTCCTACTTACTTGAAAATAGAAACAACTCTTGAAGCAACTGCAGGTTGGCAATGCTCGCTAAAAGAAGTGATTAGTATCAAAGAGTGCACTGCTTAGATGGAGCTTAGAACATACATCTATTGGATCCTATGTTGAAATAGTCCACATGCAAACGTTTCTCTTGAATGCTTTCAACTAAAGGGCGTACTTCTGCTGCTTTCAGTGAAAGGCCTTCTTGCTCCATCCTGATTCATATTAACAACAATAAATCCTAATTTCTAGAACAGAAAATAAAAGAGGAAGGACAAATTGCTTCAGACATCATAACAGACTGATACAATCAGAATGATACACCCTCCAATGATCTGACGTAGATTATTGGAAGATACTACAATCAACACAAATGCAACATCAACAACTCATCAGAATCCCAGCATAACTGTCAATATAAGGTTGCTGATAGTCCAAAGCTTAGAAGCCCGTTCCGACCCTTTTAGGTCGGAACATGATTCTGTTCCTTAATCTCATTGCTAAAAACCACGTTATCTATATCCGAGCCAGAATCGCTGTCTGAGCCACGCTATATTTGAGATGGTCTCTGTAAGCTTGGAGGGATCGTACCGGAAAGTCCCACCACCATTAACGCCACGTCAAGCAAATCTGCATAACGGAAGAGCTTCCAGTAGGAGACTGTGCTTATCTGATTACTACGTTTTTCCGCAGTATCACGACGCTTGTTGTCTTGCTGATCCTTAGTTGGAACATCTTGTAGCTTCGACATCCTGTCCTCCTTATATTCGGACATACTACTCTGACCATTCCTTAATCTCCATTGCTTTGTTAAAAACCACGTTATCTATATGAGCTAGAATCGCTTTCTGAGCCACGCTATATATCTTGATTGCATTCCTTAATCTCCAGTGCTTTGTTAAAAACTACATATCTTTTCAAAAAAAAAATTGGCCAAGTTCGCATTCCGTTCCGGAACGGGCAACTAAGGTCCAAAGCACTCTTCAGAACCATGGTCCAATGTCGAATAGAACAAAGACAACAATTCATGTCACTCTGATGATTCTAAGCAACTTGAACTGCTTCATATTATGATTGATTGATTGCAATCAAGCCTTCGCTGCCGGAAAAAGCCTTCATAACCTTAAGATGTGTGAGGAATTCGTACTGGAAAAGCGCCATAGACAAAGACTAAACATTTGTTAGAACCCATTCATTTTGACTTTATGTTAACTAGCCCATATTATGTCCACTGAGAAGGGGGTGGGGGCAGGTTGTTTACTTTTTTGAGCATAAATCAAAAGGTTTGAAGTGCTTTGAGCTATCCAAAGCCCTAGTATTAAAATAAGACACATGAAGAGATTGAATTCTTAAAATCTGATGGAGGAAATGTTACGAGCCTCTAGCCAGAGCCAAACCCTAAAGGACACTGGAGATCAAACACCATAGTAAGGGGCGTGTTCTCAGCGCACACGCCCACCAGGGCAAGACAACTTAGGGACCTGTCAGCAGGAGGGGCCCCCATCAGGCACCAAGACGACCCTTATGGAGAGTGCAAGCAACATGAAGTTCTCAATTTTGTTGTAGCCTAGAGAGCCTAGGTTGTAATGAATCATGTACCAACTGTGAATAGTAATAAGTAATAATTTCTAACCTACTCTAACTTGTAAGTACCAAGGACTGAAGACTCAAGAGTCAAGACTCAGGAATCAAGAGACAAGACAGCGGACACATTAGTCTATCTAGATAACTGTATAGATCTGTAAATGCATCCTAGGGCCTACAGACACTATATTAGCACTTGTTTTTTCCTATAGACGCGAAAAAAAATCCTAAATCAATTCGACATTTTGAACCTTTTCTGAACTGATTCAAACAGCTCGAATCAGTCAATCCAGACCGCAGAATTGAATCAAACCATGAAACATTAGGTAGGTTCAGAGAAATATAGACAGAGTGGCAAGGACTTGAGTCATGTGTAGGACGTGTCCAGCCAACATGATATGTGGCCTGATGACTGACATTTGACTCAGCAAGACACATATCAGTATGTAAATATGGCATACCTACATAGTGACTGGGCTATATTGGTGGTTGACTGGGATGAAGCACAGAAAATTTGACATATAAGCATGTTGATATGGCACATGATTGGTACATTGTGAAAAAACCCTGATATATAGCTACTACCAACTTGGTGAAAAAACAATTAACATTGACAATAATGTTTTTCTTAGGAGGCAATGTTTCTGGGACCAAATTGTATGTTCCAATTCGTCCGTTTAAATCAGAAAAAAAATTGGCCTGGCCAGGTTTGAACCGTCCAATCTTTTCTTTTGTTGGTTTCATCGCTGACCTTCTGTTATAGCAGAAACAGGTGTTAGTTTAGTGTTTAGGTTGCAATTACAACTCTGCATACTGCCTAAGACTATAATCAATCAGATGACAAGTCTTCTCTGTTTATTGTTGATTCATGAATCATAGATGTTAAGTGCTCAGTGGCTTCAACAGTCAACATTCTAACTTAAGAAGATTGAAATTTGAAGAGCTCTCTATAAGTGTTTTGAAACACAATAGTTGGTAATACTTAGTAGGCTCCTATCAGTTGATCAAAGATAACAAGGGACCTAGTAATCAAACTTAATCGACGTTTTTTTATACTCAATGTTATAACTGCACCTCCGCTTCCAAGCGTGCGTTTTCGGTTTCGTAGATCAGCAACTGTGCTTGGAGGGAGGCAAGTAGATGCATCAATGGTCACACCTATACACCTAGCCCTAATTTGGGTCCTCTGACACTATAATAGGCCATCAGACATCTACAAATAGGCCTTAAACACTAGGCTCAATGTCTCACAAATTGTCGATCGACTCAAATTCAAATCGGTTTTTCCAAGGAATCGGTCTTGATCAAAAAAAAAAAATAAACGCAAACGGCAAAAATCCTGCTTGTTCAAGGTCTTCTTACTTCTCTTCTGCAAATATTGGGAGCTCTTTAAATAAGGACTTTGAGAGACTTTTAGAGGACAAAAGAGTGAGGAGGTCCGAGGAGAGATATTAAATTGGGGAGGTAAGAGATAATTCGGGAGGTAGGGTATTGTAATACTACTCGATCGATCTTCATAAGGTGAACTTTAAACATCAAGTGACGGACGTTTTGTTGTCGCCATCCATAGAGTCACTACCAACTCACACCTATGCACCGGAACTATCGATACCACTGGCCTGATTAAGCCTCCTACAATAGCCAACATCCCATAATACTAGCGAGTGTACTAGACTCTCGTAAGCACTCACCTCCATGACACTCACCTCCATGGTTAGAGAAAAATCCTAGCTCAAGCACGCTCATACCATCCACCCACTCCCTAGGTAGATTGAACGGATAATATATGATTTTCCCACCTCTATATACATAGTGCAAGTGGGTCCTACATCAGCATAGTCCATGCTTCGATCTACAACACGAGACAGACTGAGGTGCTGACAAATGACATTGAAACTATCTACTATGCTAACTTAGGATTTCGCCTCATGTCGAAGCTGTCACCTGAAAGTCGTACCATTATGGTACATAACATTCCCTCCCCCTTAAGAATTTGCTTCTCAAGGTAGGAAACCAAGGAATCTCAGCCTAGGGTATTTTTACTTCTCCCAGGTGTCCTCATCATCGAACTTACCCTTGCAACAAATCAAGTGTTGAGAAATCGTTTTTGCAACAAATCAAGTGTTAAGAAATCAAAGGATTTCTCAATTAATGTAAAGTTTATCCATGACCTTCTCAAGTTTCAATGGTAAGTAGGCAGTCAAATCCTCCAACTATACTAGTTCACATTCTGAAATGATTCTAACCTTTCCATCAAGTCGCTCTTTCATGCAGCTTACATGGAATACAAGATGTATCTTAGTTCCTAATGGAAGATCTAGTTGATAGGTGGACTAATTGAGTTTCTTTACAATCTTATAAGGGCAGCCACATCTAGGAGATAAATTTGGAGATTTCCCAGTTCGAAGTGTCTTAGAACCTTTTCGGGATTTTGAGATACACCCAATCTCCGACCTCAAACTCTCTGGTGAGCGACTTTGATTAGCATAAATGGGTACAAATCCAATTGAATCTCAACAAAGCATAATTGATTATCTCATTAATCCGGCTCAAGCATCAGCGACACAGTTCGACAAAACTGTACCGTAATTAATGCCAAACTCGAACTCTTGAATGAGTTCCGACCATCTGGCCTTGTGGCCTCTCAAGTCTACAGCATCACAAATATACTTAAGGGACTGATGATCAGTCCTCACAGTGAATATGGATCCATACAAAAAATGTGGCCAAATCCTTGGTGCATGTATATAGCAAAGAGTTCCCTTTCATATGTAGAATATCCACATTGAGCAGGGTCTAACTTTTTGTTTTCAAAAGCTACTAGTCTACCATCGTGTAAAAAAACTCACATTTCGACTCTTTAGCATAGAGCTTTTCCTACCTTAGGATATTTAAGACAGTACAAAGATGCACTTCATGCTCTTCCATAGTACAACTATATACCATATTACCAATATGTCGTCAAGAAAATTTTCAACAGATTTTCCCAATTTGCTGAAAAATTGTAAGAGCATTCATGAGTTCAAAAGGTAAAACTTGAAATTCATGGTTGCCATATCTAGTCTTAAGCCTGTTTTTAACACATGAACATGCACTAAGTTTCTTTTTCTTTTTTTGATTTTTTTCAAAAAAATATTTATAATGGTTTTTTGTTTTCCTCTTGTGTAGAATCGTTTAAGCAATCTGTAAAAAAAATTTCTGCTATTTAGGTTTCTTTTAAGGCTATTTGGTGTTTTTTTTTCATTTTTCTTAAAATTTTTTAAAAAAGTAGCAATCTAGACGACATTCCGCTGTTTACGATGTTGATGAGTTCCAAAATGCCAACAATCTAAAATGCTCATTCCAGATGGCTATTGCAATGGATCACACTGGTAAGGGATAATGATTTTTAACAGTCATTATTTTAAACTTCTTAAATTCTACACAAAGGCATAAGCCTTCGTCTTTCTTACTGACTTAAAGTATTGGTGCTCCCCAAGGTGATTTACTAGGTCTAATGTGGCCCATACGTAAATAATTCTGACGTTGGTTGTAGCTTTGCCTTCTTCCTTCACCCTCATCCTATATATAAAAACACAATACAGGAAAACTATTGGGAAGTTCTATTTGATGATCTACATTATTGACAAGAAGTAGACCATTAGGCAATTGCTCTAGAAAAACATTAGCAAATTCTTGCCTAAGACTTCTAAACAAAACTCCCTCAGCAGGATTCTCTATATTAGGATCATTTAAAGAGACGACACAAGTGCAATGAATCAATGGACAAATTTTAAACAGCACCTTCATTCAAACAGCAAATATCTTTCAAATGACATAAGAAAGCATGAGACTCAGAACTCTTTGACTCACTTTCCAAAACGGATATATAAAGTAGGTCAATTTTATTTACATCTCCTTTTAATTCTAAACAAGAGCCATTATGCCAAATTTTCAAACTATGGGTGACACAGACCTTTTGTAAACAACTCGTTCTTAGAATAAAACCATTCTTTTCCGAATTAAATCGAACTTTATCAAATTCATTATATGAAAGATATTCCTATCTACATAGTCTTGGATCTTAAATGGCAAGTGAGGAACAATCTCCCGACAGGTTTGATTATCCTCGCCTCCCATCGTCAAATGGGACATTTACAACTTGGTCATTCACAAATCGAAGGGGTCCTATGAAGACCTCCTCCAAGGATCAAAGACTAGGATGTTGAATCATAGAACCAACGGGAAACGGATGGTGGACAAACCGACCCAACCAAACCTAGATCATATGGATCTAGCCCCCAAACTATAGTTCTACCAATGCTCAATAGGAGAAAGATGTCAAACCAGCAACACATGGCTACCATTACCACAATCCGGCATACACTAGTGAGAGCGGGCCACGTCATCCAATTCCCCTATGACTCACCGGTAGACCCAAAATAATCCACCATCATGACTTTAGACCTTCAACCATTAATTATGACAATATACACTTGAGGGCCCCAAACCCCTCATATCCAAGATCCTTTCGGGTTCAAGTCGAGTCACACCCGATGATTCATCCAAGAGGTCCAATTGGTCTCCAGAACCAAGATGTTCCCCTTCATGCAAACTATTCTTGAGTCGACTTACGTGAAAAATCAGGTGCACTTGTGCTCCTGCCAGGAGGTCCAATTGGTAAGCCAAGGATCCAATCTTTTTGAAGATTCGATACGGTCCTCTATATCTAGCGGACAATTTGTAATGCTTGTCGGTACACATTACACTAGAATCTTTCAGGATTCGTAAATACACCCAATCCCCCACTTGAAAGTCTCGGGGCGATCTTTTCAAATTAGCATAATGTCGATCCCTATCCTGGGCACTCTGGACATTCTCACGTGCTATATGTAGCATTTCTTGCATATCATGCAGGAAATCCGCTACTTTCTTAAGCTTGATCGTACAAGTCTCTACCACAATGGGTATTTGAGCTAAATCAAAAGCCTTCGTTGTGGTCTTTACCGGAATAAACGTAACCAATTTGGTACGACGGTCGACCACTACCCAAATTGCATCATTCTGTTTATTCGTCCGTGGAAACCCAACCACGAAATCCATGAAAATACTACCCCATCTCTTATCTGGGATATCCAATGGATGTAACAATCCACCAACCTTAAGGCGTTTGGCCTTATTCAACTGGCATTGGTCACACGTGACCACATAAGATTCGACAAAGGGGTTAAGTTTTGACCAAGAAAAATCCCTTCGTAGATGCACAAGCGATCGGTTCTCTTGAAATGCAGAATTTTCAGCTTTCAAGAATGGTTCATAAACTGCATAACGGCAATCGAGATGCCGGATGCTTTTCCATTTTGTCCCTCATTTTTTTCCATTTCCGGAGCTTCTGAGCTGCTCTTGCTACCTATTCATGTTTGGCATTCATTTCGACAGCTTGCTGCTGAAGAATTTTATTTGATTGTACAATGATCAACATCAGATTGTCAATCACTGTTGTGGAAAATTGCATATAGGTTGTCATGAATAATGGTCAAACTGTGTTGCCATTGAGAGGCTCGTGAATAAAACCGCTAGCCCTACATTTTTTGGACACCATGTGCTACACATTGCCCAGATCGCCGGGTCAAGAACATATTTGAAATTGCCCTACATTTAGGAGGTGGTGGATGTGACATCTATGGGCCTTATATATGAGTTCATAGATAGGTTGGGGGAGCACTTGCGGACGTGCACAATGAATAGTGCTAAGAGGTATACTCTGTGCCCATTGTCATTGCTAAATTAAGAACTTCCATTTGCTTAGTAGGGTCACGAATGTAGCCCTAAGTAGTTACAACCCACCAGTAAGTACTAAGTTAGAAAATTGATTCCCAATTTCTCATTCTCAAGCTTGATTCTTATTTACGTCATTTTGCAAGCTACAGGAGATACGGGACAAATGGTAGTGGTTCCAGCACCCTTCGCATGCCATGGGTTGTATTTTTCACCCATTGTGGAGTGATGTGCAGTTCCAAGACGAGGAGTTTCGAAATGGATGCTTTGTCAACATCAGCTAGGTCTTTCCTAATGTAGTTGAGCAAGAGGCACTATGAGATGACCTCCTAGTGTGCAAAAATGAGGACTTGGAGTATGGATATCTAGTGGCATTTCCTAGGTTTGGGATATTGTCAGCCTATAGACTGTGACCCACTAGCTGAAGTTTAGTAAAAAGTGAATTTTGATTCTTCATGATTGAACACTCGTGACTCTAGTAACTAGTTTTCATGTAGTACTATCACCTATTGTCATTCTATGCTTGTAGTTGTAACATCCTACAATTTCAAAAGAGACTTATTTATGGGTCATCATCCATGTCACGTAAATGTGCACATTGTAATTCATAGCGTTCCCAGGTCGCAGAAGCTTGCACTCCAAATCCTCTCAAAGGACTACATAGTAGTTGCATGTAAGAGGGATTGTGCTTTTTCATTCATTCATACGAAAGGAACAAGATCACGATAGGTTGGTGTACATGCACGTGAACCATGTCTTTTAAAATTAAAAGAAACAAGACAACTATTTTAAAACATGTATTTTCTATTGTCATTTGTAATTGCAACTACCTAAATTGAGCGATGAAAAGTTGTGAGCATTGGCCCTAGAGTCACTCATTGCTCTCGAGCAATGGTACCTTACTCCTTAATCATGATTCGTGACCCCTAAACTCATGAGGCATGAAACT
The DNA here is from genome assembly GCA_029204225.1 of Diphasiastrum complanatum. NCBI lineage: Eukaryota > Viridiplantae > Streptophyta > Lycopodiopsida > Lycopodiales > Lycopodiaceae > Diphasiastrum > Diphasiastrum complanatum. Next base: position 84,833,583 of record CM055092.1, read on the forward strand.
AGCTATAGGTAACTGCGTAGGTCAATCCCGAAGACATTGAATCGATGAAGGCTCCAAATCCACCACCTAGGTCACAACAAAGACGACCCTAAGGAGGCTTATTCAGTGCAAGCACAAAAACCCGTTTCAAGGTTTTGGGGTCATAACGTACTGCCCCATACATCTTAAAAATCTGATTTAAAAAAACACTTTAAAAAGCTTCCCTTTTTATTTCCTCCTTTCTTCAATTGTTGTGCCTCTTTGATCCAAAATATGGCAAGTTATTGTGCAAGTGCATCAAATGAACTTTTTTTTCTCCCCTCTTCGATCCATTGAGAGACCCAAAAGCTTTTATGAGAGATGATTCATAATACTATTCATTCAGCCATCGCCATTTTCAATCTCATCATTTTGACACAAATTTGTACCAATCTCACTTTCATAATCAAACACACTACATTTTCTACAAGATAAGCATCGCTCCCAAAGAATTCAGACTTTTCTGCCTACGATGAAGCATAGCATGCACAAATTTGCTTGCACACGCCCGGCTTAAATTACAAATGTGATCCTTCACAATGTATGTGCAAATGATTGTCTTGTATGCGCAAAATTGTTTTGTTCGTTGACTGCTACTTGGTCTGCAGCTTTATCAAAAAAACAGCCAGAAAAATGTCATAATTGTGGCTCGCAATCTCAAACGTGATGCAAAACGCATTCCGAAAAATTCCATTAGGGTTTCTCAGAACGCTGCTGTTCTTTTTTAGTGTATTTTTATTTCTATTTTGGAAGTTTAAATGAGTTCCTATTGGTTGTTTTAGGTTTTAAAAAAATTTACTTCGAGTGAATGAAAGTTGTTTTTTGATGTTTTTTTGGTTCACTTTTTTAGCTAAAAGAATTTTTCATTTAAAAACATGTTCTGAACAGCATTCCATTGTCCTGAACATAGATGGAACAGAATGCTGCGTCTATGATACATACTACAAATAAAAATTTAGGGTTCGTTGTGGCTTATATACTTGTCTATGTCCTAGGCCCCGGCCAATGACCATTTAATCTTAACCCTAGTTATTAATCTCTTGAATCTGGAACATTATTTCTTGCTACTAAATGCTAAATTTTGATTGCAATTTGCAAAGTTCAAACAAGTCAACAACATTTGAAATGTCATAGAATTTAGAGATAGAAAAATGAAACATAGTAACATATCAATGAATAATGAGTCATGACTACAAATCATAAAAGTACTACTAGTAAATTGCTACTGGTATGGAATCTGGATTAGGAGTCTGTACATACATGTTACAGTACCCTACAGTCCATAGTCTTTAATAAGCACTCTAGAGTCTACAATCTAGTGACTACAAATGCCTCCTAGCCCTCCTTGGGAGCTCCAGTGTATGCAAACTATCCAACTCCTCATGGCTCAAACTTCCCACACCATCCTCCTTCACATATTCCTCGTCCTTTGATGTCTCCTCATTTGAGTCCACATATAGGCTCCTCATCTTCAAAGGCTCAAGAGCTTTGAGCCTCTACCGTTTGTTGACTTCTTGCACTGCCTCTCAACGTAGTAGGTCTTGCACAATGCACACAACATAACACAAATAAGGAAAGAGATCAAGATTGGCTAGAAGTTAGAACTCTAGAACTCTTGAAGGTTAACTTTGGACAAATAAACCGATTCAAGAAACATTACAAGGACAATTCACATAGATCATATAGGATAACTCTATTGTCCGTGCATTGATGTAGTGAAGGTTCTATTTGACTCTAATGAATTTATCGTCTTGGATTGGATGTAGGAGAGGTCTGCGCATTGAATTGGTGAAGCTTATACGTGAAATGATTCAAATCGATCGCCCTAAAAAAAATTTCCGATTTGAACTGAGCCTGGTGAAACTGGTGCCAGTTGGAAACTATTCAAGGAAACATTGTTAGGAGGTGAGAGTTTAAGAGAACTTAGTTAGGTTGCAACATCATGGTTGCAACAAACACTTGAGGGCCTAATCCAAGATATCAAGAAGGGTCATTCCTTATTCCATTGCAGATTAATCCTTTCTACAAACCTTTCAACAAGGAGTCTAGAACCGTCCATAGTAGAATGTGAACCATGTGGACTCCAAAAGGCTATAAATATCTAAATAAATCATACATTCATTCCTTTGACAATTTTTCTAGTAAGGTTTTGATAATTTCATGTTACCTAACCAGGGTATAATCCCAAAAATTGAAAGCCATATAAAACTAAAGAATGGCAATACCAATGACATATCACTCAATTAAAAGATTGATTATTTTCTTATTTCCTCAGCCCTCTAGATAAACTTGGCAAAACTTTACCCTAGCATCTGGATTGTATCTTCACTAAACCAATCATGATCCCAGAGCCTTCATAAAACTGAGTTTATTGGGTGCATGCAGCTTGAAACTTTTAACCTTATTTAAGGTGCTTTGGCTTTTGTTTAATTTTTTCTTGTTTCACACATTTGATCCCCTAACGGCCATGAATTGCAGAAGGAAGAAGGGAGGGTGTTCAAATCAGATATATGTAGATGGGCAACAATAAAAATGCAAGAACTCACATTGAATATTCAAGCAAACTTATTAAGCTTCAGACTGTGTAGTTTTGATGGAAATACAGGTACTTCTTAAGTGCATCACAATAAGGTACTTCTTAAGTGCATCACAATAATGTGGAGGGGTCTAGCTAGGTAGATTTATTAACAAAATAAGAAGATGAAAGAAAAGCTTAAAGTAAAAAATATCCAGACGAAAGCTGTCAAAGAGTATGAACAGGGATTGATTTGACTACATTGTTTCTGGACACAGAGGAGGTTGCAGACGCCATTTCAAAAATTTGTGAACATACGAATGCTTGCTTACAGAAGGGAGTAAAATCGGAATGGTGGATCGGAGGCCAAGTTCAGCAAAGCTACACCTGTCAATGGCTTTTCTGCAATTAAGCATGCATAGACATAGATTTGTAGGCTTCACATGAAAAGGATTTCTTCCTGTATGTATTAGAAATGAAATGAATTTGCCAAACAATAGAGCTGCAAATAAAGAATGCTCCAATAGAATTTAGTGCGAAAGGAAAGCAGGAAAGCAACCTACCAGAAGGGCCAACTAGTGGAGGTGCCCATTTCTCCCACACACGCCGTAGCATATATCTTTCACCCATAGCTCTAGTTCTAGCTCACAGATGGGAAGATCCAAAGTGCCCAAGGCAGATCCGAGACTCCCAAGAGGGAATGCGTTTTAGATGCTCAATGCTCCTGTCACATGCCCAACCAATTGTTAGTTTTCAAAACTTTAAGTATCTAAGCATGGCCATGGTAGTAGATTGTTAAGTCTACCTTCATGTGCCATCTTCCAGATCATTAAATGTCTCTTGTGATAGCCACATGCACTCTCAAAAGAAGTCCATCACTCGAACTCATAGGTGGTGGCAACATGAACCCTTAATTTCCCAAATGCACCCAGATCTATAGTTGTGGTGGCTAGCAACCACATGTTCTTTATAGATTTCAACACAAAAAACCTTGCTCTCCTTAACATCTGTTTTGGTTAGCAATAGCAAAAAATTCACTACTACAAAAACAATGCATAGTGATGGAAATTAGCGACGTTTATTTGGACCTAAGTTGCATCAGAACAGCGTTCCGGAGGCATAGCGTTCGAACAACGTTCCAGAACGTCGGAACCCGGAAAAGAAAAAAAAATTCTGCCGGCGGTTTTTTATGGTGGTGCACCAATTCACATGTAGCATTATTAATGTTTTTGGGTATTGCATTCTATCATATTACAAACTTGCAAGTGTTACCATTTAGTCTTAGAGTATTTCTTGAGACAAGTTTGTCTTGATTATGGACGAATCTCATAAAAAACTCATCAGATGGGATTCTTCTTCCTTCTTTTGTTAATCAACAGTCAGCCTTCTCATTGCTGTTAGTTTCTATTCTTCAATCTGCCTTGGAGCTAAAATTATTCATGCAAAATTGTCGATTATATGCAAAGAAACATCATGGTTCTGGAACGCAAATGGAATCATGGTTCTGGAACGAACCTCAATTTGAAAAAAAAAAAACCTGGCAGAACGAGAAGTTCTTTAACATTTTCATTTTTACAATTTGCTTCTACAGGAAAATGAGTTCATTTTTGTAGGATTAGCTGATTGTTAGAACAACAATAGTGTAGAAGAATGAGTGAATTGCCATAGTTTTTTGAAAAGTAGATTTGATATACATTTCTTTTTTAATCTGTGAAGAAGCTTAGGCGAGAAGAAAAAAATTCTACATTTCTTTTTTAATTTGTAACGAAGCTCGTGTCAAAAGAAAAGTCAATATACATTTCTTCTTGAATCTGTCACGAAGCTCAGGCCCAAAGAAAACCACCTAAAAAATTTGAAATCATTCATGCCATGGTTCCAAAGCTTGAAACCACATGGTTCCGGAACCATGAAGGGTCGGAACATGGTCCCGATGCAACTTAGATTATATGTTACAGAAAGGAAAATGGCATGATGTGAACTTTTTGTTTTTTAATTCTTAAATTGAGTATTCATGACATTTTAAAAAAAGGCCTAGTGTCTTCATAAGTCTGTTCAGGAATTTAAATACCTTGTATCAAGTGAATACTCTATCATCCAAAACTGAGCCAGCTAATTCTTAATAGATCTATGACATTAGACAAAGGGCCTTTCTTGAGTATGGACTACATCAAACGTGTATAATTCTCAGGACCTCTCAACAGTCTACTTTTTTATAAGCCATGATTCAGGCTAACTTGGATAGTCCATAATTTGACGATTACTTGCCTTTTCTGACTCGATTCAATTCCTCTTGTCTCAATATAATGTTAGCTACTAGTTGGATCAAACAAAACTCAAATCCAAACTTGTTTGCTAAAAATTGACCATGCTCATCTGAAGTCATTAACTAGTCCACCAAAAGACCCTAATTTTGGGCTATTTGACATACTGGCCATCTATGACCAAAATGAATTAGACAAACACCATGTTTAGTTCCATAGATTCATAATGGTGATAGAAACTTGTGACAGCCATCAATTTGGGTTATTGCATGCTCCGAGAAGAAATTTACGTTGAGGTGCTAGGTTTGGGTTAAAAATCTCTTACGCAATTTTGGGGCCAACTTCGAGTGCCTAGTACTGTGTCATGCATTGAATGTTTCAACCTTAACAAGGCTTCTCGGATGTGTTTACTAGTCTTCTACTTGCAACAACTGATAGTCCTAGGTATTGTCTTCTCGGACAATATATTTCTCTCCTTACTGAATAATTGAATTGATAAAACACTTATGGTTGGGGCAACTACTTCGGGATCGATAATACTCCTCGTACCTTCAGTTTGTTGGATCTTCGGATTTGGCACAAAAGCTATTGAGAAATAGAAGCATGAGGTGAAAGATTTTTTTGCATAGCTAATCACACGAAAGATTTTTTTGCATACCTAGTCACACCTATACTCAAATATTTTTTTTTATGGGTTCGGTGCAATCACAACTCTCAAATCTTTTAGAATGGAGAAAGCAAGGGAAGCGATCCAGCATCACCAAATGCATGGATGCAAGCTCAAACCCTGTGGATGAGGCACCTCATTCTAAAAACCAGGTTTTTGGTTTTTTTACATGCAAGACATGAAATCTCTTTCATGCAAACGTTTCCCAAGACACTAAATTTCCAGTCAACAAATTCAGTTTGCTATTTTCCATGCATGCATGCTCACTTACATGTGCTGGTGTTGGGCCCTTAACCAAGGTCCAAGCCCAAAAAGTTCATACTGTCTCCATTTTTTATCCTTGAGGTTCCAGGGATGAGGGTCCGGGCCGGATTGCCCGCGTCCGCGTCCGCGTCCAACGTCCGGACCCGGACGCGTCCGACCCCCGGACGCGGGGTCGGACGCGTCCAAAAAAAAAAAATTTAAAACGAAAAAACCCTAAAAAAAAATTTTAAAATTAAAAAAAATTAAAAAAGGACGTGTCCGTACCGCACGGACGCATCCGTGGCTTCAAAAAAAAATATAATTTATTTTAGTCTAAAAAATTGTAAAAATTTATAAAAAAAAAAAAACCGGATGCATCCGGTCCCACTTCCTTAGCCTTGAACGTTGATTTTTTATAAACTCCATTGACCAACCTCAACACATAGTGTTGCCATTGCAAGGCAAGGCCAAAAAGATCTTCCTTCTCTTCTTTGATCTTGGCGGGAACCTTGGTCTTATGGAGTTTTCACACATAGGCCGAAGTTAGATAAATCAAGTATTCCATTGGCTACAAAGTGAGATATTAAAGTGACCCTATTTCACACACAAATTTTAGAGCTCCTCCTCGCAGGTGACGTGGCTATATTTGAAAAATTCCCAAAACTAAAAACTATTAAAACCTTCTAAAAAATCTATACATTTTTCTGTTCATATTTCCCATTGTAGATTCAATGAAGCTACATATTTTGTTTCTAATTTTGAATCATTTGTGAAATTTTACAGCATAGTAGGCATTTGCTCTTGATTTTGTGAAGTAGAATTCTTGTAATATACCATTTGAATTAAAGACATCTACTAATTTTTCATACTAGTTCAACATAATTTGGCTGCTTAATGTTGCCGATGAAATTACATAAGCTAGGCTTATTGCGTCTGATAAAAGATACAAGTTCAAGTTGCTTGAATGTCCTAAAGTCAAGATTCCTTTGAATACACACCAGTACATTAAGCGTTTTTTATACAGAGCATATCTCGACCGTACTTGGCGACACCAGCTGGGGGTTAAGCCTGACTACTACCAGACTCACTTTCTGGAGCAGGATGCCACTGGTCTTCCAGTTTTACCTCGCTATTTGTCCTCTGGACTATCACACAATCTCCGTTTCACTTTGGGACAGTTCAGAGTCTCCTCACACCAGTTGGCTATTGAGACAGGCAGATTCCGAGGTACACCACGAGAGGAGAGACTATGCCTGCTATGTCCCCTCCATGAGATAGAGTCTGAGGAGCATTTCATTTTCAGATGCCCCACATATTATGAGATTAGAGGGAGATATATATCACTGTCTATTCCGTGACATGCCCACTACACACAGAGCATTGATTGGATATGAGGACTCTCACTGTGTCGCACTTATGCTACGAGAGATGGTCTTGCTGCGCCAGGATATGTACCAGTCAGCTCATCAGCCACATCCTAGCTCTCAGGCTCAGATTACGTCTTTCTTCACCAGGAGACGGACACGGTCTAATGACGATGATGACAACATACCATCTCAAAGATGTCAGAGACAGTGTATAACTCATAGTCATGCGGCAGTTCGCACTTCCCGCCTTGATACGAGAGCACAGAGTTTTCACCCTCCTAGACGACGTCAGCGACGGTCCATATTACCTCCTGTTACAGCTCGTATCACATCTTTTTTCAGCAGCAGCGCTAGATGATATTACTCTACTCCTTGCAGCTATTTTGCTCCCACTTATGGACAGTTGGCAGTTTGTAGTTTACAGTTATATTACTCATTTTCTTCTATACATAGTGTTTTCTTGGAGACGTTTATATACGCTCCCATGGTTTTCATATACTTGACATGTACTCCTTTAGGTCTTATATGCCTTTTGGCATGGAAAAGAGCTCTCTCTCTCTCTCTCTCTCTCTCTCTCTCTCTCTCTCTCTCTCTCTCTCTCTATGAAAATTACGAAGTAAGCCAATTTTTTTAACTTACCCCAAACTATAAAGCAACCATTGAAGTGTCAAGAATCTTCAGAAGAAAATCAGAACCTATCTAAAACTCAAAAAACTATTTGGATTATGAATTTGCAGAAAAAGTCTTCAAAGAGGAACAAACGCAGGTCTTCAAAGCGTCCGCTCAGGACAGATGTACGTCTCCAAAGAATCCACTCCGGACAAATAACCCATGCACATTTAAAAAAGGTACAGCAAATAATCTTCTATATAATGCAAAATCCGTTGCAAACGAATCACTTCCATGCTTTGAACACCCAAAATCTTACAATGTTAGTGATACAAATCCATAAAAAAAAAATTGTAATGCTTCCTACAAAGTCAGAGTTTAAGTTCTAACCATTGTCTTTCCCGTACTGAATCCACAACAAACTATCTATTCATCCATCCCATCGGAATCCCCCAAAACCTCCAATACTTGAGTAAATGCAACATTCTGTTAGGACTGCCTTGCACATCTAAATTATCTGAACCCAAACAAGATCATCAGCCATAAAAGAACAACTCTACAGATTAATCTGCAACTTACCTCGCTCTCACGCATCTTTCAAGCTTTGCCAGCTTCTTTTGCCCTTCTTTCTCAGAAATGTGTAGACCCAAGTAGAGCGGGTGCAGTAATGTGCTGCACCTCCCTCTCTCCTCTCTCCTCTCTCCTCTCTCACTCAGGCTTTAGCAAGCCGAGTTTCTGTTCGGGCCTCTCTCCTCTCTCACTCAGGCTTTAGCAAGCCGAGTTTCTGTTCGGGCCTTGAACCTGAGGAGAGGAGGGAAAAGAGTTTCTTTTTGGGGGGGGGATATTTTTAACAAAAGTTGTTTTTCAGAGAAACAAAAAGCTAGGCAAGTGTGATTGCAACATAATCCGCATGCGCAAGTATGTTTGTTTGAAAATTAAAAAGACATAAGATGACACAATTTATCGATGTTAATAGAACTGAAGACAAACAAGGGGTGATCAAACGGGCTTTGCTATTTATAAAAAGGAGGTTGATTGGGTTGACATTATTTGAAAGTGCTTATCGAATGGAACTAACTATCCATGATGGACACATGGAGCTTTAAACTTTTGATTAAAAGCCTAAATGACAAATTTTACAAACAGGTGCTTTAACACCTATTTTTTTAATTTTTTTGTTAAAAAAACGTTCCGACCCAGTATGTTTCGGCCCAAAAGGGTCGAAACGGGTTTCTAAGATCTAGACTACCACCACTTTTCACATGCGTGGCATGCACATTTCTTACCCCTCTTATATGAACTACCACCACTTTTCACATGTGTGGTGTGCATGTTTCTTACCTCTCTTGTATGAACTATCACCACTTTTCACATGCATTCGTGCACGTTTCCTACCCTTCTTGCATCTTGAGCTTGAAATTCTTCCATGGTTATGAGTATCTTCTAGTTAATTTTCAATTTTCTTTTGTCTTTGAAGATGCTTTTTCGTAATCACAAATTCTACAATTAGATGTCTAGCCCTACAAATGGCACTTTTTATGAATCATCAAGCTGCTTATGGCAATTACACTTCTAAAAGTTTAGTAGTTGTCGTACCATCGTAATCCTTAGTCTTACATTACTTCATGACTGACTTTGATTTTTTGACTAACCTCTGCTGGTTATAAACTTGCATGGAATTTCATGTCAATGTTTCCTTGCTTTCTTTTTGAATAGGCTATTCACCTATGCATTATTTCCTCCAAACATCTTGACCTATTTTCAGCAAAACCGACACAAAATGTTCAATTCAGCTATAGCCACTATTAGACCAATGAATGCCCACAATTTTCATCATGTAGGTTAGAACATGGCACAACCTATTTGCAGACAATGGTGTTCTCATTATTGTACAAGGTCATCAGGTCAAGCTAACTAACTTGAAGATATGCAGGTTGTACGAGGATTATAACCAAAGAAACAATGTGCTCAAATTTGTGACCAGCTGCTCGCCTGCTCCTTTGATTGGCTTCAAGCACCTTAATCATCTTTTCACAACTCAAACCTGTTCCAAAGAAAAAAAGCCTCAATTTTGGAAAGACAAAAATAAACAACCAAACAAATTCGACCTCCAATAACAGATCCATGTACTTCCACGAAATTTTGAACTTTGTCCAAGGATGTTGAAGGTCAAGAGAAAAGTTGATGGTCTCAAAGAATAGAACATTATGATGTTTCTTGAACGATTGAATGCTTCAAAAAATACTTATACTCCAACCTAAGAAGCATCATAATTATGGAAACACGGTTCCAGAATGAAAGTCAGTCATGAAATTTTCTTGAATTTGTTTTGGGAGATGGGTGTGGGGTATCTACCTCAGGAACATTCGAATTTCAATGCTAATAGAGGTAGACAGATCTACTTCAATAGATGTAGACTGACGGAGAGTCAAAGTGAAACGAATCGAAACAAAACGAAACAAAACGAAATGAAACGAATCGAGCTCTAATGCCACTGATGGGAGGGAAACAGCTCCGCTGATGGGAGTCTGTGACATTCCCGGCGATGAAGGCTGGATAGAGCCGACTTGGCAGGAGTAGCTACTGCTACTGACTGCGGTCTAATTCTCTTCCAAGCCCCATATCGCTTTTGATAATATGTTGTAAAAATTAAACTTGTAAACAACAAATAATGTTGAGTAAAACAACATCGAAAATTTATCTACTGTTAGCATGCATTCCAATATTGCAGATCATACATATCACAGAACAGAGCACTTAGAGAATCGCTTTTATTATCATAATTGAATTTATAATATTTTTCTTGAGCGCTGTTTGTTTCTCAGATCATCACGTTGGCACAAGAGAGATATCTCTCTCACGAATAATATGACTAGCTACTGCTAATCTATAAACTCACTCTAGAGCTATCTCAAACTTTTACAATTCTGTCTATTTTGTGTCCATGACTGTCTACTTCTTTAGTGGTAGCAACTACATATATTCAGAGTTACATTTCTGATTAAATAGATTAAACAATCTATAACTAATCTCAGATTACAAGAGCGACGGATTAGGCATGTCCTAACGCTCTTCTATTGATGTCATCATATCATATCAAGAAGCTGTGCTTCATGGTACTTGTTTGATCTTCTTGGTCCTTTGGAGTGCGAAGAGTTTGGTGTCACGAAGAGTTTCACGTCGTTTCACCTTCTCTTGTTGTTCGTGTTGTTCATGAACATTTCGTCTTCGAGGTCTTCGAGATTTTTGAGATATTTGTCAGGTTGGGAGTCTCTGTCCTCCGTGAATTAGCTACCTTCTGCCCGTTGCACAGTGCCTTCACGTTGCAGACCTTCGCATTTTGCCAAAAAACACTTTCGCGATTTTAAGGGCAGTCTCACTTTTTCAAGGGCAGTGTTGTTTTTTCAAGGGCACCTTTGCTTTTATCCAGAAGGCATTTGGCGACAGTGTCGCTTTTTCCCAAAAGGCGAAAAATGCGATAGTAGGCCAAAAAAACTTTCTAAGGCATTTAGAGACAATATGTCACCTTTTTCGCAGAAATGTGAAAAATGCGATAGTGTCGGGAGAGTGCCAAAATCATTTTCTAAGTGTTTTTGACTTAGTGCTGAATTTTCCTCATGACCCAAAAATCCAAACTGTGTGATGAAACAGTTCAAAAATGCAGACTGTGTGAAACGTAGTTCAAAATGCAACAGTCAAAAAACGGCAAAGGAAAAAACTAAGAAAAATACTAAGGCTTTGAAAGATAGAAACTCTCAGTTTCTTCAGACAATCTAACAACTTGCTAATAGACACATACAATCTGACATGCTCTAGACTGGATTATCAATGATTGATTTCTAGAAACCTTCCACCTGCCAAAACATTAGACACCTCTTTTCATGCACCTCTGATCAAAAAACTCTAATCATTCATATCAGAAAATAAAACTCTGGAATCAAAAGTTTGTGAAGGAATCAAAAGTTTGTGTAGCTCATCTCGTCAACGACAATGCCAAAATACTTCTCTGGAAACCCAAAGCATTTTTTACGGTGATGTATTATTTTTTGACGGTCTGCTGCTTGTTCCTCTTTATGATCATTCTAAGCTGACTTCACCGCCGCAATCTCCGTCGGATGTTTTAAGGCTTTTCTTTTACTTTTCAATTCTACACACGTACTGCATACTCTCATTCGCACTTTTCGTGGAATAGAGACATTATTGAAATCTCTTTTCCAAAGTTTTGTGAAATATGATATATACCTGTCATTGTTTTGAATCATATGCTCTTTGTATACTGAAAAAAATTTCTATTCGAGTAAAATTATCAACAAGACGGAATTTATTAGTCGTTGGCATTACCTTGCAATGAAGATGAAAATATTTCTCCATCCATAACAATGTGTGTTGTGCAACATCACCCACAACCTTCGGAGATGGTTAGATATGACCGAACTTATTAATTCTGTACTTTATCCTCCATAGTCGAGAGCTGCCGAGGCTCAACACAATTTTAAATGCCCCTCTACAAACGAGGTCATTCTCCAGACTATAGTCAAATATTTTTTTTAAACAAGGTATCAATTGTGAGGATAGAAACACGTCTTGCTCACTAGGACTCAGACCTAAATAAAAAATTCTCCATCTTTTTATCTTTTGTTTTCCTAACTTTATCAAACAATTTGCATTGCAACAAAAAGAATGCAATGCCTCCTGAACTTGTTGATCAGCTGTCAAAAAATCTTTCCATCCTTACCAAAGGAACGCCTCCTGCGACGAAATACAATTGGCGAACATTCTTGGTAATCATTTTTCTCATTAGTCTCACTATTTGACTGATTGTTGTTTGACTCAACTTCCATGCTCTCAAATGGAGTGTCAACATTGGCACAGTGATTGTCAGAACCAAACGACCCAAATGATAATATATCATTAGAGAATATTGGTTTATCGCCAAAACATGGTCGTAAATATGATGGGACATCAACAGATGAGAACGATAAAATCCCATTGTCCTCGCTACGCACATGATTTAACAAATTCTCTATCATGTTCTCTGACACATTTTCTGACACGTCTCCTAACACATTTTCTTGTACGTTGTTTACACCGACCATTGGGGCTCCTTCATATGAATAAAACGAGAGGCTCACCTCTCTGTAAATCGAGGGAAAAAAAATATTTATGAATCAACATTATGCATGTTACAACAAAAATAAAAATTATTTTAATAATTTTAAGCCTGAGAAAAAAACTTTCCATATTTGAAAAGGGAGAAAGTATAAAAGGGACCACCCAATATCATTTGAGCACGACATTTCCTGGTGAGCAGAGCGTTTTTGCAAGGCGCGACTGAAGGCGCAAGATCCTGCACTGCATTCCCTCCCCCTTGCCTTTGCAAAATGAAGACCACCAAGTATGTCTGTAGTGTTATTTATGGGTATTTCTCGCTGTAAATTCCTAGGATTAAAAAACTTTGCCACTATTTTCCTAGGGTTGAGTAATATGTTAGTCGAATTTCGATGTAGTGCATTAAAAATGTGGCACATTTCGATGCCGTGCATCAAAATGGTGTGTCCAACTTGGACACACACTTTCGATGCAATTCATCGAGATGGACCACCAACTCGATGCACTGCATCAAGTTGGTGGTCCATCTCGATGTAGTGCATCAAGTTGGTCACTCACATCGATGCACTACGTCGAAATGTGCCACATTTTTTATGTGCATCGAGTTGGTGTGTCCAACTCGATGCAGTACATCGAGTTGTATCACCAACTAGATGTAGTCCACTGAGTTGGTTAACCAGCTCGATGTACTGTATCGAGTTGGACACACCATTTCGTTGCAGTCCATCGAAATGGTGATCCATTTCGATGTAGTGCATCATGTTGTTGCGTTTATCTTTAGGTTATGGGAAGTAGTTTAAATTACATGTCGATGATCTTTGTAAATTAGATCCGCTGACTAAAAACTCTATTGTGATCCAATCCACAGCTAACATTTGACAAACTTTTAGCAAATTTATATTATAATGGTATGTCAAATTAAGCTTTTTTATGTGATATATTATTATTAAAGAAAAAAAATTTGATGTTGAATGACCGTGAATAACGAGTATGATTTTAATTTTCAGGAGCAAAAAGAAACAAACCCTCGAAAAAGAAATGACAAATGTTGAGAAATGACTAAAGTTATCACATGACAGTCAAAATTTAGGAATGTTGTCTGATACAAAGATTCCAGCAATGTTGAAGGCCAGACAAGTTGATCCATTGCCTAGACATTATTCTGATGTGAATATGGAAGATCCAAAAGGAAAGTTAGTTATAGAATCTTCCTCATCTTCCATTAAGAAATTGTCAAATAATTTCTGGGCATTATCGTATTCTCCAGAGGAAGGACTATTTTTGTATGTGTGCAAGCTGAAAGCAACTGCTTTGACTGAGAGTAATTCGAAGTCTTGTGGTCGTATTCAAAGAATAGACTATGAGGGTGACTTTGGGGAGTCAATCCTGATTGAAACTCGGGGGACAAATGATGATGTTAGATTATTTTCTTTGATGGAAGCTAACATGTGTTTAACATCTGTCCTGACTAGGTACTAAAAAACCATTGACCATCAGTTACAGTCCTAGATTTCTCTTTTCAAAATTACTGATGTCCCATACCATCAGCTTTTCCTTCTAGAAAATCCTTAACCACCTTATCTGATATTCTAGAGATCCACTGATCTTCTAGTTGTCCTATAATTACTATAGGATATTATCTCTTGTTTCCAAATACTGGAGAATCCATTTTATTTGGATGACTGGCATGCCCCATCAGATGGATATCACAAATCCACACCTAATTCTATGATTTAGACAGAAGAATTAACATGGTTTCAATACTACATTCCGATCCTTACAGGTTAATGATAAGCTTCAAATCCCTATCCAGGGACAAGCTACTATCATGTGAAGCAAGAGGAGAAGAGAGAACCTGGTAACCTAAACCCAATATATCGACGAGAGAATCCCCACCTCATTATATAGAGAGTAGAGTCATGTGCATGTAACCATACAATCCCCATGCAGGTCAACTATAAATAGATTACATCACTCCATATGTCTCAATTAGAGTGTTTGGGTCCTCTCAAGGTAATTAGTCACAAACAGTCTTGACATGGAGTTAAATCATGGCATGACCAATAATCTTGAGTACTAGAGGGCCGGTCTACCATATTAGGACTATTCCAGGTCCTTAACCGAATATGGCCATAACAACAACACTCCATAGCATACTCAAGATCCCAACCCTACTTATGTCTCATACCATAAGCAAGATCCAAACCTTAAGCATACTACCACAAGAAAGCACTCTACACACTAGTAGCAACACTAGAGCATAAGCAAAGCAAACATTAGAGATCTCCCCTTCCCAATGGGCACCCTACTACCCTCATATAGATGGCCCATGGGACCCCTCCAATGCACTATGGAGTTCCATGCTCATCTTGAGAGAGAGAGAAGCCTAGGGGAGTTAAAGAACCTCCAAGAACCTCCATAGGCTTATGGAAGGTCAAGAGACTCCTTCCATAACCTATGACTCTTTGAATGCCTTTCTTGTGGGAGTTGGGAACTCAATGGACACTTTAGAAGGGCGCCCTCCTACTAGGTCCCATTGCCCAAGTTGTGCATGTATACTTTGGTCCTAGACCAATAAAGTGATATGGTTCGAGGTTGAGGCCCAAGGTTTAGAACAATAGTCATCCAATGACTTTCTAACACCTCTCTAGGTTCCATACCTCCATTCAAGGCATAGACATCTACCTGTCCTCAACCAAGGATACTAGTACCTTAATTTAAGGCACCTACACTTAATCCTAAGGGTACCTCTTATCCAAGAGTCACGTGACTCCATACCTCCGACCAAGGTATAGTCACTTGTCTGCCCTTATCCAAAGATCCTAAGGGTAACCCTTATCCAAGGGTAACTTGCCATTTAGCTCCCAACACTAAATGGACCAATAGGGGTCTGAAGTACTACTAGTTACATAGGTATGTAACACATGTCTTCCTCCTTTTGAGCAACTCCTCACTTTCAGTTCAGATCACCTGCAAGAGACCCTCTTGGAGTGCGTGCACAAGGAAACCATTTCTAGCATGCTCTCTAAGGCTCCTTCAATGTTGCATCGAGTCCGACGTTTTTCTTGTGCGGGGGCTTGGTTGTTAGCTTGGCATGTTATTCCTTCTTTTCGGTTGTCTTTGACCATCTCCACCAATGCTCTTCGTCTTCGCTTGGGGCTACCTCATCCTTTGGTCTTGGGTCTCTTCAGGTGTGTTTGTGGTCAAACACAATTTCCTTTTGAGTAGGTAATTGAAAAGTTTTCTCCTAAGACGATTCCCTTCAAAACTTTAAAAATCAAGGTATCAAAAATAAAAGCACATTTTTGGGTAAAATTATTCTTTTAAGTGTAGGCTTTTTGACTTTTTAAAATCCTCAAAATGCACGTACCATATTTTCAAAAATACATTAGTAAGAAACTACACAATTATGTGCATTGAAAATTTGATATTGTTTTAAAAAATGTCACAAAAAAAAAAATGAACTTAAAATTCATATGGCTAATTAACTCTTCGCTGAGATTTTGTTATAGGTACTTGCATAAATCATTAATAAATTAATCATATTTTAAATGTCATCTAATTATTGGCATCTAGATATTTTCAAAATATTATAATGATTTATTAGATTGCATAAAAAGTATCCGATAAAAAATTTCATAACAAATAAATTTATCAAAACGTAGAATAATAGTGCATAAATAACCAAGAACTTTTTATAAATCTAAGAATAAGCTCATGAAGCATAATATCTCAAATATATCATTGTGAATCTCACAGAAATAAAATCTTGATTTTCAAATTTGGTACTTTCCATTCAAATGTAAGTATCCAATAACATAAGGTTCTGGCCAATTACATTTATGTTTGCAAATCAATATCCAAAACATATTTTTCCTAAGGTATCAAGCAATATCTAGTAACATCTCAGGTAAGGCCTTCTCGGCTGATTGAGAGGCTTGCCCCTCATCAACGACATTAGTAGCCCTATTAGTGAAATCTTGAGGGGGCTCAGTAATATCATCTCTCAACCCAACTAGCTCCGCTTTTTCATTTAATAATGGGGGAACCGGTTCGGATGAGGCACTCTAGAACCTCTCACTATTGTCGACCGCTCGAGTCCCAACTTCCTGATTTTCATCTGGAAGTTCTCGAATAGCAGCCACTCTCATCTCAATATAGATTGTCTGGACTTCATCCACTTCAACGACTATGCAATTCCTATTTTTCTTAAGGGCACAACATGTGGTAGTACCTACATGTAAAAGTATATAAAAGAATAAGTAATTTGCAAAAAATAAAAATTAGATTTGAAAGTTAATAATCAATAATGAGAACTACTTTTAAGCAAAGAAACACATCTTCATATCTATTCCTGCAAACATGTCCAGAATCCAATCATCCTCATTCAAAAACATATCAATCAACTTATTGATTTATCTTTGAGGCTTTTGGTAAGGGTTAACCAAAGACCTATCACCCTCTAAGTGTCTTAATTTTTGAGTGACAGCCAGACAAGAAATGACATTACCACATTGCTCATTGCAATAAATCTGCAATCTCTTTTTCTCATGGCCATCATAGTAGCCCACGGTCATCATTTCAAAAGAACTGATAAGCCGACAGCCCAGTGCACGTTCAAGATTTGTTTTGTTCCTGCATATGTTATACCATATTAGTATAGAGACATACATTTTCAAACATTAACTAAATCAAAATAAATATCACAATATGTAATTAAAATGGCATACCATACAAGGTACTCAATAGCATGACATGCAGTTTTCAGAGATGCAATGACTGATGATGACTGAGCCACGCTATGAAAAATCACACATCTCCATAAAGAAGATGTTGTCAAGGCAGCAAAATCAGTCACCAGCTTCATTATTTGAGGGTAAGGAAATGGTTTCAAGTCATTAATGGAGCCAAACATTCTAAAACCATATGGAATATCCGCAATAGCAAGAGTATACTCATGCTTTGGGACATCTTCTATCAATTTCGAGACATCGGAACAAAAAACCCAATACGTAAATGTCCTCATCAGATCCAAAAGACAAGTGAAGGTTTTATAATCCTCAGACATTGGTGGGAGGGAATCTTTTAACCGAATCCTCATTCATTCTTCCTTAGCCCTCTGTATATGCGACAAAAAGTTTGGAGGGCAATCCAAGTCCTCTCCAGCCTTTGCCTTCTTTGGTTGTAAAACCACAACAACAAATATATAGGTTTAATAATACATTATAAAGATTTAAAACAAAACATAAATATATTATTTTAACATTCTTACCTTATAATTCTAGAAAGCCAAAAAAAATTCAGACAGAGCTTTCGCTGAGCTTGTAGTCGGATAGTTTTGTTTGACCTCATCCCAGCTGGCATAGTTCAGCTGTTTCATCATCACCTCTTGAATTCCGATGAACATTTTGTGACTGCAAATATACCGTGATGAGAAAAACATATAAAAATTATGAATGGTAAGCAACAGAAACTCGATGTTGTGCATCGAGTTGGTGTTACTAACTCGATGCAGTGCATCGAGTTGGTGTATTAGTATACCAATTGGTACACCCAATCGATGCAGTACATCAAGTTGGTACACCACTCGATGCTCTGCATAGACTAAGTATCACCAACTCAATCAAATAAATAGATTAGCAAAGCTAGTATTATACTAATAACAACATTAAATGACTGAATATTAAAATAGCTTACTTTTTAAACTCAAAGTGCATTTCGTCCATGCTAAGCTCCTTTAGGACTACACGTGAAAGCACTGACACAATGGTGGTCTCATCTTTAATTCCATGAAGAGATCTCCACCAGTGCCCCCTCATATCATTAGCGAGCTCCTCAATTTGAAGGTCAAGCTTCTGTGTAGCCTCTTTCGACAAAGCAGTAAGAACAGCTTTTTCCTTCGAGACCTTTTGGCCCTTCAGCTCCTTATTCTCCCACATTCTGAATATAGTGTCTTGAATATCCCACACCTGTCCTTGACGAAAAGCCAATTGAAACCATCATATTTACGTAGGCCATGTGACTTTTTGGACTCATCAACGACAACTCCAACCTCTAGCAAACATTGGTGCCTCAATGCACCATCAGCTTTTTCGTGAGATTTAAGATAATGAACATATTCATGGTGAAAAAACCTTACTTTTTCAACAAATGACATCTTGGCCCTGCAATCGTTATCATTATTGTGATCCTAGACAAGTAACTTCGCTTCTTCGAGTGTTAGATTACAGAATATTTTACATTTAACACGAAAAATACTCGTAGTCGGATAACTGGCCACTAGATATCTTCACGTCTCGGCTGAGTGGGATCCACCAATAACATAATAATCATAAAGCTCAATTTTTTTCTCATTAAAAGCCTTCTTAGAAGGACACTGGTAAGGATCAACTAAAATAGTGAAAGACACAATAGTCGCATGTGGATTTAGCTTCATTTTCTTCATCAGATCATGCACTTTGTGAGGAGCTCTCATTATTATCGTCCTCCTACCTGTATCGGGGCCAATAGGAAGCCTATGAACTTTTTCAATAGGCAAGGTGAAGATCTTGTGTGACGCAAGCTTTTCATTTTGAATTGTCTCCCTGATTTTGTTCTGATCAGTCTTTATTAACCTGTCTTTAGCCTCGCTATCAGAACCACCGCCACTATCAGAACTGCCAGATGATTCTTCATTGTTTTTAAATTTTTCCTTGGCCATGACTTTGACTCTCTTCATCTTTTCAGGAGAGTGCGCTGGAACCAAAAATTTTGTAGCTTGAGATAGGAGGCATTTCTTTTTTGGAGAAGGCCCTTTCGGTGAGGACAAGTCCTCACTAATTGGTTTAGTTGTTGTTTTTTCTCTTAAGCTTGGATTGGCGAGGGCTGGCGACGTAACTCCTAATTGATTTTGGAGTTTTCTCAAAAACTGTGATTCTCCATGCCGGCTACTCTCCCAGTGCAGGTATTTTGTCCAACTCTTTGCCGGCCTCGATCTCGGAGGTCTTAAATTTTAGAACCCATCCACCACACGAGGACTCATGCGGATGCTACTTTAAGAAGGTCTGGATCTGGTCCTCGACGCTGATGGACCTTCTGAATAGAGGTCTTGTCCTTGATGAGGATGGACCCGCTTGTACTGCCGGTATGGTTGGCGGTTGATCTGCTATATCTAGAGCTCCCCCCTGGTCCATGCTCGAATCAATCCATGTATCCATTGGTACAGCTTCTTGGCACGAAGGAAAAAATTGCGACATGACCGGGACAGGGATTTGTGGTCCGGCTTCCAACACTTGAGCGGCTGCTATTTCATAGGCGGTGATGGTCTCTTTTGTCTTTGACAACTCGGTTGAAACTGCTCCTTTGAACCTATCAAAGCGGCCTTTTTCTCTACATATGAGAATGGGTGATGATCATATCGACAGACTCAGATTTAACTCTTGCTAGAGTTATCACTATGTTGCTGCAAGAAGATAATTGAAGAAGTCAACACACTCCATCTACTTCCTCCTCACAGGCTCTATATGTCAACAAAGGCTCTAAGCGACAAAAGTAGAAAAGCTCCAAAAAGGTTGCAACAAATCAGAAACAAACTCAAAGTCAAGCACAATCATTAGATCTACAATCGATGAAGAAGATGTTTTGCAAGTATTGCAAGCGCAATAACCATGAGATCAAGGATTGCCAAATTCTCCAAGCGAAGAACACAACCAAGCAACCTGATCAACAAACAAACATAGTCTCATCATCTCCCCAAGTCTAAGTGGACGAAGGCGTATTCACGGTTAAAGATCAAAGCACATTTTTGGATGATTCATGGTTTTTGGAGTATGGAGCTACACAACATATGACCAATCAACGTGAGATCTTCAACTCCTACACGCCTTACAACATGAAGAAATTTGTTCATCTTGGTGACAATAGTACTCACACTATTGAAGGTGGAGGTACTGTAAGATTGCGTTTCCAGCATGATCAGTTCAAATTACTATCAAAGGCTTTATATGTTCCTAAACTCTCTACAAATCTGTTATCAGTGCGTAGAATTATAGGTTTAGGTCATAAGGTAGAATTTGAATATGATCAATGCAAAATTGTTGATAGGAGTAATAAGATCCTTGCACTTGGTAAGAGGCAATGTTACTTATATAGATTGGCACATTGCTATTCTGAGTCTAGCCAAGTCTTGAAAACCTCGGTTCTAGTCAATAAAGCATTACTATGACATCATCGCTTAGGAAACATGAATTATGCATCTATTTTGAACATGTCCAAACAATCCATGGTTCTTGATCTTGACTATCCTTCTGGTAAGATCAATTTTCTTGTCTGTCATAGCTGCATCTTTGGAAAGCAGGCTAGGATTCCTTTTAGATCAAACCATAAGCATGCAGCAAAAGATCTGTTAGATGTTGTTCATACAGATATATGTGGACCTATGCAAACTCTTTCATTGCTAGATGCAAAGTACTTCATTACCTTTATTGACGAATTCTCCAGAACAATAGTTGTCTATTTTATTAAATAGAAATCAGAGGCTTTCATCAAATCCAGACGAATCAAAGCACTGAGGTCAGATAATGGGTGAGAATACATCTCCAATGAATTCAAGAATTATTGTCCTTAACAACGACATTGGCCAACAATACATCACTTTCTATTCGCCTCAGTCAAATGGTCTTGTTGAGAGAAAGAATAGAACCTTAGTAGAATCGACAAAGTGCATGTTATCACATTCGAAACTTCCGAAGTGCTTCTGGGCTGAAGCTTTTCAACAACAACCTATATACAA
This sequence comes from Diphasiastrum complanatum, assembly GCA_029204225.1. Taxonomy (NCBI): domain Eukaryota; kingdom Viridiplantae; phylum Streptophyta; class Lycopodiopsida; order Lycopodiales; family Lycopodiaceae; genus Diphasiastrum; species Diphasiastrum complanatum. The sequence continues at coordinate 84,855,142 of CM055092.1, forward strand.
AACAGATGTCCTACTAAAGGCCTCGTAGACAAAACACCATTTGAAGTTTGGACAGGTACCAAACCTCCTTTATCAAACTTACGAGTTTTTGAATGTACTACTTTTGCGCAGATTCCTCATGATCTCATGAAGAAACTCGACCTCTAGAGTATCAAATGTGTTTTCATCATCTACACTATTTCAGATCAAGCCCACAAGTTGATGCTATCTTTCGAATTCGACATGACCAATCTGGGCAAAGCTCATTTTTGCCTTGGTATACAAATCTGCATAGACATAAAGCTGAAGTTGGTTTACATTACACAATAGAGGTACATCAACAACATGTTAGTCAGATATAATCTGATGAATTGCAAGTCAGCTCTCTCACCAATGGAACCAAGTCTCAAATTGACAAAGGACCAGTGTCTCCAAACAATTCATGAGAAACAACAGATGCGTGAATATCCTTATCATTCTATTATAGGATCTCTTATGTACGCCATGATCTGTACCAGGCCAGACATAGCTTCTGCAGTCAGCTCTCTCAGTCAGTTTATAACTAATCTTGGTATAACACATTGGAAGGATCTTATCAGAGTCATGAGATATTTGCAAGCTACTATGGACTTTTGCATTTGGTATGGAACGGTCGGCAACGACAAACTCAATTTACTCAGTGGTTACACAGATGCAAGTTGGGTAGGAGATGTATACACTTGTAAATCTACTTCCGGATTTACATTCTTCCTCAACAATGGTCCAGTTTTCTGGAATAGTCGCAAGCAATCTTCAATAGCTCTATCTTCCACTGAATCAAAGTATATCGCAGCCTCTCAAGCTACAAAGAAAGCAATTTGGTTGAGGAATTTACTCTCAGATATTGGTCTAAATCAATATGCTCCGACAACATTATTTTGTGATAATCAAAGTGCCATCGCTTTATCAACCAGCCCTAGATATCATTCCAGGAGTAAGCACATTGAACCAAAGTATCATTTCGTCAGAAGCAAAGTTCTCAACGAAGAGGTCAGATTGCAGTACTGTAGAACGCAAGATATGACAACAGATGTTTTTACTAAAGCATTAAGTCTGGAGTCACATAGAAGATTCTGTGTAGAACTAAGTTTGAAGGTCAAGGCATTCAAGGATTCAGATTAAGGGGGAGTGTTGGATTATTCTCCTTCTTACCAATCGACTAATCGGTTTTAATTTTGATACATTGTTAATCCAGTTCTGTGGATTTTTTTGTGTGTTTTCATAGTCTACAAAATTACAAGTGTGTCATGTACTTTTAGTACATCAGTGCTTTTCAAGATAGTATAATATCCATTGTAAGCTTTGTAGGCCCAAAAGGAGCTACTAGCCTTAATAACAAGACGGTTCCCTCTTTAGGCCCTCCAAAGTAATTAATAAGGATAATAGGTCAACAAGGGCCCAATGTAGTTAAAATAGCTCCTAACAAGGGCTAACTATCCCGCAAGATAGTTATGTTTAGTTAAGTGAGAGCATTGTCTATAACTAGGCAAGAGACATCAATTTGTGAATCTTTTGGCTCATTTGCAAGTGAGAGCTTCTAGCTTCCTCCTTGTGAATATGAGCTATGAGGATTTCCTTTGCCAGGTCTCATGTGCCTTATCTACATGAATCCATGCTCATTTACATTGCTTTGTACTCTTCATTTCATTTCTATTGTGATTCTATGGAGATCCTTGTGTTTCTAGCTTTCTATGGATATGATATCTCAAATGCTTTGTACTTTTTTTGCTCTTAGCTTTAATTCCATTGTAATTGCTATTTGCTTAGATTTGGCACATGACATTTCTTTGTATCAGAGCACAGATCCATGATTCATGATGATCCTATGTGGATTCCATTAGATTTGATGAGTTTATTGTTTTTGTAGTTTTCTTTTTGTTAATTTTTGAGTTTGAATTTTTCAGGTCTGTTCAAATCAATTTTGTACATTCAATTTCGTTTTTCATTTCTAATTTGATTCCGTAGATCTGTAGAGCTTTGTTTCACTTTAACTTGCACCAATTTTCAAGCCATTTGGATAAGAGATGCAAAAGTTATTGCACTTTTTTCAAAAGCTGTCAAAATAGGTGACTAGATTTTTGCTTTCACTTAATTTGAATTTTTCAGATTTGATCTGAGTTTTTATTTCAATTTTCTTTCCATAATATTTTAGAGCATTGTCTTACTTTGATCTGATCTATATGGCAGGTTGTTTGGATTAGTATCCAAAGAGTTATGACAGTTTTTTATTCTTAGCTCTAGTTTTGCTAGTTTTTCTTTTTTTCAAAATTTTTAGACCTGTTCTATGATTAATTCAACCTATCAAATCACCTCCAATCATTGATCTGATTCATAAGCTGATAGAGCTTGTTGTTAGCTTTTCAGAGCTACTGAGTTTGTGTGATTTGGATCAATATTGAGGGAGTTATGATCAATTAAGTGGAGATGGGTTAAGCTGGCCAGAATTTTGAAAATTTTCTTGTGGATTTTCCAAGTGAGAGAGAAGCACTTCAAATTTTCATTCTTGAAGCTCAATTTCTTTGTTAAGTTTTTTTTTTCAGCTCTTCATTTTGAAGTTTTTGTCAAAAATCACTATAAAAAAAAATGACCTAACCCTATCCACGCTAGCCCTGACCCTAAGGCTAAACCTAATAATAATAATAATAATAAAAACAGACTCTCTCAAAATTTGCAGAAAACCCCAACACTCACCCAATCTAGGATAATCGTGCATCGTCCACATCAAAATACCTTCTAATTAAAATTCTCGAGATTCGATAGGATGTGAAATGTCATACACACGAATCCTCTCAAAAGAATTTGCAACTCCTTGACAATAGGTTCTAGATAGACATCCATGTTTTTTCTACCTTGTAATGATTGGGAATGATGAGAGCAAGTAAAAGATGACTTTTTTTCATTGCCATGCATGGAGGTATGTTGTAATTCACAAGCATCACTAGCCATGTTGTCCAAGCAGAAGATCGATGGCCATGAGGACTAATATCGTCCATAAAACCCAAGTCTTAAATGTCTTGGCTCAGTATGAAATATCGGCCACTCTCATATTTTGATGTGTTTTGCAGCCATACTATCACATGGTATTCTCATGACACCTTCAGTGGATTTATTCCTAGCATGTCAATCCATCAATTCGGCCAAGGACTGGCAACGAAACATGTGTTGGATATGTGGTAGTACTGGAAAATGGCCAACAACCTTGGATGCAACTTTGGTTCCTTGCACATCTTGTCGATATCGTGGGGATTCACACTTAGGGCAACTTATTTTTGATTCGTGTACACCCATGTATAATATGCAATCATTTGAACATGCATGAATGCAGTTGCAATCCATTTGAAGCGTCGCCAATATTTTTTTTACATCTTTCCTTGAATTTGGAATTGTATTGCCCTCGGGTAATAGTGAACATAACAACCTATGACAAATGCCCAATAATGTTACAAACTTTATCAACAAGTTAGTTTTAAATTGAAACAAAAAACATCAAAGTTGTTTAAAAAGTCACCTAAATAATGCATCAACACTTTGATTACTCCATTTGTACACAACTTGAAGATTTAGGACTAGCAAGCATGCTGACAGTATGAAAATACTTGCCCTTTCATATAAAAAAGTTGTAGCTTTAGTTCCCATGCTTGTTTCACCTTCGGTTCTCATGTCTTTGATATTTTCATGAGCTGTGAGGTTAGCTTCTTGTATATAATTGTGATGTGCATCATTTCTAGTGATTGGAGTGGTCTCATGAGGAGGATAGTATGAATGTATCAAATCTTTCATTATATCATCTTCCTCTTCAAAACAATGATTGTGTTCTTGGTTTGAAATGTCGATTCTTGTGCTTGTCGATCGTCGACGAAGATACTCCAACGATGCTTGTCACATTTTTTGAATAGTTTTCTTATGTCGTTTAAAAAATGTAGCAAGCCCAGGCCCTCCAAAATCCTCTTCGTCTCCATAATACTATAAATGTTGAGAACATCATACAATATATAATACATGTTAAAACAAAACAAAAACAATATGGTGATAATAAACAATAATAGAAACAAGACTTCACTACCAAAGATCATAAACAGGTTCATCAATCAGAATGTAAGTGATATACGTGCATCTTAATGTCTCATTCAAAGGCAAGAAGAAGACCAATTGAGGCAAGAAGAATCATCAAAAGGAGGCCAAGGAGGAGGACTCACCATCAAGTTCAAAAGACAAGAAGAAGATTGACAAGACATAGGACAAGTGCTTCTTTTGTGGTAAAAAAGGGCACTTTGCATCAGAATGTTTCAAGAAGAAGAAGGCACAAGAAGAAAAACAAAGCAACATTGCACATCAAGAGGAGGAGGAGGATAAAAAATAATCATCCTTAATGGCATCCAACTCAACACCTTCATCAAAGACCAATCCAAGTGAAGCATGGTGGATTGATAGTGGGGCAAGCTCCCACATGACATTCCAAAAGGAGTAATTTTCAACTCTACTCTCTTATGGTGCTAAAAAGTTCATTTTTACAACTAGTGATCAAGAGTGTAGGATAGGTGGTGTAGGGACTATTGTGAAAAATTTGGAATATTCACACATGTGGGGAACCACCATAAATGTGTGAATGATCTTACCAAAGTTTTGTGTAAGCACCTAGACCACATGGAGAGTGAAATTCACAATCTACCTCAAGAATCCAAGGCTTAAGCACAATCTAGAATGCTATTGATCAAAGCTTCATTAATTCCACACGTGTGAAAAAGTAAACAAGCATTAAATGTATGAAGAATACTCCAAACTCAGGTTAGAGAGAGAAACACAATACAAGCAAAACAATATGAGATCCAATTTTGACATTATGACAACCTCTATCTTGATTCATCATCCATAATTGTGAGGGAATCCCCATCACATATATAGAGAGAACAATAGCTCGTGGTAGTACTAGCATGCCTCTATTTCTATCCACCTCAAAGAGTGTAATCTACCAAAATTGTGACACATATCACTTTGCATGCATGGTTGTTCACCAACTCCTACCTACTTTCTACAAATGACAAATTCTAAGCTAGATATGTAAAATTCTACTTGCATGTGTCCATTACAACATTTGCATGCCTTGCATGTCACAATAATGGAAACTTAGGACACAATGCATTTGATGTGGCTCGAGCTCCTACTAGCCCAAATTTGGCCATTTCTATGTCTAAATTGGGCTGATTGGTTGTCATAATAGATCCAAGGTACCTCATCAGCCTCCATAGCTTGAAGCTCCACCAAAGCCTTTTGAGCCATAAGACCTCCTTGCATGTTGATGTCAAGGCCTTATACTCAGATTCAGTTGAAGACAATGAAATAGTATCTTGCTTTTTGGAAAGTGACGATATACTTCATCGCAAAGGAATGTAGCAAATTCACTTGTAGATTTTCTATCCACTTTGTCACTTACAAAATCCGAGTCACTATAGGATCTTAAGCCAAGATCAGTCCCTTTGTAGAGTATGCCAAAATTCCTAGTTGATGAGATGTATCTTAGGACTCTTTTGAGTTAGAATAAAAGTAGAACTACTGTGTTTTTGTATTGTGAGATGCATGTCATATTTGACCAATCTAGACATTGTGCATGTCACAAATAACAACTAGACTTAAATGCATGTGATGTAGCTTGAGTTTCTACAAGGATAAAATTGATATTTACAACTTGTAACTTTACATGCAAGATGAATTTCTTCATCAACCCCAATAGTCAAGTTGAATGGATTTTTATTCTTCACAACTGTTACATTGTACTTGGGATCATCCAAAAGGATGAATCTTGAAAATGTCCTTTATGTACCATCTATCACTAAGAACTTGTTGAGTGTTGGCCAATTAATGGATAATGGCCTTGATGTACAGTTTAAGCATGGAGTTTGTTCCATTTTAAAAATGATGATTGCATAGCTAAAGTATTTAAAAAAATGGAGTGGCGGAGAGGAAAAATAGATCTCTTTGTGAGTGTGCTAGAGCCTTAAGGCTATATGCTTCTCTACCTTTGGGGTGAGGCAATTACTTGTGCTAACTTTTGTGCAATAGATTGCCCAATCAAGCCATTGGAGGAATCACACCATATGAAGCTCTATCTAGAGAAAAGCCAAATCTCAAGGATCTAAGGATATTTGGATCCACATGCTATGTACACCATTCTTTGGAGACAAGGAAGAAGAATGATGCAAAACTTCCATCAAAAGCATCTTTGTGGGATATGATGAGAATAGAAAAGGGTATAGAATCTTCCAATCCCATCACTAAGAAAGTCATAGTGAGTAGGGATGTTATTTTTTATGAAGGACATGCTTGTAAAGTGGATGATAATGCTACTAATCATCTTGATGTCAAAGACCATGCTAGGATGGAGGAGGAGCTTCAAAGTGATCAAGAGCTTGAGGATCCAACTCAAGATCCAAGGACTCCAAGAAGATCCACAAGATCAAGGGTTGAGAGCCATTGAGGCTCACTTATGATGGCAGAGGTGATCAAAGAGAAGACATTTCATCTTTTACTTCATACACTTTCCTTACTTCAATGCTTGATGAACCAACTTTCTATGAAGATGCTTGTAAATCAAAAAGTTGGATGAATGCAATGCAAGTGAATTATGATGCTCTCATGGAGGATCATACTTGGGAGCTTGTTGATCTTTCTCAAGGGAAGAAACCACTTGATTGCAAGTGGGTGTATAGATTGAAGTATAATAAAGAAGGATCAATAATAAGTATAAAGCGAGACTTGTAGCAAAAGGTTTCTCACTTTTCATGAAGTTAAAAAATCCACCTTGGAAGGGGTCGAGATTAAGGCATCTCAAGATGCATCACGTACTATCTCTATTGAAGGAAATAAAGAAGTGATGGGGTTGAGGTTTGAGGAGGAGGTATTCTCACCAAGAAGATCTTTGAGAGAGAGATCCGAGCCTAAGAGGCTCTCATACATTGACAAAGGCAAGTAGGTGGACCTTGATTCCACCAATTATGCTTTTTTCATATCACATGAAGAGCCAAGAAGTGTCCAAAATGCACTTCAATCAAAGGAGTGGTACAAAGATATGAAGCAAGATTATGATGCTTTTATCACCAACAACATTTGTGGATCCACCATCCAACAAGCATACTATTGGTTGCAGGTGGGTGTTTCGAATCAAATACAATAATGATGGCACCATCAACAAATACAAAACAAGGCTATGTGCAAAAGGATTTGCTCAGATCCAAGGGCTTGATTATGAAGAAACCTTTGCACCCATTGCAAAGATGGTGACAATAAGGATCATCATATCTATTGCTTGCTATTTTAAATGGAAGGTGTTCCAATTGGATGTCTCCAATGCTTTTCTCAAGGGATATCTTGAGGAGGAGATCTATATGGAGCAACCATGAGGATTCATCAAGGATGAATCCAAAGTTTGCTTGCTATTCAAAAGTCTTTATGGACTCAAGGAAGCACCAAGATCATGGTATGCAAGACTCAATTCTTTTCTCATCTCACTTGGATTCATCCTAAGTGACTATGATCCTTTCATGTACTTAGAGTCAGTTCCTAATGATTTTGTCAGTCTAAAAATTTATGTAGATGACATTATCTTATATAGAAGTTGCATGAAGCATGTAAATGAGACTAAAAGTGCACTTGGAGGAGAATTTAAAATGCAAGATCTAGGTGAACTCCACTATATCTTCGGCCTACAGATTGACTTTCATCTTGATTATGCTTTTATATGTCAATCAATGTTGAAAAAGTTTCACATGGAGAACTATAAGAGCATAGAGACACCTATGGGAAGATCCTATTAAGGGAGATGAAAGATCCTTCGAGGACACATCACCCTTTTTAGGAGTCTTATTGGCTCCTTGATTTGGTTGACCATCACCAGGCTCAGTTTGAGCTATTGTGTGCAAAAGCTAAGCCAATCTATGCAAGATCCCAAGATCTACCATTGGAAATTGGCCAAAGATTCCTAAGTATATATCTGCAACTCATGATTTTGGTTTGCTCTACAAAAGTGAAGATTTGTCTATTCTTGGCTACTCGGACTCAGATTTTGCTAGTGACAAATTGGATTGAAATCTACAAGTGCTTACACTATTTCTTGGAGGAAATCTCATATCTTGGCTTTCCAAAAAACAAGATACTATTTCTCTTTCATCATGTGAGGTCAAGTATAAGGCCGTTACTACAACAACAAAAGAAGTGCTTTGGATCAAGAGGTTATTATTGGAGATCAAATGCATTAAGGAAGAGGATTTTCCTTTGATCAAATGTGACAACATCTCGGCCCAAGCTCTTGCCAACAATCCAATTTTTCATATATACGCAGGGAATTAGAGTCATTTCTCACTTTCTCAGAGAAGCTCTTGCCAAATTTTTAAGCAAATTTTCAACTGTCTCTATTTGTGACCAAACTTCACACACGCCTTCCTCAACACTCATAACCACCTGCTCCACTCTTGTTTCTATCGATTCCACTCCCATTCATTCAAAATCCATCATTTTCACCTTTTTGAGTCTTTTTATCTTTTTTTAAAGCTTTTTTCTCCTTTTTCACTCCCCAGTCATTATCGCATCGTACCCAACCCTTACCTTACCTTTGTAAAGACCCCAACCGGCCCCCATCATCATGGCATTTTCCTCAACCCTCGATAAACAACCCTCTATCCCTTCCGATGAAATCGACACCAAACATGTGATTATACGTGAAGTCCCTACCGTGCTACCCAAATCATGGATCTGCCTACGAAGTCTCAGATCGCTCCAAAGATCAAAACCACTGGCCCTCTCCTCGAAGCAATGGGAATTTGCCCAACAATCTTCTCCTCCGCCCTTAACATGCAAATCATCCTCATGGCCTACGCCACGTGGAATGAGAACAAAAACCATTTTTACATCAAGTACCATGGTACCATGCATCGTGTGTGTGTGAATGCTAACTCCCTGGCTACCACCGGAATCCGTTATGGTGATAGACCCAAGCCAAGCCACTGCCATGCTCCTAAACTCATCAAACCATACCTGACCCCTCCTGCTGAATCCATTATGCACATGAACAATGGTTATCTGATAGAGGCCATCAATGACCCCACTATCCAAGCTGCCGCTCATCTATTGAGCAATTTCCTAGCCATTGGAAGCTTGCATAAGGAACACATTCAGTCCAACCTTCTCAGCCAAATTGTAAAATCCTATAAGAAATTCCTAGCCCCTCGGTTGTGCCCTATGATTGGCATACCTTCATATCTCCGAGTTGATGCGGGCCATAAAACCCAACACGTGTGACCGAATCACCGTGGGGCCCCTTCTCTCCGCCCTTGCTGTTACCCTCCTTGAATAGATTGTTCGGGGTTTTACTCATTCTTACGTCCTCTCGACCACCGTTGTAGTTCGTGTTGCTGATGCAAAGTCTACCGCCAAGTTTGTATATGAGAACATTATTGCTCAATTTGGTTGTCCAATTGAGATCATCAATGATCAGGGAATCCATTTTATTAATAAAACAATCAAGTGTTTACCGAAGGAATTTGTTGTTATTAAATGGTTTAGTCCATCGTATTATCCGAGGGGTAACGGACAGGCAGATTTTTCAAATAAGAGTCTTTGCAATATTATGACCAAAATAGTTGAGGCAAGCATCCACCAGCCTTATCCCTCATGTTGCTCAAACTAACTCACCGGCCATCAAACGTAGCATGGCATTGCCTCCTCCTCCACAAGTCCTCCTGCCACCCAACAATGCACCGCACTTCCACGCTTGGCATCCACTTCTTCTGCTTCCGCTTTCATCCCATCATCCACTACTACCACAACTTCTATTCCCATCGTCCCTATTCCTCCACCTTCTGCCTCCATTCTTGCTTCTTCTTCACCCTCCATCACCATCGCATCTTCCATCCCTCTTGCCTCCCTTACCTCTTCCATTTACACTCCACCCCTCATCATTAACTCCCAAGATTCCATTTATCATATGAAATCCTCTCTTGGACAAATTTCCTCAACCTCACACCTCCCACATCTCCATCCATCCTTAACAGCACCCTCCAATTCCCTACACTCCCACAAGTTGTCTCTTTTGAACAACCCATTCCACCCCCTGTACACACTTCTACCACTCATCTCACTCCTCCTCCAAATTCATCTAATTCGATTGTCGAGTCTGACAAATTGTTGGATGATGATGCATTCGAACAAACGGAGTACGTCCCATCTCTTCCTCGTGCTAATCCCACCGCACCGAAGGACATTTTTTGAGCAAGAAAAACTCATTGAAGATGACGACGATGACGTGCAAGTCACATGGGTAGCACCACACCAAGCCCCAGCCAGCAGTACCATACCGGCCGGGCCTAAGGATGTCACGTCAGTGTACCAAACCTTGGGTACCTTCAAGGGCTCTTGTTTAGTCTTCTGAACGCTATCACAACTTCCCTGATCCCATGGTCTGCACGACAGCCAAATTCGCCCGAGATCTAGAATTTTTTATGGGCATCTCCACTAGATGCCCCCATCTATTTTGATCCTAATACAGTCTTGGCATCTGAAAAAGTTGAAGACCATCTTCCAGTGGCTAGAGTGTACTATAGAGTGGCACTATTAGGCCATCCCTGGCCCAACAAATTCCAAATGTGGGTCGACCATTCCTTCTTCCCCTCCAAAAATGCGAAAACCACGAACTAGAGTTTATGGAAGAAGTCACAAGTTACATGATCCAATGAAGAAAAGTGCCACGGGGTCCCTACTAAACACCATAGTGCCAAGGGATCGGCACTAATTTAGGACGGAGGCCCTATTGCGGGTATTCCTGTGTATATAAATAAAGTAGTCGAAAGTAGTAGAAATAAGTTGCAAGGGTTGTGGCTTCCCGCATGTATAAGCCCATAGCCCATTGAACACTTGTAAATAATTTATTTTGAATACACTAAACTTTGGGCCATGTAATTAAAATAATATCATAAGTTTGCTAAGTTTTGTGATTAGTCAAAAGTCAAAGTGGTGGTAGGTGGGGTGTGCTTCTTTGTGCACGATAGATTAGATTGTGTTTTTTTGAAGGGTTAGGATTTCAATCCTACCTTTTTGCAAGCAGCCAATGAAACAAGGGACAAAGGACTCCCCAAAGATAAAAAGGCACCTATCGTACACCATTTTACATGCTAATAGAGAGGAGGAAACTCTACCACTTTGGAGAGCCAAGCATTCTCATGTGCTAGTGTGTTCATGCTCTTGCTATTTGTTTATGTTTTTATTTATTTTCCATTTTGCATTGTTGTTGGTTTAGTATTCTTAAAAGCTTTTCCATTAGTATTAGATGTTGAGCACATGAGCTAATATCTCTCTCTCTCTCTCTCTCTCTCTCTCTCTCTCTCTCTCTCTCTCTCTCTCTCTCTCTCTCTCTCTCTCTCTCTCTCTCTCTCTCTCTCTCTCTCTCTCTCTCTCTCTCTCTCTCTCTCTCTCTCTCTCTCTCTCTCTCTCTCTCTCTCTCTCTCTCTCTCTCTCTCCCCATTCACCTCTATCTTGGATGTTAGAGTATGGGCTAGATTTAGTGTGGTTCAGAGTTAGTGTAGTGTAGAAAAGCATCTAAACGAGCAACTAAACTAAGTTAGGTTCCTATCCTTGTGTTCTAACCCTTTTGATAGGCAGAGGCTGCCATCGAATTCCTACACCTACAATAAAATAAAATCACACAAATTTAGAACTTCTCAGTACTATCCCTCTAGTTGACTAGCATGTAGGATTTAAAGAAACTTGATCAAACGTATGATCTACTCTCAACACATTGATGAAGATCACACTCTTGCTTAGGTTGAGTCTTTCTAGCAAGGGCTCCAATCAAAACTTGAAGAACTTAATGCATTCAATCTTATTGAATCAACAAAAAACTATATGCAAATAGTTAACAAACGTATTTTATGAACTTTGTAGGAGAGAAAAGCTAGCAAGCATAAACCCAATGATGTTGTTCTAGAGGTGATTTGAGTATGGACATACACAACTATGATCCCTTAGGATGTTCAGAGGATGAAAAAGATTCAAGTCCACCATGTAGTCATCCATGATATGAATGTGTTAAAATTCAAATATCTCTTCTTTCAAATTCTCACTTGTTTCTCCATTTTCATTATGCTTCAAATTTCGATTTCAATTGGTTGGTTGCATTGATCAAGCAAGTGGAGTGGAGGGCAAAGAAACTAGTTATGTTCTAAAGCTTTGTCTCTTGTTTATACTTTTGTGCTGATATTCTAATGGAAAACATTATAAACAAAGGACAACTGGGAATTCCATGATAATGCAATCCGAAAGTGGATGAAATCACACAAGCAATCCGAAAGTGGATGAAATTACACAAGTAATCCAAAAGTGGATGAAATTACACAAGCAATCTTATATATTTTTATTATGATTCACAATAGTTGTAATACATTGTGCATCGTAGCATATTTCAAGCATAAGATAGCAATATAGACTTTCACACAAATTTCTTCATTCCTATTATAGAAGGTCATCTAGTTTTAAGATAGTAGTTTTAAATTTCTTTATGGATGCTATGTGCGCTGCGATTACTATTAGTATTCACTTCAAAGCTTATGTCGAGTTGAAAAAAGTTATTTTAAGAGTTCGACTTGCCATTTTACTGTTTGTGAATGATTATACCAAAAAGAAAACTCTTTTAAGAGAGAACAATGAATTTCAAATACACTTCATTAAGATTGTCTGTCCAAGAAGTGTTCACTTTTTCCTAGGGAATCCTATTTTTTTCCTACATCAGCATCGAACAAATTAGTTCCCTGAGAAATGATGAAAGAATGCAAACTTTTGTTAGATCCAAGTTTCAGAAAAGTGTGTGTAGCTTTTAAGAAAGCAGTGAAACCATATGCAAGTCTTGGTATTGACGTGGGTAGCCTACTAACATACTAATGCTACGAAGAACACAATGTGACAACATTTTTATCTTGCGAGGACATACATGGTTGCAATATGAATGTAGCTTTCTTCTACATCAAAAATTGTGTGAGAGGTCATTTTGAATCACACATGCTAATGGATACCAATTTGGAATTTGGAAAGGATCACAATGGTTGCTACATAAGTTTTGATAGGCATTCATGCAAGAATCATAAAGTGGATCTTGCACACTATCAACTAGCAAAACTTCAAAGACGTTATATGTCATTTTCCAATTTGACATTTCTTATTATGTACATCTACTTAAGTAGATAAATAACAAGAGATATCACATCTTTTCCAACTCCTAAGAAGTGGTAGCTTCAAAACCATGTGGTTTTCACATTTAAATTAGTGTAAGGCTTTTGGCAAGTTACTCAAAGATTGCATGGTTGTCGTAATATGCTTGAGTTATTGCAGCCACAAGAATGAATGTGATGTGAGTACATGTGGAACTTGGTATGCAATCAGTCTTGTGAAGGTTATATGAGATATGACAATGACAAAGATGGTATTGCTCAAAATTTCTCACAAAATGTAGTGATATGCATTACAGTTGGGATGGGTGGTGGTGCAACTGAGCCTTGAAGTTGCTTTGGCTTATACACATAAATGCTTTGAAAAATCTCATAAGGCTTCTAGTTTAAACTCCTCCTAAGTGTGTCATGTGCCAATCTTAGCATTCAAACATTTAATCCATTCGTGAACATCAAATTACAAAGGAAATGCAAGAAATTATGAAAACTAGTCAAAAATATAGAAACTAGATAAAAGTAGAAAAACTTCACCAAATTAGACAAAGTAAGCATTCATTATTAATGAATGGAGATCACTCAAAGGATAGGGCCTGTAGTTAGAGCATGTTATTCACAGATTTTTTGCTTGGGAGGATCTGTTTACTACTTCTTTACTTCTTCTTAGTTTCAGAACAATCTCTGCCTATTATCAGGCTCGTTTGGACATTAATTGGCTATTTCTTATTTGTTACAATGCCTAGGCCAAACAAAAACAGACTGATTAATGTTGTAGTTTATGTCCTGCTTGTCAAAGGACACTCAAGGTTGTTCTCTCTTGAAAGCACTCACACTCAAACAGAGATGCAAACCATGAACATTCATTTACAGATCAGCATGTAGCCCAAATGAACATTCAATAGTTCTACAACTACCTACTCTAAAAATGAATTGAATCAGACCTACACATTACTAAAATTAAGCTACACCTACACCTGCATTAATCCACAGAACTTAAACAAAAAACTACTCTACAACATTTTAGAAGTCCAAAAATCAAGAAACCAGCCAGTCTTTTGATTTTTGGACATCCCAAGAACATCAAGAACTAGAATGTTGGAGGATATGCAAGATTTATGCCACATTTCTAGCCTATTTAGTTTACTTGAATGTTGATTCCTACATTAATCCACAAACAAGAAATGAAAACTAATCCACTCTACAATCCACAACCACACACAAAGGAGGGAAGGGCAGGATCATGAATGCATTCACTCAAGAAACAAGCATGATCAAGGAGCTCAATGGATGCATCTAACTTGTGGAGGCTCTTCTCATTTCAGCATGGAGTCGATACAATACACAAAAAGCTCCTCTTCACAAAGAGGGAGTCTCTTAAATAAGCAAGAGGGCTCCTTAGATGGCATCCTAGTAAAATTTCCGCATTTCACAAATTACAAGTGGAATAATGCTCTCCACTAGAGGTCACCATCAAAAGGTGGCTCACTCTACTTTCTTTAAGAGGGGTCTACTTGCATTTATTACATTTGCCTAGAAATACTAGTTCCTACATGGTCATTCCATCTTTCGGGATTCACCATGACGCTTACACAGTTCTTGCTTGTCATTACTACTAGTATTTCTCAGCTCTTAGTCTTCGTTCGTCTCGTCTTCTCAGAGACCTCCTCGGTCTAAGATGAGAGATGCTCTTGGGTAGCTCTGGTCGAGTATCTTGGGGATTCGTCAGAATCAGCCAACATCATCCCACCCCTAATGTGTTGCAGGACCCACTGCTGATGTCATTTTGCTTCCACATTGGCATCTTCGATTGTCACTTTGAAAAGCGTAGATCCTCGTTCGCTTACATAAAGCCAAGTGTTTATTGTTGCCAGTCTTTATCAATAAACTAGCTTTGCAAATTGCCACAATTTAACTAGAATGTTTTATTGCTGCAAGTGGTTGACATTCTCAAAATTTGGAGAGCTCCCAACAGCTTCACAACTTGCATGCTCGAGTGCTTTCCTCGTGTCTCTTTTTTTTATCACTTGTACCTGCCATTGACGGTTTCATCTCTAGTTTCTTGGCAGATCCTAACTTCTGGGAGGTCTGTATCCTCCATTTGCTTTTGGGTGTTTCTGTGGTTCTTCTCTCAGTTGAAGTTCCAGTCTCAAAAAAGACCTTCGTTCTGCAGGTTGCACAAGCTTCAATTATTAGTCTCAAGGGGATGGACTCATTATCAAAAAATTGGTGGTAGAAACAGATTTGGGTGGATGGTTTGGTAATAGTAAGGAAACATGATGAAGGCTTGGTGGAACGGTGAAGGAACTGATAGTTCTATAGTTGCAGCCTTGGACCCTTCAATGTCGAGCTTTGACCACCACTTGCTGGGTGAGGAACTCACTTTATTTTGCAGGTTCATGGTTGTCTTTATCTTTCTTTTTTCTACAACTCTTTCTTTTGATCTATTAATTTTGGATCTCTTTGGGCTTCATAAGAGGGGATTCAACTATAATTGCTCTAGAGAGTCTCTTTTGATCAAGATCAATCTGACTTATCTGTTGCTTAAATTTTGTCCTTTCCTCCTTAGCTTCTTTGCTTAATTTCTTATGTCTTCTAAGTGCTTCACCTACTTCTTAGATCTTCATTTGGCTGATCAACCATTGTAGGTTGTAGTTGGTCTCCACAGGACATTTGCAATGATCTATCAGCTGCTTCGGTAAGAATATAAAAAACTGGAAATTTCTCAGAAGAATAGTGAAATGATGATAAACAAACAGATGGAAGGTAGGGTGGGGGTGGTGACGTCGGTAGATGGTGTGGACGATAGGCATGAGGATGGGCGCAGAAGTATGGCAAGAGGCCGGTTGAAGGAGACTGATCTCCCAATGCTTGTGTTTCTCTTTTCTGAAGGATCTTCGTCGTGACTGGGATACTTCTTCTGATTGAGTCACTTTGGATTGCCCATATGTCTTCTTAGCCTTGTCGTTGTCAACTTTGGGATTGTGACCTTGGCTGTCGATCTTGCTGATGTTGTTGCAGGCAATGTAACTGCTCCAGTGGATCCAAGTAGATCCACTTTTTTCTCCCATCCCCAAAATCTGTTGACGAGGATGTTGTTGCTGGTAATTGTTCATGCTCAAGATTGGATTGGCGTGTGGAACACGTAGTTGAAAACATGTTGAACACGTGACTGGACTAAAGATTGAACAAATTTTAACTAAATTTGTTTCGATCTTCCTATAGTTGATTCGAAAAGCAATATGGCAATGAGATGCAAGAATCAACTCTGAGGTGATCTGTACTTCGCAGATTTGAAATATGCTCAAAAATCCAAAACTCTGTATAAGGTGATATGAAGATTGATAGAGAAATGACAAGTTACTCTTGAGATACGCTACATAATGTCTCCTGTTCAATGGCTATCCTTGATGAACTAAAAACAAATCTAGAAAAAGATATGCAAATAGAAGTAATTACCAAACCAAAAAATGACAAAAAAAAATAAACAAGGAAGGTACCAATGTTACCGAGAGTGAAAGCCTTAGAGCACTTGTCAAACAAAATTCATTCATCAACATGTATAATTCACTTGGACAATTTTATGTTTCTATTGATCTTTTAGAGTAATGAAAGAAATCTCATAAGCCCTTGTTAAAAACAAGGCAGGAATAGTGACACTGAATCTACCATCTTTGATAGTAGATGTTGTAAGATATAGCTTGAGATGCAGTTATGGTTGAGGTACTATGGCCTGAGGACCTCTTTGAGCAAGAGATTCAGAACCGAATCTCTATCTAGATTTTTGATTCCTAGATTTATTGTGTATTGGCACATTGGAAATCTTATCAACACGTGGAAAGACAAATAGATTTGAGGTTGCAGAAGGGGAGAAAAACTGTCAAGTCTTTGTGGAGGTTGCTCTTGGTTGGACGTTGTAGCAGATGACGGAATATCGGTTTTGCTTTCCTCCTACAAGGACGCATGTCATATTAGTGTCTTTTTGCATTATGGAGTTGGTGAATTGCTAGGTAATGTAGAAGTTTGCAAGAAACTTTTTGAGTGAGCAGCAAATTGAGCGATTGGGTGCTATGGTGCTCGTGTTGTGTTGTCGTGAGGATCCTATCGGTAATCATAACTGACGTGGCGGGCAGGTAATTTTTTGACACAGTCGGGACACTCAGTGTGGTACTTGGTCTTGACTGGACAATCAACCATGAAATGGCCGGTTTCACCACAGATGAAACATCTGTTGTTCAATGGCCCTTGTATAACGACATAGCCATCTTGTATGGCGAATGGTTCTGGACTTTCAGGTGGATATTCATGATAAGACTATGACGGTTGTTCTTCATATTGTTGGACTGTATGTGCTTGGATAGACTGATATGAAGGACAAGCATCAGCATGATGTGTAGCCTGACAGTGTGGGCACCAAATTGGTTTTCTTCTATAAGGTACCTGTGTAGGGTTTGGCTGACCAGGCATACTGCTTTGGATAGACTTTAAAGTAGTTTGAAACTCATTGGTGAGTTTCTCCATCTGTAGTTGGTGTTGCTTATTAAGCAACTCCAACTGGGATTTCCAAAGCTGATCTCGGGTGTTCTCGATCGGCTTCGACTCATGGACAGGAGCACGTAGTGCTCGTCTTTCCCTGGATTTGTCAACATCTGATCCTTCATCTTCCTCCTTGATGGCATCAGGCATAGCTAACTTTAGGCTTATATATTCATCATTGGATTTAAGCTCGTGTCTGATCCATTTTGAAAGGCCGACTAAAAACCAGATGATGAGCATCTGTTCGGTAGGCTATTCATGTACTTGACTTTTGAGGCATTTGAAACACTTGATATAGTCTCATACACGTTCGTCTTTTGTCATTTTGATGTTACTCAATTTGACAAAAGGGCTCTCGATCAAGCGAAAGGGCTTAAAACGCTTAATAAATGACTCTTTCAAAATTGACTAGTCTGTCTTATCTTCACAATCAAGGTTGAAAAACCAATCACGTGCGTTAGCGATCAGGACATGAAAAATAGTTGGACCATAGCGTCGGAAGATTTTTCGCCATACACATCACATGCATTCTCAAAGATTTGCAAAAATCTTTGAGGTTCCGAACTACCATCAAAATTGGGTAGATCTAACTTGGATGCACGTCTCTCAAGATGAGCTCCATGAGTAGCAAAAACGCCATTAAGACGGGTTCTGGCCTGTGGGGGTTCAGTACCATAAAAATGGGCTTGTGCTCGTGAAGACTCGGCTCTATTAGGCACCTGATTAGTGAATGGGTTTGTGGATGGCTTGTGGAGTTGGGACCACATTCGGTAGAATCTATGACGTTTGATTTGTTCAGCTGTATGGGACCTTATCTCGTATGAATAATCTTCTGGGATTTCAAAGATCTGTATGCGTGTCCATTGGGTACTGTTGTGTCTTTTTTGTATTGGGTATGAGTTTCTAGTGTTTTTGGATTTTTTAGGGTTTTTGAGGGGGAGACTCAGTATGAAAAGGGCTTCATATTGGTATAAGTTTTATTTTTTGAATTTTTTTGGTGTTCATGTCTTTTTTTTTTTTTTTCAGACTTAAGGCTTTGGGAAGATGGTGGTTCGGTCGAAATGGCAATCAGAGGTCTCGTTTGAAAGTTATGTGGGTTGGTCTTGGTCCGGTCCGATCGAGATGAGAGTGAATTGATCCAGTCGAGAATTGACCTAATTGTCTCGGTCGAGATCTGAACCAGAATCTTTGGTCAAGATCGGACTGGAGCCTTCGGTCGAGATGCCAATAGAAGCCTTTGGTCGAGATCTGAACCAAAACCTTCAGTCGAGATCGGACTGGAGCCTTCGGTCGAGATGCCAACAGAAGCCTTCGGTCGAGATCTGACTGGACCTTCAGTCGAGATCTAACTGAAGTGCTCTGGTTGAGATTTGAAAGGAATGCTCCGGTCAAGATCTGAAAGGAGTGCTCTGGTCGAGATCGGATAGACGACTCCGGTTGAAATCTGAAAGAAGTGTTTCGGTCAAGAATTGAAAGGAGTGTTTCGGTCAAGATCGGTCAGGAGTGCTCTGGTTGATATCGAACAGACGACTTCGGTTGGGATTTGACTGGAACGCTCCAGTTGAGGTCTGACAAGAGTGCTCCGGTTGGGATCTGACTGGAATGTTCCAATTGAGATCTGACGTGAAAGCTTCGATCGAGATATGATACGAAAGCTTCGGTCGAGATCTGACAAGAAGCTTCGGTCAAAATCTGATTGGAACGCTCAGGTTGGAATCTGACTGGAATGCTCTAGTTGAGATCTGACGTGAACGCTCTGGTTGAGATCTAACTCAAAAGCTTCGGTCGAGATTTCAAAAAGACTCCGGTTGAGATTTCAAAAATGGCTCCGGTTGAGATGGGAGAGAATAAGGGTGTATCATCTACGTAGAGAGTGATGATGATGAAGTGATTTGATACAGATTTGAAGTAGACATTCGAGTATGCTGAGTTTGGAATAAAACCATTCTCTATCAGAAATGCATTGATCTTTTGGAATCAAGCTCTGAGTGATTGTTTCAACCCATAGAGCACCTTGTGGATTTTGCATACAAGGTGCTATTGCTTGCCATTGAGTTCGTATCCCTCTAGTTGCATCATGTAGATTTCCTCTTCGATGGTTCCATTGAGGAAAGCAGTCTGGACATCCATCTGGTGGACTTCAAGATCTGCTATGGCTGCAAAGGAGAGGAGTAGGTGGATCGAAGCATGTTTGACGTCTGAGATGAAGGTTTCTAAATAATCCAGATCTAAAATCTGGGAAAAGCCTTTGGCGAATAGCCTAGCCCTTATAACAATTTAGCCTTCCTTCAACGTCGTACTTTGTCTTGAATATCCATTTGCATGGAATTGGTTTTCGGTCCTTTGGCAGCTCAGTGATTGTCCATGTTTGATTCTCCATAAGAGAATCGAATTCGGTGTCCATCGCTGCTTTCCACTAGTTAGCATTAGGAGTAGACATCGCCTTAGCAACTGTGTTTGGTTCCTATACGAAGTAGTAGGCTGAATTATTCATAAATTTGGATGGAGGCTGTCTGGACCTGTTCGACCTTCTGGGTTGAACTTTGGTCCTCTAATGTGGGTTGACTCGTTGAGGTTCTAACTCATTGTCCGAGTCATCGTCGTTATTCAGTAGTTGAATCCCTGGATCAAAATTGTCTGGTTGCTCGATCCTTGGGTCGGAATTATCAACGGCTTTCCATTTGTGGTCGATCAAGTGGTCTTCCATGAAAATGACATCTCTACTAGTGAATGCCTTCTCGTTATCCAAATTGTAGAGCTTGTATACCTTGTGATTTGGGAAATAGCCAATCAAAATCGTTTTCCTGCTCTTGTCATCTAGCTTTCTTCTTAGATTCTCAGGGATCTGAGTGAAAGTGATGCATCCAAACACTCGAATATGTTTGAGTGATGGTTTTGATCCTGTCCACACCTCAGAAGGTTTCTTGCCATTCAGGGCTTTGGTGATGAATCGATTCTGTAAATAGGCAACTATAGTAACAGCTTCTGCTTTGGAAGAGAGACACGGGCCATCATGCTCTTGCCACTCTCGACGAGTGTTCGATTCTTCCGTTCAACTATACCATTGGACTGAGGTATGGACTGAGGTGAGTAGCTGGTTGTATATTGTTGATGTATCCCATTGGCCTTGCAGAACTCCTTGAATTCTGTGAAGATGTACTCTCCCCCTCCATCTGTGCGTAGCGTCTTGATCTTCCTTTGGGTCTGGTTCTCTGCAGATGCCTTGAACTGCATGAAGAACTTGAATGCTTCATACTTGTTCTTCAGATAGTAGGTTGCAGTCCTTCGAGAGAAGTTGTCGATGAAGATTAGAAAATAGAGAGCTCCCATCGGGCCACAAATCTCCATATTTACAAGGTCAAGCAAGTCCTTGGATGTGTGAACTGAGTCTGAACTGAAGAGACTCCTTGCATGCTTGTTGATAATACAGCTTTTGCATAGAGAAGTTGGCTTGCTGATTGAAGGCAGATCTTGTACTAGACTTTGAGCGGACATTTGTTGAATACCGTTGAAGTTAAGATGGCCAAGTCTGAAATGCCATAGCATATCAGTTGATTTAGAAGTGGTTGTGTGAAGAGCTTGATTGTTAGAAGAATAGCAATGGCTGAGTTTGTATAGATAGCCGCTTCTTCTTCCATAGGCTAGAACCTTCTGGGATTTGTCAAAAATTATGCAACCTTCTATATTGAATTTGACTCTCCGACCTGAATCGGTAATTCTGCTAACTGAGAGCAGATTCTTGGTCAGATTTGGAACGTGGAGAATTTTGGACATCAACTTGACTTCACCTCTTTTGAATTCAACTCTGACTGTTCCTTCACCTTCGTTTGAATGTGATGAGTTGTCTCCAAGTTGCACAACTCGAGAGTGGGTGAATGACTTGTAGTTTGTGAACCAGGCGAGATGGTGAGTCATGTGTTGAGTTGTTTCGGAATCTAGATACTAGGAATTGATATCATGTTGTTCTCCGACTTTGGTCATGAATGCTGCTTCATCTTCTTCTTCTTGTTGCTGATTTCAGTGACTGGCTGTAGCACTATGTGCTTGTTGTTGGAACTGCTTCTTCTTTTCGTTGTTGTACTTCAAAGTTCGACAGTCCTTGATTTCATGGCTAGTCCTCTTACAGTATCTACAAAAAAGTTTCTACGCTGGTTGAAATGATGAAGAGCATGAATTCGATCTTGAACCGAAATTTGGTCCAGACTGCATGTTGCTCTTCTTGTCAATAGAGCCTGACTTTGTAGATCTCTTGGATCTAATCTTTTGATTTTTTGAATAGAGAGCTCATCAACGATGTCTCATAGTTCTTTGGCTAGAAGTATAACCTTCATCTTGAATTTCCAGAGATGGTAGTTATCTCCATCGAGTTTGTCAATGAGAGATGACCTAGATGATGGATCCATTCTGGTTGAACGAGATCGTTGCTAGAAACAGCGACTGTCGGAATACTGTTGGCTGTGCGTTTGCTAAAAAGACGTTTTGATAGAAACAAGACTAGTAATCTGCAATAGAAATGCAGATTACTGAAATGCCTGCTCTGATACCATGTCATAAAACGGTGGGAGCGTGAGCGGTAGCGGAGGCTCGAGGATCTGAGCGTGGCATGTAGGAACGGAAACGCAACAGTTAGCAGCAAAAATATTCAAGTAGAAGAATTCATACAGAATATGCAAATGAACGACACAATAGTGAGACAAAAATTGCACTCTGATAAATATCAATAGTGAGTATGATGGCTTGAAGTAATAACTTCAGCTTGTTGAGTTTGATAACGCTGGCTACAGAAAAACTTTGATTAAAAGAAGAAATTCAATTAACGCTTACATAGCTTGATTAAGCAAGTATATATATTTACAAGTGTCGAGAGAAAAATATCTTATGCCTTAACTGCCATTTACTCCAGTTTTGCATCTATACAAAAATTGGTAACCGCCCTTAGGATATTTGTTTCTCCACCTGTTTTAGGGTTGATGATAAGTTGGCGATGTCGGTCTGCCAATGTAGCAAAAACGCGAAAAATCCGAAGGTGCCCTTTAGACTGAAGGTATGCAATTCTTGAAGGTGCCCTTAGACTCAAGGTGTGTAAATCCCTAAGGCATTTGTAGACTGAAGGCATTGAAGAAGGCGAAAAAGGCGAAGGTGCCTTACATTGAAGTTTAGTGAAGAAGGTGAAGGTGCCTTAGATTAAAGGCAATGAAGAAGGCGAAGGTGCCTTAGATTAAAGACAATAAAAAAGCTGAAAAAGACGAAGGTGTCTTTAAAATGACGAAAAAGACGAAAAAGGAGAAGGTGCCTTAAAAATGATTTCTAAGGCATTTTGGCCACTTGGCCATTGTGTCAATTTTTTCGCAAAGTTGCAAAAAAAGGCGAAAAAGATGAAAACGGAGAAGGTGCCTTCAAAACGTTTAAGGCACAAAAAATCTCAAAGGAAAAATGTGAAGGCCCGAAAACATGTTGTCGGCCTTCGATTTTCAGGATGCTCATTACTTGAACGATTTGTTTAATGTTGAGCATAAGAAATCTAACAGATGCATCCACATACCATTGTGTTGATATTGTTGAAATTGTAGATGCAGGTGAGCATGTGACACTAGTTGCCATTCTAAGGCAACACACAATGCTACTGAATTAAAGATGTGTCACATCATCTCAATAAGTTATCACGCACCTGGATTCAATTATTACTCGATATCTTATAAATTATCCTATTAAATGTTCAACATCGAGCTCTGATCCACTACTCGTACATATTCTCATTCAAGGTCAAGTTCCACATCAAACATCATAGAGCACACCATTGAAAACTTCTTTTATTGTATCTAGCTTGTCTCAATCTCTTAATCATGTCTACTGCAACATAGTGTGTTACTATCAAACAATCAATCACATTGCTTCAATTTCTTTGAACTTCAAGTGTAGATCATTTAAATTTGTATAGCAATGCAAAAATTATAGAGTTAGATACAGAAGGCAGGAGTATACTACTCTTGATCTTTTAACTTACAGAATGTAGAATCCATGTGAAAAACAAGTAGATCAACAAAATATATGGTTGAGAAGTAGAAACGTAGATTTTAATGGTTGATGATATAGATGATTCAAATGTAGATCATTCATAAAAATTCAACGACATGCTTTGATTTATAGTTACATCATTTTTGTAGATTTCCAGTTACACTATATATGTTGCAATGTACAAGCCTCAAGCAACCAAACTTGTGATATTCATGTCGACTCTACAATGAATAACTATTTGTTTTCTACACACAAAAAAATTTCCTTCCAAATGGTGTAAAAACTCAAAAACTTTTAATTCCAAAAGTATATCCTCTTATGTCATTATGATAACCTCTTAAATTAGTTTTGCATATTTTTTACTTTTAAATCCTCTTCAGGCGAACAGAGCCAACCCCAACCATAACTTCCGCTAATCTAGTCTCGAGGCCACATCATCAATGTGCCATTACGCAATCCCTCGTTAAAGTGTTTTCACAAACCCAAGCCAATGATCCCATTTTAAGTTCTTGCTCCTTATACATGACTTTTTCCAAACCAAACAGCTCTAAAATGTTTTTTTCTTTCAAAAAATCATTGAGGGCCCTTGTAGCTGCATCTTTATCATGTGGCGCCAACCCATTGTCACTTCCAATTGCGTACTTTCCATGAATCCCCAGTTGAAGTCCTAGCACCTTTGCCACATCATGGATCATGTCACCCATCCCTAAGGCCACATGGGCACCCACTTTAATCAACAATATAATGACATTGAGGCCCCATACCGAAAGAAGGTGAATGTTTTGTCCCAAGTTGCTTTCCCATGTGAATTCACAACCGGCTTGACCCTCCACTCGATGAAACCCATCTTTATGTTCACACATGAGGTGAAGCTGCAAAGTCCTCATCTCAAGCACTAGTTTCGTCACTAATTCTCTGCCCAAAATGGCATCATCATGTGTGAAGTACACAAGCCTAGGAACTTAAGCTTCTTCAACTCCACAGAGAAGTCCATTATCTCATCCAACTTAGAGCAAACCTCTGGCAGAAGCTTATCTTGCATTGATTTGATCTCTTTATCCATCTCCACTAGTTTCTCTTCTAGCCGATCAAATTGGTTCTTCATATCATCACGCAACGCCTAAAAATGGTTCTTCATGTGGCCATGCAGCTCCTCCATGTCTCTCACAATACCAGACAAACGATTCTCAACTCGGAATTATCCATTCCGGCTGTAAACATTAGTTTTTGGCGATGATACGTCAGGCTCCACCACATTTGTATCATTTGGTTGATTAAGCTTTTCGTGCAAACTGTTCAAATCACGAAGACGCATTACCAACGCGTCCTTGTGTCTTTCAAGCACATCCACCCATGCTTTGCTGCCCAACAAATCCTGCGCCTTGTCAGGTTCAGGTTTTAACTCAGCACACTGCATGATTGGACGAATCCCAGGAATGCTTAAAGCTTAAGTCGCCTCCCTCCAACACCTTCTGTTTCAAAGCTTCCACAGACACTGCTTGTTGCTTCCTGTATATGTATGGTGTCAACATCTCCACGCACTTTGGTCGCAAAATGCTGGTCACAAGCACGACTCCCTGGCACCCAACTATCGGCTTTGCACAAAAGTCTACAATACGCTTCAATAGATCTCCTTCCACAACTCAAGAATATCAATGTCTGTCTTGCAGGATGAGCGGACCAAAATGTCAATGTCAAAGCCTCTATCACCACCATACTCCACAATGATGTCCACACCATCGTAAAAAGATATCACATCCTCTGGAGTGAAAAACCTGCACCTTTATCTTTTGATCCAAAAATCTTTCGAAACTCCACCTGCATGGATGAGACAGATGGAAAGGTTAATAGAATAAGAACACGACCCCCACGTCATTTCTAATAAGATTTGAAACCATAAACTTTGATGGTAGAGTGGTCTTCATTTGATGCTTTTCAGTCACCTCCACAGTTATTTCATGTTGATTACTACTTCATTTTGTGATTATTTGGGTTTACACTTCTATATCTTAGATCAAATTCACATGCTCGTACCTGAAGGCGTGGGATTCTATATCTTAGATCAAATTCACATGCTCGTACCTGAAGGCGTGGGAAAAACCCCACCGTGAGGAATGTGAGATCTTGATCACTACACTCCAACCTGCGTCCAATGTACACGCAATGAGGGGACTGTTCGGCAGATAGCTATGTCAATGATCTAATTCCTCCCTCGGTGACAGATGCCTTACTTCGATCTGATAAAGTAGTTGGGATATAAAACTTTTCTTTGTCCACCTCAAAGCAAATATTTAATTTTAACATCAAATCTATCAGGTCTTCTGTTGTGAGATTGTGAACAGAACTAGCGCAAAAACCTGTCGCTTTAGAGAGAGGTGATTTTACTATATATTGTAGATATTCTTTAGGAATGTAGCCATCATGTTGATCACTGATCTCTGGACTTTTTATAAGATGTCCCATGGTCTCATGGAAAGACCAATGTCTCATGGAAAAACCAATGGGGCTTGATCATGTGTTGTGCCAGCGCCTCAAAGGGCGCTGGGACTTGAGCGGTTTCCCCAACACGCGCTTAAGTCTAACATTCATCCATCATGCACTTATATAAAAGCCAACTCAGAAACGTAACAAGCTTAACCATTCAGACTTAAGAAAATTGGAATCCCAACCAACCCGAAAGCCAACTCAGAATCCATCCCCAAAAGGTAACCAAAGGCAAAGACAAGCCACACATGAAACCCAAGGCATAGTGGTCGCCAAACTGACCAATTGGCATAGCGGCAAGCCCCACGTCGATGACGAGGACCCTTAGGCGCCGATGACGCAAAAAGGTTGTAGTAAGGGTCCTTCCACTTGGACCAGTCTCGGAGGCGAAACCGAAATGGTAATCATCCCCAAGGATCAACTTTATTAGATTTGGAAGAGGTTACATTCATACATAGACTGACCAGTCTCGGGGCCACCAACACGTGCTGTGCATTGTGCCTGGCTCGTGCTGGTAGAGGGAGCTGAGACCTGGCGACTGGATTCCTGGCGCTGGTTGAGCTGCCCAAGTTTCTGTCTGCCGGACTCCCCCTATAGTTCTGTTGTGATTTGGCGCACCCCCTCTGGTTTGAAACATAGTGCTTTCTGGTAAAGCACGCTTTTTAGGACTTAGTTTTTATTTTGCTGATTAAGCCTGGCAAGCCTGGCAGAATCAGTCTGGCTCCCGTACATGGGTCCCGGGAGTCGTCCCAGCGGCAGAATCAACTTGCTTTCCTGACTAGGCCATGACTCGAGCTCCAGAGCTAGCTCATGACTTGTGACTACTTGACTGGCTCACCACAGGTCGGAGGCTCAGTCCTTGACGTTCTAACTTGCTCTGGGACCTTAGAGAGTGTCACCCCTTAGAGTCTTACAGGGCACGCTGGGTGCATCCGATTCAGCTTTACAACATCCTCCCCTCGTTTGAGAAAGCTGATGTCCTCATCAGGGCCAAACTAGAACCTAAGACTCATGGCACGGGCTTAATTCACCGGCCAGACTTTATTCACATATACAAGGGCACGGGCTTGATTCACCGACCAAAGGAGACCAACTGTAAAGAGAAGTAAAAATATTGTGTTTGCACCCAGCACAGGAAAAGTGTGGATCTAGTTCACTTACGTAAAACCTGTGTAAAGCTGCTGCACTTAGACATTAGACTGAAGCTCACTCCTCGATGAGAAATGTGGCTTACTTTATTAACATGAAAGAAAAAGGTACTTACGGATCCCTTAAGCCTCAGATATGTCGTTTTCGTCGCACGTCTGAATGAGTCCCCTAGGACTCTAGATTTTTTGTTTGGTCGCCCAAATTGAGCTCCTTGAGCTCTGCATCGGCACTTAGATTCACCTCTGATGTAGAAGCTGCAGGCAATGTTGGCTCCATTTGACCTCGCGTCAGCTGGTCTGTCACTGCTAGATGTCCTTCGTTAAAGAGGTGAGCTTTCGCTTGGTCACACAAGTTGAGCTCCTTGAGCTCTGCATCGGCACTTGAATTCACCTTTGATGTAGAAACTGCAGGCAATGTTGGCTCCATTTGGTCCCGTGTCAGCTGGTTTGTCACTGTTGGCTGCCCTTCGTTAAAGAGGTGAATGAGATTGGGAGGGATGGTTGGCTCAGGTTCATTTGTGTCGTTCTTTTCTAGTTGGTCCCCTGGCACAGCTCTGATGACACAAGGTCTCCTGCCATTATATAATAACACAAGCTTAACCCCTTTTGCCAAGAAGGCCACCACATGTTCGTTAAACCAGCTTAATCCCAAAATAGTGTTGAAGGCATCCATCTTCAAGATTGTGAACGTTAGTCGATTCTTCCAGGTTCCCAGGGAGATTGGTAAGGTGGTTGCCAATCTGCAAGTGGTCATTGTACCTTTCGCGGTCTCCACACAAATAGGAGTCACATTTTTTTCACATTGGATGTCCAATTCCCCTGTCAGTTTTTCTGACAAGTAGTTATGTGACGCTCCCAGGTCTACCATGAAGTAAATGATCCTGCCTTGAAATACAGCCTTTCAGGTACAATAACTTTGATCCTCTCACAGGAGTCGCCATGAGATGTTCATGATACGCCGCAAGTGCCCCTATCTGTTGTGAGGCATTCAGGTCAGACTCCATCAAATCTGTTTCTAGGTCCTCTTCGTCATCCTGTTCACCATCTTCTTGATCAAATGCCTCTCTCTCCATTCTATCAAATCCTTCAATGGCAGCCATGATTTGCTTGTTCAATGGTTTGGGGCATGACCTCCAAGAGTGACCTCGCTGATGACAGTTGAAGCAGCGCATGGAACTGCCCACTGTTGGTGAGCTGTTGCTGTGACTAGCTGAAGGTCCAACATTGTTTCTTCTCTGGAACGTGTTCCCTCAATTGTTGCCTTGGTTGCCAAACCCTATTTTTGTTGGGAATTTGTTCACGCTACTTGAGGCTTGATTGCCATTTGAAGCTGAGTCCCCCCTTGAAAAGAAGCTCGGACTCGGTCTGGATCCACTAAATACTCTTGTTGAGGTTGAGGGAGTAGCTGGTGCCAATGTGCTCTCATACTCACAAACCATTTCAGCCGCCCGAATAGTTGAATTGAAATCATGGGGCATGTAGCTGTCTATTGCACGCCAGGTCCAAGATTGCATTCCAGACAAGAGGTAATGAGTTTTGTCTGCCTCGGACATATCTTCAATAACCCATACACTCTGTCTGAATTTATTGAGGTACTCTCGCAATGACCCTTTCTGCTTGAGCCCTGATAATTTTGTCCTCAATCTCATGTGTGAATCCTTCGGTATGAACTCCTCTCGTAATGCGGTTTTGAATGCGTCCCATGTCTGGAAATGCATTCCTGCCATCCGGTACCAATTTGTAGTGTAGCCCTCAAAATATGCTAATGCCAAGTCCGTTCTTTCTTCCTCAGGAGTGTTCATCAGACAGAATTAATGGTCCATGTGAAACAACCAATCTTCCACAATTCGAATGTCACGCTCTCCTTTGAAAGTAGGTGGTTTTACTTTGACAGTCTTCTTTGGGCCTTCTGTGTTTCGTGCTCGTGGTTCTCTTGGTATCTGTGGAGGAGGCGCCACTGCATTCCCTCTAGTTGCCTCCAACTCTTCAAACCTGGCTTCGAGCTGTGTTAGCCTGTCTCTCATTTCTCTAGCAAGGTTGAATTGAGTAAGGTTCATGGTTCGCAGGGATGTTTGCCATTCTTTCCTTTCTGTTTCTCTCTCCTTCTTCACCTCGCTAAGCATAACCGTCATTGCACTTGATAAGTATTGCCGCATCTTCACTTCAAAGAGGTCTTGTTGCACCTCTGGCAAGGGTTTGTCTCTTGGTGTAGGTTCAGAAGGGCCACCCATCTCTTCTTGGAGAGGCGCCACTGTGGAGTGCATACGCTCTTTCTTTCTTGACTTGGACCTGGTGCCATCTCGATGCATGCGGGAGCCGTATTCTCGAGCCTGCTCCTCTCCGTCCATCAATTCTCGTAACTCATCAAGGTGGTCCTCCATTATAGTAAGAGGTGTACTTCCAACAGATTATCGCCTTAATCCTTTTTATTTTTGAAAACTCTCCCTTTTGTTGGCCGGGCCCCACAACTCTCTTTTCTTCTTTATTAAATCAGCTTCAATGAAAATATCCCCTCCTCAAACTTAGCACGCTCACATCACCTGAGAGCCAAGTAGGAACCAGGTCATTTGTGTCCAAGCAAGCACACAACAAACGGAACATACCAACCAAAGCAAACACAAAGGATCCCTCTCAAGCCACAATCCCCCCTGAGACTGGACGTAGGACCTTTGCCTAGCCGCGCCCACACAAATCTATCATAGAATTAGCCCACGGGGAAACATCCATCCAACCATACGTGCTTTCACCATTAAGCAACACATTGCCTCAGTCACGCCCCACCACTTTTTGGTCGATAGCCCTTATAGCTAAACGATCGGCAGCTATCCCGCACCGGCAGCTAACCACCCGTGTTTTACACCCAAATCCGAGCAGCATCTCTGTATGCACCCCACAAGGCACAGACCGTGCTTTCACCAACCTAATGGCAGCACATTTTCTTATCTGTCCTACGTGCAGACGGCGCCAGGCCCGAACCGCGGGAACTGACCGTGCTTACACCTGAAGGGCAGCACCTTGTCTCATCAAGTCCCCCGTTCTGCCGACCACCCCGACCGTGGACGCACCCGTGTTTACACTGTGGGTAGCACCTTGCGCAACGATTGTCTTGACAAATCTCAAAACGTAGCCATCCCTGTGAGACTTGCGTAGATGACCGGCTAGTCGGCTCTGATACCACATGTTGCGCCGGCGCCTCAAAGGGTGCTGGGACTTGAGCGGTTTCTCCAACACGCGCTTAAGTCTAACATTCATTCATCATGCACTTACGTAAAAGCCAACTCAGAAATGTAACAAGCTTAACCATTCAGACTTAAGAAAACTGGAATCCCAACCAACCCGAAAGCCAACTCAGAATCCGTCCCCAAAAGGTAACCAAAGGCAAAGACAAGCCACACATGAAACCCAAGGCATAGTGGTCGCCAAACTGACCAATTGGCATAGCGGCAAGCCCCACGTCGATGACGAGGTCCCTTAGGCGCCGGCGACCCAAAAATGTTGTAGTAAGGGTCCTTCCACTTGGACCAGTCCTGTTGTAAAGCTATCTTCATAAGCTTTACTTCTGGCGCCACTGGCGCCAGCATTGTCCCCGGCGCCAGCAGCGCCCCTGCTGCTCCCGGCGCCACTCCTGGCACCACTGTGACCAGAATTCAGCCGACGCCAAGTTCCTATGGCTGAAAATCTTTGATCGGTTCTAGCGAAGTCCAGAGAGGTCAGATCGATGTGCAAGCACCTCACACGATCTAGGCATGATTAAAGAAAGCTTGGGGATCAGTAAAATCTAGAGAGAGAAAATGACTTTCTAGAGAGAGAAAATCCTAGAGAGAGAAAAACGTGCTTTACCAGCCTGGGTAGAGTGCTTGGTATGGGGGGGGTGCCGAATCCCACCAATACTATAGGAGAGTGCGGGTTGCGACTCAGGGCGAGCTCCAACCAAGTCTCAGCCCCCCTTGCTGGAATGTTGTCCTGGCACTTGCCTTGGCATGCCAGCTCCCCGGAGACTAGGGTCGGTCACACACTTGAAATGTAACCTTCTCAGATTTATCAATAAAGTGGGATTTTCCTCAAACTGACTCTGATTATCTTCTGGGGTTCAGTGTTCGGTAAAAGCGCCAGTTGTAAGGCCGCTTCAAAATTTTCACATAGCTGAGGGTCGTATCCCGGGACGCCAGCGGTATGCCATCTGGACCATTCGGTCCGTGGCGCCAGCGGTATGCTGTCGGGACCATTTGGTCCAGGAACTGGTTGTCTCCATATCTGTCGCGGCTTGTGGTTCTGAGTGTTCCTTGCATGAACGTGAATGGGTTAAGCTCTTGGGGAACGGGCTCTAACCTGTCGGCTGAGTTGGATGGCTTGCTTGGGTGGAAGTTACCTGTTTATGGCTGTCCAGTCTGGCGTGGCGCCAGGTTGGCTTCCAACGCTCGTGACGAACCTTTCAGTTGGTTAAGTCTGATGTAAGTCAGACCGCTTGCTTGGAATGGATGTTACTGGTTTGTAACGAAGCTTCGAGTTGGTTAAGTTTGATGTATGTCGGGCGGCTTGCTTGGAGGGAAGTCACCCACATCGGGACCCCCGATCTGGCATGGCGCCAGGTTGGATCTCAATGTTGGTTTTCGGAACTTCAAGTTGGTTAAGTCTGATCGTTGTTGGTGAGTTGGCTGCTTGTATGTCAAGTGGGTTTGGATGGCAAGTTATTTGCAACTTGACTTAGGGCCTCTAATATCATTTTAGAGTTTTAAGCCCCTAGTCTCTTATTCCTAGGAAGTACTAGAGAGACTGTCTGATCAGAGAGTAATTCATGAGACATTCCATATACATTTGAAAGAGGTATCACTTGCTTTAATGAAATGAAAGTGAACATGTAGTGGATTTTAGGGCTTTGGCCTCAAATCCTAGTGGCCAATTTTCACCTCCCTTACTATTTTGAAATTAGAAAATTGGGGGGAGCCCTTTTTATTCACTAACTTGATTGTTAGGCCTTGCTACATTTAATTTCCACAAAATGTCCTAAAATCCTTTTATTAACTTCTAACTAATCAAATAACTATGCGATCATCTGGTTGGACTTACACACGCAGGGCTAGGGTTGCCTTGGGATCTACAAACCCTCCAACAATATCCCCCACCAAAACTGGTGGAGTCCCACGACACCTCGTGAGATTTATTTTGGACTTTGATTTATTTCGAACCTTTATGAGATGATACTGGACTTTCTCCATAAATTTCAAAAGTAGCTCATTGAAGTCTCTGATGTGCAGTAAAAAGCACCTCTTGACTCTTGAAAACCACTTACATGTTGTCCATATATGAATTTTTGCTCCCATGAACCACCCAGCATCGCCGCACGGTAGTAGAGTCTGGCTATCGACAATTTGATTTGGAACTTTGTTGGACGCCATTGAAAGATTTGGATCAAAGCATAGGGTTGGCAAACAATCTTCCCATCACGCTTGAATGGATGCCCACATAGCCAAATCTTTAGCAAATAAAGTGGACTGCCTAACCGTTGGATCTAGTCTTGAGTACGCTTGGAGGGCCCGATGAAAATCAACTAAATTGTTCCAGTTGAATGGCTAGTGGATAATCAATCAATTTGGTGTATGGATGAACACCAAGATTTTTTCACTTGTTTTTGCATGGCATGGGCACATAGTATGGATCCACCCTGAGCTGACGTGGGCTCGAGACATAACTCCTAATAGAGTCTGGAGTTTTCTCAAAAATAGTTCGGTGTCATGGGGGTTTCTCACCCAATGTGGATATCTTGTCAAGCTCCTTGCCAGCTTCTATCTCTGATGACTTGAATTTTATTACCCAACAACCCCTCAAGGATTCATGAGGATGATGTTGTTGTTAGAAATCAATGATAAACTTCATTGTTATTGTTTACGATGTACATTAATGTTGACAGTTGTTACCAGCTGTAATTAGCCGTAGGCTAGTCTATTAGTCTATTCGTAGGTTTTCTCTCTCTATCAGGGTTTAGAATTTATATGTACATTTTATATTCAGTATGATGGTGGTGTGATATTGTATGTTCTTCTTCCGCCTCCCTACTTGGTGATTGCTTATGGTGAATGCTTGATGTTGCATATCTGATTCTTGACATGGTATCAGAGCTATGATAGTCCTGCGTGCCTGATCAGTGAATATAGCTTGTCACTGGCTTTGCAACGAAGTGAGAAAGTCCTTCACAGAAGGTGAAAGCTTGGAGAGACAAAAACGGTTGGAAGAAATTCTTCTTGATGTATTTTGCAGATTTTGGAGCTCACAGTTATTAGTGGGGAACGAAGACACAGTCCCGGAGGCATCGGAAAGGCCAGGGCAACATTAGATAGATTGGAAATCTATTGAGTGGAAAAAGTTTTACAATATTTTTTTAATCTTTGTGAAAAGTGTCATTTGTCAGAGAGTCGTGCCAAGAAATCTCTCATTTGTTTGTTTGGAGTACTGCAAATCACACCAGACAGTGTCTAGTACTGCAATTTAGAGCTTTGAGGCTTCATACCTTTCACATTATTGATATTTGTCTGTTTGAACGATCACTCGTTTCGAAATCTAAGCAAAGAGGAGGGAATATGGAATATTCTCTCTAAAACTTCTTATATTCTCTCATTTTTTTTTTCGTACCAATATCGGATCCAAGCGCGCTAGCTTAAGAGAATCCCAAGCAGTCGTACATCTGTGCTCCAGTTCGATATCGCATGTTCGTACCGATATCGGATCCAAGCGCACAAGCTAAAGAGAATTCCAAGCAGTTGTACATCCGCGCTTCAGTCCGATATCCCACTCCAATATCGGATCTACGCGCACAAGTTAAAGAGGATCCTGAGTAGTCGTACTTCCACGCTCCATTCCGATATCAGGTGTATAACCAAAAAAAAATTATTATACAGTTCTGTGGCATGATAAAATTTGGAGACTAAGTTGTGTGCTCAGACTGAGCCATTTTTGTGATCCGGACTTGTCTATCCAGTAATGGCAACTCTAAGCGAGAGTGTCCTCAATGAGTCAAGCAAATTGGAAGGAGCCGACAACTATGCAGTTTGGAAATTCAAACTGAAGAACATTTTGATGGAAAAGGAGTTATGGGAGATCGTGAGAGGTGAAGAGACAAGGCCATTGATTGAAGAAGATCAACGGGCATTTGACAGGAGAAAATGGAAAGCACAGAATGTCATCAACTTATCAATTAGAGATGCAATTATTCCCTACATTTCAGATTCAGAAGGACCAAAAGAAGCATGGAATACGTTGAAGGCATTGTTTGAGACCACAAACACATCTCGAGTGCTATTCCTGAAGATGAAGCTGCACACATTGCGGAGGGACGATGGTGCAACTGTTGCTGATCACCTACTGAAGATCAAAAAGATTTGTGACCAATTAGTAGCAGTTGGAGAGCGAGTATAGGATCGTGAGATCGTGCAGTTGACATTGAATAGTTTGAGTGAATCACATCAGATGTTTGTGACAAGTATAGCCACACGAGAAAATCTTCCAACCTATGAAGAGTTAGGTGGATTGCTTTTGCAGGAAGAACAACGTCAAGAGAACTTGAGTCATTGCAACATGGGATTCGATCAAGCTCTTGCAGTCAGGGGACACGGTGGTAGATTTGGTCGTGGAAGACACCAATCAAGAGGTGGAAACTCAAATTGTGAAACAATTTCAAGAACAATCCAATAATGGCCCAAATCGAGGCAATTGGAATCAAGGCCGAGGTCAAGGATGCGGCTATTCTAGGCAAAATAAAATTGAAAATTGTAGGTATTACAACAAACCTGGCCACTGGGAGCGTAAATGCTTCAAGAAACAAAAGGAGATGGAACAAAGAAAAGACAAAGGGCAAGTGGGAAATTATGCTGATCAACATCAATTTGATGATTATTATTATGAAAACAATTATATTGATCAACATCAATACGATGATGATCAATATGAAGATGATACATGTGAGAGCTCAAAATTGTTCATTACAACATTAATGACAAGTGATGAAACCAAGGATACCTGGTATATTGATAGTGGTGCATCCAAGCACATGACTTCAAGGAAAGAGTGGTTTTCAGAACTTAAGGAAACTCACAATGGTGATGAAGTTGGACAAGCCGATGGCAAATTGCTATCTGTTTAAGGAGTTGGAGTGGTACCAGTGAAGTTAGCCAGCGGGAAGATAAAGCGAATAAGCAATGTGCAATATGTACCTAGCTTAGCTAACAATCTACTATCTATTGGGACGATGGCTGATCAACAACTCAAGGTTGAGTTTGACAACGACAAATGTCTTGTCAAAGACATCAAGAATCACTACAAAGTGATTGGTATAGGAGCTAGAGTCAATGGGAATCGACTCTACAAATTGAATGCGAGATCTTTTGCTCAAGCTATGGTAAGCACGGTTGATAGTTGAAGTGATCTTTGGCATCAACGATTCGGTCATATTAGTGCTCAAAGTTTACAGATTCTCAAAAGAGGTAATCTAGTTATAGGATTGCCTGATATTTCTTTTGAAGGAAAAATTTGTGAAGGTTGCATTTTGGGAAAACAACACAGAGAGAGGTTTCCCAAAAGTGGAGCAAGGAGAGCCAGTGGCATCCTAGATCTTGTCCACAGTGATCTATGTGGACCTATGCAGACTAGATCTCTTAGTGGCTACTATTACTTTATCACCTTCATTGATGATTATAGCAGATGCATTTGGATTATTTCATAAGCAAGAAATCAGATGCTTTTGCTAAGTAAAAAAATTCAAGACATTAGTTGAAAAGCAAACAGGATGTCGCATCAAAACTTTGAGATCTGATGGAGGTGGTGAGTATTTTTCAACAGAATTTATTGATTTTTGCAAAGATCAAGGGATCAAGAGGCAGACTACAACACCTTATTCACCATAGCAAAATGAAGTTGCAGACCGAAAGAACAGATCTATTGTTGAGATGGCCAGGGCGATGCTCAAAAGCAAGGGTTTGCCAAACACCTTTTGGACAGAAGCTTGTAGCATAGCTATGCACATCCTGAATCGGTGTCCTACAAAATCCATGGAAGGTAAGACACCTCATGAAGCTATTATTGGAAAGAAACCTAATATTTCTCATTTGAGAGTATTTGATTGTGATGCTTTTGCTCATATTTCTGATGAAAAACGAAGGAAATTGGATGCAAAAGCTATCAAGTGTATTTTCCTTGGATATGATGAGAAGGCCAAGGCATAAAGGATGTATGACACAAATGCACAGAAGCTTGTAATTTCTAGGAATGCTACGTTTGATGAGATGGGCCAAGGTGAACAATCTGAAGTAATCACTGAACCTTTTGATGAGGGATCAAAAGTACAGGTCAAGAAGGAAGTGGATTTTGATATAGAAAATCCATTGGACAAAGGCAAGCCTAATGCTGAAATTCCCAAGAGAGTACCTAAATGGTACTTATCAGTCACAAATGGTGCAAAGAAGGGAGATACTCCTGAATCTAGTGAGCAGGGAGAGCTTAGAAGATCAAGTAGAAATCGAAAACCTCCTGCAAGATTAGAGATGAATCTAGCCCTAATGGGATCCATCTTAACGGCTCAAGAACCCAAAACTTTCAACGAAGCAAAGAAACACAAGGAGTGGCGTGCAGCTATGGAAACAAAAATGGAGGCTATATCGAAGAACAACACGTGGGACTTGGTTGAGCTACCTGATGGTAAGACGCCTATCACATGTAAGTGAATCTACAAGACGAAGTATGGAACAGATGGGCAACTCAACAAGTACAAGGCACGATTAGTTGCAAGAGGTTTTGAGTAGCAGGAAGGTATAGACTTTGAGGAGACCTTCACACTTGTAGCCAAAATGGTAACTATTCATTCTATCATTGCAATTTTTGCTTTCTATGGTTGGAAAGTCCAGCAAATGGACGTCAAATCTGCTTTTCTTAATGGAGTATTGAATGAAGAGGTATATTTAGAGCAACCTCAAGGATCTGTTGAGCCAAGAAGAGATCATTTGGTTTGTAAACTCAACAAAATATGGATTGAAGCAAGCACCACGAGCATGGTACTCTTGCATTGATGAGCACTTCAAGCGAAGCAGAATGGTAAAGAGTGATGCTGATCCTAATCTTTACATTCTAAGGCAAGATTCAGATATAGTGTTCATTGTGTTGTACGTGGATGATTTGATTATTACAGGAAGTAATGAGAGGTTAATTAATGAAATCAAATCAAATCTTTCCAATGCTTTTGACATGAGTGATCTAGGATTGATGCACTACTATCTTGGCATTGAAGTATGGCAAAAAGAAGACATGGTCTTTCTTACACAAAGCAAATATGTATGAGATTTGCTTTATAAGTTCAATATGCAAGATTGTAAGCCCTTGAGTACACCTATGGATGTCAACATGAAGCTTACTGCATATGATGAATCTGAGAAAGTGGATGCTTATTTGTATAGACAACTGGTGGGTAGTTTAATTTATTTGACACACACACGACCTGATATTTCTTATGCTGTTGGTGTTATTAGTCAATTTATGCAAGATCCTAGTCAAGCACACTGGAAGTCTACTAAACATATTCTTAGATACATTCGAGGGACATTGAATTTTGGTTTGAAGTATGATCAGCCTGAAGCGCCAATGTTGGTAGGTTATACAGATGCCGATTGGCAGGTAATATTGATGACAGAAGATCTACCAATGATCATACATTTAGTTATGGTACAGCTGCAATTTCATGGAGCAGCAAAAAGCAACCTATAGTAGCTTTATCATCAACGGAAGCTGAATATTGAGCACTCAACAATGCTACACAAGAAGCGGTATGGTTACGAAGATTGCTTGGATGCGACTACTATATCTTGCGACAATCAAAGCTGCATTCACCTTGCCAAAAATCCAGTTTTACATGCTCGAACCAAGCACATCAAAATACACTATCATTTTATTTGAGAGAAAATTCTTGATGGAGCCATTGATCTTGTTTTTTGTAAATCTGAAGATCAAATGACAGATATTTTTACTAAGTCATTAGGTAGATGAAAATTTGAGAGTTTCGTACTCTATTAGGAATAGAAGGATGTAATTTTATCATTGAGGGAGAGTGTTAGAAATCAATGATAAACTTCATTGTTACTGTTTACGATGTACATTAATGTTGACAGTTGTTACCAGCTGTAATTAGTAGTAGGCTAGTCTATTAGTCTATTCGTAGGTTTTCTCTCTCTATCAGGGTTTAGGGTTTATATGTACATTTTATATTCAGTATGATGGTAGTGTGATAGAGTGATATTGTGTGTTCTTCTTCCGCCTCCCTACTTGGTGATTGCTTATGGTGAATGCTTGATGTTGCATATCTGATTCTTGACAGTTGTAAAAATTTTTGCATTTCCTCCTCGATGGTGATGGGTCTTCAAAACAGTGGTGCAGTAGTAGATGTGGAAGGCCTTGTTTTTTGTTCCAATGGGTCCACTGATTGATCTCCGTCTATTTGTCCTATACCTTGGTCATCATGTCCTTGTTGTTGAGGTGGTGGAGAAAATTTGGCATGACCGTCACTAGAATTTGAGGGATTGTCTACAAGTCGTTGGCGGTTGCTTGCTCATAATCTTTGATTATCTGCTTTGCCTTGGCCAACTCCAATGATGATGTGCCTTTGAATAAATCAAATTTGCTTTGGAAGTTAGACAAGGACTGGCGATAAGTCTTGACCTTCCTGTTGTAAATTTCAGAATTCACACGTGTTCTTGATTAAGCTTTGTGATTGGCACAGTACCCTGATTCTAGATTGTTCAACAAGATCTAGTTCAGAAGATATGGCTAATTCACAATCTAGCATGCTAATCAATAGACTATGATAGTAATGAATCAAAGAATGATTAAAAGTACAAGATTACAGTGTTTTAGCATTAGCTTCAACACGAGTTAGAGAGAGAAAGCTAGAGAGATAACAAGAAAAAACAGTTTAGATCCAACCAAGCATGAGATAGCTACAAAACTTTGGTTCTTCATTACTTTGTGAATGAGAATGATATGTACATATATATGAGAGCCAAAATTCGTGGTACTCCTTGCATTCAATGCACATACTACACCTATTCAAGTGCAAACAACTATTAACTTGACACCTAACTGCTAGCATGCACAGGTTGCACCTAACTTCTACCTACTTTCTTCAAATGGCAATTTCTCAACTAGCCATGTACAAATCTACATGCATGTGTCCATTAGAGTGATTGCAAGCTTTGCATGTCACTATGGAAACTTAGGACATTATGCATTTATTGTGGCTTGAGTTTCTACAAGGTCATAATTGACCAATTCCATGTGAATCTCTATATACATGTCAAACTAGACATTGTCAACATTATTGCATATCATACTAGACCAACTAGACATTATGCATGTCACTGGAATTTGATCTACCTAACCCAAACTCGCCCTATTCTACAAGGGTATGTGCTCAATTCACATACCTTGGATATGTACAAAATATTTACATGGGTAGGATCCCCCAAACATTAACAACAGATGATAGATATGTTTTACAATTTTTAACACTCCTCCTTAAAATATCTCTCTCTGATGTTGGTGAAGATCCTTTGAGTTTGGATTCTTTGCTTTGCATTTGAAGTGAAGATGAACAAAGAATCCATCATAGCAGTATGCTTACCAAATCCAAGATAAGTTCTCTTTGATAGAAATCTTTTCCAAATGCCTTTGAAAAATATTCCACCAACCTGCTACTATGCCAATGTACCTCCTGCATGTCTGATGTCGATCCTGGGTATGCAAAGTCCACATGCATGAAGTTGGCTGCAAGAAAGACTGAAAAAACCGAGGCGTCCATGCCTCATCATGACCACAAAGATCATAAAGATCAAGATTGTACCACGAGCAATATTCAAGATTAAGCATACTAGCTTCACTAGTCCAAAAAATATGAACTCTATCCAAAATGGATCTAATCTTGAACCATACTCAAACTTGATCAAATTAAGGCTAGATACTTTTTTGAGGGTGTAAGTGTCCTCAGTGGATGCTTCACTTAACCTCACAAGAAGTTTACAATATGCCTCAATACATGAAAAAACTCCTTTTTTCAAACTATGAGTACTAAACTCATACTTGCTCTTACTTAATTTAAGAGCATACAAATGATGGTACAACATCTTGCTTTCTAGATGTTTTGGAAACATAATCAAGTCACAAAAGACAAGAATTGATTCCAAACTAAAGACTTCATTAAAAAACAGAATAGTCTTACTTGATCTTTGAGATAAGCAAATCTCAATTAAGCAAGATACATCATTAATCAAAGAAAAATAACAATAGGTGAGTAAAAAAAAATGAATACCACCTTTTCTTTTCCATGAAATAAGATCAACAAGGACTCGGCCTTGTACAATGATGAAGATCTCCTTGGACATGCATGTTGAGGATACTCCTCCTCAAGCCTTGACCTCATCACAACTTGATTACTTGCCATAGTAATGACTTGTGATGCACTATGTGACACTGTGCTTTTGGCCACTTCCAAGATAGAAAATAGGTCTTCAAAATCAAGAACCTCTCCATGCTCAAACACCTTTGAGATAGAGAGTGTAAAGGCTATGTAGCCTTCCTTGGTGGATAAGCATCCAACCATGATCCACAGACTAGGATCACCATCCTTCTTTCTTTCCAAGAAACCACATGCAAAGCAATAGTCTTCAAGAACACTGAGGTATACAACCTTAGGCTTATAACTGAACAAGACTTCATAAAGTGCACTTCTTCCATTAGCTTCATAACTCCATAAAGTTTTGCATGATGGAACATACACATGCACCAAAAAACTTGAAGAGACAAACACAGCCAAATGTAACTTGTGGATCCATCAATAGTACATGCAAAGCAAGAAACACCTTCCTTGCTTATTGATAAAGAAAGATGAACATCGAAATGTTCCAACTCCATAGAATGTTC
This sequence comes from Diphasiastrum complanatum, assembly GCA_029204225.1. NCBI lineage: Eukaryota > Viridiplantae > Streptophyta > Lycopodiopsida > Lycopodiales > Lycopodiaceae > Diphasiastrum > Diphasiastrum complanatum. Next base: position 84,896,486 of record CM055092.1, read on the forward strand.
TGTCTTTTTAAAAGACATTAAATATGGATCCATAAGTGATTTTGCCATAGAATAAGCCACTCTTGGCTTGATCTCCTTGACTATACTAGGCATAGACCTGAAGTTGGAAACATAGAACTTCCTATGCCATAGCTCCTCCTTGGAAACATAAGTCATCAATGCAGCATCACATAAACTTGAATTTTCATGCACATCTAGCTTGAAAATACCTCCATATCTAGATCCACTTGCAAGGATCTTATCTTCTTTCTTTATGAAACAACCATTGATATTGAAATCTAGTTCATAACCATCATCTAACAACTTTCCTACACTAATCACACTCTTTGTGAGATTAGGCACATAGAGAACATTGGAAAGTGTAAAATTCATAGAAGGTGTAAGTTTTAAGGAACAACTTCCAACACCTTCAATTGCACATGCATCACCAACTGCTGTGTATATTGATTTCTTAGGATCTAGAACAGATTCAATAGACAAATTTTTTTTTGGAGCAACTCATATGAGTGGTTGCACCACTATCAATATACCATGATACATCATTAAAGGGTAAAGAAGAAAAACGAGACATCAGAAGAGATGCCTCTCCACAACTTGCATGTGAGTCTTCTATGATACAATTGGTTTGAACTTCTTGTGTCTTCTTCTTATAGTTAGAAGGATGAGCTGACTCATCTTCTACTCCACCACAGTCTTTGTTCTTTGCTTTTTTCTTGGTGAAGGCACGAGAGTACTGGTTCTTACTCCTCTTTCTTGACTTGATCTCGGCTTCATGAAGGTTCTTCAGAGTCTCCCAAGTCTCCTTGGCTAAGGTGCATGAACTAATCTCTCTCAACATCTCATCGGAGATGTTCAATTTGATGATATGTAGAGCAATTCTTGCTCTCTTCTTGAATCTCTGAGCCTCATCAAAAGCTGCAGGTTCAACTTCAATTGCAGTTACAATATCCATTACACCATAGAGAATCAACAAGGATCTATCATATCCTTCCAAACTGAATAGTTAAAGGTGTATAGTCTTTCACTAGCTTGAAAGAGACAATCTCCTACAAATGCCATGAATGTGAAGACTCTTGTAATTGGATTGCAATATGTTTGAGCTTGTTCCTATCTGACTTAGAGTTGTTGCTCTCTTTCACTATAGGTATTTTCAAAAAATGTACTACCTTCCTATGTGAAACACATGCAACTGTATTTGAGACAGATCTCAAATATTCCACAAGACAAGCTAACTAGATCAGATACACAAAGTGGATTGAGACACTTTGGTTAGTTTGAATCCTACTTTTGGCGCGTGTGAAATGCAACAAAAGAAAACACTATTGACACTCAAAAGGCTCAAAGGGTCTTCAATTACTTCAAACTCAGTCTTGATCTTTAGTTTCTTGTATAGGATGCTCAAAACCATGAATTCAGAACAAAGTAAAAATTGATTCAAATCAAAATGTTGTCACTCGGATTTTGGACCTATCCTTATCCTCTTTAAGAGCTTATAACTCTTTCTAGACACTTCAGATTGATTTGGTTTCAATTTCTATGAAAAGTACAGATCATAAGCTTTCCATCAAACTATAAAACTGCTATCTTTGGATCTATCAACAAGGAAAACAAAGGGATTGAAAATCTCTGATTTTCACATGTGCGGAATTCCAGAATTTCGTACTACCTCAATTCAGGTCTGAAAATTCAGTTCAGGTCCGATTTGATCCAATTACACTTCAGAGAAATGTTAGAAAAGGTGAAAAACTGCTTTTTTGCTTGTTTATCTCTCAATTTCTTGTACTATCAGGGAAATTAGCATGCAAAGCTTAATGAGGCTATGATACCATGTTGTAAATTCCAGAATTCACACATGTAGGGAATGTCCACAAGAGTGACTGATCTTGATTAAGCTTTGTGATTGGCACAGTGCCCTGATTCTAGATTGTTCAACAAGATCTAGTTCAGAAGATATGGCTAATTCACAATCTAGCATGCTAATCAATAAACTATGATAGTAATGAATCAAAGAATGATTAAAAGTACAAGGTTACAGTGTTTTAGCATTAGCTTCAACACGAGTTAGAGAGAGAAATCTAGAGAGATAACAAGAAGAAACAGTTTAGATCCAACCAAGCATGAGATAGCTACAAAACTTTGGTTCTTCATTACTTTGTGAATGAGAATGATATGTACATATATAGGAGAGCCAAAATTCGTGGTACTCCTTGCATTCAATGCACATCCTACACCTATTCAAGTGCAAACAACTATTAACTTGGCACCTAACTGCTAGCATGCACAGGTTGCACCTAACTTCTACCTACTTCCTCCTAATTTCTCAACTAGCCATGTACAAATCTACATGCTTGTGTCCATTAAAGTGATTGCGTGCTTTGCATGTCACTATGGAAACTTAGGACATTATGCATTTATTGTGGCTCAAGTTTCTACAAGGTCATAATTGACCAATTCCATGTGAATCTCTATATGCATGTCAAACTAAACATTGTCAACATTATTGCATATCATACTAGACCAACTAGACTTTATGCATGTCACTGGAATTTGATCTACCTAACCCAAACTCGCCCTTTTCTACAAGGATATGTTCTCAATTCACATACCTTGGATATGTACAAAATATTTACATGGGTAGGATCCCCCAAACATTAACAACAGATGATAGATATGTTTTACATTTTTTAACATTTCCTAGATAGATAGTTTATTTCTTCTTGGGAGACAAGATGATCCAGTATATGTGTGTGTAGTAGATTATCTCCCTTTATAGCCATGGCATCCAATTCACTTAAAATTCTTTTTTTCTTAAGCTTAGCCATATCCAATTGACCTTGCAATAGGAGGACCTATTTTCTAGCGTCCTGGACAACTTTATCAACTTTGTCGTGAGCTGTGATAAGGGCATTGTGGAGCTCGGCAACGTACTTTTCCAGCGCTCTTCTTGTTGTTTTTCTTTTTGAGCTCTACTTCAGATTTTTCTTCATGTTGCTTGGAAATCTTGAGAACTCAATTGATTGGACCAGTTTTTGATTGATGAGATTATTTTCAGAGCCAAAATCTTCAATTTGCTTCTCCATAGAAGTTTTTCCATCTAACATGTTCTGGATCATTCGCCCTAGGTGTGTATGGGATCCCTAGGATGTCACCAGAATCCAATGGTACTTGAGACACGGTTGTCTGTACAACAGGAGGTACAGATGTCGCAGGTTCAACTGAATAATGGCTTGTGTGTCGGGAAAAGTGGAATATCCGAAGTGGATGGATCAAACAATTGGATCGGAGTGATCCTACTACTGCACAAAAGCGGTGGTCAAGTGATTCCCTTGGTGCGTGCACTACAACCCCAGTAGACAAACATCCAATAAATCATTAAGAATAAAGTTGAACAAGCTCTCCTTCCTTAACGCTGTCATCAACGTAGCCAACTCATCATTCAAAGCTTTTACTTTCTTCACTCTTTTGCAAACATTGAAAGATTTTTTTTCTTAGAGTCAACACTCTAGAAGTAGACTTGGATTCATAAAGCTTTTTTAATGAATCCCAAACATCCTTTGGTGAAGTACTCTTACCAACTTCTTTGAGAAGTTCATTGATAACATTCATCTTGATCATATGTAGAGTCGTTCATCTCAAGAAGTGATTCCATCCTCACTTTCCACAATGAATAGTTACTTGAGGTAAGCCTATCATTGCCTTCCAACATGAATCCAATTGATGTAGCCATGTAGCAATGACCTGATCCTTTCTTCCAACCTGTTCCAATGCACAAGGCACTCTTTTGAACAATAACAAATGTTTTCAAAAATAAATCACAAAGATATGGAACTTCTCAATTCTCTTCTAACACTTATATCTAGCAAATCAACAGATAGAATACTGAAATCTTGATCAACCTATGATCTATCCTCAATATAATAACTCTTGCCACTTCCTAAGATTGAAACACACTCAAATGAAGTTCAAAAATCTCATAAACTAGAGATCCAATCGAAATTAGGGTTTTGACAAAATCACAAAAAATTGAATATTTCAAATTCTACATGCAATTGCTTAAAATTTGATATGCAATCCTATAGCCACCACTTAGACTTTTCTTATGCATCAAAAATTGGCCAAATCCAATATGTGAAGTGTGAAATCAGAATTGATCAAGTATATAAACCTGATTTGAGTTTTGATCTACAAAAGATCCAATCTACATATACAAGAAACTCGATTTTTGGGTAGAAGTCATGCTATAGCATTGATATCTCCTCCAAATCCTTGATAGATGTGATTGCTTACTTCATAGTCTGAAACACAAAAGCTTGATACCATGTGAAGAATTTTAGATCATTAAGATCCAAAATCATCCCTTTGATCTTTGGTTAAAAAGACAACAAATCACCAACCTTGCCAATGTAGAAAAGCCAACATCTAGTCAAACTCTGCATAAATCCATAGCTTACTTACACAAGCTGCTCTTAAGTTTAAAAAAAAAAAAACCGAAACTTGTAAAAAGATAAAAAAAGACCAATGCTTACAAAACTCAAAGCATGAAATGTGAGCATCTATTCTGATCAAAAGTTTTATTTTTAAAAAAAACTTTTTAACATAACTCTTGAAGTCCCATATGTATGTATGAAACATATATTAGTGTAGGGAGATACTACCTTTCATGCTGGTATAGCTTCACAAAGCTTTAGACCTGAATGTGAGGTAAGGTCATTTCCTGCGAGCTACCCATCTCCTTATTGATTTACGCAGAACCCTACTAATGTATTACTGATTTCAAACCCAAAGTAGAAAGTTAATGGTCATGCAATCTCCTTCAAAGAGTGTCATATTATTACAATGGTGTTTATATCAATTACACATAATCATAGTCCAAAGCCAATGCTAATGTATCCAAATGTAATAGGGTCATTCCTTTATGAACTCGTAGTTTGAATATTAGCATTATCCGAAAAGTAGAAAAGCACGTAAGTAGTTTTTGCATTACGGTAAAAACTGTTATCAAAGCCTCATAAAATGTATCATAGTAAAGACCAGTGCATCCCATTTGCGTTACTAGTTTTGTGAGCTCATACATTTCAAGCTTCACATTACCATCAAAGGTGGTATCAAAAAGCATGTAAAGTACTATCTGCAACGACTTTGAACTTATGGTTCGTGTTTTTCACAAAGCAACGATCATGAGCAAATTTCACTTTCTAAATTTTTCTTCAAACCTGGAACGTAGAGTACCTCCTTGATTGTTTTGCTTTTACAATCAAGTAGTTGAATAGAAATAGTGCCTATTTCCCTGAGCTTGGATAATTCACCATTTTTTTGTGAGATTGACATTCTGTTGTCTAAGATTGCATCATGAACTATGCGGTATGGGAGCGAATGGTAGCGGAATTGTGTGGAGAAAGCTAGTATTGGCGACGGAAGTGTAGTTTGGCAGCATGACTACTCATCATTGACGACAATTTTGAGAGGGCAAGCAATCACAGGTGAGAGGTAGGCATGGTATGCTAGTTACAGGTGAAAAATTCTTGTGATTAGATTCAACTTTTGGGGTCCGAACCAACCAACGTCAAGTGGCGTTTTGGGGGAACGCTCTCACAGGTATGATCGGCAATGGCATTGTCGAGTCAGGTGATAGCTTCATTGACACACGCATCTGTAGCTTGGAAATTTCTCGTTCGGAGGGAAATATGGGCTAGCTTGGAGGTACACACATTTTGGCAGTCACAGGTGATGGAAGTACGAGGTGGTGCCAGTTGAAAGCCATTAGGCAAGATAGCGGACTTGCATTGGACGAGCTATGTGTGGGACACGCAGAGGATGAAGAACGGGTCAATAATCACACTTTGGATGCTCTTGGTGAGTGGTGAGTGTGATGATTTTGTGGTTTTGCAGTCGGTAAGTCAATTTTGATCAAGCCATTTTAGTTGTGGAGCAGTGTATCAGGTTTGTCATCAGGAGATACACTTCAACTGCTAGTTTGGATAAGTCAAGTCATTTTGACATATCAGTATTGCATCAAGGATGCAGATTCTAGTGATGACATGGTGTAGATCGTTTGGTTTGGGCCATGGAAGATCTCACATGTCCACTTGGAGGGATATTGGCATGCACAGTCATGTGAGGGACTTGATGGTGGCTTTGGAGTTCACATCTCAGTGTATTCTGAGGGAGCGGTTTGGAACCATACATAGGAGCAGCTTGGAGCTAGCTTGGGGGAATACAGGTGGGCACTACAGGGTAGATGTTCAGATCTTTGTGATCAGGGATGGCATTGGAATACCTGGTAGGGATAGCATTGCAGGATGACATGGGATGATCATCAAGGGACAACTATTTCATATTGGACTTGAGTCATTGGCATGGACAGGACTTATAGGTGGGATTCATAATGGAATCAGAAAATTGCAAATGCAAATGGTCAAAGCGTGAAGCTTTGAGAGCTAGCTCTAGGTTGGAGAGTTGATGGAGATCGCACGGGATGTGATCGGAGGGCAAACACTATGATGGGTATTTTGCTAGCGATCTACTGCAGGGGACACTGATGGCGAGGACTTCATGGTGTGCTCATTTGGGAGTATAGGATGGCATTACAGCAAGGGGCCAATTTTGGACATTGGCATCGATGGGGAGGCATCTACCATCACGGGTGTGGATAAGCTACTTATAGCTTTCATGCATTTGGCTATATTTGCAGGAGTCTAGGCTTAGCACATGTGTTGGAACTTCCATAGTGCAGATTTTCAAGTGGTGAGATCAGGGATAAGCCTAGAGGAAGTCACTTAGAGCCATATACCTCAGTACGATCAGGGAGACAATGGTCTCGGGATCCCATGAGCGGCGACTCAGGGATATGCTTGCGGTGGCATGGTGTCGGGTGGCACATAGCAAGGGAGAGCGAGCAGATGCTAGGAGCCAGGTGAAGCAGGTGATACTTTGGAGTTCGGCTTGTCTAGCAGGATGGTGACCAGGATCGGAGACATCAGGTGAGCATAGTATGTGGATGACGAGTCCATTGGGGTGGCACTCAGGGAGATGCTAAAGTTGCTCAGGTATGATATGTCATTTGACGTATGGACGATGTTCTTCAGTTGGTGCATCATGTGTGATGACCTAGGGATGGGTCATGCCTACTTGGAGGTAGGTGGCATGGAGGGTACCTGAAGGTGGTACATATCCTGAGGGCATGGAGAGCATTACGGGGTGATGTGGATCTAGCATGCCCATGGTTGTGAGCCAGTAGGGATGGAGATGGTTGCTCAGGGAGTGACAGCTAATACTTTGGCGAGTAATCAGGTGAGCTGCATGGTTATATGCATAGTAGTTTTCAGGGTGGTGTCACATGTTATTTCTATCCATCATCTTTTGGTAAGCAGGATGCAATTTTTGGTTAGATCCAGTTGGAGTCTAGTTGCACTATAGGCGGACAGATTCTTCGGGAGCTATCAGCAGGTAATGGATATTTGGTGATCAGATGGTACAGGGTACAGGGTTTTGGAGCTATCCTACCTGATATGCTATGGATCATGGGTGAGTTATTCATCACAATAGTGGATCTAGTTTGCATTTGCTTTGGCTTGGACGCTATGATGGATGTGTTGATGAGATAGGCTCCTTGGTGGGAGGCCTATATATTGGTCAAATCAGAGCTGGCAACGTCAAGCATGGAAAGTTGAACCTACATGGGATGTAGGACAGGCAGATTATCATCAGTATCTCTAGGAGGTGGGCAAGCTACTCAGGTATAGCCTATGGTGAGGTTTGTGTACACTCATTCGTTGAGTCCTTGGTAGCATCTTGTGCTTGGAGCATGGGGAATGGATGGGGATCAGCTTTCAAGGCTTATTGGATAGTTGGATATGCTTGGACGTGAGGGCATCTTGGTATAGGTGCAGGCCATGGTTGGGGACTTGATTTGGAGACCAGTGGTGTAGCAGCAGATCTACAGGTGGCACATGTGTTGGTACGACAGGATACCACAGTTTGGACAGGCCTTGGTCATGTATTTGACGCTTTATCATTCATGTTGGTTTGCATGAGTGTGTGTGGGCTTGCATGTTACCTTGTCATGGGAATCTAGATCTGAGTCAGAGTCGTATGTGGTTGTGCATTTGCTACAATGAAACAAAGTAGTCATTTTATGCTCATTGACTTGTCATTGTCTACTAGTTGTCTATCTGGTGAGGGTGCAATCTTATGGTGGCAGTAAGATTTCCTCATATTGAGCCTCAATTGCTCATTTATGTCCACTTTACAGGTTCGTACTTGTAAGTGTCTGATAGGATGTCAGCCTAGCTAGATGGAGGATGTAAATCTCATGGTGGCAGTGAGATTTTCTCAATTTGAGCCATGCCGCTCATGTGGTCCACTTGTGTTCAAGTCGGATTGGGGACGAGTCAGTTGGTCGAGAGTATGGTATACTCTTTGTATGAGCATTGTGTCTACATGATACTTTGTGAGTCAAACCTGGTGGTTTGTTGGTGTGCTTGAGTGTGAGTCAAGTACAGAGTAGCAGAATATGCATAACATCTTTTGGACACTCCAGACATTGCTACAAATTATTTTTTTTCACTCTTATCACATTTGAGCTTAAGGGAGAGAGTTAGAAATCAGAGTTAATCTGATATACATTTTATGGAAGCTCTAAAATGTAATTGGTGTACAGTTTATTTGGTTTACTGTTTATGGTTGTGTCCGGGACATGACCCGTTAGGATATATTGATCAGGCACTGATCCCGTAGATGGCTACTTGGGTTAGCCGGGTAGCCACACGTAGGAAAAAATTAGCCTGTACAGTGATTTTGAGTTCATTATGCTATACTCAGGGGCATGTCCTGGGTTTGTCAGTATATGTGGCCATATTGGGCTTAACTCTAGTTTGGCAAGTGGTAGGCCAGTTTAGTGACACCTATTGAGCCCATGCAGTTTGGGGCTTTGCTATATGTACAATGTTTCTTCATAATAGACTTAACTTTTGTTGTGCCATCTTTGAGAGCTTGTGAGGAGTGGCTATGGTGATTGTGTGATGTGATCTGCATACTGCACTAGATCCTAACAGAATTTCAACTGAATGGACTCAGACGCAGCGTCATCTTTCTCATAGATGACTAATAACCCAGAAATTACAAGTCGAGCTAAGATCAATATGCTGAAGGAGGAGTCTCGATGAACGCTAGTTCATGAGATGCCATAGACCTTCAAGAACTATACCTTAGATGATGTAGTAATTATGATGCGGCAAGCTCAAAGAGAACCTGATCAAAATCAAGAACTGACCGAATAAGTCTTCAAAGGACCTACGTGAACGCAACCTATGAATCTAGCAGAGCCAGCTAAACAAGAAAATATCGTGCATGTGGGAGAACAGTTAACACCCACTCAATTCAAAAGACTACATTCATTATTGGTGGAACACAAGGATTGTTTCGCGTGGAATTACAGTGATCTGAAGGGTATCCCACCAACCGAAGTCCTGTCCATACCCTTGGTGAACAGAGCAGTCCCCAAGGTGAGTCATTACTATCGCTGCAGCCCGAATTATACAGAGTTGATTAAAAAAGAGTTGCAAAAATTGCTAGATGTTCATTTCATTTATGGAATCGAGCACACTCAGCGGCTATAATCAGGTGAAAATAGCGCCACAAGATCAGCACAAGATAACATTCGCCACAAAATGGGGAACCTATGCCTACAAGGTGATGTTGTTTGGACTTTGCAATGCCCCAAGTACCTTTCAACGAGTTATGCATGCGGCATTCAAAGAGTACTTGCAAAAATTTCTAGAGATTTTCTTGGATGATCTGTGCATGCATGGACCTAACTCGAAGCACTTATCCAATCTGAAAAAGGTGCTAAAGAAATGCCGTGAATATCAGATATCCCTGAACTTAGAGAAGTGTCAATTTTGGGTGACACATGGCCTAATCCTTGGCCATATAGTATATAGACACGGGATCACCACAGACATGTCAAAAATAAGGATCATTGTCGATTTGCCACCACCAGGTATGATCCATGAAGCCTACATTTTCATGGGTCATGCTAACTACTACCGAATCTTTATTTTGGACTTTGCAGAGTAAGCATGACCAATCTATTCACAATGGAGCCACATTGGACAGAGAAAGCCCTACAGGCTTTCCAGAAGCTTAAAGATGCATTGGTCTCGGTGCCAATATTACAACCACCCAATTGGTCCATAGAGTTTCATGTGCATATGGATGCATCAAAATATGCAGTGGGAGATATCTTAACACAGCCAAGAGAACACAAAATGGATTTTCCAATCTGATTTGCTAGCCGACAGCTCAGTGACTCAGAGATGAATTATTCAACAACAGAGCGAGAGACATTGGCTATGATATATGTGGTTAAAAAAATTCGGCATTATTTGATGGCCACACACTTTGCTTTTTATACGGACCGTCAACCCTTGCTATATCTTGTTTATAAAACTTGCAACATAGGGAGAATCACTTGTTGGTTACTTCTATTGTTGGAGTTTGATTCTCAGATAGTGGTTTGCAAGGGAAAGTAGCACGTGTCACGAATCAAGAGAAAGGAAACTAAAACCCTACCTGATGATGAACTACAGTGATGTTGTCTTATATTACATTGACACTATACCTGAATGGGTTCGATAGACACCGTGCAAGTGCCAACCAAGAATTGGCCCAAGCCAAACAAGCTCTCAAGGCCTGTCAAAGACTCATGGAGTAGAAATCCCAACCAGCCCCAGTGGTAATTCCAGCGCCACATGTATTCAATGCTACATAGGCCGACTCCAGCCACAACAAAGATAAACAAACAGCGGGGGCCATCAATCCAGATCATGGCTCAGGTGTGCAAGACCAGGGGCACCAGGACACCATAGAAGCTGACACCCAATGGAAAAATACGGGCCTAGATCCGAGCCAGGCACAAGCCACCTCCTCCCAAGGCTCAAGATCGATCTCTTTCAGTCATGCATTCCAGAAGCCAACCTCGATCAAGGATGAAATCAACGCTTATTTGGTGCAGTTCTTACACGAAAGCTCACGCGGCAGTTGGCAGCTTTCTGTGACAATAAAGGAGATCAAGGGCAATGAGTTGGCCTACATCCCAACTTTAGGCACTCAGCCAGAATGGTGAAAGGCTGTTTGAAAAAGACCTTGCAGCCATCAGGGCATATGTTACCAGTTCCAAACAGTTACGAGTCAACGCCCACTACCTTCCCTACCCTCAAAGATCTAAATGGGCGGAGTGTGGCACCCCCTTGGAGAAAATTGCGATCAACACAATGAATTGGCCAAGAATAGAATCACAATACGGGTGGAAAATGGACGTAGATGCCAGGAGGGCTCTTGTTCAGTTTTCACAACAGTACCTCACCTGCCCAGATCCAAAATAACATCTTGGCATAGTAGGCATCTATCTAGTGAACTAACCCTCTTTGACAAGTGGAAGGGCTGCTCACGACTATATTTACACACCCTACAAGGGAATAACCAATTGGTGCACACATGAACATGCTTAGAACTCGATCCTGCCAATGAAACATCCCACTAATTCTACTCAATCAACCAAAAACACTATCACTCATAACAGATCTCGTTTCATCAGCATTTTAACAATGAATGGAACATGGCAAGCACACCGTCAACAAACTAATTCTAAGCATTCAACATCATAACTCTGGCCTATCATCACGGATAACTCAGACAAGATCTACTCATTTATCATACTTCTTATGGGTTCACTATTCACAAACAACAGATCTACAATCTCTGCCTTCTTAGTAGACAGACTCTTGATTCTCATTCCAATGACAATAGCTTTTGACAAAACTCTATGCACCATATGTGCACTCACTCATCAACTCCGCTCATCACTAGTCTGATCATCAATACATCGAATTGGCTATTCTTACTTGGATTTCCTGATCTCAATCCACTGTCTGATCTCTAGACCGCTCATTCTCTACACATTCACACATTGCTCATCATCAACTCCACTCCACTAACTCCGTTCTCCTTCATCCTCCTCTCTTTTCTATCTCTTTTCTCTTTTACTCGCCATTCAATTTCTTGGCTGTCGTTGTCTACAACCAAATTTTGTTTTTAGCTCCCTGCTCTAAAGTCACATCCAACTAGCTCTTATGTAACTAACTAGTTTGTCCTCAACTCATGGTCTTACACAACAAGATGCCATGGTTGGGTTCATAACTTAGATATTGGTAGAAAATCTACCAACATTGCCCTCTACCAAGCCTGTTGTAGGTTCCTCTGCAATATCAATTTAACTTCATCAGTCGGGCTCTTCAGTTGTTGATCTGGTTCTCTTGCTCTTGAAAATTGGTTCCATTATTCAACTGCTGACCTTTGGTTAATCCTTCAGTGGAAGTCCAAGCCTAATGTCATGCCATCCTTGTTTGAAACATCAATGAAATTTATCTTATCTCAAGGTTATACATAAAAAATAATTTGTTAGTCCATTGAGTGAATGGATTGCAGGACAATGTTGGTCATAAAATAAACATGGGCTATTGGATTCTGTTAAGGATAAACAAGGTGGAGAAGGAATGGAGGGGTCAGTGTTAGGTGTATATTGGTAGGGTGTAGTCAGGTAGCGGTCTCAAGTGATCTTCCCATGTCGTGTTCATCTCGATCTTCCTTCTTTTCTGGATGAGCTAGCCCTACTTGTACATTGCATGTAGTGCTCCAAAACTGGTTCACCTTTTCTAGAATCTTTTGTAAGTCCTGCTGCATCTTTTGAGTTTGATTTTGAGACTCCGGTAGCTTCTTTTCACAATGGTCTTGGTAAGTTTTGGTATTGGCCTTGTGGGCTACATACCTTTGGATCAACTCCACGTACCTCTACATCCTGATGGCCTCTCCAGGTGGTGGCACTGCTGCAATGTCGTCGGGTCTAACTTGGACTAGCTTATCTGTTGTGGTTGTCAACCGGTGGTGTTTGATGTATGCTTGTGTGTCTTGTTGCTTGAGATGGTCTCGTAGCTGCAAGAAGCCTTGAATCTATTGTTGAATCAACCCTTACAGCTTCTGACTTCTTGGCTCATCCTCTGCAGCTCGTATCCTTTTTTCTTTGAGCTCTGCCTGGCAAGCCTCCAGGTCCTTAGCCTTGTCGATTAATTGGTCAGTCAGTTCTTCATTCTGACTTATCAACCAGTGCAAATGGAAGGATGTCTCGGCATGCGCAAGGGGATGATCACGTATGGAAGTTAATGCATGATAATTCATGATAATCTGAGAATAAAGATACATGCAATTATATACATCGAACAATTAGAGACATAGTGAACTAAGCATTGAGTGTCTATGCAATAGTCTTGGTCATCTTAGCATTGTATTATTAGTCTTCATACTGAAGGTTTCCTGCTTGCTTTGGTTTTTCCTTGCCTTGTTCCGCCAAGAATTTACGACATTCACACTTCCAATGGCCCTTTTTACCACAATGGAAGCACTTGTCTTTCTTCTTGGTCTTACTGGAAGATCCCTCATCCTCCTGAGTTTTGGCAAATTGTTGCTTAGACTTCTTTTTGCCCTTGCCCTTGCCTTGTTTTTGGCATGTCGCAAGTGCCTGATCGTCAGTATTTTGACGTCTAGCTTTCACCATTTCTCGTCGTTGCTCTTCCTGCATCAAGATTCCTGTGAGCTCGTCAAAGGTTGGCAATCTTTCTCTTGATGCTATTTTGCTTACGAACATCTGATAGGATTCTGCAATGCCGCACAATGCATTGTGCACTAGCTCCACATCATGTATGCGCTCGCCAATAGAATGCAGTTCATCTCTCATTGTCTTGATTCTGGTCATGTACGTCTGAATGTGCTCTCCTTGTTCCATGTGGGCACTATTCAACTTTGACTTCAGAAGCATGATTCTTGACGGATTTGACGTCTCGAACTGCTCCTTTAGCACATCCCATGCCTGTCTGGCTGTAACATCATCACAAATGTGGGTAATGATGTGATCCTTCACTGACAAGTTAATGAAGGTTAAAGCTTTCCTCATCTTTTTGTCGAACACTTTGATATCCGCTTCATTTGATGGCCTTCTCTCATCACCTGTGACAACTTCCCACACATCTTTCTCCATCATTATGTTTTTCATTTTGAATTTCCACACTGCATAGTTGGACATCCCGTCCAATTTGTCCCTTTCACTCTAAATGGACTCTCCCATGTTTGCCATCGCATAACTGCTTGAAACTTCTGCCATAGGCTAAAAACAGTATGTCGAGGCCAATAGTGATGTCAAAAATTGAAAATAATAACCGACACTTTTTCCCTTACCAGACCACTCGCCGCTTTTCCACCAATTTGAAAGCCAAATCGGCGTCGCCTTCCGAAATGCACTTAGTTGTCAACTCCCAACTACGTGCCCAGTGGAATGGGTAAATCACTTTTGGCACACTCCAAACACTTCCTTCACTGCAATCACTCTGTTTTGTTGTACTGTACTTGCAGGTACAGTCCGGGTGCCCTTCGTTTGGAGGTTATAGCCTTTTGTTTGGGTCAAAACGGGCAAAGGACCCAAAAATAGGGATTTTCTTTGTTTTTGAACTGTTTCTTCACCTTGAAGAAACTTCACTCTTCACTTGTGAAGGGACCCAACTCCCATTTCAATACAAAATTTTTTAATGAAGTTGAAGGCCCAATTGCCCTTCAAACTTTCACAACCCCCTTACTTGCCATCCAATGGCTCACACTGCTTTCCAAAGCACAATCTCTATCATTGATCTTCATAGGGACTCATCCTACGGTCCTAGATGCTTTTATGCGCTGATTCACGTGCCTGCAATCATGGCTCACTCCGAAATGCTAGGGTTCTCCCTTGGTTCCACGAGCGAACTGATTCGTGACTCCCCTGCTCGCGACCACCTACACTCTTTGTTTCCAGCTATGGCTTCCCTCACAAATTCTTGACCATCTCTCTCTCTCTCTCTCTCTCTCTCTCTCTCTCTCTCTCTCTCTCTCTCTCTCTCTCTCTCTCTCTCTCTCTCTCTCTCTCTCTCTCTCTCTCTCTCTCTCTCTCTCTCTCTCTCTCTCTCTCTCTCTCTCTCTCTCTCTCTCTCTCTCTCTCTCTCTCTCTCTCTCTCTCTCTCTCTCTCTCTCTCTCTGGGTCGCGGCTATCCACGGCCTCCTCTGGTCTGACCCGCACTGCCAGGGTGCCCTTCTCTGTGCTTTTACAACTTGGAAAATAGATCAGTATAGAGAGAAAACTTTGTTTTTCTACTTCTAAACCCTAGGCCAGGGATTTTCTCACAACTTTGATCTTGGCTTGTTTTTTACAGCTCTCTGGCTGGCCAAATTAACTGCTCTGAGGTCACCCTACCACTGGAAAGCTGATGCTTCAATCCGTTTGTGAAACAGTGTTTGATTGAATGCATACTGACTGCAAACACCAAATAGCCTACTTCGGAATTTCAAAATTCTATTTGCTAAGATTCTGATTCAGCCAACAACCCTTGTCTCTAAAGTCTCACACAGTCTCAAGCTCACCAAGCTTCTGTGTGATAAACTCTCTGCACCAGTGTTTCTCCTTCCGTCTTCAACCTGCCGTAAAACCCGAACTCTCAGAAGACAGTTCTCCCGAAGCTCTCTTCAACGACGATGTTGTACTGTGTACACTCCCTATATGGCTCTGATACCAACTTAGAATTTGCTTTGCACATAAACACAGATCATACTACACAATAACACAGATAGAAAACACTCTCCACAGTAAGCTCACATAGCAACTGTATTTCTCAAAATGAAATTACACTGTACATATAGTTGTTTACTCAGGCAACCCATGCATGAGCCAGATTGCCATTGGCAGGACGCGTGTCCCGTCGACTTGCCTCATGGCGAGGCCAACTGATAGGACCCACAGTACAGTAGCACAATGATTCTACTTTAATTCTAGCTCTATAACTATCGGCAATACCCATTCTGTGTGCTCAATTTCATAAATGAAATTTGCATCCATTAGCTTCTGCAACTCCTGCTTGATTAGCTCTTTATAATTCGGATTGCAGCGGTAGTAACGACTCACCTTGGGGACTACTCCATCCGCCAAGGGTATGGTGTGTTGGACTACTGTTGGTGGGATGCCCTTAAGATCACTATAACTCCAGGAAAAACAATCTTTATACTCCACCAACAATGACCATAGTCTCTTGAACTGTGTGGGCGTTAACTGCTCTCCCACATGCACTATCTTTTCTTCTTCACCTGGCTTGGCAAGTTTCATCGACTGTGTTCATGCTGGTCCCTCAAAGACTTGTTCCGTTGGTGCCTGACTTTGATCAGGTTCTCATTGGGCTTGCAACATCATAATTACCCCCAAATATACTCCCATGCTAGCTATTTCTGTACCTTCTTTTGAATAGGACAAACTCATTCCTACTGCTCCTTTTGTAGGATGCCTACATGCCCCGTCAACTGAGAGAGAGAGAGAGAGAGAGAGAGAGTTTGTGTGTGTGAGAGAATGTGAAAGAGTGTGAGAGATCCAAGAGGGTTTTGAGCTTCAAAAATCCTCCAATCCAAAATTTAGCATAGCCTCCTTGAGCCAACGCTTCATTCTTCTTTTCCAAATCACATGTACACAAGAACAAACAATAGGGAAGAGCTTGGATGCAAAATTATAGAATTCTCTTGGTAGTAGGGTGCATTTCCACTTATATAGAGAGTGGAGAGTCATTCCAAAGTGAGTGAGGTGTCAAGGTCAAGTGCATGAGGTGTGGGAAAGACTCCAATTGGACTTAAGGTGAAGTGGAGTGCATGGATGAGGAGGTGTATTAGTTAGAGAGGGTGAATTGGTGAGGTGTACAAGTTTGGGAGGGTTTTTATGATTATTTGGCATATGAAGTGAGAGTGTAGGAGGGCTCCCCATTCTAGGTGTCAAATAGCCTAGAATGCATGTGGCAAAGTAGGTGGGTGGTAGGTGGTACAAGGCTTACTCTTGACTTTTATTTACATAGAGTTTTTCATTGTCACAACTTGGGAATTCACCCAACTACAATCTTCCTAGGGAAAAGCCACACTATATGCCCATCTTGTTTAGCATAATAGTCATCAATTCCTAAGCCCTTTTTTCTAGAGGTTGCCCATCCTCAATCATGGTGGAAAGGGTCAATAGGGTGATCAGACCCTTGGCCTATTCCTATTCTTTATAGACTCCTATGAGCCTTCATTATAGACTTAGAAATAAGCCTTCTTTATAGACTCCTCTGAGCCTTCATTATAGACTCGTCAATAGTCTTGAGCTTTGAAAGCTTCTTGTTCCGATTCTTGTTCTTTTGGCACTTTCATGAGTACCTGCACATACCCTCAAAGAGAGGTCAATACTTAAGCCAAGAGGGCTTCTTATTCTTGTTCTGGTTCTTCAGGTACTTTTGTGAGTACTTGCACATACCTTCAAAGAAAGGTTAGTATTCATACCATTAGATATGGCTCACACTAGATTCTTAGTTCTATAGATAGTAATACCTGCATACTCAAATTATTAGAGCAGTAAATTCATACAATATCCAAAAATAATAATGGTCATTGGTAGATTCATGTCATGAAAGTCTTTGTGATGGAAGATGGGAAAGTTCTTATTACTTTAAGGCAATTTGTCTCTACAAACTACATTGTGCAGCAAGCTATTGAAGTCAACTAGCTCACATGAAGATAGAGTGGGTTCCAAGAGGCTTGATTAGATCACCTAAGGACTCCTCTCTTGCATAGTACAAATGCCAATTCCTTGTCTCAGTAATAAATATAGCCCTAATTGTTATGGCCATATTCAGCTAAGGACATGGAATAGTCCTAATATGGTAGACTGGCCCTCCAGTGTTCGAGACTATTGGTCACGCCTAGATTTTATTCGACGTCGAGGCTTGTTGGTGACTAATAATCTTGAGAGGACCCAAACACTCCTAATTAAGACATAGGAGTAGTGCATGTACGTGTGACTGATATAGGTAGGAGGTATGCATGAAGAGCTGTGACCTATTTATAGTTGACCTGCATGGGGATTGCATGGGTTCATGCATAGGATCCTACTCTCTATATATTTGAGGTAGTGATTATTCTGTCGACGACTTTGGTCTAGGTCACCAGTTGAGCTCTTCTCCTCTTGCTATCACATGGCATGGCTTGGGGGCTAGATCCAAGAGAATTCTCCAGGAGGGATCTAGGCTGGGTCGTTTTGCTCCACAATCTCTCTCGTGTTTTCATATCCTCATCTTAGGGGTTTTCCCTAGTGGTCATTACATCGGTATCAGAGCCTGGCTAAGATGCGGTTTTGGATGGGATGGAGAGAAATTCTACATCAAATTGGAATGGGAATGCACTTGGATTCAAATCCCGGATGGAGTGCTATTTTTTCAAGGAAAATTGAGTCTGAAATACTAATCCATATGTGATGCATGCTTTTCACACTTGGTGGTAGAGTGCTCTTCTCCTTGTTTGATTTTTTTAGAGATGCTATGGAGTAGTGTGGAATTCATACTTATTTTCAGGTAGCCTTGAAAAAGCTTTCATTTGAAGTAGAATGATATGCATGAGTAGATCCACTTCTTAGTCTAAATCTGTTTTTTGAATGAACAATTTGCATGAATCCATAATGCTTAGACAAATTAAATTCATATTAGTAGCAGTTGGTTTGTTGATAGATTGGTGTGAATCAATGTATCTTGAATGACTGAACTAATTGTTGTTGTGAATCTTGAATTCAGTGTTTGCATGTAGAGGATTTGAGCTATTTACTAGAATGATCCTCTTGTATTTCATGCAAATCTGTAAAACATAGAATGGAAATGGCAAGTTTCCCATTCTCTAGGAAAACAGATGTAGAGTCGGATTATGGATGCATGCAGTTAAAACCCTATGAAGCCTTCCTTGAAATGTTGCTCACTACTTCTGAAGAGTGGTAATCCTGTGGTTTGAACCTAGAAACATGCTTTGAATCTTTCTTCCAAAACTTGTTTTTAACATTAGTGACCTTTGGACAGCTGTTAATGGTGTTAGTCTGCTGAGGACTTCTTTGGAAGCTATATCCATTATGTGGATTAACCTGTAGTAGACAAAAAAAAGTAATTATTGTTACAGATGATGGGTTGAACTTTTGGATGCCTGCATGTGACAGACTCAACTCATTACTCTGGTATTTGAATGTTTGCCAAGAAGGGTAAAAGCGTGCTACTCTACCAATTGCATAAAGTCAAGTTGCAGCTTGGAAACATACATGTTTCCTAGTGAAGGTCGCATTGTGTAGATGCCAAGAGATGTAGCTAAACACATTTGTTTGTTGAAGCCCTGATTGGCATCTATGGGAAGGCATTGGCTGTTTCTGAGGGAGTTGTTTTGGTGGGTTTAGAAATCGCAGGTAGGATCAAACTAGTGAGATTCTGAAGCCGCAATAGGCTTGATTCTTCTTGGTGATGGCAAAAGTTTGCTCATTTGTGATGAATGGTGTGAAAAGGAGCGTGAATCAAATACCCTGATGTGCTTTCGATGAGAGGGGGAGTGAGCTTTGATCGATGGCAGTTGGGATAGTCACGAGGCTGGTGGATTTGTAAAGCTGATTTGCCTTTTTGAAACACTTAACTAAAAACTATTTGTTTTGTGTGTATTGCTTGTAAGACACATAGTTTATGAGTCATTCGGATTCATTAAAAAAATTGTGTGCATAGGATACTGAATTCTTGGATGAGTATTTCTCAATTGAAGAATAGACTTAACACATTAGTGATAGTATCCCTGGGAGCTCAATTGGATACCGGATCCTAATGGTTCCAAGAATGGTAAACTGAATTTTTGGAATTCAGCAGAACTTTGTAATCTCTAGATGTTGTTCTAGGTGATTGTGTAAAGTTTATGATGTTAAAGACAAATGTTATATAAGTCTTTAACTACCTTGTTGATTGTTGAATTTGGAACTCATAATTTGATTAAGAATCGGATTGGAAGAATATTCTTGGAATCCAATGATTTTCCTTGTGAAAAAAGGTTCCAGAATGATTCTTATATTTCTTGAGTGGTATGGTGTGCATGTACTCCAGTATCTTTCAGTGATTAAGTATGGTTTTAGAATCCTGAGAATTATGATTGACGAGTCATAAGATTCTAAATGTTTATGATTGACGGATCATAAATAGATACTTAAAGGTCATTAGAAGATTATAAGGAAATGTGAGAATGAGTAATTCTTGACTAATTGGGAGAGTCAAGAATTTAGATCTATTATTTGAGCTCTAAATTTCTATATTTAACCACGTACTTGAGATTGTGTGGATCTCACAGGCATTTTCATTAAGTATTTGCATACTTATGAGGAATTTGCTTACCTTACAAAATGTAGTCTATAAGTGCTTGTGTACAAAGTTTAGTATATATCTCCAGATTTATAGGAGATAGATAAATCTATTAAGATACGAATAGTTGCTGATTTCTTACATGTGATGCTCGAAATGGGGCTGTTAACTCATTAGAGTAACTGCAGTACTCTGAGTTATATTTGTCTGAGACTTGATGGATCTCTTAGAGATTTTAGATGAGTGAATTGTGGAATTTTAGAATATTTGTATATTCTAAGAATATTTGTACCAAGAAGCCTTATTTTCTACAAGATAATTGAAATGGAATTTCTTCAACTTTTGGATTTGATTTCTGAAATAAGGTAAGTCACCCAGTGTTTTATGTAATTGAGATTACATGAAGGTGATAAATTCTTCTTTTGGATAAGATCAACCCATTTGGAAAATTTATAGCTTAGTGTCTTTGGGAATTTGAATCAGTATTCATGAGTAGAGGCAAGCAATTTTGAAATTGTTACATCTCCGAATGTCTTATTTAGATGGAAAGATCAAACTAAGAATAATGAATCATGGGCAAGTTTTCAAAGCTTAAGGAATAGCTTTATGTTTCTTTTTTTCATTCTGAGGACAGAACCTATTTAAGAGAGGAAGAATGTTACGGCCATATTCAGCTAAGGACATGGAATAGTCCTAATATGGTAGACCGGCCCTCCAGTGTTCGAGATTATTGGTCATGCCTAGATTTTATTCCACGTCGAGGCCTGTTGGTGACCAATAACCTTGAGAGGACCCAGACACTCTAATTGAGACATATGTAGTAGTGCATGTATGTGTGACTGATATAGGCAGGAGGTATGCATGAAGAGTTGTGACCTATTTATAGTTGACTTGCATGGGGATTGCATGGGTTCATGCACATGATCCTACTCTCTATATATTGAGGTAGTGATTATTCCGTTGACGACTTTGGTCTAGGTCACCAGCTCTTCTCCTCTTGCTATCACATGGCATGGCTTGGGGGCTAGATCCAGGAGGATTCTCCAGGAAGTTGATTGGGTGGTTTTGCTCCACAATCTCTCTTGTGTGTTCCTATCCTCATCTTAGGGGTTTTCCCTAGTGGTCATTACACTAATGGTAATAAAGATTTTTTAAAATACATATATTTCTGATGTAGTGATTCAACAAAGCTCAACTAAGATCTATTATGTCCCAAGGAGTATTATTTTCAGCGATTTTACTTCAAGTTATGAGTCTAGGCTTTTAGTGACTATAGGATCATATAATAGTCCACTAGAGGCTAAATTGCTTGTAGCGAAGGTGACTAAGGCCTTTCATATCTTCTACACAACCAAAAGCAAGAAAATTGAACACACTACGTCAAGATCATATATTTATATATACAAACACATAATTTGAATGTTAAACTTCTATTTTCTAACGTATGGCACATATGTTAACATCGTCTAGAACAATTACTACATGCCTTTTAATTACCTCTTGCAAAGAAGAAACTACCTCCCATTTAACTAAATCCCAGTCTAAAATTATTCACTATTTATTTTATGAGATGCACCATAGGTACTCATGGAATGAAGATTCTATAATAGCTTGATATTGGATCTCCTTAAGTATTTTGGCATGCAAGGCTTCCTATGAGTACTTGAGGATTATTATATTAGTTTGCAAAAATCCTTTCTTGCCCATGTGCATTATATCTCCCTTTGTGACGGTTGTGTAAATGTTGTAGGTTATGCATTGATCTTTGGGGTCTATTGTGCTTTTGCAACAACCAATGTCAAAGCCAAATTAAAGATGGAAACAATGACACACACCAATTTTAAGAATGTAGAGCAAGAAATGAAACTTTAGGTCCAGTGAAACAAAAATGAGAAATTTATCCAAGATCAAATATGTTGAAGAATAGAAATGTATGATGAATGATACAACTCAACAGATTCAAACAAGTGTGAAAATTTTGATACCCAGTTCTATATGATTAGATAAATGCAACTACCTATTAGTTTTATAATTGTATTTTTTTTTTCACAAATTCAATATCATGCTAATGATGCTATCAGATGATTGATCTAGCCTACTATTCAAAACAAGTTGACGCATCATAGACAACCATGGTTGTTCTGATAGATAGTAGTTAGTTCAATTAGTCAATTAGCAGTGTGCAATAAGGAATGTACAGAATAATATAGAACCAACAAAGATTGTGCACTGAACCATCAATCTTGAACTGAATGAACTAGTATGAACCATGTCAGAGATAATGTAGAAATAAAAGAGATAGTTTAGTAATTGACATTCATGCATTAAATATTTTTGGAATGATCCTTGAAAGGTATCTCCTTCAATAATTAAAGTATAGTATACATTGATATAAAGCATTCATGTGTTGATTCAAGCCACTAATACTTGATCCAATGTTTATGTAAGAATTACAGATGGGAAGATCATCATTGTAGCTGTATATGTGGACGACACTTTGATACTCTCTGCAAAACTGGAGAGCTTATTGTTGAGGTGAAGTATGACATCTCTGATGGGCAAGGGAGATAGAAGAACGCGAACAGAGAAGAGAGCAGAAATATTGCAAAACAGCTCTCCCATTCTAATCAGCTGCTAGGTGCAAAAACAGTCTAATAGACAGCTTATACTAAAGATAATCACAGCCTTATGCGTTTCACCAAAGAGATTAGAGATGGTTTGTGTGTGGTACTACCGAAATCAGATTCAATGTGATGTATAGTTCTGAAATAAATGGAGGAGCAGTATGATATCGCGAGTTTTTCAAGCGTCAAAGACAACCATCGTCTGATCAGAAATTGAGGAGTCGTAGACGTCCATGTTCTAATCAGAGTGAGTAAAACAAGCGCGATCAAATAGCAATGAAAGGGCATTCTATCACAACAAGCATTCATCTACGTTGTACACAGATAAAAACGTGTTGCTGTTATATTACACTGAAGCACAATACAAATAGCAATTGCAACCAAAAATGATGGCGTAATTGGGAGGCTCAAATGATGTGTCCCATGGACGGAGCAACCGCTAATCTGTGCTTGGATGATCTATTTATAGATTTCATCCATGTATTAATTACAGTGAATGCTTGTCAACTAATTAGGAAAGTAATTGTACTTGGAAGTATATGGCTTTTGTGATAACTATACGCAGTATATATGGTCAATAATTCAGCATCGTTGACGAAAACGAGGATGTCACTAGAACGTTCCTCGTTTATTTTAGGCAACCTTCGAGATTTTTCTCTCTTCGCATTTTTTGCAAGAAGTCGAAGGTGCCCTCAAAAAGACAGTGATGTCTTTAAATCAGTTTAACGCATGAAAATAAATGACCTTTGGGATTTTCTCTCTCTTCGCATTTTTCACAAAGAGCCGAAGGTGTGTTAAAAACAGTTAAACTTTTGAACTATGCAAGGTTTCGCATTTTGGAAAAATGCGAAAAAGTCGAAGTTGTTGAAAACATAGTGTATTTCTGCAGACTATTGAAAAAGTAATGTATTTATGCAGACTTGTTTTAAATGCAAGTTTTGTGAAAGTCCTTGAATATGGCCAAGTCTTCAATGACTTCAAGTTATTAAACTTAACATCTGAACTTTGAGATTATGATAGGATTGGTTACCCTTTGCTGGAGATCAGTCGGAAGCCCGTTGTAGAAGTTCTTCAAATAAATTGGCTGTCTAAGTTTGTGATTCCTGCAGTATCAGATGAGCAGACGTAGAACCAAAGTTGGTTTCACCTGGCCCTAGATCAATGATCAATAAACATGCAGGAAGAATCATGAAATAGAAATTAGTCATTCACCAAGGAGGCAACTTTGGGCTTAATTTCCAACAGTCCCCCTTAAGGTCATGGTTGGTGCCTTGGTATCTTTGTCAGGTTTAGCTTGTTGAAGAATTTTTGGTGCTTGATCATGGGAAGCGCTTTGGTGAAGATGTCTACGACCATTTCTGTTGTGGAGCAGTATTGAAGGATCAATTGCCCTGAGAAAACTTTCTCTCAAATGAACTGATACTAAATTTCTATGTGTTTGGATTTGCCATGAAATATAGGATTCAGTGACAGTGAAATACAGCTCAACTTGTCACACAGAATGGTGGTAGCATTAAACTGAGTGTGATGTAAGTCATAAAATAATAACCTGATCCATACAGCTTCTTTTGAAGCTTGACATGTTGCGATGTACTCTACCTCTATCGAAGAAAGCGCAACTGATTTCTGCTTCCTTGAGTTCCACAAAATTGCCCCCCCTGCCAGATAGAAACTAAACCCGAAGGTAGATTTTCTAGTCGAGACTGTTCCTCCTCAATCTAAGTCGGAGTAGCCTCACAAGACGAGTGGGTCAATAGCATTTCCATCATAACATAAAATGTGATCTAAACTTTCCCACCATGCTCACCTTGAGTGTGAGGCTTCTGATGTTGTTGCTGTACTTGATTTTTGTCCTTGGAAAGTCTTTCTTCTTGGTGTATAGAGCCATGGATTTTTATTTTTTTATGGACAAGCTGCTAGTCTTTCTCCGTATTTCTTCTTGAAGAAGATGATCGATCACCTTTTGAAGAGTGAGGTCGGGTTGTGTGGAGATCATCACCACAAAGTGTTCATACGACTTTGGAAGAGAAGAAAGCAAGGTCATAACAGCATCATCATCTTGAATAGAACATCCTACAACTGATAACTAATTTAACATGGACTTGAAGCTGTTGATGTGAGAAGTGATGGCAG
Source organism: Diphasiastrum complanatum (assembly GCA_029204225.1). Taxonomy (NCBI): domain Eukaryota; kingdom Viridiplantae; phylum Streptophyta; class Lycopodiopsida; order Lycopodiales; family Lycopodiaceae; genus Diphasiastrum; species Diphasiastrum complanatum. The sequence continues at coordinate 84,921,525 of CM055092.1, forward strand.
TAGAATCAGACATGCTAAGAGTAAAGAACTTCCTTCTAAGATGTAATCTCGTGGTTACATTGTGAGTCTCATAAAGACTTGATAACAAGTCCAGTGCTTCCTTATAAGTTTTGCAAGTGGTAACGTGAGATATTTGGGAGTCAGCCAGATTGAGTGTGATACATGCTAAGGCCTTCTGATCTTTGATCCTCCAGGCCTTTGCTTAATCACCATCTTCTGGTTTCAGGTCTGCACCTTCTACTACATCACAAAGATCTCTATCTATCAACATCATTCTAAGTTTTAACTTCCAAATGTAGAAGTTAGAACCATTGAACTTGTCAATGACTCTAGCTTCACTGAGTGATGAAGATGAGGAGCTACCTATATGAGACATCATAACAGTATACAAATAGAACAAACTTAAAATCTTGGTTTATTTGAGCTACGCTCTGATACCAATATGATGGGACAAGGGAGATAGAAGAACGCAAATGGAGAAGAGAGCAGAAATATTGCGGAACAACTCTCCCGTTCTAATCGGCTGCTAGGTGCAAAAACAATCTAATAGACAATTGATGCTAAAGATAATCACAGCCTTATGCGTTCTGATTGCCCAACAAGATCTTAAACATTAATTCATACTCTAAAACAAGAATACAGTCCACCGAAGAGATTAGAGATGGTTTGTGTGTGGTACTACTGAAATCAGATTCAATGTGAAGTACAGTTTTGAAATAAATGGAAGAGCAATATGATATTGCAAGTTTCTCAGGTGTCAAAGACAGCCATCGTCCGATCAAAAACTGAGGAGTCGTATACGTCCATGTTTTGATCAGAGTGAGTAAAACAAGCGCGATCAAACAACAATGGAAGTGCATTCAATCACAACAACCATTCATGTACGTTGTACACAAATAAAAATGTGTTGCTGTTATATTACACTGAAGCACAATACAAATAGCAATTACAACCAAAAATGACGGCGTAATTGGGAGGCCCAAATGATGTGTCGCATGGCGGAGCAACCGCTACTCTGTGCTTGGACGATCTATTTATAGATTTCATCCGTGTATTAATTACATTGAATGTTTGTCACCTAATTAGGAAAGCCGTTGTACTTGGAAGTATATGGCTTTTGTGACAACTGTACACAATATATACGATCAATAATTCAGCATCGTTGACACGGACGAGGATGTCGCTGGAACGTACCTCATTTATTTTAGACAACCTTCGGGATTTTTTTTTCTCTTCACATTTTTTGCAAGAAGCTGAAGGTGCCCTCAAAAAGATGATGATGCCTTTAAAACAATTTAACGCATGAAAATAGATGACCTTCGGAATTTTCTCTCTCTTCGCATTTTTCACAAAGAGCCAAAGGTGTGTCAAAAATAGTTAAACTTTTGAACTATGCAAGTTTTCGCATTTTGGAAAAATGTGAAAAAGCCGAAGCTGTTAAAAACATAGTGTATTTTGGTAGACTATTGAAAAAGTAATATATATCTGCATACTTGTTCTAAATGCAAGTTTTGTGGAAGACTTTGAAGATGGCCAAGTCTTCAATGACTTCAAGCTATTAAACTTAACATCTGAACTTTGAAATTATGACAAGATTGGTTACCCTTTGTTGGAGATCAGCCAGAAGCCCATTGTAGACGTTCTTCAAATAAATTGGTTGTCTAAGTTTGTGATTCTTGCAGGTATCAGATGAGCAGATGTAGAACCAAATTTGGTTTCACCTGACCCTAGATCAATGATCATGTTGGTGGTATTCACAACGAATTGTAAATAAATAAAATCGACTAATAAAATGTGTTGCGAGGGCATGGCATCCTGCGCGCATAAGCCCATGGCCCAATGAGCACGCAAGCTTAAGTTGTAAATAAAATAAAATAGACTTGGGCCTTTGAATTAAAATAAAACTAGAGGCCCAAAGTCATTTTTAAACTTAGAGATTACTTTAGAGTTGGGTCCAAATTGGTGAACCTTGTGAATTTCAATGTATTTTTTGTGGACCCTTGGATCAAGTTGGGTCCAAGATGAATGGATATGATCAATGTAAATATTAGCCAATAGGATTTTGGGGCAAGGGCCTTCCCCATTTATAAAAAGACACCATTTGTACTCTATTGTCATGCTTAATAGAGAGGAGGAGACTCTATCATTTTGAGAGCTCAAGCACCCTCATTTGCTAATCACTCTTGCTTATGCTATTGTTGTGCTTTACTTGTTATTTCCATTTTCCATGCTTTTTGTTTATGCTAATTAAGGTTTTTCCATAAGCAACAAAATTGAGCATTTGAGCTAACCTCCATCTCATCTCTCTCTCTCTCTCTCCCTCTTCTCCTTCTTCTTTCTCTTCTATTCTATCATTTCTCTTCACCAACAATCATGATGAAATTAGTTAGGGGAATAGAGTTAGTGTGAGTAGTGTTATGGGAGGTAGAGTTCGACAAAAAGTAGAAAACTAACTAAAAGTAGCATCTATGCATAGTTAGTCCAGTGAACTAACTCTTGTTGACAGGTGGGAGGTCTATTACAACGTCGGATCGAAGACCCTACAGTGGCGTTGTTGCCGAAGATAGGCTTCCACTAACTAGTGTAGTTGCATTTTAGCTATTTTCTTGCTTTTTAGAGTAGTTTTAGGTAGATTTTTGGGTGTTTAAAATTAGTTTTCTATATTTTTTTTGTGTTTGGACTGTTCACAGCTAGAAGGAGGTGTGAGAGGGTAGAGGAGGCCCTAAACAACCTCTAAGGGCTTGAAACCCAAACCAACCAGTCAAAAACCCAAAAAAAAACACACCAATCTGCATTTTGGAGGGAAAAAGAGCCTAAAATCTCATCAAATTTTTATATCTCCAAAACCAGTGTGAATTAACTCTTGCATGACTGGCAGTAGCTCCAGGGTACTGTCCCAGATCTGCATAGCAGCCTGCGAGAGTTAATTCCAAGCAGATTGCAAAAATCAGAGAGAAATCATAAAAATTTCAAAACACCCTTAAAAAATCCAAAAAAATTCAAATCTTCACCAAAACTCTCACAGAGCCCTTTGAAGTTCCATCTCAGTGATACCAAGACAAGAGAAGCTTGCGAGAGTTAGTTTGATATCTAAGTGTCTGTGAGAGAGTTCTCAGTGAAAAAAAGACGGGAAAGTATCAAAGAGCCTTTGTAGACACCAAAATTTTCATTTCCAGTGGGCAAGAACTCTCGTAGAAGATTTTGAAGTTCCATCTCAGTGAGACAAGGACACAGAAAAGTCTGCGAGAGTTAGTTTGATTTTAGTGAGCAAAAAAATGGATTTAAGTGTTAAGAAATCATAAAAAAGTGAAGACCCAGCAAATCCTTCTAGTAAGAACTCTCGCAGACCCTCTCAATCAATTCAAAATGTTAATTTTCATCAGTGATGAAGCCTGGGAGAGTTAGTATTGAGATCTGGTGAAGATCAAGCCAAAATAGTGGTTCTGAACCCTCTCATATAGTGAAATTTTCACTTAGTGTGAGAGTTAACTCTCGTAGAGAAACTCATGGTGAGATCTGACCCAGATACAGCTATTGTGTTCCTTGAGAGAGTTACTTCCCAAATATCTGAGAGATATCAAGTTTTTTATCTGCAAAAATAGCTAAAGAACCCTCGCACAGCCAACCCTCGCACAAGAAAACCCTAGTAGACTAAATCAATGGAAAGATCTATATTAGATCCAGCTACTGTCAGAATCTCAGGTCAATCAGTGCAAGGAGTAAAAAGTTATCAAGGAAAAAACCACTGCAAAAGGCCTAAAATTCACTTCCGGTCGATCAGATCGATCAGATCCTTAAGATCCAGACTGCATCTCATTGTATAAGCAGGATCCAACTACTTTGGAACCAACCATCGGATGAATCTGATATCGGGATGGTCAATAGCACGAAGGATAGCAAATCAAGCACCACACCTTCCCAGATTAGCAGTTGCGCAATGTCGCTACAAGGAACAATATACATCCTTTTGCCGAGAATGCGGTTATGGACATTGTTTCAAAAATTGTTCATTGAGACCTGGAACCAGTGTACCTCTCAATTTCATTGCGATACAACAACCAACAGTTCTAGTAGGGATGTCATCGGAAAGACAACAATTCCACGCTCTTGTGTTAGCCGTCATGCGAGCACAGAAAAGGAAGGAAGTGGCTCCCTCACCACCACCCTCGGTCACTGATGACCAACCCTCAACTTCAGCGCCATATCCAAATGTGAGGAAATAAAGAAGATAGTACCAAAAAATACGACATTGGGTACAAAAGGCACAAGCGAAGGAAAAAGAGCAGGAAGGGGACAATCCCACAAAACCTCCAGTTGGCGGCGAACGGGTACCGCAAGCGGGCTCACCACTCCACACTGATCAAAATGATCGATTGCACCAACATGAACCACCTTTTCACATGGTGGAGTCCGAGGAACCATGCACTGAAAGACTCACACTTTTACTAGCAAGTCATGCTAGTTTACCACTCGGGGAATTACTGCGGATTGTAGCACAAGCAAAAAGCCTTCTAGCTGAATGGGCCAAAGTGGATGAGGAGCCAGTAGCGCCTGAGCCCATATATTGTACGGGCTATGAAGAAACAAGTAACGTCCTCCACATCGGGACAACATGGAAAATTGAGGAACACAACATCACTTTGCCAATCAAACACAAGAGATATGAGGACAAGGCAACAATAGTAGATGGAGGATCAGGCTCAATTTGATCTCCACTACTTTGTATGAAAAGTGAGGTTTACAAGGATCAAAGCTAGCAAGATTCGCCATCAAGCTTCGGACCAATCCTACGTGAAACCAAAAGGTATAGTTGCCGATATCCCTGTAAAAATAGCAGGCATGCAATTTGTGATATCTTTTGTAGTCATGGATATACCTGAATCTCCAACTGCATACCGTGTGTTACTGGGAAGACCATGGTTGAGGACTGCGCAAGTAGTACACAACTGGAGTATGGAGAAACTCACCTTCGAGAATAGAGAGCAGGCTGTAAAGGTTGATCCAACCACATGGGCGGTGAAACCTATTGCATCCAAAGCTGATGACGGATCATCCATGACAGATCACACGTTGATCGCCCAAGGCCAGCCAAGGGAGGTCACTATGATTCAGAGACGGATGTCATGAGATTGATAGATGTATTAGAAACTATTGACTGTCGGGCATGTCAATATAAATCAGATCTTGAACCCAATACATCTTCACCCAAGTGTTACACTCTGGACACACCAATCACATTTGGGGTGAATATGATAAATGTAGCGTGGCTGACAACGGAACCTATTGAGAACCCAGTGGACGATGATTTAGTCCCTTAGCAACATGCTCTAACTTATAATAAGGAGATTGAGCTGATTGATGAGCAGGTCCTACACCACATGGACCCAGATCGTTACGGAATCAAGAAGGTACCAGCTCAACCACCGCAAAAGTCTACTATGGCAAAGATCTCAAGGATCGATCCACCCAAGGCACCTGCGAATAAGAAGAATTAGTTGAAGCAGCGCTACAACTAGGTGATCTGATGGAGTGATCTACCCGAAGAGGCAATAGCTACAGTACATGTTGATATTCGCAACCACGAGGCGAATGTCACGACAGTTCCGATGAAAGAAAACAAGGACGAATCCACCAAAATGACAAAAAAGGACAAAAAGAAGATGTTGGATTCCTTGAAGTCAATCAGCATGGACTCGGATACAGTGTCATCCTCTATTCAGATGACAAAAAACCAAAAGATGACCAGTCGGGCTGAGATCAATATGCTGAAAGAGGAATCTCGACGAGCTCCAGTTCACGAGATGCCTGAAACTTTCAAGAATAATACCTTGGACGACGTGGTAATTATGATGCCGCAAGCCCAAAGAGAACCTGATCAAAGTCAGGCACCAGCAAAACAAGTCTTCGAGGGACCTGTGCAAACACAACAGATGAACCTTGCCGAGCCAGGTGAAGAAGAAAAGATAGTGCATGTGGGAGAATAGTTAACGCCCACACAGTTGAAGAGACTACAATCATTGTTTGTGGAGTATAAAGACTATTTTTCCTGGAGTTATAGTGATCTTAAGGGCATTCCACCAACAATAGTCCAACACACCATACCCTTGGTGGATGGAGCTGTCCCCAAGGTAAGCCGTTACTACCACTGCAACCCGAATTATACAGAGTTGATCATGCAGGAGTTGCAGAAGCTGATGGATATTGCAGGATGTTGGTGGCCAACGATTCATAAGGATACGGAGGAATACTTGAGAAAGTGCGATGTGTGCCAAAGGACGAGGAGACCAACGAGATTGAATTATGACCTAATACACCCAGTCTTAGCCCAAGCACCATTCGAAAAGTGGAGATTGGATTATATTGGTCCAATTCACCCTGCAACAAGGAGTTCCCAGGTTCGATACATAATCGTAGCCATGGACTATCTCACCAAGTGGGTCGAAGCCAAGGCAGTAAGAGTAGTTGATGCTAGGACCACTTCCAAGTTCATTTATGAAAATATCATTGTGCTTTGGATGTCCGGTGGAGTTAGTCAGCGATCGCGAAAGTCATTTCATCAATGAGACCATCAAGGTCATGTTGGAAGAATTCTTTGTGATCTATAGAACCAGTACGTCTTATTATCCTTGTGGTAATGGGCAAGCAGAATCATCCAATAAGATCCTGCGTAGCGTGCTCACGAAAACAGTTTAAACTAGCAGATCAGATTGGGAACATAAAATACATGCTGCTCTGTGGGCATTCAGGACAACATATAAGAGAAGCACTGATCAAACACCTTTCCAATTGGTATATGGTCAGGATGTTGTAATGCTAGTAGAGTTTCTAGTTCCTTCATTAAGGATTGCCACAACGCAATGCCTGAATGAATCCAAATCTCTACAACTACGCCATGAAGCTCTGCATAAGCTCTGTAAAACACGCTTACTAGTTGTGCACACACTGGCAGTTGAAAAGGAAAGACGCAAAGCATGGCACGATCGAAGGTTACAAAAGAAGGATCTTTGCTCCGGAGATTTGGTCCTGATGTATAAAACCAAGGCGATCAAGGGGAAATTAAAATTCACAGGCGAAGGTCCTTGTCGGATCAAGGAAATTCTTAATCATGGAGCCATGAACTTAGAAAAGCTAGATGGGACATCGTTTGATACACCCATCAATGGTAGTCGGTTGCACAAGTACTGGCCACCGCAGTAAGATAGATCCAAATTGGTGGTGGCATGTTACGAAAAGTTATTCTGATAGACCATCACCACTAGATCTAGGAAGATCAAGCCAAATCAAGCTAGATTCCTCAAGATTCGGCCGGATCTGGCAAGATCGGAAAAATCTATCAGGGTCCAAGGGGGATCCAGATCCAGATGGGATCAAGGAGGAAGCAGATCATCAGATTATGCCAATAAGTCCTCTAAATTTGCAGATCAGAGACCTTGATCTCAATAACTATGGCATATTAAGGGCAAAATTTACCAAGAACTAATGGATCTGTTACTAGATGTCCATCAGAACTTCTAGAGAACTACCAACAGTCAGATCAAGAATGGATGAAGCTGATTACCAGTTTGCAAAAGTTAAGAATCAGAAAATCTCAAGATCTCGTCAAAAAACACTCTAAAAGAGCACTTTTTTCATGATTTTTGGAGATCTCCTAGGAGATAGCTCTTGATACTTGGACAGTCACTAGATCTGACTCAGATGCATCCATAAAAATCTCTGAGAGAGTTCTTGATGGAGTAATCATCATTTTCTAGTGTGTCTGAGGATTCTCAGAAGCTGAATCTTCAAACCCTCATAGAGCATCGAGATCATCCTACCAACCCTCGCAAGGTGTCTAAATGGAATCAGAGCAATGAAATTAGCCTGTCTACATGGTTTGATCTTGAAAATCCAATCATGGAAATATGTTGTGGGAGAGATGAATTCTTGCGAGAGTTGAACCCTCACAGACAATCTGAATCCTCGCAGAACCTTCGCAGGGCAGTCAAATCACCTTCTGAACTCTCGTAGACTTCTCTAAGGTCTTAGAATTTTGTGAAGAAGGTCCTTGCCAAAATTTGGGTGGAATTGAGTAAATGAAAGTGGATTTCACCTAATACGCACTCTAAATTCCGTTATATAAGGGCTGATTTCGAGTCATTTGTCACCTTTGCTGGTGAAGCTCTGCTCAAATTTTCACTGAAATTTCCAAGTTCTCCATTTGCGAACTTTCTACAAGCTATCATCTGCTCATACTGAACACAGATCTGTGCTCTGAACTACAGTTCTTGCCATTCAACACTCGTTATTCACAGTTTTTTGTCGTTTTCACACCTTTTTACCTTTTCCACCGTTTTTCCTACTTTTTTGCCCTTTAACTGTCACTACTAACATGGCCTCAGGCGCAAAGAGCATTGTCCTTAATCAATCTTTCAGTGAAAGACCATGTAATCACTCATATAAGTGATGCCACGACGGCTAGGGGAGCTTGGGAGGCTCTTAAAATGCAATTTCAAACTTTCAATCTAGCTCAAGCCATGTTCTTGAAGTCGAGATTGAACGCAGTAAGGATGAAAGAAAGTGAATCAGTGGGATCTTTCTTCACAAGGATAAAGGAGCTGAGAGATCAACTTGTGGCAATTGGAGAGCCAATTAGGGACGTTGAATTGGTACATACCACAATGAGCGGTGTCTCAGAAGGGCTACAGATGTTTGTGAGCGGCATTGCTTCGAGGGAGAGGTTGCCTACTTTTGAAGACTTCCACGGAATCATGTTGCAAGAAGAGCATCGTCGTGAAGTTGTGAAGTCAAGGCAAACCCAACAGGACGATCAAGCTTTGCTTGCTAAAGGCAAGCAGAAAGGATGGAAAAGGATTCCTAAGAAATCCAAGGATGATGATGATGAGGGAGAGTTGTCATCAAAAGAGAAAAATAAGAAGAAAGGCAAATGTTACTGTTGCCACAAATCGGGTTATTGGGCACGCGAGTGTTACAAGAAGAAAGCGGACATAAAGGCGGAAAAAGTGACTCAACAAGGCAACATTGCCGAAGATGATAGAGAAGATGACGAGACAAGAGTCTTCTCATCGGCATTGGCATCCCAAGTTGATGATGGTGCCAGATGGTTCATAGATTCAGGCGCCACAAGGCATATGACCGGGAAACATGATTGGTTTGAGAAATTCTCACCAATCCATGATGGGGATAAGGTCACTCAAGCCAATGGAGAGGAATGCCAAATACAGGGTGTGGGCAATGTACCTATGCAGTTTTCTGATGGTAAAATCAAGAACATCCCTAATGTGCTTTATGTTCTTGGACTCAAAAAGAGTTTGCTTTCTATTGGTGTAATGGCAAATCAATATCTTAAGGTTGAATTTGTCAAGGATGGATGCCTTATGAGGGATATGAACCATAACCATAAAGTGGTGGTGAAGGGTTATAGAGATAATAACTGTGGCCTTTATAAGTTGGATGCTGCAAGACCAGGAGAATATGGTTTGGCTATCTCAACAGCATCTCAATCTGAGTTGTGGCATAGAAGACTTGGTCATTTGAACTATGGGAGCTTGAGATTGATGGCGAAGCTGAAGATGGTACTAGGGTTACCGGCATTGCAGGATGATCATCATGCAATATGTGAAGGATGCATCATGGTTAGCGACCTGTGCGGCCCAATGAAGACCATGTTGTTGGGAAAAGCATATTATTTTATGACTTTCATAGATGATTACTCTAGGAGGACATGGATTTATTTCTTGAAGAAGAAATCTAACGCTTTTGCTCGCTTCAAGGAGTTCAAAACTTTGGTAGAGAACCAACTAGATGCACGCATCAAAGTGCTAAGATCTGATAGAGGGGGCGAATACAAATCTGATGATTTTGAAGACTTTTGCAAAGAACACAACATTAAAAGACAATTCACATAGTCACACACGCCGCATAGTAATGGTGTAGTTGAAAGGAAAAACAGAACTATTATGGAGAGTGCACGCTCCATGATGAAGCAAATGGACTTGACCAATTCACTTTGGTCGGAAGCATGCAGTGCGGCAACATTCTTGCAAAACAGGAGCCCTATAGTTGCGGTTCCAAATGTGACTCCTGAAGAAGCATTTACTAGAATAAAGCCAAAAATCGACAAGTTTCGTGTCATTGGATGTAAGACCTATGTACATGTGCCAAAGGAGGAGCGAAAGAACCTTGATGCCAAAGCAATCAAGTGTATCTTCGTCGATTATGATGAAAGAACAAAAGCTTACAGGTGTTTTGATCCGGTAATGCATAAGATTCACATTAGCAAAGATGTGATCTTTGATGAAATGCATAGGTATGAAGATGAAGACCATGCAAGTGGTGAAAGCATCAAAAGACTTCCCACAAGTCTGGAGGAAGAAGATGAAGAAAATGCTCCACAAAATGATGCACGTGAAGACGAGAGTTGAGAGGGCGAGTATGAAAGAACACCACCTATTCAAGAGCCTAGGAGGAGGTACTTGCCAATAGGAGCAATAAAGGAGAAACCGGTTGGAAGTAAGAGACATTACTTGGACACTCCTTGGGATACATACTCTCCACGTAGTGTATCACCTGAATCTAAGATACCAAAATGGTATGAAAAGGTCATGAAGGACACAACGAGAAGTGAGAAGATCAACGCGGGAAAGGAAGTCTCCCGATCGTTATCATGTGAACTATGCCCTAATGAGTGACATTTTGAAGTGTTGAGAGCCATCAATCTTTTGAGGCAAAAGATCACAAAGAGTGGCAAAGGGCAATGGAAGAAGAGATAGAATCCATCCACAGACATGATACATGTGAGTTGGTTGATCTACCACTTGGAAAGAAACCCATTGACAACAAATGGGTGTTTAGAACAAAGTTTCATGCGGATGGCACGATAGCAAAGCATAAGGCACGCCTAGTAGTGAAGGGTTATGAGCAAAGCAAAGGAATTGACTATGAAGAGACATTTGCTCCAGTGGCTAAGTGGACTACGCTACGCCTTATCATTGCCTTAGCATCTCATTTTGGGTGGAAGATCCATCAAATGGATGTGAAGTCCGCATTTTTGAATGGTGACTTAGAGGAAGAAGTTTATATGGTCCAACCGCAGGGCTTCATGGCAAAAGGGCAAGAACAGAAGGTATGTAGACTACACAAGGCACTTTATGGCCTTAAGCAAGCACCACGCGCATGGTATGGACGCATTGACAATTACTTTCTTTCTCATGGGTTTGTAAGACCAAATTCAGATTCAAACCTTTATGTTCTTATAAATTATGACAGCATTGCCTTGATTGTACTTTACGTTGATGATATCATTATCACGAGCAATGATGAGAACCTCACTCGTTCTATCAAAGCCAACTTATGCAAGCAATTTGAGATGACAGATTTAGATCTTATGCACTATTGCTTGGATGTCGAAGTATGGCAAACTAGCAGTGATATCAGGTTATGTCAAAACAAGTATGTGGGCAAGATATTGGAGAGATTTCACATGACAAAGTGCAAACATTCCATCACCCCTTGCGAAGCTGGTAAGAAATTATCTCGTATTGATGATAGTGCACATATTGATGCTACACTATTTCGTCAGCTAGTTGGAAGTTTAATATATCTTACAACTACACGTCCTGACATCTGCTATGCTGTAAGTTTGATTAGCCAATTCATGTCATCACCCACTATGGACCATTGGAAAGCTGCAAAAAGGATTTTGAGGTATGTGAAAGGTACACCTAACCTTGGTCTAATCTACAAAAGACAAAGTGTTTTACCTAAGTTGCAAGGTTATGTTGACGCTGATTGGGCAGGAAGTATAGATGATAGAAAGTCAACAACAGGTTATGCCTTCATGGTCTAGCAAGAAGCAAGATACTATTTCTCTTTCTTCTACAGAAGCCAAATATAAAGCATTAAGTTCTGCTACCCAAGAAGCTGTTTGGCTACGTAAGTTGTTATGTGAGATTGGCATGAAGCAGGTAAATCGTACTGTTATTTTCTATGACAGTCAAAGTGGAATACAATTGGCTAAGAATCCTATCTTTCACGCAAGGACAAAACGTATTGAGGTAAATTATCACTTTGTGCGTGAGAAGTTACAATCTGAAGATATAAGTATTGTACATTGTTCTACGTTATTACAAGTTGCTGATATATTTACAAAAGCTTTAAGTAAAGAAAAGTTTGAGACTTTTAGAGCCAAACTTGTCTTAGATCTGGTTATGTAAACAGCCTTTACTTGTAATACTATCATGGAGGTATGTTCCATGAATAGAGTAAACTCTAAAATAAAGAGAGACGTTGATCAATGAGGGAGAGAGTTAAAATAACAATGATCGACTTATACAATGCTTTCTTATTTCGACGGCACCACGTGTGCTTAGTTCTAGAGTTATTGGGCGATCTTTCTTTTACGAGCCCTTTGAGTGCTTTTAAGCAACTTATCTTTGTACTTACTTATTAGTTGAATATACAGTTTGTTGAGAGCAATTCTGTTGTCTTGTCTTGTTGCACTTGACGTTGTGCTATGGTGATTGATCCGGTCGGGTGTTTTACACTACGCCTTCCATCACCATCGCATTCTCCATCACTCGTGCCACCATCGTTGCTCCACTCACATTTAATCCCTCTGATTCTCAATTGTCTCCAGACACTCTGGCGTGGATGCAAGTCATCAACTTGTCACCCCCACGCCAGATCATTTCCGCTCCATCCTCGCCTTCCGTGCTCCATAGAACACTTCAATTCTCCTCTATTCCTCCCATTCTCTCGTTTGGACAAACCGTCCTCACCTCAGTTTCCACTGCTGCTTATCAAACCCCACCTGTTTTGCCACCAAAGGTTGCCGAGGGCAACCAACTGTTGCTTGATGACGCATTTGTTCAGACAATCTTTATACCATCGCCATATCGGGCTGATCTCACCGCCCCAGATGACATTAGGTCCAACGAGAACCTGATTGAAGAGGATGATGACGGAGCTCCACAAGTCGTTGGGGCTGATACCACACAAGCCCCTATCAGTGCTAGTGCACCGGCTGCTCCAACCGACTTAACGACGATGTACCAGACTCTGGGCAAATACATCTTGGAGGCGGTAGCAGCCAAGGCTATTTTGAAAAGTAGGGTACTACACCTGGCAACAAGCAACACACAGGTGCAAGCGGAACTCACCAAGCTATAGCATGAGCTGATTCTAGCTCAACAACATGAACAAGAAGGACACCGGGAGATTGCCAAGCTGTAGCAGAAGGAGGAGGGCCTCAATCTATACATCAAAAGCGTTGAGAGAGGCCTCCATGAAGGTGCGGGAACTTCAATCCGAAGCGTCCCAACGGCTTGCTCTCCTCCAGGTGCAACTACAAATTACGAAGCAGAGAATACGCGCCTGGGGGCGGAAGTCAAAGCCTTACAAAGTGAAAAACTCGTCTGGTTAGCTCAACCTGCACCAGACTCAAGGCCACTATCTAAATCAGAGATGAATCTCTTTAGGCGTCAGGTGCAGGTATATAGCCAAACATTAAATAGCTATTATGCAAAGTGCGATAAATATCGAACAAGCGCAACTCACGAGCTCGCCTAGGCCAAACAAGCCCTCAAGGCTTGCCAACAGTACATGGAGAAGAAGGCCCAACCCACCCCCGTGGTGATTCCACCGCCACCCTTTTTTGACGTTGCACAGGCTAGTACAAGCCAGGACCAAAGCCAGCAAGCAGTAGGGGGATTCAGTCAAGATCAAGGGTCCGAAGGCCAAGACCAAGGACCAACAGATACGGGTGCTGAGACGCGAGACCAAGGCCAAGGCACAGGTACCAGTCCAAGCCAAGAGGAAGGACATGCAACATCATCCAGAGGTTCGCGTACCATATCTGCCAGCTGGGCCTTCAAAAGACCAAAGTCCGTGGAGGAGAAAATAAACGAATTCCTAGCAAAGTATCCCCACGAGTCATCGAGAGACGGCTGGCAGATATCTTTTTCAGCTCTAACAATAAAGGGGAAGGAGCTGCAAGCATTACCCGCCCTCCAACCACAACCAGAGTGGCTTCAGCAGCTGTTTAAAAGAGACCCTATGGCCATCAAGGCCTATGTGACAAGTCTACAACAACTACGGGTGAACACGCACTTCCTGCCATGCACACGACAATCCAAATGGGCGGAATGCGACACCCCTCTGAACAAGATCACAATTCAAAATTTCAATTGGCCGATCATTCCATCAGAGTACGATTGGAATACAGGTGTAGATGCCAGATGGGCTCTCACCATATTCGTCAATAACTACTTCAACTGCCTTGATCCAACAGTCCACGCGGCAGTCACTTATGCTCGGAACTTAGAGCATTTAATGGGGATTGAAACTAAATGGGAGAATTTTCTACCCCCCCATATACTTTGATCCTAATAAGGCGCTAGCTTCCGACAAAGTCGAAGATCAGCTGTCAGTCGTTGGTGTGTCCTGTCAACAAGGGTTAGTTCACTGGATAGGCACCTAACTATGCATAGATGCTACTTTTAGTTAGTTTTCTACTTTTTGTCTAACTCTACCTCCCCTAACACTACTCCACTAGCTCTACTCCCCTACACAATTTAATCATGATTGTTGGTAAAGAGAAAGGATAGAATGGAAGAGAAAGGAGAAGGAGAAGAGAGAGAGAGAGAGAGAGAGAGAGAGAGAGAGAGAGAGAGAGAGAGAGAGAGAGAGAGAGAGAGAGAGAGAGAGATGAGATGAGATGGAGGTTAGCTCAAATGCTCAATTTCGTTGCTTATGGAAAAAACCTTAACTAGCATAAACAAAAAGCATGAAAAATGGAAATAGTAAGTAAAACACAACAATAGCATAAGCAAGAGTGATTAGCAAATGAGGATGCTTGAGCTCTCAAAATGATAGAGTCTCCTCCTCTCTATTAAGTATGAAAATAGAGTACAAATGGTGCCTTTTTATAAAATGGGGAAGGCCCTTGTCCCAAAATCCTATTGGTTAATATATACATTGATCCTATCCATTCACATCTTGGACCCAACTTGATCCAAGGGTCCACAAAAAGTACATTGAAATTCACAAGATTCATGTGAGTCCCAATTTGGACCCAACTCTAAAAAGTAATCTCTAAGTTTAAAAATGACTTTGGGCCTCTAGTTTTATTTTAATTCAAAGGCTCAAGTCTATTTTATTTTATTTACAACTTAAGCTTGCGTGCTCATTGGGCCGTGAGCTTATGCGCGCAGGATGCCATGCCCTCACAACACATTTTAATAGTCGATTTTATTTATTTACAATTCGTTGGAAATACCCCCAATAGGACCCACGGCCTGAAGTAGTGTCGGTCCCTCGGCACTCTGTCGGTTCAGTAAAGAGTCTTCTTGGCCCACCTTTGTTGGATCAGGTGGCCCGTGACGTCTTCCATAAAGTTGAGGCGGTCCAGTCTCTTCAAGTCTTTGGACGTGTGAAGGGACTTGTGGACTCCTATCAGCCAGTATTGGTCGACCCACGCTTGGAATTCGCGTGTCCATGGATCGCCAAGAAGGGTAGATCGGTCAACCTACAGATCAATAAACATGCAAGAAAAATCATGAAATAGAAATTAGTCATTCACCAAGGATGCAACTGTGGGCTTAATTTCCAACAATCTCGAAACTTTTTGAGATTGCAGACCTGGGAGAAGCCAAATGTTATCTTGGCTCACAAATTGAAAAGGACTATGAGGGAGGTGAATTCTACCTTCATCAGTCCAGATATACCTAGAAGATCTTAGAAGATTTCATGATGTTGAGTTGCAAAGGAGCAAATACTCCAATGCTTGTAGGAACAGTCCTAACGAATGAAGGTTGTTCTAAGACTGAAGAAGAAAGAGAATTGATGCAGCATCCACCATACAGAAAGCTGATCGCATCACTGATGTATCTTACAGATAACACACGTCCTAGCATTGCTTATGTCATGTTCAAGCCAATTCTGTACGAATCCAGGCTCAACTCATTGGAAGATTGCGAAAAGAATTTTGCAATACCTTCAATTAACGAAGATTTTTGGTCTGTTTTATTCTCATAATGCAGGGTTCCAGATGCTTTCCTACAGTGATGCTAGTTGGGCATCACTCAAGGACGACTGCAAAAGTGTCTCAGGAGGATGCACCATCGCGTCAGGAGCAGCAATTCTCTAGGTCAGCAAGAAGCAGACCATTGTGGCTCAGTCATCCTGCAAAGCAAAGTACGTTGCAGTAGCAAAGATAGCTAATGAAATCATTTGGCTCAAACAGTTCCTTGACAAACTGGGCGAAACAAGAAATGAGCCTCTGATTTCGTAGATGGACAATACATCTACAATACATGTGACAAAGCATCTTGTGTTTCATTCAAGGACGAAACACATCGTAATCAAGTATCACTTGATAAGGAATCTGATCGGGAAGAAGATGCTACAGACTATTTTCATTGGAACAAAGAAAATGGTGGCTGACATTTTTTCACAAAGGTCTGTTCGAGAAACAGAGGAGCAGTCTTGGACTCATCAAGCTACCACACTTTGAGAGGAAGCTGAAGAAACAAAATGTTTTTATTACCAAAGCTTTGCTAGCTTTCAGCTCTCAGTTTGATGAAAAGACACGAAGCGAAAACGTTTGCAAACATCCTGACAAAAAGACACGAACGTGAAATATTTGCGAAAAAAAAATGTTCGTGATACAATAGGAGAAAGTCAGACAACACGAAAGTCAAACGACTCAAAGCGACACCAAAATCTTTGCGACACTTTTCGACCTTCACGCTTCAAAGGATCAGGAAGATCATACAAGTACCATGAAGTACAAAAACCTTGATCTAATATGATGACGTCAGCGGAAGAGCGTTAGGACGTGCCTAACCCACCAATCTTGTAATCCATGATTAGTTATGGATTGTTTAGTCTATCTAATCATATATGCTACTCTAAATGTATGCAATTACTAGATGTATAAAATACATACAGTAGCAGATAGAAAATATACAGAATAGAAGTCCGCTTTTGAGCGAGACAATTTTGTAAGCAGGATCTACAGAGATCCAAGAAGTCCGCTAGTAGGCGAGACGCTACTCGTGAGAGAACACTATTTGCTCTCACACCAATGCGATGTGTGGGTTTGTCATACAACACTCGAAATCAAGAGGATCAATAGATGATACCGTAGCTATTACGCACATATCACTCTCAATTTTTGTCTGATCTTGAATGAATTTTTGTCTGCTATTACTTGTGTATCTCATTCACTTGTTCTATCAATTTCGCACACTGGTTCAATTTTGTTAAATGTTGTATTTATCTATAACGTAGATCAACAGTGTCTGTCTACTTTCTGGAGGATTGTAGGAATGATATAGCAGGCAGTGACCAGTAATCATATCTGAAATCCATCCGAATTGATTTCATCCACGATTAATTTGATTTCGCTTCAGCAATGTCAATATCAGAGCTCGTTCAAGTTTCGCTTTGTTTTGTTTAGTTTTTCTTCGTTTCGTTTCATTTCGTTACAGAGCCTGATTGACATTTGCATTCAATAATTTTTTGCTTCAGATTTTTGGGTAGAAGTCAATCTAGCATGCTCTAGAATTGATATCTCTTTCAAATCCTTGATAGATGTGCTTGATCGTTTCAAAACCTGCAACACAAGCTCTGATACCATGTGAAAAATTTGAGATCAATCAAGATCCAAATCCATAACCTTATTTTTGGTTAGAAAGATACAATTCTACCAATGTTGCCAATGTAGAAAAATCAACATCTACTCTATGAAAGAGATGCAAATTCAATAAGAATCTGATCAAACATCAAACATATGATATGATGAAGTTGTCTTCCATACAAAAATAATAAGCTGCTATATTTCACATGTGTGGATCCGAAAATAGCATAAAATGAACATTCTACACACAAGATTGCAAGATATTACAAATATAGTGCACGAATGGAAAGATGAACCCAAGAGAACTCATGTATAAGCATGAAGTGAGATAAGAGAGAGAGAATGTGTCTCTTCCCACGAGTGTACAACCATATATAGCAGATCCATGACGCAGTATTGAGTTTGGTTTCCCTCCATAACAAAAACCCTAGCATTAATGTGGACTAGATTCAAATGTCTCCACATTCAGATTGAATCTTCTAAAACTCGTGTACTACACTTTCCCACAGTTTCAAAAAGTGTTTAATCAAATGATTTTAGACTAATATAACTTTGAAAAGTCAAACTCTAAGTCTAATATGAAAATTGGCCTCAATTGCCAAATATACAAGTATGACCAAGATAGCAAAACTAGTTGAAATTTCTCACAATTTGGAGGTGACGTCCCTGATTTCATAGAGAGTTGCTAGGATGTCTCATGCATCCTTAGCAGTCTGAGCAGCTCGTATATGGATGATTTGAAAGTCTTTGATATTGAGAGTGGTCATGGCAAATGTCTTGCCATCTCTCAGTCTCCATTTGGTGATAATGGCTGCATTACCCTCTGGCTTGACCTCTGTGCCATCAACTATGTCCCACAGTTCTTTGGATAGTAGAACTACTTTCATCATGAACTTCTAGAGATAGTAGTTATCTCCATCGAGTTTGTCGATCAAAGATGAACTAGAAGATGGATCCATTATAATATAGAGAGTGAGATCATGGTAGAAACAACGATATCGGAATACTATTGCAATACCATCTCCAATTGGTAATGATGGTTGCATCACCCTCTGGCTTGACCTCTGTGCCATCAACTATGTCCTACAGTTCTTTGGCAAGTAGAACTACTTTCATTTTGAACTTCTCGTTTCTATTATACTTGAGTCAAGATATAATAGATCTAACCTCACATGGAGCTGTTCTTGGGGAGAGGTATGTTTCTGGTGTGTCTGCATCTGAAGTCCAAGCTTTGAAGGATCGTTACTTGTAAGCAAAATATTCTTTAAGCCCACATGGGATTCCATGGTTGTTTTCTTTTGCCTCCTTTGGTGGGGAAGCTGTCCTGAGGCAATCTTCTTCTGACTCCAGAGCTGGTCTCAAATCCACCAGTGCTCGCTCCTCCAGATGTGCCTAAAAGCCCTTGCTTCCCGTCTCATCACCATATCCCCGCCGCTCACACCTAGTGCTGCCCAAACACGGATGTAAATATTTTGAAATCCATGCATAAGGGCACAAATGACAGGATTGCACTTGGGTTATGCACATTGGGTTATGTTAGCATGCGATCATTTCAGTTTGTGAGCTAGGTTAAGATCTTCATATGCAATGGTTTCAATTGGTAATGCTAGGTTACGATCAGCAGCAGCATCTATCCATTGCTAGTTTCTAGTTTTTCGTTGGGAGCATCACCCGCACCTTATGGTGCAATCAAGTCTTATTCCAACCATGGCAGTGGAACCTGCGCATTGTTCGTTTCGAGGGATAAAGGTGAAGTTTTTCCTTTTTCTGCTCCCCAGATGCACAGAAAATATAGGATGGCTCTAATTATCCCTGTGGTCATGAGATGGTAAATTACCCTAATATGCTTGGTTTCAGAAATAGAGAACTTGCTAGAGAATATGTTCTGGTCAATGTCATGTTTCTGCTGTATAGAATGTGCTTCTTTGGGCGTAGGCTGTAGGCAGAGCTTCCTTTTGTCTAGAAATTTTCACTTCTTCCAATTTGAGACTGGTTAAGTTCTTCCCAAGAATGTGATCGTTTCTGAGGCAGGAGGAGTTATCTCATCAAAATACTTCCAGGTCAAAAATATTCTATCAATTTGGACCCTTTCTTATCTTAAACCCTAACAAAGGTTCAGACTTTTTTTTCATTTGCATCTTTTATGCCTCTGCAGTCAGAAATATTCTTCCTCTTTTATCATTTTATTCAATCTAGTCATGTACAAACATGTTTACTTGGCTTCTACGACTGCAATTTAACTGCCCAAAGTACATAGAAATTCAACAATGTCATGGAGCGCATTAGATCCACAATGCCATGATCAGATGCGGATGGTTCGGAGTTCTTCTGTCAAATATTTGGATTTGGGTGGAGCCTAGTTATGCATCTTCCTGAAATTAAAGGTTTTCTGAAAAATCGGCCTCAAGAGAAATTTCTATGGTCAGAAACTGATCGGAGAAGCTGATGATCCGCCATGTGCTGCTGACAAATTTCTTACAATCGTCACTTTTGAGATCAACTGGACAGCTCAAATTGCCTGAGCTGAAGGTGTCAGGTGGAACAGGATTCGCATCCCTTCGGCAATGGCCTGTTGAACTTTATGAAACTTCTGTTAAGTTGTTCACTAGAGTGCTTGTAGGAGCTAGTGGACAGTGGCCATCTACATCCCCAGGCTACAAAAGAATATGCCAGGATTCTCAATCTGCAGATTTTTCACAAGAAGACCCAAAGAAAGATGTGTCCATCTGTGCCTCGACGCTATTAATCAAGAAAAAAGGTCAGAAAGAGAAGGTTAATGAAGTCCTGCACTTAAACTCTTTTGTGCAAAATATAATTGACACACTTAGGCAAAACAGCTTGACAAAGAATCTGGATTTGCTTTTTAAGCGGAGGAAGGTGAAGTTAAAGCCAGGTCTTGTAAACAGTGTGCTGAGGAAGGTCAAGGATGCAAGCTCTGCACAAAGATTTTTTGAATGGGCTGCGGAACAAGAGGGGTATAAGCATACACTAAAGACGTACACCTCTTATATGAGCATACTTTTGAAATCAAACTGTAATCAAAAGATTGAAACTGTTCATCAGCAGATGGTGCAAGCTGGATGCTATCCTGACACATTGACATATAACATCCTTCTTACTGGTGTTTGCAAAGCAGGCAAAGCTCATACAGCAGGCGGCTTGTTTCAAGACTTGATGAAGAAAGGTTGCAAGCCTGATGTCTATACATACAGTATAGTCATTAATAACCTATGCAAAGTGGGCAAATTGGATGAGGCATCTAAGCTACTCCAGATTATGGGGCATAACAAATTTGCCCCCAACACCGTAACTTACAGCTCTCTTGTTGACGGTTTCTGCAAAGCTGGAAAACTGGACGAGGCTTTGAAACTTTTCAATCACATGCTTGCAAGGGGTTGCTTGCCAAATTTGATGACTTACAACATTGTTTTGGATGGGTATTGCAAGGCAAACAAAGTGGATGAAGCGATTGAATTTTTTTCCAAAATCATCCAACAAGGTTTTACTCCTGATATTATCACTTACAATATGCTCTTTGATTGTTTATGTAGGTTGCCCATTCTAAGTAAGGCTCTAGAGCTATTTGACAGTATGAAGCGAACAGGACAGTTTGCTTTAGTTGCTTCATATAACTCTTTTTTAAGAGGCCTGTGCATTTGTGGCAAAGTAGATGAAGCCCTTGTGCAGTTTAAAGTTATGACAGAGAAAGGATGCAGCCCAAATGTTGACACATATTGTATACTTCTTGAAGGTCTCTTCAAGGCAAACCGACCACAAGAGGCCCTGGATTTTTTTGGACATTTGAGCCACAGAGGTTTGGGTCCAAATGCCATGATATACAACTGTGTAGTTAAAGGCTTATGCAATACTGGTTGTTGCACTAAGGCGTTTATGTTGTTCTTGACAATGCCTCAGAAGGGTTGTGTGCCTGATAGGCTTACCTACGATTATCTTCTTGACGGTCTTTGCAAAGGAAGTGAACTGGATCAGGCATTGACCTTACTCAGAGAAATGGCGAGGAATGGCCATTTTCCTGGTGTTGTAAGGTGCAACATCATCCTTGATGTCCTTTGCAAGGCTAACAAACTGGAGG
Source organism: Diphasiastrum complanatum (assembly GCA_029204225.1). Taxonomy (NCBI): domain Eukaryota; kingdom Viridiplantae; phylum Streptophyta; class Lycopodiopsida; order Lycopodiales; family Lycopodiaceae; genus Diphasiastrum; species Diphasiastrum complanatum. Next base: position 84,943,256 of record CM055092.1, read on the forward strand.
AGGCTATGAAGTTATTTTCTGAAATGGTGCAGTGGCATATTTCACCTGATGTTTTCTCCTACAACTCTTTGCTGGATGGCCTTAGCAAGTCTGGTAAAGTAAAGGAGGTCTTCACGTTATTCCACCAAATGATTGACAGAGATTGCCAGCCTAATACAGTCACATTTAATATTCTGCTTGACTCTTTGTGCAAGTCTCATCAACTGGAACAGGCCTTAAAGCACCGAGAAGACCTTTCTGGCAGAAAGTACGTTCCTGATGTCATTTCATATAATATTCTTCTTGATGGCCTTTGCAAGGCAAAGAAAGTTGAAGATGCATCTAAACTTCTTGATGAAATGTCTGAAAAATCCTGTGTTCCTGATATTATTTCTTACAACACTCTTCTTGATGGACTTTGCAAGACAAGGAAAACGGACAAGGCACTAGCAGTTTTTCTAGGCTTGTCTGATAAGGGGCAGTCTCCTGATGTTATCACTTACAATACCTTGCTTCATGGGCTTTGTATCGCTGGGAGAGTTCCTGAAGCACTGAAGCTTTTCCGTAAAATGTTCAATAATCCTCTTCCTGATGTCATTAGCTACTGTATTGTTATAAATGGGCTCTGCAACATTGGTAGGCTGGATGAAGCACTGCAACTCTTTCAGGAAATGACCTGTGAAGGTATTACTCCTGATGCAATCAGTTACAGGTGCATTCTCAATGGCATGTGCAAGTCAGGCAAAACTGACCAGGCTGAGGGGCTTCTGAATGGTTGGTTAGAGAGTGGCCAAATTGATAAGGATCTCCACGGCGAACTTTTCAATGAGCTTCAAAAAATGAATGCTATTTATCACCTTGATGAATTCTTTGTCATGTAAAATTGATAAGTGTCTGCTAACCCTATTGGGATCATACCAGCACAATGATCCAATCACTAAGGTGTGAGCACAGTTTCCTCTCTGCTTAGATTGCTAGTCGGCTTTTAAATGCACATTCCATTCTCAAATGTGATCTGGAAAATTTATTTAGGGCTTCCCGGAACAGTTTTCTTTTTGGTTAAAGAGAAATGGGGATTTTGGTTGAATTTTTGTAGTTTATCACATTGTAAATTGTTTTAGGTTTGTTTTTGAGGTTTTTAGAAATTTTGGCAGAAAATTTAAACAAAAAAATCTCTTTTTAGAATGTTGTTGCAGCGGAGCGGATTCCGTTGCAACTATGTGGCTTAAGTAAATGATTAAGAATCCAAATTCACCTGTAGGTTGTAGGAATGGTTATATTTATCATCAATGCTGACCAAAAATTTGCAGTCCCTTAGAAATTTGAAGCAGATCAGAAATGTTTTCCTCGCATGAAACTTGTGTGTACCCAAATCTTGTTTTGCACAAGTGTGACATCAGATTCAGTACCTATGTGGATTCCTAAGAGATTTAAGTCACCGGCATGCTTTATTGCAGAAAAATAGCATAACTACCCTTCATACTTGTGTGTTCTTCAAGGCATCTATGTATGTGGAGTTCACTGTGTGTTAACAAAAGCTTATAGATTGCATGCCTTGTTTGTAGTGTTAGGGTACTATCTTAGACCTAACATTGAAAAAATTGTTATCCATCTATGTTCAAGGCATCCTTTAACAAGTGAAAGTTATAGATAAATCTCTGTTGCGAGTGGTTTGAACGTTTCTTGGGGGGGTTAGAATGTAATTGCTCAACATTAGCTTTGATGCTTCTAATTTGACAAAGCTTATGTGTGTGGTATGTATATGGAGTGTGAGATAGCATGCCTCATAGGCACAACTTTGGTGAGATTCTCCCTTTGAGCAAGTTAAAGCAAGGATTCATCATATTCCTAATGTCTCTGTGAGGATGTAGGGACGCTGTTTGATTGGCTTTGCCATTTGATACTTGCCTTCATCATGGCCAAGTTCTCTTCGCCTCTAGAGAAATGACAAACTCAACCATAGATGTGTCTATCCTTCCCTCATCTTTTTTGGAAGAGGCTTTTCCTAGAGGCATTTCCCTAGGAGTGTTGATAAGTTCATTCATAGTATTCAAGAGTCTTTGGTGTCCATGGTTTGCTGTTATCTAAATGGAAACTTAAAGCTTGATGTCACATGGCTTTGAATTTGGACAAAGTCTCCAACTAAAACATATTCACATTCTATGGAGGAGGAAGTTCTCCTGCATAGGTTTTACGGACATGTTCTCTTTTTAAACAAATTTTTAGTTTCTTGCAAAGAAATCTATTTGAAATTGTTATTGAAAGAAGTCCTTTCTTCAATGGGAAGTTACAGTGCCTATTCTCTTTCTAGTAAGAATGTAATAAAAGAGAATCTAGATTCTTTTCATTCTTATAACATTCATTGTTACTTGCTCCTTTTTTGTATGTTATTTGGAAATTTCATAAACTTGCTAAAGACCTAGGTTCGTTGGAGTAGTTTGTAAAACTACTCTAATGGACTTTTCTAAGTGGTCAAGTAATTGCTTGAAAGCCTTGCTTCCTTCAAATAATTTGGATAAAGAAGGGTAGGCATGCTTCTGTAAATTGTAGTTGGATCTAAAAAATTTATGTTGGTATATTAGACAAAAAATTTCAATTTTGTTTTTTGTACAGTAGAGGAAAAAACTATACTTACGCTTCTTCAAATCCATGACTTCACAACCCATACACTAAAATTAATCTAAAAGATTTGAGGCTTCATATCAATAAGGTAGCTATGTTGATTGGGCTAATAATATAGAGATAGGAGATCAACCACAAGGTATGCTTTCAATTTTGGCAATGACTATTTTTCGTGGTCTAGTAAGAAGCAGGATACTATACGTCTTTCGACTACTTAAGCTGAATATGAAGCATTGAGCAACAACTCAAGAAGCACTTTGGCTATGACAGTTGTTAGGTGAGATTGGTATGAAGCAAACACAAAGTACTACCATTTTTAGTGATAGTCAAAGCAGGATATAGTTGGTAAAAAATCCAGTATTCCATGCGAGAACAAAGCATATAGAGGTAAAGTATCACTTTATACGTGAAAAGTTACAATTTGGGGATGTGAGTACAGTTTAATGAAGCACTACATTGCAACTAGCTAATGTGTTTACAAAATCTTTGAGCAAGGACAAGTTTAAAACTTCTAGGACTAAACTTGGTAAGGAAGCAATTACATAAGCTTGAAGGACAAAGTTGTGAGGGAAAAATCTACTTTTTTATCGCATTTGCGATGCTTTAGTGTAATATTTTTTTATGCCTAGATGCCATGCTATCATGGAGGCATATTTCAAAGATGTTGTTTTTTGGCCTTGCCTTGCAAAATCAATACTATGTGTTGAGGTAGATTAATGGAGTTTGGAAAAAAATCAACATTTAAAGATATTGTGTGGTGGTCTGAATTTTTAAGGTGGTCCACATTTTTAAGATATGGATGTTGTTGGAGGGCTTGCATGTAGAAATTTCATTTAATCTGCATGTATACTTTCATGGCTAAGCATGTGAGCATGAGCATTGGCCTTTATCTATGGATGAGCATGCAAGCATGAGCATTTGCTTTTATCTTTTTGACCTGCAACTCCTCATTTGTGCACGATGATCAGCGCTTGAATTAGTATCTATAGAGCAAGCAAGCAAGAGAGTTTGCTTTTATCTACGCATGAGCATGAGAGCATGAGCATTTACTTTTATCTTTCTACATAAAACTCCTCTTTTGTGCATGATGATCAGTGCTTGAACTAGTATCTATAGATATATTATAATAACAGACTTTGAACATGGCTAAATTTCATGAAAAGTACATAACATAAAATCATTGTTGGTTGCCAAAGGTGTAGGACCATATCTGCATGCAGTATTAGCATGTGTGTTGCATTCTAGTATGTGATAGGATGTACATGCGTTGTGCTATTGCATGTGTCTTAGCTACTATAACGATCACCAAGTGAAGGTCTTCTCAAATCCTGTTACATGCAACCAAAAGGACACCTGTGGAACAAAACCACCCAACCAACATGAAATGGCTAGTCAATACCCTAACCACTTCACCCCCAAAACCAAGGTGAATGAATACAAGAGAGGAGGAGATCCTGACTAGGATATAGACTCTCCAAATGACTAGAGAATATTTCTTCTAGGATCCTTGTGAAAAATGGTAAACATATCTTCCTATGTTGACTTTGGGGGCTATGCTCACCTTATTTCTTGTAAATATTTTATTGTACACAGAGGAATGTGAATTGAGCACATGTCCTTCTAGAACAGGTCAAGTTTGAGTTAGGTAGATCTACATTTGTTGTCATGCAAAAAATTAGGTGACATGCAATGTCATTCAGAGTGCATGCATGCAACATGCAAATCAGTTTACATGATCTACACATGTCTAGGTAGTTTAAGGGAGCTGACATGCAATCCATGCAATATCCATGCATGCAGTTTTACATGTGGATCTATGATAGTTGAGTTAACTAAAAGATGTGGACATTCCATGCAAATCCACTGTAGGAACTCGAATCTCATTGATGTAGGGAATTTTTGGCTTGTTTTGCCATATTGTGAATATTGAGAATTTGGTGATTTGGGCTCATTCTCTCTCTACCCGAGAGCAGGCTATTTTTCCCATAATGAGCACTTAGAATTATTTCTGAGATCTATCTCTCATAGTGAAAACTTAGTTTTTTGAGTCTGTGGTATGCCATTGCGCTCTTGCCTTGGATTTTTCTAGTAATCTGTTCTTTGATCATTCATGTGCAATCACAACACCTCAATAAGATCTTGTAAGGTGTGTGGTGAAGTTCACAGGTGCCAAAAACTTCACATGGTATCAGATCTTTGTGCTTTGTAGAGGTGAGGGTTGAATACATCAGTTCTTGAGTGCTTTTGCTTGTAGCGACTTGGATTTGGGAGAAGGATTCAAACTCGCTGACAATTAAACCGTCTGTGGACCATAAGTGGACCAAATGAAGCCTGATTTGCTTCAGCTGAGCCCTGTACGGACAAAGAGCTCACATGTGTGAAATCAGTCTTCTTCATTTGAGTGCTACTTCTCAAGGAATGGTCCAAATTTCATGTTTAATCGCTTGTTGGAAAGATATTTTTGAGTAGATTGTGTTGCTCAAGTTTCTAATTCAATTTGATTTGTTTTTAGAAAGAGCACCCATCTCGAGGAATATGCCAAAGAGAGCACTTATCGTCTTATTTCATCAATATTCCCAATAATCAAAGAAAGAATTGGATAAGGCAAGTTTTGTGAGGTCTTAGTCACATCATTTTTACACAAGTGATTTGTGTTTGAGTTGCATGTGAGATCCTAGAGTGTTTTCATCTTTTGAAACTCGAGTTAGAAGTTGACATCAAACTTGTATGTGCCTCATCATTTGATAGAGGCTAGATCTAGATTCAAGTTGATTGATTCTCTGTTGTGAGATTAATCTCACATATTTTGTTGCAAGATCTCAATAGGTTGGATCAAC